>CM031610.1:55949132-56136632 GCA_018398815.1 Conus ventricosus | reverse complement strand
ACTGAGGCAGCTGGTTCAGGGGCTGCAGACAGTGTGACTGATTCGGGTTTGACTGTGTTGTGCGCCAATCATACTGTGAGCACCATGGGGACGCCAACGGTCAGGACACTGCCCAGCAACAACGAAGCGCCCATCGGGGTGGTGAGGGAGCTCTTCAGTGTTGTGAGGTTTGTCCAAGGTGAGATAACTGGGTTTTCATTTTACACATACGGATTTCTGTTGTGGTCCAGCTCTCCAGTAATATGTGTCATTTTGAAGCTAAACGTTTTTTCTGGGCTGTGTGTGAATGTACAAGCATTGTTTTGTTTCATTTTCATGTCTTTTCATGATAAGAAGTTGTGCATGCAACTTTCTGAATGACACAGTGATAGTAGCAGCAATGCACATGAGATGTATTTAGTTGCATGTATAATGTTTGTATATTCAGTAAGAATCACAACAAACTGTATAAGATTATTATATTCAGTTATAATCATTAAGAAGTGTGTAGATTATAAATCATACCAAAGTATGTAGATTATCATTTACAGTGATAATCAGATTCACAGCCAAGCATACAGTGATAATCAGAGCAAACTATACAGAGTGGCATACAGTGATCATCCAAACAAAGCATACAAATCATTATACAGTGATTATCGCAGCAAAGCAGATAGATTGTTACACAGCTCAAGTGTCTGCAAAACATGTACATGATTATATACTGTGACAAACAAAGCAAAGCATTAAGATGATTCTATTATCAGTAAGCAAGCCAGTACAGAACATACAGTATGCTGCACCATGATCATAGCCATGTGGAACACGTTCAATCATAGAACTGTTTCAAACATTTACAACAAGAAATTTGTTCCTTGCCTTAAATCCATGTGGAGGGTAAAAAAAAGTCTGGTTGAGGTTTTTTACAAATAAACTTTATCCACAGAGAACGGCTGTCTTTCTTTTGGCCAATTCCAGGGGTGGAATTCCTTCACAGAGATGTTTCATGTGATCTCCACAACACTGTTTGTCACACACACACACAACTCTTGCTCATGGTTTTTCCCCATGCTAAGGATCATTCGATCCCAGTTTGAAAGCAGTTGTATGGTTTCTCTGCCTATCAACGAAGGCAGTTTCCCCATAACTTGAGAAGCTTCAGTGTCAAGTAAAGGTCTGCGGAACTAAGCACACTAAACACACAGGAGTGTTCAGCCACTCTAGCTAGATAAGTATGTGGGTTGATTTCTGAATCTCATTTCCCCGAGTGCTGCCCACCCTGGATCAATACCTGTCCAATATCCACCACCTGTCTGCGTCCTCTTCACTGCTCTGCTATCCTGCTGCTGCATGAATTCTTTAAATTCCCCAATTCAGAAATGGGTCTGAGTCGCTCCCTGAGGAGAGTCTGTGAGTAAAGTACACTTTGCATATTCATGAATTTGTATCAGATTACTCCAGGTGGTTTTTTTTTTGGTTTTTTTAAAGCATTTTGAGTTTTTCTGGTGGTAGAATAGTGTGCAAATAAGGCCAGCTTATTATATGGAATAGTGCAAGGTTTACACTGTAACCATCAGTTTCATTGTCAGGTTGTTTATAGCCAAGATGACTACAGAGGGCTGTTACTGTAATGAAGATCATATTCCATGTAACTAATAATCATGAATACAGATCATGAGTACCTTTCTTTTGTGTTACCCATTGCAGTGTTACTGTATTCATAGCAGCTGTTACGGCTCCAGTTAAATGTATGACTAATCTCTTGGCTGTTGAAGTCCGATTTGCACACACATTTCCACCATATTTTCTGGGTCACCGATGACTCAGTATAAAGCTATGTCACCAAAACAGTGTGTTTCATTCAGAAATCATTATGGTAGGTAATGCTAAGGGCACAGATGCCGTTAGCCTTGAGTAGTATGCTTCAGCCTTACAGACTAGATTCTCTTCAACAGTGTATTGTACATTAAAGTGGCCGGTCTATTTCTTTCTTCTCTCTCATCTTCCACGCCTGCTCAGTAGTGTTACTCCTCAGTTACTCCTTCATTCACATACGTGAAGTCCAGTTATAGATGACCTCATAAACACATGTGAAGTCCCTGTCATAGATGTCTTCATACACATATGTGAGGTCCTCGTCATAGATGACTTTGTAACACATGTGAAGTTGTCCTTGCGTAGTTGACTCCATATACATATGTAAAGTCTTCCTTGTCATAGACGACCTCATCCACATGTGTAAAGTCCTTGTCAGAGATGACCTCATTCACATGTGTGAAGTCCTTGTGATAGATGATCTCATGCACATATGTGAACTCCTTGACATTGACGACCTCACACACATATCATGTGAAATCCTGGTTGTCACATTGACATATGTGTAGAGTTGTGATTGCTGCAGCTGGCGTCATACAAATTTGTGAAGTCCTGATTGTCATAGGTGGTCTCATATGTGAAGTCCTGATTGTGTTACAGCTGATTGTGTTACAGATGACCTCATACACATATGTGAAGTCCTGATTAACACAAGTGATGTCATACATGTGTGAAGTCTTGATTGTTATAGGTACCCTTTACACATATGAAGTCCTGAACGTCTCAGGTGCACTTGTACACATGTGTGAAGTCATGATTGTCATAGATGACCTTGTACACATGTTTAAAGTCATGACTTGTCACATACCACAGGGAGTGTAAATCCTCTTTCCCACAGACCTGGAGACAGTTGGAATGTAACAAAGAATTTCTTTAATGCAAGATGAAGGCTATGGAAAAAATGTATGAAAAAGATGTTCAGAATGAATCTGATAATATCTAACTTTGTTGAATTGTCATCATGCTCTTCATCTCTCTCTGTCTGTCTGTCTGTCTGTCTCTCTCTCTCTTTCTTTGTCTGTCCTCTCTCTCTCTCTCTCTCTCTCTCTCTCTCTCTCTCTCTCTCTCTCATTGTCTCTCTAAAATGTTCCCATTGTTTTTCAGGTCACCAGGAAAAAGCCATCCTGTACCTCATCCTGGGCATGTGCGTCGGCCTCATCCTGCTGCTGGCCACCATCCTGGGACGGGTCTGCTACAAACTGAAGCACAACACCCACGCCAAGCTGGACATGACGGAGCCGACCCACAGCCGCAACGTCAGCCACCTGGTGCACCACAACCACCACCACAGCCTGCTGGAGGCCCCCATGTTGGAACACTCGGACTCTATCGACCGCATCGAGGTCGTTCGCTTCGAGCCTCGCGGCACGATGAGGTCCGGCTACCACAGTACCTGCACAGCGACTCAGGGGACAGAAGTCTCAATAATTATTACGGGTGAAAGGTCGCTGGGGCGATGGATGTCTTCAGTCATGGGTGTGTTTATTCAAATGTGTTCATGTATTCTGCCTGCCTGTCTGCGTGTGCTGGGTCAGACTGAGACTCAGGAAGCGGACGGTAGACTGACCGGGAAAGAGTCCTTCCCAAGAAGCTTCGGACTCATCAGATCATCTCGAAGATGGATGCTTTGTTCACACTACTCAAGTGTTTGTACACGAAGGGAAAAGGAAAACCCACTGTGAAGAGTGATGTTTATCTGATATATATATATATATATATATATATATATATATATATATATATATATATATATATATATATATATATTTGTGCAGTGTACAGTGGATCCAAGCAGTTTGGAGTATGCCAAGTGACGAATGCTGACCAGATATTGACCGCAGTTCACATTTAGTGATACGCCCTGTGAATGCTGATCAAACGCTATCAGCAGTTTTCAGTCACTGTGAACAGGACTTGTGCTTTTGGCATGCCATCTATCCTCCGTGAAGCATGACGGTACTTCTGGGTCAGTTTGATAGAGGGTGAATGTACAGGCTGACCCTCTCTGTAACTTATGCTGTCGGCCTGCTGTCTGTCCACTGGACACATGATGGTAATTCCGGTTACTTAAATGGAGAGTGGGTGGCACAGGCTTACCTTGACTGTAACCTAAGGCTTGGCCTGCTGTCTGTCCACTGTGGAAACATGTCGGTCATTCCAGATCACTGTAATGGAGAGCGCGTGACGCAGGCTGACCCGGACTGTAACATGGTGTTTTCCGGCCCTGTCTTAATGCTTCTCTTGGCCCCATCCCCATGTCATGTTTCCCACCTCACCCATACAGTCACACACAGGCTGGTCCTGTTGCAGTCCCAGTCCAGGGAGAAGTGTTCATGTCTAGTCTCCATGAGGCCACCCACCAAAGCATGTCCTGCACTTCTGCAGAGTCACTTTGGTACTGGTCAGTGGTGAATGTTTTGATTCAACATTAGCAGTACACCACCTGCTACTAATCCTTCTGGTGACAATAAACATTTGTCACCAGTGTCAGACTGAGAGATTTCCTCGCTCTGGGGAAGGGACATACTTTTTGTGGAACTGTAAACACTTTTTTGGGGTCTGACTGACTTACAGATGATCAAAGATGTGTTATGTTCTGGTGTGGAATTGAAAATCAATAGTTCGTTTGGGCATCATTTCCATAGTATGAGAAAAAGGAATGGTACTAACATTGCCATTTCTCTGTAACTGTTGGAGAGATGAATATCAGCAACGAGAGTCTGAACATTTGTTCAGAGCTCAGCATGATAAACTTGATGTGAAAAACGTAGTGATGTGAAATGCCCACTCTGTAACAAAACTGAACAAAGTTATCTCTTGAATGCCACAAAACATTGAAGATCTGATCTACTGATTGGGTGTTATGGATGTTTTGGTTTGTTTGAGTTTTTTTCTGAACAGAGATTGATTCATTTTGGTAAACGGTCTTTTATAGGAGTGTCCTCCAGCTGTCGGTGCATGCAGTCTTGTGTCATGTCAGCTCACTGAACCCAGGGTGTGAACGTGAAGAGAGAGCAGGTTGATTTTGTGCTTGGTGATGTAAATAGAAATCCTAAGAAATAAGGTATGGAGGACAAAAGTGAAGAACTCCAGATGGTTCTCTTCTGCTTGGAAGATCTCAACAGGAACAACAATGTTTGATTCAATCATGGGGACAACTCGGTCATGTCTGGAAACATTCTTATGTGTGTCCTTTTTTTCCTTCCTCTCTGAGTGATGAACTAGTGTCCAGCATCAATCATGAGCCATGTGCCTCCTTGGAAAGCTTTTTAAGAAAAGATGACAACTAAACAACCAGGTTTTGTCATTGCTCCTGTGTATAGTTACCAATATGAAATTTGGAAATGATAGATGTGGACCTCATAGAGGAAAAAAACACCAAATTGTACATTTTGTAATTTTGCTCGAGATATACAACAGCAACAATCTGTTGACCAGTGCATATGGTCTCGTTATGTTCAAGAATTGTTCCACCTAAGTTTAAGTGCACATGATCTTCCCAAAATGTCAGCCATTTATACATAAGGAATAGAAGACAGTTGCCAAGTTCAGATCATTCAAATGCATGAGCATGCAGTGGGGTGCAGACCTTGCATCAGTCTTCTATATTCAGGATTATTTTAATGAAAAGACTGCATCTTGATGAAACATGCTATGTACACGACAATAGATTGTAATACAGCCACGTGTTTTCATTATGTTCAAATGAATAATGTTTTGTCTGTATTGTTTATAGATAAACTAATTAATGATATGCTGCCTCCAAATTAAGTTGAGAGTTGAGCAGACGAAGTGGTTTTTTTTGTTTTTTTTCTTTAATGGGATGGGGTTTATTTTCAATGTGTCTTGAATCAAGACAAACTTCAGAAGCTGGTGAAAGTAATATTTCTCCATTATAAGGTACATCATTGAATCCATTTTAGTCATGCGATAATTGATCGTAACAAACTTGGGGAGAACGTGTGGGTTGCCAGCTTTGTGCATGGTTCCTCCTTTGTTTGCCTGCCCTGAGAGTTTTTGTGTACTGCTTTTCCTTGGGTTGCAATCCATGGTGCTTTGCCTGGTGTTTCTAACCACTGGGACTACCAGTTCAGACATGGCACAGATTGCTCAGACATACCACAAATCAGTACAGATTGTTAGTACATAATACAACATGGTACAGGCTGTTCATATGTAAGTACAATCAGCATGAAGCTTACATACATTCTACACAATGGGACAGATTGTTCATATGTAATAAAAATAGTACAGATTTTTTTTGTTCATACCTGTTATAAATTAGCACAGACTATATATTATATGTTGAACAATTTAGTAGTGGGAGAAAACAAGTGCAGACTAACAATTCTTCCATCATTATGTTGATAATGATTTGGCAAAGATTCGAAGGGGGAAAATCGGGAAGGGGCGGGAAGGGGGGGGGGGGGGGATAAAGAAAATGAGAATGAAAAGTCAGGGAAATATATCACGAATATGAGATCCTTCACTAGCATCTATGGAGACAATGGTAACCCATCTTGAAGAAAGAACTATTCTTTGCTGGCTAAGACAAAGACTTAAACTGGAAAACGGGGGAAAAGAACCTGGGACAAAGAATTTTTTCTTTAAAATAGTAGTCGAATTTTCAGAGTTAATTCTGGTCGCATATTCGGTTAGCTAAAAAGACAACTGAAGTTAGAAGATCTCACATTCCTAGTGAGCATAGTCTTTGCCATTTTGCCAAACCAGTTGAAGGAAATCTTGTATGGTACTCTGACACGGTCTGTCAGCAAGATTCTGCAAAAGGGGGAAAGATTGACAAAAGCTGTATGAGCAGGTGTCATAGCTGGACCGAAAAGCTGATGTTGCACCAGGTTTCAAATGTTTTTCTGGGTGAGGGAGGGAACTTCCACCAGATCCTCCCTGCCCCTTTCCTCCCCCACCCCTGTCTTCCCCCTCCCTCCTCCCCCGTCCTCCTCTTCCCTGAATTTCAGGCATTTCAGCTTTTCCTTGATGAGAGCCCAGATACTGTGGTACAAACTGTTCATTTATACAACACTCTTTTATACAGTGTTCACATGTACTACACTGTGGTACACAATGTTCACACATACCACACTGTGATACACACTGTTAGTGCATACCACACTCTTGCATACATCGTTCATTCATACTACACTGTGGTACACAATGTTCATCTATAACTGCACTCAAGTATTCACTGTTCATACATACTTACACTATGGTACACAATGTTCATGCATACTACACTCTTGTACACACTGTTTGTACATGCTGCACTGTGGTAAGCCGTTACATATCCTTTGGGACATCAACATACTACACTTTGGTACGCAATGTTCATACATACTACACTTTGGTACACAATGTTCATACATACTACACTTTGGTACACAATATTCATACATACTACACTCTTGTACACACTGTTCACACATACTACACTGTGGTACACACTGTTCATACATGCTTCATTTTAGTACACACTATTGTACACACTATTTTAGTACACACTATTCATGCATACTACATACTTGTATACACTGTTCATACAGACTACAACATTCTTGTATACACTGTGTAACACACTGTTCATACATACTATACTCTGGTAAACACTGTTTATGCATATTACACTGGTACACACTCTTCATGGTACACACTGTTATACATACCACACTGTGGTAGACACTGTTCATACAAACTACATTGTGGTACACACCGTTGACCGTGCATGCTACACTCTGGTATACACTGTTCAAACATACTACACTGTGGTACACAATGTTCATATGTCAATGTACATTTCACACACACACTGTTCATATATACTGCACTATAGTTACACATTGTTCCTATATACTTCATTTTAATACAGACTGCTCACACACTACAGTTTTTTACATATCACTCAACTGAAACATATGCTCCTTGCTTGGCCTAGCAGATGATAAATTCAAGATTGCGGGAAGAAGAAAAAAATTCAAGATGACTGCCATTGCAGGTGCTCTCTTTAGCTGCATGTGCTCGAAATATAGCTGTGCAGAGGTGTACATGTGATCTTTTGCCTTCAGTGGTCATAGGTCACAGGTCATTGTTGCCTGTGAGCTATACTCTTGGTACGCTCATATATACTGACCATACTTTGCCAGGGGAGGTAATGTAAAACTAAAGCATTTAAGTTTGATTTACCTGCTGTGTGATGGTGGATTCCGATTTCTTTTTTATTTTTTATAGCCAATAATAACATGTACTGGTAGTTTTAATTAGCTGGTAGAATCTTTGAATAATCTTCTGTTTGTTTATTTTAATGCATCTGTTTCAGTGATTTTCTCTGGATTGGATTAGTGCTCATCTGACATTGACATGGTTATAGCTATAGATAATTCAGGTATTTGAAGTCAGCTTGAGATCCCACTAAACTATCACATAATCTGGAATGTGCAGACTCACAGTCACACAATAAAGACTATGCAGAGATGAAATATTGATATGTCGGATAATTAACCGAAAGATGGAAAAGAAATGATGGAAGATAAAAAAAAGTGTTTATTTGACATTCTTTAAAATGGGGCGTTTCAGATCACATGTTCCTTGTTAGTTCCTTCTAAATTATCTTTCAGCTCCATAGCAACAGTTTCTTTGGTCATTAATGATTAAATGTGTATCCTCCCAATAGATAAGCATCTGTAGATTGTGTTCCTAAAACCAAACAAGTAGCATCAGGCTGTTTATAATACAATGATGCAAATTGCATCTATGTCAAACGTGACTTTCCAGAAGAAAAAAAAAGGAGCTTGCAAACAAACAAAATAGGGCAACCTGTTTCAATTTTGTGATTATTTGCATAAATCATTATGATTTGATATTATTTACATGACGATTACCATTGTTGTTTGTATACCTCATTTCTGTCCTAGATATTATCATGAACTATGTTAATACAGTGTCTTATAAACTGATTTTATTTTGTCTTGTATATACTGTTTGATGTTATGTTGTCAATATTTGCATAATATGTGATCATTATTCTCTATTTCTGGATATTTTTGTTGAATTACCCTTTTTTCCAAAAAATGAAATGTAAATTTGATGCCCAAAGGAATCATCCCAAGATCATTACATGATGTAGTCAATGTGTGAAAGGAATGCTACAGTTTTGTGTGGAAAGGAAGATCAGTATGCAACCAAAATAGTAAGTTTGTACCTGGGTTTACGTGCTGATGTTATGTACAGGTGTGACTGTCAATATTTGTGTTGTGTGGACTGGGTTTATGTGTGTCGCTGATGGAATGGAAGGATGTCTGACCTGATCTGAACTGTCCATCACATGACATGAAGGGTTAAATTCTCAGCTCTCAAGAATCTCTCAGCCAATAGTGATCTTCGGCATTTCATACTGCATGTGTCGTTCTTCCACCGTGACCAACTCGGATCAGAAAAAGACGATTTTGCCGAGTGTTTGGCAGTGCATCAAATGTACAAAAGTATGATACCAAATGACAGACAGTGTAACCCTAGCAAAGATAGAAGAGCTCAGGAGAAAAAGCACATTGGTTCAAATTGTCAACATTTTTTAAATGTGATCTCTTGGATAGGTGGGTGAAGAATGAAGCGTTGGACATTGTTGCTATCATGATGAATGTTTCTGAGGTGTTGGGCAGCATTTCACATTCAGGTCATGTCAGCTGACTATTGTAAGTCTTAGTATGTGCTGGAGTCACATTGATTGGTGCCTTTCCTTTCATGCAACCAGATATTCAAAGCAACCATTTGGGTTGAAGAAAAGGAGCAGATAAAAGAAAAAGTTCAAGATGTTTGTTGTTTTTGTAAGTAGTAATGGCAGCAAAAAGTTGTAGAAAATAGCAAAAATGTTTAGTAGGAGGTGGGGGGGATGGAGGTTGGAAAAAATAACTAGTATAAAGATGGAGTGAGGGATAGGAGGAAATTTAGATAAAGGAGAAAGATTGGGCAGAAAAAAAAGGAGGAGAAAGATTGGGGGGAAAGTAAGAGGTTTGGGAAAATAGGAGGAAGATTGGGAAAAAGTAGGTGACAGGTTGTGAAAAGATAGGAGAAAGGTTGGGAAAGGTAGGAGAAAGGTTGGGAAAAGATAGGAGAAAGGTTAGGAAAAGTAGGAGAAAGATTGGGAAAAAGTAGGTGAAAGGTTTGTGAAAAGGTTGGAGAAAGGCTGTGAAAAGATAGGAGAAAGGTTGGGTAAAGATAGGAGAAAGACTGGGAAAAGGTAGGAGAAAGGTTTGGGAACATGTAGGAGAAAGTTTAGGAGAAGGTGGGAGAAAGATTTGGGAAAATGTAAGAGAAAGTACAGAAAGGTAGGAGAAAGGTTGGGAAATGAGGAGAAAGTTTAGGAAAGGTAGGAAAGGTGTGAAGGAGGAGAAGTTTGAAGTAGGGAAAGTGAAAGGAGTTCGAAAATCAGAGAAAGTTGGGAGTGAGAAAGGTAGGAAAGGGAGAAGGTTGGGAAAAGTAGAAGAAATGTGAATTTGAAAAGGTTAAAAAAAAATGTTAATAGAACAGCAGAGAGAAGGTTAGGAAAGTTGAGAAAAGGTAGGAAAAATGGAAGGAAATGGTTGGGAAAAGTAATAAGAAAGTGAAAAAAATTAAGAAATTTAAAGAAAAAAAAAAATTAAAAAAAAGTAAGAAAATATGAAAAGGATGAAAGGTAGCAGAAAGTCATGAAAAAGGTTGGACAAAGGTAGGAGAAAGGTTGAAAAAGGTTGGGCAAAGGTAAGAGAAAGGTTGAAAAAGGTTGGGCAAAAGGTAAGAGAAAGGTTGAAAAAGGTTGGGCAAAGGTAAGAGAAAGGTTGAAAAAAGCGTAGAAAGTAGCAAAAGGTAGAAAAGGCATGTGAAAATCAGAAGAAAATTTTGAAAAACATACAAGGTAGCGAATATTAGGAAAGGGTGAAAAGTACGAGAAAGAAACAAAAATAAAAGGATTTTTTTTTAAAGTTGACGGTAGCAACAGAAAGCCCCCCCCCCCCCCCCCCCCCCCCCCCCCCCCCCCCCCCAAAAAAATATATAGATGGAGTAGAAGGTATGAAAAAGTGGGAGCAGGTAGCAAAATGAAGAAAAAGCAGATGTTAGGAAAACTAGGAATAGGTAACAGAAAAAAAATATAGACAACTGAAAAAAGAACGAGATGATAGAAAAAAGTGCTGTTTGAACGAGCTTTGGATGGTCACACTGACATCAAAGATTTCTCCTTGAAATCCAGTAACTGGGCCAAGAGTGTGCTTCTTGTAAGTGTCTCCAATTGAAACTGTCCTTTTTTCCCCCTTTTTTTTTTCATCATCCATAATCGAGCCTTATATATTTTGTAAAACTAGACTATTACAAAAGGTCTGGCATGGGTTTTCTGCATGTAAACTGTGTGCCATGCATGATCTGCAATGTAGGAATCCTTTTGGCCAGCCAGGAATTGTCCCTGTAAAGAGGCTCATGTCCTTGTCCTTGGGCAATACATATGTCTTTTTTTGGATTGAGTAATGCGTCTGAATTTATTGCAATGATGCATGTTCAAGTCATCTGTAAGCAACCTTTACAAGTATGTTTTGACTTGTTTTTGACTCTTGCTCCGGAGTTTTTCAGCTTTGGGGTACATCGCATTAAATAAATATACACTTCAAACTTGAAATTGAACCGAACATTTCTTTTGGTAGTTTTTACGAATGGCTGTTATGAAAGAGGATGATTCAGAAAAAATTTGGGTATTGTAGGGTGTGGATGGAGACGAAAAGGAAATGCAGAAGACACATCTGTATCAAGTAGAATTCTGTTGTAATTTATTTTCAATTGTAAACCTGATCATTAAGCTTTGTTGATGATGCCATCTATAGAAAATACTGGACTGTGTTTCAAATACAGTGTTTTTATTTGCCATGCATAAAATGTAGAATGTTGAGGAAAGACTTGGACTTATTTAATGATGTGCTTGTTTTAATATAGTTGGTCTTCATACATCCAGATGTGTGACTCACTCTCTCTCTCTCTCACTGTTTCTCTTTTCTCTCTCTCTCTCTCTCTCTCTCTCTCTCTCTCTCCTTCTCTCTCTCTGCATGATTACCCATTATCCCCACTCCCTGTCTCTCACCCCACCCATTCCGTCCCCTCTGTAACCCTCAATCTTTCCATCAGATGGGAATATCCTCCCCTTCCCAAGGTGCCCACCGCACTTTCGTACCTTTCTGATAAATGGTCAAGAAACTGATACACTATGTGCAAGTGTGGTGGGTGTGAATGCACATGCCTGTTTGTTCTGTCTGTCTATTATGTGTGCGTATGTATGTACATATGTGTGTACACTAGAACAACCATTTTCAAGGAAAACATGAATATGTTGCATTGAAAACTCGCAATCAGTCTTACTTGAAAAGCTCTAAAAATGATCAGCTGAACAGGAGACAGGACTGGAGAACATGATGGAGCACTAATGAATAGACAGTGAATTACTTGGTCTGCATGATAAGTTTACTGAGAAAATAAGCAATAACTTTTGGAGGCTAAAAGAAAACCAACAGATCCATTTGCTTTGACTGCACGGTCTAATAAGCCGAGTGCAAAATGTTAAATGTCTGACAGCTGAAATGCAAACAACAAGTGAATTTGTGTTGAGATTTTTTTTTTACGTCAATAATTGCATTTGAAAGGTAATCTTCTGGAATCAGACAAATCATGGACTTCAATAATCAGTGATTCCTGAAGACATGATTAATGAATTTCTGATCATTAATGCTTTTGGCATTGCTGTCTCAAAAGTTGAACAACAAAATGAAATAAATCCACAGCTTCAGTGGATTATAAGACTCACTTGTCCTTTCACTTCACACTTACCAGCAAATCAGAAGAAAATAGAAGTGAAAAACAAGGACCTTTTCACTCATGTGGAAAATGGAAATGTTTTGCATTTCCATGCTGGTTTTTAAGCATCTGGATGAAACCAGATTTGCAAGTTGTGTAAATACTTGTCTGTAAATCTAGTCCAGGAATATTTTATCTGATTTTACGCAATTATTTGATGGATAGAGCCATTTTTGTGCGTTTTGTTATTTCTCCTGTTTCATGTCTGTGTGGTTCATTCCCAGCCTGAAAATTTGAGTGACATACTGTGTTGCTAATTTTGTTTAACATTCATGTGTATTGTTGTCTTTAAATAGAATATTGTTATTCATGTTCCTAAATGTTTGAAAACTCCATTTTTTATGTTTTCAAAAGAACAAAACGATATTAAAGTCTACAAGATGAAATATCATCAACATAGAAATATTCACTCAAAACAAAAATCACCAGTCAGATGGGAATATACTCAAAACATGGTTGTGAAAATTAACTTTATGTCAACAGCTCAAGTCCCTGAACAAAAACATGTTTCAAAACTGCAGAATAATTATCTATAGATAAGATATGTTGCATCAAAATATCTGCTCTCTTCACAGTCTTAGACTGAATTTAGATGTGAACTATATTCTACTCAGTCAGGCAGTTAGTTACCATTAATATCGTTGCATGAGCAACACACGACTCTTGATCCTTACCTGCATTACATTATGATTTATGTAGATGAAACACACACACACACACACACACACACACACACACACACACACACACCACACACACACACACACACACACACACACCACACACACACCACACTACACACACACATGCCCGCATGCACGCAACACACACACACACAACACACAACACACACACACACACACCACACACACACCACACACACACATCAACACACACACACACACACACACACACACACACACACACACCACACACACACACACACACAACAAACACACACACACATTCAACACTAATACATGCATCAATACACATAGAGAGTATTGATAGATGTATTTGGTTTTCTTCAACTCATATAAGATAGATTTATGTAGAAATCAATCCCATTTATAACTTTGTGTTTGATTTGATATGTATATAAAAGTATAATGTGTACACTTACATGTTGTACAGAAGAAAAAAAATGTGTAAACCACGATACAAAAACTACAGTAGCAACAAAAAGGTAATTTTCAGATGTTCAGAGTTTGTACAGTTGTATTTAAGCAAGGTTTTACACAACATTGTGCCATTTTATGAAGATAATCCACTTTTAAATGTCCATTTATGCCTTTGGTTATTATGAGAGGGAGAGTGACCTTGTGTGTGTGTGTGTGTGTGTGTGTGTGTGTGGTGTGTGTGTGTGTGTGTGTGGTGTGTGTGTGTGTGTGTGTGTGTGCGTGTGTGTGTGTGTGCGTGTGTGTGTGTGTGTGTGTGGTGTGTGTGTGTGTGTGTGTGTGTTTTTCTGCTGTCTGTGTGTGTGTGTGTGTGTGTGTGTGTGTGTGTGTGTGTGAAAGAGAGCATGTATATGTTGGTTGTGTGTGTATGTGCGTGTGTGTGTGTGTGTGTGTGGCGTTGTGTGTGTGTGTGTGTGTTGTGGTGTGTGTGTGTGCCTACATTTGCAATTTCATATGATGTGCGCAATCTTGAATGTCCTTAAAGTTCTAGATCTCATGGTGGAGGATGAGATTTTTCAAATGAAAAATAAAAAAAGAGGACAAGGGAGTGGGAAAAGACACACTTATGGGGAAAAAAAAGGTACAACATCTTCAAATGGCTAAAAAAAAAAAGAAGAAAATAGTCCGTAAATGATTCTTGTGATATGAAAAAAATGAACTAAATGGCTTATTTGAATCCTATAAAACGAATGATTTGATGACAATATTCAAACTGGTACATTTAAAAAATATAGCGTTAATGGATATCTATATCAGCAGGACACTGGTCACTTTTCAAAAGATGTCTGAATGATCAACCATTAGAAGGCATAAAAATTCCGAGTCTTTTCCACTATCAAGGAACTTTAAGGCAGCAAAGCTTTCTGTGTGGTATGCAGTGTCAGCCTGTATTGTGTCTTTGACTCCCCCCTCCTTCAGTCATGTTCTTGTGCTTTCCTACTGCCTTTCTCGTGTTCTCTACAACGTTTCCTAATTCCTGGCCTTTCTCGTCACCATACATTTTGTTTGACTTCAGGTTTTTAACAACATGAACTTTTTTCAGGTGTTCATCACATGGACGGGTTTGTTTGAGGCATGTTTTTTTTTATGTTGTTGGCATGGTTTTGGGGGGAAGGGGGAGTGTGGGTTGGGGCAAGGGCGGGGTTTAGCGCCAAAATATTTTTGAGTGTATTCAAAGTTTCCCCAAACCTTGTGTATACAGAGTTTGCCTCAACCGTTCATGGACTGTGGCCTGTTTTGTGTTGAGAAGTGACACTTGTGCATTTTGGCATTGATCATTTTCACCCACTTTATTTCGCGGTACTGCTATATGTATACCAAACAAAAAGATCAATGGATTTTGTATGTGAAACAATTTTTTTAAATAAATGTGCTACACTGTGGATGTGTGAAACCAGTGGAATGATGAGGTGTGTGTATGTGTGTGTGTGTGTGTGTGTGTGTGTGCGTGTGTCTGTGTTGTGTGTGTGTGTGTGTGTGTGTGTACGTGTGTGTATGCGCGTGCGAGTTCACATGTGCAAACAACAACCATGCAGTATGCACACTTCCCATTTTGTGTTTGTG
The DNA here is from genome assembly GCA_018398815.1 of Conus ventricosus. NCBI lineage: Eukaryota > Metazoa > Mollusca > Gastropoda > Neogastropoda > Conidae > Conus > Conus ventricosus. The sequence continues at coordinate 56,121,162 of CM031610.1, read as the reverse complement.
GTTGTCTGAAAGAAAAGGAGACTGAGGAAAGTACTTATCTTTCATTGATGAAAACAATCAACCGCCCACCCGACAAACTGTGCATTTCAAGCTTGCGGCATCCCTGCCGAATTTTTCAAAGCAGAAGGCCCAGAGTCTTGTGGCACTTCCCATGACATCTTCACCAGCATCCTGAAGGAAGAGACTATGTCACAGAACTTCAGAGATGCCACAGTATTCTCTGCCTTTCACATAGGCAACAGGGGGTCTGGAATAGCTCAGTGGTAGAGCGCCGGATTCGTAATCCTGGGGTTGCGGGTTCGAATCTCCGCTGGGCCATTTCGGTGCTGGGGGATTTTTCCCTCGGAGTTAACATTGGTTCTGACTCCATTTCCCATACAGTCCTTCGAATGAGACTATAAACTGAGGTTGCATAACATCTTGCACACAGGTAAAATCTCATCACCAACTTTCGGAAGAGAAGGTCAGTTTGGCCATTGGTGTGGATGACACGTTACACATAGCATGCACCTTCCCGAAGTTAGAGTATGGCTGCCTTAATAGCGGATAAAAAAAAACAGTCATACACACAAAACTCCACTTCTTTTGTTGGGCACATGGGATAAATACTTGCCTGTCTGTACAGGGAGTGTCCGCAGGAGTATCAGCCTGTGTACGCAGAAGAAGAAGAAGAAGAAGAAGAAAGGCAACAAATCAGATTCCAATATAGTTGCAGAGGAATTATCAGGTTGTCTGTTGCTGGGAAGACTTTGGCTCGAGTCATCCTGGAACATCTGATAGGCCCCAGAGTCTGTCTCTGAAGAGACATTGCCAGAGGCTCAGTGTCGTTTCAGACATGATGCCAGCAGCACCGACAAGTTCCTTGCAGTAAAACAAGTCTAAAAAAAAAAGGCACTGAGCAGTAGATGGAGCTTTGGGCAGTCTTCATTGACCTCACAAAGGCCTTCAACAGAGTCAGCAAGTTAGCGCACAGGTGTATCCTCAATAAAAGCTGCGCTATCCAAAAACGTTTCTCCATGGAGCTCCTCCACCCGTACAAACATTGCATTGTGCACTGTGTCCTATCCAGTGGTGACATCTCAACGCCACACACAGACAGACAGACACACACACACACACACACACACACACACACACACACACACACACACTAGCACGCACACACACATTGTCGCAAATGCATGCCAGCATTTATACTGGCAAATATGTGCACACACACACACATGTGCGCGCGCTGGCACATGTATGCCAGGTAGCACACAATGGCAAACACACACACACTCACACACACACACACACACACACACACACGCATACACACACACACACACCTATGTGTGTGTCTGTGTGTGCACAAGCACACAGGCGCGTGATCGCGCACAACAGCGCTTACACATGAGCACGTGTGTGTGCACGCGCACACACACACACACACACACTCCAGCATTATAAATGCATTTACACAAATGCATGCATGCACGCACACTCATACACACACACTGGCACATAAATATATGTTTGCATGCACACTGGCAAACACACACACACACACACACACCACAACACACACACACACACACAACGTGTGTACGTGTACGAGGGCCACCCCATAAGTTCTCGGATGGGAAAAGATGGAAGTACACTGGCATTTCTTACCTACCTAGCCCATCTTTTCAAAGTATCCTCCATCAGCGTGTATGCACCTTTCCATCCTTCTAAACCACGAATCCATCACCCCAGCCCACTCCGACTTAGGTATACCAGAAATCAAGCCCTCGGCAAACGCTCGGGCATCTTCAGGGCTCTCAAACGGCTTTCCTTTTACTTGTTTTTTCAAACGAGGGAACAAAAAGAATTCATATGGGGCTAGGTCAGGAGAATACGGAGTGACGAGCTGCACGCTGTTCTCTTGCAAGAAGTCTAAAGTTGCTGCTGCCGTGTGGGCGCTGGCGTTGTCGTGGTGGAGGAGTAGGTGGCGGATACCGGTCCGTGGTCGCCGTGCACTCCAAGCCTCGAACACTTTTGGCAGGCAGGTGTTGATGTACCATTCAGCGTTCACTATCTTTCTTTCCAGAAGCGGTACAGTAGTCACATGGCCGGATCTTGCGAAGAAAACTGCAATCATTTGCTTTGTGCAGCTTCTTGATCTCTTAAATTTCACAGGTGGGGTTTCCCCTGGAAACAGCCAAACTGACGACTGCGTCACCTGTGACAATATTGGAGACCCTATCTGATCTTCCTCCGTCATATTTTTGCAGCATAAACTGGCACCATTCAACCCTAGCCCTCATCTGCTCCCCAGTCAGCTGGTGGGGTACCCAACGGGCGCAACGCTTCCGTACAGAGAGATTGTGCCGAAGAATGCGGTCTAAGCTTCCTGATGAACGGTTTAGAGTATCCTTGAGTTCATCCTCCGTGATTCGAGGATTTTCTGTAATCATGGCCTTCACTGTGCTCACGTTTCCCAGTAACTGAAACTGGACGTCCACAACGGTCACGATCTTCCAACGACATTGTACCAAACTGAAATTCTTTGAACCACCTATGGACTGTGGATAATGATGGAGCCTTGTCGCCAAAACAGTCTGTCAAACTTATAAAACTTTCCTTGAAAGACTTCCTTTGAAGATAGTCATAATAAATCATGGCACGAAAATCTCTCCAAGACAGGCTCTCTGCAACACTTTGAAAACCGCCCCCTTGCCATCCATTTTGCTGTCTAGAACAAATTTGGCTCTGACGATTTTTATCATTTTTTGTGTCATAGCTATTATGACATCGCTTGTGATGTGATATAAAAATTGAAATTATGACATCAGTGGTTTCTGCGCATCCGAGAACTTATGGGGTGGCACTCGTATGTGTGTGTGCATTTGCCATTGTGTGCTAGTTGGCATATATGTGCCAGTGTGTGTGTGCACGTGTCTATGTGTGTGTGTGTGTGTGTGTTTGTGTGTGTGTGTGTGTAGTGTGTGTTGTTGTGTGTGTGTGGTGTGTGTTGTTGTGTGTGTGTGTGTGTGTTGTGTGTGTGTGCGTGCGTGCGTGCTGGGGTGTGGTGTGTGTGTGTGTGTGTGTGTGTGTGTGTGTTGTGGTGCGCGCGCGCGCGCGCATGTTAACTGACAACACTGTAAAGACGTGGTGGCTTATGAGGGCGGCTAATGGATGTAACGGTGAGGAGCCACCAATGTGCCACATGATGTAACGGTGGCGGTTTTGGTGTGGTGTCATGTGTGTGTGGTTGGGAGAACTCTACGAAATTCACTGCAAGCATGTACATGAGTGCAAACGACGTGTAGACACATGTGTGAGTGTGGATGTGTGTATATGTGTGTGTGTGCCTGTGTCTGTGTGTTTTTGTGTGTGTGCGTGTGTGCTTGTGTATGTGAGTGTACTGTGTGTGCGTACGCTCGTGCGTGTGTGTGTGTTTGTGTGTGTGCGCGCTCTGTTGTATGTGTTGTGTGAGTGTGTGTGTGTGTGTGTGTTGTGTGTGTGTGTGTGTGTGTGTGTGTGTGTGTGTGTGATCCTTGTAATGTTCCCTTTGTCACAAGAGGGTCCATGCCCGCTCTCTTGCCTGCCTTGGCTAAAATATCTTCTGGCTCCACGGCTTCAAAGACCGAGCAAGTTCAGTGTAGGAAATGTGTGTGTGTGTGTGTGTGTGTGTGTGTGTGTGTGTGTGTGTGTGTGTGTGTGTGTGTGTGTGTGTGTGTGTGTGTGTGCGTGCGTGTTTGAGGTCACGTTGTAACGATTGTAAACTGTAATGATTGTAAACTATGTATGTTTGAGTGTTTGTATGTGTGGGCGCATGTGAAGTGTGTATATGTGTGAGTGATCTTGTGTGTTTCTTTGTGCTCACTTGTGAGTGTGCATGCGAATCAGTGCATATGTGTGTGTGTGTGGGGGGGGGGGGGGGGGGGGCGCGCGCATACATATGTGTGTTGTGTGTAAGTGCGGGTATGCATGTGTGTGTGGAAGGATTGTGCATGTTCCTATGTGTGTGCATGTTCCTGAGTAAGTGGATGTGGATGTGCACGTGTGTGTGTTGTGTGTGTGTGTGTGGTTTTGGTGTGTGTGTGTGTGTGTGTGTGTGTGTGTGTGTGGTGTGGTGTGTGTGTGTGTGTGTGTGTGTTGTGTGTGTGTGTGTTGAGATTGTAATGTCTTGTGAACTATGTATGTGTAAGTTGTATGTGTGTGCACGCTGAAGTAGTAAAGTAGTTGTGTGAGTGATATTTGCTTCTGTGCTGGCATGTAGTGCGCTGCAATAGTGCTATGTGTGCTGTGTCAGTGGTGCGTGCGTGCGCGTGCGGTGGTGCGTCGCGTGGACGTAGTGTGTGTGTGTCTTTCCCTATTCTCTCTTTCGGCACGATTTTTTAAAATTTTAATCGTCTAATATCACGATTAGTGGAAAGACGTTAAATGAATCACACACACACACACACACACACATCACACACACACACACACACACACACACACACACACACACACACACACACCACCACCACCACCACCACCACCACCACCACATCATACCATACGCACACACATACAGATGCATGCACTCGTGAGCCACAGAAGAGAGAGAGAGAGAGAGAGAGAGAGAGAGAGAGAGAGAGAGAGAGAGAGAGAGAGAGAGAGAGAGAGAGAGAGAGAGAGAGAGAGAGAGAGATTTTCATGCCTCCAGTGACTCTGCTTTGAAACTTACTCAAAGGAGACAGCAAGCGTGCAGCCACCAAAGATCCAAAGATAGCATAGTGTAGTTGTCGAGTCCGAAATTTGTCATGTTGGCACTTTTGAATCCAGTTTCTAAGTGAGGTGACTGCAGGCAGAAACAAATTTTGAAGTATTTTCAAGGAACTCCGCAGGTTAACATGGGCAAACAAATTAATAGACAAAACACGAACGCCCATCTTGCGCCGATTTCGTGAAGAAAAGGGATTGTCCATTCTTCGTTTTCATTGTCCTGAATGTTGTTTATCTTGCCTGAGGAGGTCAAAACGCGTCATTTTTCGTCTTGTAATTTCAGGATCAGATCAGGATCAGAATCAGGGGCGTTGTATCAAAAACAACTTAGCCAATTTAGGCTTTTTACGCCCCTTCTGTATGTATATATCTCTTTTTTTTTTTTCGTGACCGTTGGTCCAGTCGTAGGCTAGCTCAGTCCTATTATCCATCAAATTCATATTTCATTTTAGTTAATAATTCATGTTTATCTATGAGGTACTTAAAAAAAACATCAATATTAGGTGCACGTTTGATGTTAACTGTTAATTCATTCCCAAAATTGGTTACTCTGTTAGTAAATGTTAATTTTCTCAAATTAGTTCTGGAATATTGTTGATGTTAATTTTCTCAAATTAGTTCTGGAATATTGTTTAGATATCTTATCTTCGCTGTTCTTTGTAGTATTTTTCTGAGAAGTACAAAAAAAGCATTCTTTATCAACATAATCAATTCCATTAAATATTTTATATGCTTGAATCAAGTCTCCTCTTATTCTTCTTGCCTTAAGTGTTGGAAATTCGTAGATATTTTAGTCTTTAATTCCTGATATGAGTAATCTTTTATATTATGAATCATCTTTGTTGCTCTTCTTTGTACCTGTTCTAGAGCTTCTGATTGTCTCTTTAGCATTGGATACTATACAGTATTTCCATATTCAAGAGAAGGTCTAACTAGTGTCTTATATAATTTGTTTGTCCATGTTAACCGGCGGAGTTACAATTACTTTTTAAACCTTTTTAATCCGTTGATTTGTATCTTATAACAAATTCTAGAGCTGCAATGATTGATGTGTACTGATAAAGTATGAAATAATTAGGTGTATTGATATATTTTGAAATAATTTGTCACAAACGACAGGGAATGGGAAGTGGAGGAGTGTAGGAGGTAGGGAGAAATTGAAACAATTTTGTCGTCTAAATAACACTCTAACCATGACAGTATTATGCATAGCTACCTTGCTTATAACCATCTAATCCAGTCACCACAACTTCCTGAGCGGGGATGCAAACAGTGCTGTAGGCTGGTTTCTGTGAAACTGCCAACTGTTGTCTGCAGACAGACACTCCAAATTCGCGCGACAGACATTGTATTGGGGCTAAACTTGATTTCTGCTGTACAAATGTCTCAAAGGAACACACAAAAGCACGGTTTTAAAACTGTGAGAGGTTTTGTCTTGGAAGTTCCTTCCAGAAGGCGAGACAGCGATGAGGAAGACGAGGAAGAGGATGAGGAAGACAACTGGCTGGATTATTCTCAGATACGAAATGCCTTCAGCCAGGGAACGTTCGTCAGACAAAATAAGAAACCAAGAATTTGTAACAGTAAGTTCTTTTTTTTTCGGATAGAGATGCCAGGGAAAAAAGGATAGTATAACGGCCACAAACCAGAATCGCCCGACTCGACTGCTATGTTTTCAGATGAAGAAAGATTGGATTATTCCTCTCTCTCTCTCTCTCTCTCTCTCTCTCTCTCTCTCTGTCTCTGAAAGTGGAGTCAGTCATCTAGTGTGTGTATGTGTGTGGAGGGGTGATTGGCAGTTCTTGATCAGGGAAACAATAAATCATCAGGTAACTGATTTGTAATATTGTTGCTGCTGCTTTTTCTCAGCTACAGTCCAGCTGTCCTCTACAGATACTGGTGTGTGAGCTTCAGAATTTATGAGCATAGTTAGAAATTTAAAAAAAAAGGTGTACAGGGTTCAATAAGTTTGTTTTATTATTTTCCAGCTGAAGTGAACATGTTTAGGGAGGGTGACTTAACAGTCTCTGAGGGCAGGGTATTTTAATCAATGATGGATCTGGAGAAAAAGAAATGGTCATCGGTATGGCAGAGATTTAGTGCTTCTATTGAAGGGCATGATGCTTCAGGTCATCACACCTAACACACACTAGTCGATGATGGATTTTGCAGAGCATGGTGTGTCTTAAAGCATGCAGTCCATCCTCAAGCAAAGGCCACTGCAGAAGTTTCAGCTCATTGTTAACACTTGCAGTGTTCCTGTTTCTTGGCTGTATGCTCTTTGTTGAATGTCCTTGATGCATGAGAATCTGTCAATGTAGAGATCCAGAACAATGTAGGCATACTCAGCTGTTGGGCATACCAAGGCCACATCACTCAAGCTATGCGCCAGTTCTTTGATCTTGCTGGAGCCCACCTCAATAAGCCCTGGTTTCTGTTTTGGTGCTGATGTTGGTACCATTGGTCCCCCAGGAAAGGCTGGACAGAAGAGTACCTCTTGACGCTTCACAGAAGACATGCATGCAAGGAATAGTTCATAGAATGTGCAGCTTGTTAAGAAGTGTTTTCAGTGGCTTCTTACCTGGGAATAAAGGCAGCTGCATGTACTAGAGTAGTTGAACTCCTTGTCCCGCTTGCACTTCCTGGCTTCCTGCTCTTCTGGATTTTGCCTGGTGTACTGGTGCTGACAGCAAAGCTGTTGACTGTGGAGTCATTAACTAAAAGACTGGATGGGGAAGTGACAACAGATGGTAGGACATGTATGCAGAATAGATCAGGAAGAGGCAAGGCCTAAACGTAGATTCAGTGGGGTCACCATGTACCCTCAATGTTGGCTGTCAATAGTGTCAGCCATTACTGCCTGTTTACCATCACTGAGGAAGTGTGTGATCCAGTTTTTAATGCTGGTAGCAAGGACAGGTAAGGCTTTTGTGGCCAGCTGTTACTGAGTAATATGGTAGCAAGGACAGGTAAGGCTTTTGTGGCCAGCTGTTACGGAGTGGTAAGTGGTAGCAAGGACAGGTAAGGCTTTTGTGGCCAGCTGTTACTGAGTGATAAGTGGTAGCAAGGACAGGTAAGGCTTCTTTGGCCAGCTGTTACTGAGTGATACAGATAAGTGGTAGCAAGGACAGGTAAGGCTTTTGTGGCCAGCTGTTACTGAGTGAAAGTGGTAGCAAGGACAGGTAAGGCTTTTGTGGCCAGCTGTTACTGAGTGATAAGTGGTAGCAAGGACAGGTAAGGCTTTTGTGGTCAGCTGTTAATGAGTGATAAGTGGTAGCAAGGACAGGTTTACACAAGGCTTCTGTGGTCAGCTGTTACTGAGTGATAAGTGGTAGCAAGGACAGGTAAGGCTTTTGTGGCCAGCTGCTTCAGCATGTGAGAGGGAACACCATCAGGTCCAGTTGCTATAATAATGTGGTTCAGGCTGGCTTGCAACTTTTCCATCCCTCTGGTGCTGATGTCAATACTGTTCAAGGGTATGAAATCCTCACATAAGTCATGCATGTAAATAGTAATGTGAGCTTAATGTGCATTTGTGTCAGTGTTCTCATGTCAGATCACATGCGCACACGCACACGCACACACACACACACACACACACACACACACACACACACACACACACACGTGCACACACACACACACACACACACACACACACACACACACACACACACACAACACACACACACACACACACACATTCGCACACACACACACACACACACACACACACACACACACACACACACACATTCACACACGCATGCACAAGCATGTACATATACAAATGCTGGTGCACATGAGCACATGGTCACTCAGAGAAACATATATATATAAGCACACACACACATGCAAGCACACACACACAGGCACTCTGATCATATATGTGATGAAATAGAAATTCAATTGGAATCAGAACCAACAAAGGATCATAGACATTGATTTTTTTACTGCTAGTCATTAGCATGATCTCTTTAGGAAATGCCTTGTAAGTTCCGTTCTCCTGTTTTCCAACACTTCGTTTATTTTAAAAGAGAGAGAGAGAGAGAGAGAGAGAGAAAGAGGGAGAGAAAAGATGAAAGGAAAAAATGTAATCTTTAGTGTGTCTTGTCTGTATGATATTTCCAGTAAGACTGCAGGACCTTGACCATCCAAACCAGACCCAGCGCTGCTTTGGTCGATTTGTGCTGCTGGACCCATGGTGGGAACTGACGGTAACCATCAGTCCGAACAAACATGTCCGTGGATCGATACAGTACAAGGTGCGACAAGATGAGGACGGCATCAGAAAGCACAATCTGGTGCCCTTTCTGCTGAACTCTGCTCTGCTGAGATGTCTGGGAGAGAGACAGGCAGATGAGCTCATGAAGCAGTGTGAGGGAGTTATCAGGTGAGAGAGTTGGGGCAGTGATCCGTCGCGGCTGAGGCGGTACCATTTTAAGAATTATAGAAAGTGTGAACAGTCAAATCTGATTGTCAGTTACTGTCCTTGGGTGCTTTTAGTACTGTGTGGATGTGTGATATTTTTGCAGTGAGAGAGAGCTACCAGCAACGCTATTTCCAACTGTTTGTCCCAGTCTGTGGTTTGTCTCTGTCTGTCACGTCTCTCTTCTCTCTCTCTCTCTCTCTCTCTCTCTCTCTCTCTCTCTCTCTCTCTCTCTCTCTCTCTCGTGTATGCACGTAGGTCTAAAGATCCCCACATAAATGGTTTTGGCAAGAAATTAATAGAATTTTGCATAACATTTAATGTAACTCCACTAAATGGCTTTGCACGGGAAAGTTTGACGATGCATACACATTTTACTCCGAAAGGGTAACAGTGTTATAGATTACTATATATGTTCTGTTGAACTGTTAGAAAATGTGAACAAGTGTCAGATAGTAGAGAGAGTTGAAGCTCAGCATATGCCTATTATGATGGAATTACAAAGCACACTGTCTAACGCACAAGAGAACGAGGGCAAGAAATTTTACGTAAAGAAACTAAAGTGGGATCCCACAAAACAACAACAGTATGTCCAGTTCATAGAATCGGAAGAGGCGAAACAAACAATGGCACAAATAACAGAAGAAATAGAAAGAGATGTAGACACGAGTATAGACAGATTTAATAAGCTACTAAAAGAGGCAGGGAAAGACATGTACAGAACAATAGGTATAGGAGGAAAATATAAGACTAAAAACAACTGGTATGATAAAACATGCGAAATCAAAAAGAAAGAAGCACAACAAGCACTCAATAGACTGACATGGACGAAAAAGGATAAAAACCCAACCATTTATGAAGGAAGGAGAGAGGCTTACAGGAACAAAAGAGCAGTATACAAAGAAACAATTAGAGAAAAGAAAAAACAGTATAAAAAGCAAACATACGACACACTAGTACAAAATCGTAAGGACAGCCGAATGTTCTGGAGCACCATAAAAAGTGTTAGAAGAAAGAATAACTCTAAAATTCTCTAAAATTTCAAATCTTTGCAAAGTCATTATTATAATGACGGAAGAATTGTTAGCCAGCACTTGTTTTCCCCCACTCCTTAATTGTTCAGCATCATATTGTTTGGTCAATCAGTGGAGATTGCATCTCTTAGGAGATCCAAGTAAAGGTTGTCCTGCACAATTCTTAGCCACTGACATTGCTTGAGTTATAGAACAGCAGAGCTGACCACTCAAACTGTTCCATATCTTTTGATCTCCCTTGTATCCTTGAATGGATCCTCAGGCATAGGCTCAAAGATTGTCCCCTACATTTTATACTGTTTATATAATGCTTTTAGTTTTTTTAGCAACTTTTTTCCTCTCCACACTTTCGTTTTATTCCTTTTTACTATCCTTCACTGGCTGCTTTGGGGTGCTGTTGGATTCTTTTTTGAACCCTTGTGGTGAGAATACCACAGAATTATGAACTGTGGTGTGTCTCTATTTGACACCAGGAGAGCAGACACAATCAGCCGTGTCTCCCTGATGAGTCCGATCCAGCGGACGAAAGGCCTAGGAGCAGGCAATACAAATAGATCTGCCTTCAGAAGGGATCACAATGGTTCCCTCAGGAAGCTAGTGAAGGGTTTTTCATATTTATAATATATTTCCCCCATTTTCTTCATCTTCATTTTTTTTTTTTCTCTAAATTTCAAATCTTTGCAAAGTCATTATTATAATGACGGAAGAATTGTTAGCCAGCACTTGTTTTCCCCCCCACTCCTTAATTGTTCAGCAAGAAAGAATAACACATTACCATCTATTAATATTACACAGTGGAAAGCACATTTCGAAAGCATCTTGAATCCACAAGACACAGAAATGCTAAACGATAGAGAAGAAGGACCACAAGAAGAAGTGTTTAAACGTAATTCATGTACAAGAATTAGATGAAGAGATAACCGAAAACGAAGTAAGATCAGTTACAGAAAAATTTAAAAAAGGCAAATCACCAGGCATTGATGAAATCCCTCCTGAATTTCTCAAAACTATAGGACAAAATATAGTGCCATTCTTAACGAAATTATTCAATAAATTATATCAAGATAGCTACTTCCCCATAGAATGGTCAAGGGCGGTGATCATACCACTACACAAGAAGGGAGATAGACAGAATCCAGGAAACTATAGAGGAATATCCTTATTATGCATCATAAAGCAAGATTTACACAGTAATATTAAACAGAAGACTATATGATTGGGCAGAAGCAGAAAATAAAATCAGCAAAGAGCAGGCAGGCTTCAGGAAAGATTTCTCAACAGTAGACCATATTTCACACTAACATCTGTGATAAGTAACTGCCTATACGGCAGAAGAAGAAGTAAATTGTATGTAGCCTTCATTGATTATCAGAAAGCGTTTGACACAGTAAATAGAGAAAAACTTTGGGAAATTCTACAGAAACACAAAATATCTACGAAGATGATTAACATGCTAAAAGCTATCTATAAAACAGTACAAGCATGTGTAAGACATGGAACTGAACTAAACAGAATTCTTTGAATGCCACACAGGAGTGAAACAAGGGTGTTTACTGTCCCCTCTAATCTTTTCATTACTAATTACAGAAGTTGCAGACAATGTCACAGCTAAAGGAAGACACGGATATCAATTCTTACCCGGAAAGGCAGAAATATTTTCACTTCTATTCGCTGATGACATAGCTTTAATAGCTAAAACACCAGCAGGTCTGCAAAACCAAATTAAGAACCTACAAGAAGCCTCAGACCGCATTGGACTAAAGGTTAATCTCCAAAAAACAAAAATCATGGTCTTTAGAAAAGGAGGATACCTTGGCAGACTAGAAAAATGGAACTACAAAGGGGAAGAAATTGAGGTAGTAAACAGCTACAAATACTTAGGTTTCACTCTAACGACTAAACTCTCAGTAGATATTTCACTTTCAGAATATGCAGGAAGGGCGAAAGGGAAAATAGGTGAAATAATGAAAACAATGTATAGCTTAGGACATTTGGATATAAACATATTTTTTTAAGCTATTTGATACACAGGTCAAGCCACTGCTACTGTACGCAGCAGAAGTATGGGGTTTGACTCGTTATTCAGCGGTGGAAAATATACATCTATTCGCATGTAAAAGATACATGGGGGTGGGGAAGAAAACGCCAAACAACTTAGTATACGGTGAACTAGGAAGATATCCGATGAGTATAGATAGTTCAATAAAAGCAATCAGATATTGGTTCAAATTAATGAAGATGACTCCAGACAGGATACCTAGACAGGCATATGAAAGAGAAAAAATAGAAATTGACAAACCACAGAACTGGGCACTGGAAATTAAACGTTGCTTGGATACATATGGCTTCTCTGAAGTTTGGCTGAACGAAGGCGTAGGAAACGAGCAAACATTTATCATAACACTAAAACAAAGAATCATAGATTGTTACAAACAGAACTGGCATAACAAAATAGCGAACAGTGAACGATTTACTACATATAATACGTTTAAAACTATACACCAAACTGAAGAATACTTTCGCGCAATCACAATCGCAAAGTTCAGAAAAGCGTTGACAAGACTACGATTAGGAATAAACGAACTGCATGGCAATAAAAAATACATAGACAATGAAGCTATAACAACATGCCCCTTCTGCCCAACAGTAGAAACAGAAATGCACTTCTTAATGTGGTGTCCAAATTACAGGCAATTACGAACAAAATACATTTTCAAACACTTTAGTAACAGAAACGCAATCACATTGGAAAGTCTGCTACAAAACGATAACACCGAAACCATAAGAGATATTGCAATGTACATTTTCTATGCCTTAAAAACCAGAGAAACCCGTATGTAATAGTAATACTTATAGGAAGAACAGAAACTCTAATCAGAAAACAAATTATGTTACAATCAACGTTTCAATCAAACGTTTTTGTCATGTTGAAATGTATGTTGCGTACTCCTGTGGACGGGCCGAGGGCCTCACAATAAATGGCGCGGCGTGAAAGCGCGCGTCAAGAGTCAAGAGTCGAGTCTCTCTCTCTCTCTCTCTCTCTCTCTCTCTCTCTCTCTCTTTCTTCTTCTTCTTCTTCTTCTTCTTCTTCTTCTGTCTGAATCTGTCTTTCTCTGTGTATTTGGTATGTGATTATGTTATGATTTTTTTGCTTCCCATTGCAGTTTTTTTATTTTTAGGGAAGGTTTGGTTAGTGTTGCTGTCCTGGGATGCAGGGCTGGACTTCTCAGTATTTGTTGATGTCCTGATCCATGAATTGGCACGATCGGTTGGTGAACTCAGTAATGAGATCATTGCAGTTACGTTTCCTTGGCTTTAAAGTCATCAGCCATGATACTGCATTCAGGATGTGGTTTTTCTTACACTCAGTTACCACCCCATGATGAGACTGTCCAGGCTTTTTTCAGAACTGACATTTTGTGTGTTTTTTTGTTCAGAGCTTGAAATTTTAAGTTGATTTTTAATTGTCAAGGGACAAGTTTTTCAGCCTAAGTAAAGGGAAAAATTGTAATGAAAAACAATGGCCAAAGTCAATTAAAACAACTTAAAGTGTTCCAATACCGTGCACTTCCAAATGCTTGCCTGTTGAAGAAAAAAAAAAGGGAGTAGGTCTGTCGTTTCTGTTCTGATGAAACACAGTACAATGCATGCATATTGCTGACATGTTCTGCTTATTGCTGACATGTCTCAGTGAGACAGCACTCTGCTGCGTTTCCATCCTGAGAAAAAGACCAAGGGGGAGGGGCGGTAGAGATGTTTGGAGACATGGAAGCATGAAAGTCCAAAGGGGTGGAGGGAAGTGCGATCAGACCCCACTGAAGCCAGGTGTTTAGCCCCACTTTCACTATGAAAGTGATTGCGTAACAGACTATTGGAGAGGCCATATCGGCCTTCTGTCCGAAAAGGGAAATTGTCATGGGCAGTGAGATGGGCGATATTTCAAGCTCCGCTGTTGGATGACATATAGCTACAGCTGGAGCCTGAATATTTATTATTGTATCATGATGAATGGTTGATTTGAAACTTCTGTCTACTGCTGTTTAACTGAGTAGTTTATGATAAACTATGCATGTTTCATATCGTCAGTCCGGCTCATCCTCTCCAGTACAAGAAGCCATATATGTATTTGAAACATGGATTTTTTTCGTTTGTTTGTTAAATCAAAATGTGTCTGCAGAAGAAATGTGTAATACAGTTGGCAGCTTGTTTGTATGTTTGACAGCTCATTTGAATCAATATTCTAAAACTCTGAAAGTAAATTTAAGGTTGATGGAACCAGTTGTCTCACTCTGTCTGCCTGTTTCTCTATCTGTCTGCCTCTGTCTCTCTCTGCCTCTCTCTCTCTCTCTCAAAAGTTCTGGCTAGTGGAACAAGCTTTGTCAACAGCATAGAAATGCCAGTTTCTGTGTTTTCTTATCAATAGTATTGATGTGTTATTTCCAAAAGGTGATAGAAATTTTAAGAGGAAGGGAGGAGGATAGTGGATAGAAGTGTGTGTGTGTGTGGGGGGGGGGGGGGGGGGGGGGGGGGGGGGAGACAAAAAGAAAATGATGCCAAAAGGAATTTTTTAAGGAAGAAGAACCAAGACAGAAAACGAACAAAGAACGTACGACCAGAAAGATATGTTAATGTGCACTAACTATTGGGCGGATAGGAAAAGCGTCATCTAATGGTAAAGAATATATTTTTCGATAACATAAAAATTTTTTTTTAAGTTATTGCTTTTGAAATTGAGTACAAAAATGAAAAAAAAAGAGAAAAACTTGTGACTAAGCTGAAATGTCTTTAAAAAAAAGTTTGACACTTTGTTTTCTTATTGGCAGAGTCTTTTGTCAAAATTTTCATATCAATCATTTGTTTTTACATTATACTGTGGGTGAGAAAGATTCATAATGTGGCAAACTTTTACGAAATTTACAAACTTGTTCTAAATGGTCGCCATCGACCCTGTTCCCCTGCAACAGAAACCAGCTCAGGAGGACGGTGACCTTCGAGGACATTGATCCACTACTGAACCGTTTTACCAAGACACACCCAGAACACAAAGAGATAATCAAGCAAGTCAGAAAACCGTGGTAAGTCTTTCTAATACATCTTCCTTCAGTTGGTGGAGCCTGGCTGATGTTTCTTTATTCACGGAAAAGTCATAGTATTTGAGAGTAATTTTGTTGGTAAGTGGCCATGGTCTGTTAAGGCTTCCAGTTCTGACCCAGCAAATTTAATGAAGACTCATTCCCATTTCAAGTGGCAGGTGTTGTTAGGGTTTGGTTTGCTTCCAGTTCTGACCCAGCAAATTTAATTAAGACTCATTCTCATTTCAAGTGGCAGGTGTTGTCAGGGTTTGAGACTCATTCCCATTTCAAGTGGCAGGTGTTGTTAGGGTTTGGTTTGCTTCCAGTTCTGACCCAGCAAATTTAATTAAGACTCATTCCCATTTCAAGTGGCAGGTGTTGTCAGGGTTTGAGACTCATTCCCATTTCAAGTGGCAGGTGTTGTTAGGGTTTGGTTTGCTTCCAGTTCTGACCCAGCAAATTTAATTAAGACTCATTCCCATTTCAAGTGGCAGGTGTTGTTAGGGTTTGGTTTGCTTCCAGTTCTGACCCAGTAAATTTAATTAAGACTCATTCCCATTTCAAGTGGCAGGTGTTGTTAGGGTTTCAGACTCATTCCCATTTCAAGTGGCAGGTGTTGTTAAGGTTTAAGACTCATTCCCATTTCAAGTGGCAGGTGTTGTTAAGGTTTAAGACTCATTCCCATTTCAAGTGGCAGGTGTTGTTAGGGTTTGAGACTCATTCCCATTTCAAGTGGCAGGTGTTGTTAAGGTTTGAGACTTATTCCCATTTCAAGTGGCAGGTGTTGTTAGGGTTTGAGACTCATTCCCATTTCAAGTGGCAGGTGTTGTTAGGGTTTGAGACTCATTCCCATTTCAAGTGGCAGGTGTTGTTAGGGTTTAAGACTCATTCCCATTTCAAGTGGCAGGTGTTGTTAGGGTTTGAGACTCATTCCCATTTCAAGTGGCAGGTGTTGTTAGGGTTTGAGACTCATTCCCATTTCAAGTGGCAGGTGTTGTTAGGGTTTGAGACTCATTCCCATTTCAAGTGGCAGGTGTTGTCAGGGTTTGAGACTCATTCCCATTTCAAGTGGCAGGTGTTGTTAGGGTTTGAGACTCATTCCCATTTCAAGTGGCAGGTGTTGTTAGGGTTTGAGACTCATTCCCATTTCAAGTGGCAGGTGTTGTTAGGGTTTGAGACTCATTCCCATTTCAAGTGGCAGGTGTTGTCAGGGTTTGAGACTCATTCCCATTTCAAGTGGCAGGTGTCAGGGTTTGAGACTCATTCCCATTTCAAGTGGCAGGTGTTGTCAGGGTTTGAGACTCATTCCCATTTCTAGTGGCAGGTGTTGTCAGGGTTTGAGACTCATTCCCATTTCAAGTGGCAGGTGTTGTCAGGGTTTGAGACTCATTCCCATTTCAAGTGGCAGGTGTTGTTAGGGTTTGGTTTGCTTCCAGTTCTGACCCAGCAAATTTTAATTAAGACTCATTCCCATTTCAAGTGGCAGGTGTTGTTAGGGTTTGGTTTGCTTCCAGTTCTGACCCAGCAAATTTAATTAAGACTCATTTCCCATTTCAAGTGGCAGTGTTGTTAGGGTTTGGTTTGCTTCAGTTCTGACCCAGCAAATTTAATTAAGACTCATTCCCATTTCAAGTGGCAGGTGTTGTTAGGGTTTGGTTTGCTTCCAGTTCTGACCCAGCAAATTTAAGACTCATCCCATTTCAAGTGGCAGGTGTTGTTAGGGTTTGGTTTGCTTCCAGTTCTGACCCAGCAAATTTAATTAAGACTCATTCCCATTTCAAGTGGCAGGTGTTGTTAGGTTTGGTTTGCTTCCAGTTCTGACCCAGTAATTTAATTAAGACTCATTCCCATTTCAAGTGGCAGGTGTTGTTAGGGTTTCAGATCATTCCCATTTCAAGTGGCAGGTGTTGTTAAGGTTTTAAGACTCATTCCCATTTCAAGTGGCAGGTGTTGTTAGGGTTTAAGATTTGCCCATTTCAAGGGCAGGTGTTGTTAGGGTTGAGACTCATTCCCATTTCAAGTGGCAGGTGTTGTTAGGTTTGAGACTTTTTCCATTTCAAGTGGCAGGTGTTGTTAGGTTGAGACTCATTCCCATTCAGTGGCAGGTGTTGTTAGGGTTTGGATTCTTCCATTTAAGTGGCAGTGTGTTAGGTTTAAGACTCATTCCATTTCAAATGGCAGGTGTTGTTAGGGGTTTGAGTGACTCATTCCATTTCAAGTGGCAGGTGTTGTTAGGGTTTGAGATCATTCCTTTTCAAGTGCAGTGTTGTTAGGGTTTGAGACTCATTCCCATTTCAGTGGCAGGTGTTGTCAGGGTTTGAGACTTCTTCCATTTCACAGTGGCAGGTGTTTTAGGGTTTGAGACTCTTCCCATTTCAAGTGGCAGGGTGTTGTTTGGTTGTGTGACCCCCATTTCCCATTTCAAGTGGCAGGTGTTGTTAGGGTTTGAGATCATTCCCATTTCAGCAGGGTTGTCGGAGTTAGACTCATTCCCATTTTCAAGTGTGGCAGGTGTGTAGGGTTTTTGAACTCATTCCCATTTCAAGTGCAGGTGTTGTCAGGTTTGAGACTCATTCCCATTTCTAGTGGCAGGTGTTGTCAGGGTTTGGACTCATTCCCAGTTTCACAGTGGAGGTGTTGTCAGGGTTTGAAGACTCATTCCCATTTCAAGTGGCAGGTGTTGTTAGGTGTTTGGTTTGCTTCCAGTTCTGACCAGCAAATTTAATTAAGACTCATTCCCATTTCAAGTGGCAGGTGTTGTTAGGGTTTGGTTTGCTTCCAGTTCTGACCCAGCAAATTTAATTAAGACTCATTCCCATTTCAAGTGGCAGGTGTTGTTAGGGTTTGGTTTGCTTCCAGTTCTGACCCAGCAAATTTAATTAAGACTCATTCCCATTTCAAGTGGCAGGTGTGTTTGGGTTTGGTTTGCTTCCAGTTCTGACCAGCAAATTTAAAGACTCATTCCATTTCAAGTGGCAGGTGTTGTTAGGGTTTGGTTTGCTTCCAGTTCTGACCCAGCAAATTTAATTAAGACTCATTCCCATTTCAAGTGGCAGGTGTTGTTAGGGTTTGGTTTGCTTCCAGTTCTGACCCAGCAAATTTAATTAAGACTCATTCCCATTTCAAGTGGCAGGTGTTGTTAGGGTTTGGTTTGCTTCCAGTTCTGACCAGCAAATTTAATTAGACTCATTCCCATTTCAAGTGGCAGGTGTTGTTAGGGGTTGGTTTGCTTCCAGTTCTGACCCAGCAAATTTAATTAAGACTCATTCCCATTTCAAGTGGCAGGTGTGTTAGGGTTTGGTTTGCTTCCAGTTCTGACCCAGCAAATTTAATGAAGACTCATTCCCATTTCAAGTGGCAGGGTGTTGTTAGGGTTTGGTTTGCTTCCAGTTCTGACCCAGCAAATTTAATTAAGATCATTCCATTTCAAGTGGCAGGTGTTGTTAGGGTTTGGTTTGCTTCCAGTTCTGACCAGCAAATTTAATTAAGACTCATTCCCATTTCAACTGGCAGGTGTTGTTAGGGTTTGGTTTGCTTCCAGTTCTGACCCAGCAAATTTAATTAAGACTCATTCCCATTTCAAGTGCAGGTTTTGTTAGGGTTTGGTTTGCTTCCAGTTCTGACCCAGCAAATTTAATGAAGACTCATTCCATTTCAAGTGGCAGGTGTTGTTAGGGTTTGGTTTGCTTCCAGTTCTGACCCAGCAATTTAATTAAGACTCATTCCCATTTCAAGTGGCAGGTGTTGTTAGGGTTGGTTTTGCTTCCAGTTCTGACCAGCAAATTTAATTAAGACTCATTCCCATTTCAAGTGGCAGGTGTTGTTAGGGTTTTGGTTTGCTTCCAGTTCTGACCCAGTAAATTTAATTAAGACTCATTCCCATTTCAAGTGGCAGGTGTTGTTAGGGTTTGGTTTGCTTCCAGTTCTGACCCAGCAAATTTAATTAAGACTCATTCCCATTTCAAGTGGCAGGTGTTGTTTAGGGTTGGTTTTGCTTCCAGTTCTGACCAGCAAATTTAATTAAGACTCATTCCCATTTCAAGTGGCAGGTGTTGTTAGGGTTTGGTTTGCTTCCAGTTCTGACCCAGCAAATTTATTAAGACTCATTCCCATTTCAAGTGGCAGGTGTTGTTAGGGTTTGGTTTGCTTCCAGTTCTGACCCAGAAATTTAATTAAGACTCATTCCCATTTCAAGTGGCAGGGTTGTTAGGGTTTGGTTTGCTTCCAGTTCTGACCCAGCAAATTTAATTAAGACTCATTCCCATTTCAAGTGGCAGGTGTTGTTAGGGTTTGGTTTGCTTCCAGTTCTGACCCAGCAAATTTAATAAGACTCATTCCCATTTCAAGTGGCAGGTGTTGTTAGGGTTTGGTTGCTCATTTCCCGTTCTGACCCCGCAAATTTTAATTAAGACTCATTCCCATTTCAAGTGGCAGGTGTTGTTAGGGTTTGGTTTGCTTCCAGTTCTGACCAGCAATTTAGTTAAGATCATTCCCATTTCAAGTGGCAGTGTTGTTAGGGTTTGGTTTGCTTCCAGTTTGACCGCAATTTAATTAAGGACTCATTCCCATTTCAAGTGGCAGGTGTTGTTAGGGTTTGGTTTGCTCCAGTTCATGCCAGCAATTTAATTAGACTCATTCCATTTCAAGTGGCAGGTGTTGTTAGGGTTTGGTTTGCTTCCGTTTGACCCAGGGAATTTATTAGACTCATTCCCATTTCAAGTGGCAGGTGTGTTAGGGTTTGGTTGCTTCCAGTTCTGACGCAGTAATTTAATTAAGACTCATTCCCATTTCAGTGGCAGGTGTTGTTAGGGTTTGGTATGCATTCCAGTTCTGACCAGCAAATTTATTAGACTTCATTCCCATTTCAAGTGGCAGGTTTGTTAGGGTTTGGTTTTTGCTTCCAGTTCTGACCCAGCAATCTTAATTAAGACTCATTCCCATTTCAAGTGGCAGGTGTTGTTAGGGTTTGGTTTGCTTCCAGTTTGCACCAGCAAATTTATTAGACTCATTCCCATTTCAAGTGGCAGGTGTTGTTAGGGTTTGGTTGCTTCCAGTTCTGGACAGCAATTTAATTTAAGACTCATTCCATTTCAAGTGGCAGGTGTTGTTAGGGTTTGGTTTGCTTCCGTTCTGACCCATGCAATTTATAGGACTCATTCCCATTTCAGTGGCAGGTGTTGTTAGGGTTTGGTTTGCTTCCAGTTCTGACCCAGCAAATGTAATTTAAGACTCATTCCCATTTCAAGTGGCAGGTGTTGTTAAGGTTTAGGTTGCTTCCAGTTTGACCCAAGCAATGTTTTTAGACTCATTCCCATTTCAGTGCAGGTGTTGTTAGGGTTGTTTGCTTCCAGTTCATGATCAGCAAATTTAATTTAAGACTCATTCCCATTTCAAGTGGCAGGTGTTGTTAGGGTTTGGTTTCTTCCAGTTCTGACCAGCAAATTTTTAAGACTCATTCCCATTTCAAGTGGCAGGTGTTGTTAGGGTTTGGTTTGCTTCAGTTCTGGTACCGCAAATTTAAGTATGACTCATTCCATTTCAAGTGGCAGGTGTTGTTAGGGTTTAGTTTGTCAGTTTGACAGCAATTTAATGAAGACTCATTCCCATTTCAAGTGGCAGGTGTTGTTAGGGTTTGAGACTCATTTCCATTTCAAGTGGCAGGTGTTGTAAGGTTTAAGACTCATTCCATTTCAAGTGGCAGGTGTTGTAGGGTTTAGACTCATTCCCATTTCAAGTGGCAGGTGTTTTTCAGGGTTTGAGACTCATTCCCATTTCAAGTGGCAGGTGTTGTTAAGGTTTGAGACTTATTCCCATTTCAAGTGGCAGGTGTTGTAGGGTTTGAGACTATTCCCATTTCAAGTGGCAGGTGTTAGGGTTTGAGACTCATTCCATTTCAAGTGGCAGGTGTTGTAGGGTTTGAGACTCATTCCCATTTCATGGGCAGGTGTTGTTAAGGGTTTAGACTCATTCCATTTCAAGTGGCAGGTGTTGTTAGGTTTGAGACTCATTCCCATTTCAAGTGGCAGGTGTTGTTCAGGGTTTGAGACTCATTCCCATTTCAAGTGGCAGGTGTTGAGGGTTTGAGACTCATTCCCATTTCAGGTGGCAGGTGTTGTTAGGGTTTGAGACTCATTCCCATTTCAAGTGGCAGGTGTTGTCAGGGTTTGAGACTCATTCCCATTTCAAGTGGCAGGTGTTGTAGGGTTTGAGACTCATTCCCATTTCAAGTGGCAGGTGTTGTCAGGGTTTGAGACTCATTCCCATTTCAATGGCAGGTGTTGTCAGGGTTTGAGACTCATTCCCATTTCAAGTGGCAGGTTGTTGTCAGGGTTTGAGACTCATTCCCATTTCAAGTGGCAGGTGTTGTCAGGGTTTTGAGACTCATTCCCATTTCAAGGGCAGGTGTTGTCAGGGTTTGAGACTCATTCCCATTTCAAGGGCAGGTGTTGTTAAGGTTTGAGGACTCACCCATTTCAAGATGCAGTGTTGTCAGGGTTTGAGATCATTCCATTTCAAGTGGCAGTTGTGCAGGTTTTGAGACTCATTCATTTTAAAGTGCAGGTGTGTCAGGGTTTGAGACTCATTCCATTCCGTGCAGGTGTTGTCAGGTTTTGGACAATTCCCATTCAGTGGCACGGTGTTGTAATGTTTAGACTCATTCCCACTTTTCAAGTGGCAGGTGTTTTTTGGGTTTGGAGACTATTCCATTTCAGTGGCAGGTGTGTCAGGGTTCAGATCATTCCATTTCATGTGCAGTTTTTTGTTAAGGTTTAAGCACTCATTCCCTTTCAAGTGGCAGGTGTTTTTGTCGGTTTGAGGGACTCATTCCCATTTCAGAGTGGCAGGTGTGTTACGGTTAAGACTCATTTCCCATTTCAAGTGGCAGGTGTTGTTGGGTTTGAGACTCATTCTCATTTCAGTGGCAGGTGTTTTTAGGTTTTGAGACTCATTCCATTTAAGTGGCAGGTAGTTGTCAGGGTTTGAGACTCTTCATTTCAAGTGGCAGGTGTTGTAGGGTTTGGACTCATTCCCATTTCAAGTGGAGGTGTTGTACAGGGTTGAGATCATTCCATTTCAGTGGCAGGTGTGTAGGGTTTGAGTCTTCCATTTCAAGTGGAGGTGTTGTCAGGGTTGGACCTTCCCATTCAAGTGGCAGGTGTTTAGGTTTGAGATCTTCCATTCAGTGCAGGTGTTGTCAGGGTTGGACTCTTCCTTCAAGTGGCAGGTGTTTCAGGGTTTGGATCATTCATTTAAGTGGAGGTGTTTCGGGTTTGGATCATCCCATTTCAGGGAGGTGTTGTCAGGGTTTAGTCATTCCATTTCAGTGGCAGGTGTTTTAAGTTGAGACTCATTCCATTTAGTGCAGGTGTGTTAAGTTGAGATCTTCCCATTTCAAGTGGCAGGTGTTGTAGGTTGAATCTTCCATTTCAGTGGCAGGGTGTGGGTTTGGACCATTCCATTTCAGTGGGGTGTTGTCGGGTTGAGCTCATTCCTTTCAAGGGCAGGTTTTCAGGTTTGAATCTTCTTTCGTGGCAGGGTTGTCAGGGTTGAGCTATTCCTTTCAAGTGCAGTGTTGTTAGGTTTGAGATCATTCCATTTCAATGGCAGGTGTTGTCGGTTTGAGACCATTCCATTCAGTGCAGGTGTTGTAGGGTTAGATCATTCCATTTCAAGTGGCGGTGTTGTTAGGTTGAGACTATTCCATTTCAGTGGCAGGTGTTGTCGGTTTGGCTCATTCATTCAAGGGAGGGTGTCAGGGTTGGTTGCTTCAGTCGCTGAGCGCTCACTTTGAACTAACTGTTTTTTTGTTTTTTTTCCGTTTCAAACTGTAGATTACTCCATTATGATCCATATTTAAAGTATTTGCAGCTGATTTGTGTACATTCGTGGAAGATAGCTCATGTGTTGGAACAAATATCCAATCTGGCCCAGGTGCTTTGTACCTATATATTTTCCCTTCTTATTTAGAAACACAGTAGTTTACTCTTGTGAGTGTGGTCTACATTAACAGGGAATGGTGAAGGTCCACAAGATTCCATTCTTCATTGCCATGAGTGCTTTCTCGATCATTCTTGCTGCTACTTCTTTTCCATGTACTTATGAGGTGTCCCAGATGATGAGGCAGCACCAGGCCCTTCAAGGAGCCAGTCGGGCACTGCTCGTTCCTCAGGAAAGAGGAAGCAGATCATCATGAATTAGATCGTTGATCGAAGTGCTTGATTGCTCCATAGCTGTTGCAGATTTCTTTTTCTTGAATTTGAGTGTATGGAAATACTGTCCTTGAGTTGCTTTGTTCAAGATATGTATGGTAGTTTTGCGTCATAAAAAACCCATAGGCGAAAAGAAAAGGAGAAACTTCTTTGTGAGCTCAGTATTGTGCTCATCACTTTTTGAGAACTGTGAATATGCGTCACTGTTGATGAGTGACTGAGTGAGACTGTGTTTATCGATGTATGTGTATCCATGCACATCATGCAAATTAGAGCACTGATCTCAGTGCATTGTATATCAGTTCATACTTTGCATACATGTTGTAGGCTGGTGTGCATTTGCATTTCTCTGTGTGAGTGTGTGTATGCTTTTGTGTGTGTGTGGTGTGTGTGTGTGTGTGTGTGTGTGTGTGCATGTGTTGTGAATATGAATTGAATGAGAAAGGTGTTTTGATATGTGTAATTTTGTGCCTCCTTTCAGTGCTGTATACTTGGTTTTGAATCGACTTGTGTATCATGTGCGTGACATACAGCTAAGCTCCATGTTCTAGGATGAGACATTGTTATGAAGGGAGTGCAACATGCTCAATGGAAAATTCGTTCTGTGATCCGGAGAGAGTGCGAGCGTGCATGTATGTGTGTGTGTGTTTGTTTTCTCCTCTACAGTGGCCATACTCCCACACCTTTTCATTCTCTCACTCCCCCCCCCCCCCCCCCCCCCCCCCCCCCCCCCCCCCCCCCCCCCCCCCCCCCCCCCCAATCGTAGACAGAAACAGCCGCTCTCAGTTTGTTCAGTCCCAGCGCCTGCAGTCTTTAAGAAACCACCATTATCAGATTACCATGAGGCAACACACCAGAGGAGACACTGCACTGCAGCTGAGACACTGAAAAAGGGGTCTGTGTGTGTTGTTGTAGGACCATTCAGGCTGTGCTGAGAGGCGTGAGGTATCCCGATCTGCTGCAATTCCTGTGTCGGCTGTTCCCTTGACCTTCCTCAACTGTCTGCTGGCCCCTGCGGAGATGACCTTGGAAGCTTTGGAGACTGCTGCCCAGGATGAACCTTGGGTGTTCGGGTTTAGAGCTGTGAGTCTGACCTTTTCATTTTGGTATGTTTGCATGGGAGTGTGTTAAGTTGTTTTGTTATAAGATTGTTAGATTTTGGTTTAACGGAAGAAGAGAGCACCTGCGCTCCTAAATGGCTTGACATCTGACCCGGTCTGTTTTCATGTTTGATCAGTTGTAAGCGTAACTTTCTTCATACTTAACCTGTCCAAACAAATGCTCTATCTCCTACTGCATGGAACACGATAACATCAGGAATCTCCCCCTCCCTCCACCCCCCCCCCCCCCCCCCCCCCCCCAATCCTGTGGAGAGCCAGCTCTATTCAGCCTAGAGGAATGCATGAGTGATCTCCCCTGAGTGGCACATCATCATCATCATCATCATCATCATCATCATCATCATCATCAACTCGCTTCACCTGAAACAACTCCATCTTTTCATACTCATAGGCCGCTAAGGGATATCTTGACTCGGACAACCATAGAAGGGAATGTTCATCAGCCTCTTCTTTGTTTTGGCCTTTCAGCTTTGGCTGACTCTGGGTTGCTGACGTCAAATTTCCCTTACAAACTGCCTCCATTGTCCCAGGAGTGCTATGGTCTTCAGGAAGATCGGAGATGCTGGCAGTAGTGCTAGCCCTGCGTGATTGGTCTCAAGTCCTGGGAAGAAGGAGGATGTGCTTTAGACACTTTGGCAGTGGTTGCATGTCTAAGATACAGAGGGGTGATTAACTCAGACCGTTGATCAGTCTGGCAGTGACGGTAGTTTCTGTTTTGCCTAGCATTGGAAATCTTGCTCTTAAGACACATTCCATGCAACTCTGTGTTCTGGTGGGCACCCTGTCCTGGAAGGATCAGGTGTTACCTTTAGAGTGGATGCTCAACAAGAACATTTTTTCAATCCTACTATGACAGTGTCATGGGAACACCCCACACGGTTCTATTTGCGACCAAGTGGAGCAGTCAGTTTCCAGCCTTTGTGTCGCCAGTTCCAGGCCCACTAGCGACTATGGAAGCTCTGTCGATCTCTTGGGAGGGGATGTTCGTTTATGAGTACCCTACGTCCCCCTTTCTTCCAGCAGTCCTTAAAAAGGTATCCAAAGAGAAAGGCCACATGATCCTTGTATCCACTCTGAAATGGTCAAGAATTTATAAAACCTATTGATTTGTCTGCTGGTGAAAGTCCCGGTCCTTCTTGTCTTTTTGGCAACAAATTGATTTGGCCCTGGTTACCACATTGACTTGAAGTCAGTGTGATTGCACATTTGTTGACTAATCTTTTGTCCTGTGTCTTGTGTCTCAGTGTGATGCACATTGGTCGACTAATCTTTTGTCCTGTGTCTCAGTGTGATGCACATTGGTCGACTAATCTTTTGTCCTGTGTCTTGTGTCTCAGTGTGATGTACATTGGTCGACTAATATTTTGTCCTGTCTTGTGTCTCAGTGTGATGTACATTGGTCGACTAATCTTTTGTCCTGTGTCTTGTGTCTCGGTGTGATGCACATTGGTCGACTAATATTTTGTGCTGTGTCTTGTGTCTCGGTGTGAGCAGTTACTAACCTATCCACTAGACATTGGTTTAGAACCTGTGCTAGGTTGATTTCAGCTCTGCAGCTGTAAATGCTGTAACCATTCAACCACAGGCTCCTTGTTTTGGCATGAAAAATCTTGGCCTCAAGGTTCAAAGTGTATGGAATAGTATCAGAAGTCTGCAAAGGGTTACTTACATGCCTTGTTCCAGATCTTGGCCTCGAGATTCAAAGTGTATGGATTAGAAGCCAACTACAAAGCCTTTGAAGCCTGCGATCTCATGGAGAACATCCCACCAGCTGAAAAGGATGCCCTCTACATTTACGAAGTCCTGAAGACAGATGCCTCCAAAAACGGGCACACCTACATTTCCTTCAAGGACCTGTGCCAGCATTTACCACTGGTCCAGGCTGAACCACGACGTCAGCGACTGGGCGTCAGCCCTGACCTTTCTGACCCAGAACGGGGTCACAAGGAGGAGCGCTTCGATTCGGGGCGGAACGTTTTCTTGTATCACAACTGGAAGGCAGAGGTGGACATTGCTGAGGGCCTTCAGAAAGTTCTGTCCAGAGCCATCCAGGCCAGTGAGCCTGCCTGGGCTGTGGACTTTGCAGGTAGCTGGCTTGGTGTGTAGAGTTTGGACAGCTGTCTGAAATCTTTATTATACAGGGCTTCTGCTGGGGTGAAAATCTTTCCGGTCCCAGGGACCCCTTCATCAGATTTTCAGGGGGTCCCAGGCTAACATTAAGGGGTCCCCTACACCACAATAAAAACAACAAAATATACGTTAAAAAATTGCATCCCTGCACGCGCACTCCAATTGTCACAGACACATCGTCACAATAAAAAAAACAAAATAACATCAAAAATTGTATCCGTTCTCGATCTTGCTCCTCTGCTACGCTTTTTCGCTTTTGCGACGATGATTTCGCTAACCACGCTTCGAGAGACATGTTGGAAACAAAGGCTTCGCGGAAATGCCTCTCTCCTCCCGGGAAAATGAAAAGCGTCATCGTGACATCACATGGCTCAAAGTAGGAAAATTCGGTCAACTGAAAACGATGCTGTGGCCTAGCGTTAAGCTTAGCCAGTCAGCCTCAGCAGACGACAAAAGTGACCGACTTATGTTGTTAGGAGGCTGCCCTACTCGCTTTGTTACTGTTCTAACTTGAAAAGGGATGGGTTCGGTCCGAAGTGTAGCAGACCTACGATGTTACGGCACCCAACTTACGATGTTGAAGGCAGTCTTTCCTCACTTTATGTCTGACTTCACCAAAATTTGAAGGGGTCCCCGGGGACCCCTTACACGGACACCCAGTGCGTCCCGTAGAGTTTTAATGCGTACTGTACGCAATTTTTTGCGTTTTCAGAAGCCCTGTTATATTTAAGTCATGCACTTCCTTCTTTTTTTTTTGCTTTCAGTAATGATGATGATAAAGGTGATAGTAATTTTTGATTATGGGACATTTCTATACCTCCTTTACCCATAGGCTCAAGGGGTTAGTAATAATGAAAATAGTAGTAATGGTATTAATTATGGGACATTTCTGTAACTGCTTACCCATAAGCTCAAGGGGTTGATAATAAAGGTGATGATAATTGTAATGATATTAATTATAGGATATTTTCTGTAACTCCTTTACCTGTAGGCTCAAGGGGTACGTAATAAAGATAATGATGATAGTAATCATACTGAATATGAGACATTTCTGTAACTCCTTGCCATAGGCTCAAGGGGGGTTACAGAAATGAAGTTAAACATATACATAACTGTACAAACAATACACACAAACATGTACATGCACGCACGCGTGCACACACACACACACACACACACACACACACACACACACACACACACACACGTGTACATCCATGCACATGCACACACACACACACACACACACACACACACACACAAACACGTACATGCATGCACATGCACACACGCACACACACCACAGCGGTACCATTCCATGATCAACAAAATAACAGTAGTTTGGGAGATAACGATCATTCATACCCAGACAGAAGGGTATTGCTTAAAAAGAAAAGTCTGTAGTTTGAAAGAGGTGAATGATGTGAAGACTAAGAGTATCTCACATTTGTGGGCTGACTAACAGAAACTTCTTACACTGTGTTGTTTATGGCTGTGCAAGACTTTCAATCAAAGTCAGGTATCAGTTGAGGTTGTCTGTAAAGGAAGGGATGATGAAGTACTGAAGAAGGACGGACAGACCTGTAGTGTAATTTAACACATAAACGAATACTTACTTGTAGTTGATGTTTGTGTGTAGTTTCCTGAGTGTAGGTTTCCGTAAACGGAGGGATATTTGAGATGCGCATGCGCAGTTCCGCCATATTTCAACGCTCAGATCATTATTGATACTTCAAATAATGATCTAGATCCAAGTCGACTGTCAATAGATGTTTGTGCAACCAAAGTTTTGTAATTCAGTTGACAAAAGCTTGATCTCTTAAAACACTTTCAGCAAACCCCTTTTTTGGGTGGGCAATTTTATAAAGAAACTGGGAGGGCAAATATCCCTCCGTTTACGGAAACCTACACTCAGGAAACTACACACAAACATCAACTTACAAGTAAGTATTCGTTTATGTGTTAAATTTCCTTTCGTGTAGTTTCCGGTAAAACTACGGAATATTTGAGACTTCAACGTTTGGTGTGCACAAACATCCATTTCATAAAATACATACTCTAGTCGACTAGTTTTCACATTGCAACTTTAGCAGTAACATTATAACATAACTCGGTCAAGTTCAATATACACAATTTATTCCACAGTATTTGAATCTCTTACACATTGATCTTCAAGTGGTAACTTGTGATGAATATATACTGGTGCAGGCAGTTGAGCCTCATATGTAATTCCACCAAATATACTTTGTGTAGTAAAAAACAAAGAAACATCTTGTAAAAGGACATCAAAGAAAAACTGTCCTTAAGAACTTTGTAAAAACTCCATGTTGTGAATTAAAGCAAATAATACTAGCACCTTTGCTTTAAAAACACATTCATTTGTGTCACCCAACAACAAGGTCAAAATATTTCCCAATAATACTGGAACACAAGAACAGAACAGACACAGAGTTTTGCAAAAAATGTGATAATACTGAAACACAATAAATTTGATCACTGTCTGTATTATACATTGAAAGGAAGTGCTTTTGCTTTGGTTGCAACACACACTAATTGTCTTTGGAAAGTACTTCAGAATTGATGAACCTTGTGCACACTGTACAGCAGAGTGTGCTTCCAATGGTCTGTTGTAGAACTTGTGAAATGTGGTGGCATTTGACCACCCAGCACTTTTCAGAATGTCAGCCACTGGTACTCCTCCTCTGAGCATGGCAGATGATGCTGCTCCACGAAAACTGTGTGATGCCAAAGTTGTAAATTCCTGCATCCCACAAAATATTCTTCAACCAACGTGATACAGAGTCCTTTGTGGCAGGTCCATGAGGGCGTACATAACACAAAAGAAGCTGATTTGTTTTACTGTCTTTTCTAATCTCTTTTGTCCTGGAAATGTATTCTTTCAAACATCTGACAACACACATCTTTTCATCCTGAAATTCCTGTAAATGCAGAACACATCTGTTATTTATCTGACAACACACATCTTTTCATCCTGAAATTCCTGTAAATGCAGAACACATCTGTTATTTCCTGGTCTTGATTGTTTGAGTTTTCAATAATGTGGACAGTGCATGCATTTCTTGTAAATGTAATGCAGCTGAGCTTTATCAAATGAATGGTTTGTACTCTCTGAGCTGTGGACAACAAAAGCAATGCACATAATTTCATTGTTAACTGCTTTAGAGATAAATCAGGGTTTTCAGCTTGTTTCCTTATATGCTCTAACAGTACAGACACATCCCAAGTATGTGAGTATCTGGGCATAGTAGGCCTAAGTTCAAAAACACCTTTCAGAAATCTGACTATCTTAGGATGGGAACCGATCGACTTATCTGTGTCTGTAATGATTATGGCAGAGAGGGCACTCCTGGCCGTGTTGATCGCACTGTAGCTTAACCCATCTTCAAACAAAACTGTCAAAAATTCAATCACAAGGTGGACAGGTGGACGAAAGGGATCACAATCCCGTTCAACACAGAAAAATTTCCATTTCTTAATGTAGTGTGTATATACTGCTTTTGGGTAGAGTCACGCCATGATGCACAGACAATGTTACAAGCTGTTCCAGAAAAGCCTTGTGCCTGCATTGCTTCCCAGATAACACGACTGCAAGAAGTTGAAGTTTTCTGTGTAGAGGATGAACCTCGTCTGAATGACCCAGCTGCAAAACACGTTTTCCTTTTGGAAGTAAAATGGGATGTTGAATGAGAAGCCTTAGCATTTGGGGGTACCACACTGCTGTTGGCCAGTGTGGTACGATGACTAGTCCTTCTGCTTGATCCTCTTCCATCTTGCGCAGAGTCCGTTGGATCAGACTGAAAGGTGGAAAAGCATAGACTATCCATCTGTTCCAATCCACTGTGAAAGCATTTATTGCCATAGCTTCTGGATCTGGTTCCCAAGACAAGAAAGGTTTGATTTGATAATTTAGTCTAGAAGCAAACAAATCAATCTGTGGGAACAGCACTTTCTGTGACAGTTTCTGAAAATAGTTGGATTAAGCCTCCACTCTGTTCTATCATTAAACTGTCTTGACTTTCTGTCTGCTTCCACATTTTGTTTTCCAGGCAAAAAACTTATCGTTAACTCAACTCCATTGTCCTTACACCAGATCCAGATTCTTTTGGCAATCACATTACAAACTGCTGAATGTGATCCACCCATTTTCCTGATATAGGCAACAGCACATGTGTTGTCACATAGCAATTTTACATGTTGACCTTCTACTTCTTTACTGAAGCTTTTAAGTCCATACTCTATAGCCAACATTTCAAGGGCATTAATGTGAAAGATTTTTCACTTCTTGACCATCTTCCTCCTGTTTCTCTTCCATTACAAACTGCCCCCAACCCCCTAACTTTGAGGCATCAGTTGTTATTTCAACAGAGGAAGCTTTAATCTCAAGTGGATAAAAGCTAGCATTAACATTGTTTATCCACCAGTTTAACTCTCCTTCTGCTTCTGGTGAAAGAGAAATAACTGCATCAAAATTTCCTTTGTTCCTCCTGAGTGCTACAGTTTTCAAACTTTCCAACTCTCTGTAATACAATGGTCCCCATTTCACTGCAGGAAAGGCAGCTACCAATTTTCCTATGACCTGTGCTAACTCCCGGATTGAAAATGAAACCCTGCTCATCAAGTTCTGACATGCTGTTACAATCTTTTTCCTTTTTTCTGCAGACAAAATCACAGTCATAGACTCTGAATTTAAAAGAAATCCAAGGTATTTTAACTCCTTTGTTGGTGTAAGTACAGACTTTTCCTCGTGTATGGTAAACCCAGTCTATGAAATATCTCAACTGTTGCTTCAACATTTTGCTTACACTCCTCTTGACTTTGACCTTGCAAATAACAATCATCAATGAATGAAGCTGACAAGAAACCTTGTGATCTTAAATGAGCATAGACTGGTTTCATCAATTTTGTGAAGTAACGAGGGCAATTTGCAAGACCATTTGCAAAACAAGTGTATGCATATAGCTGCCCTCTCCATTTAAATTTCAGGTATTTTCTGTGTTCTGGATGAATGGGCACTGAATAATATGCATGTCTCAAATCAACTGAAGCCATGAAACACCCTTTTTTCATCATATTTGTGGCAGATGATAGATTTTCCATTTTAAAATGCTCATACTGAACTGCCTCATTGAACCTTTTTAAATTGAGTATGAGTCTGTAACTGCCATCTGTCTTGGGGATCAGAAATATTGGAGAAATGATTTCTCCTTCTTCATGGCTTGATTTTTCAATCACCTTTAAACTCAGTAATTTTTGGATTTCATCATCTGCTTCTTGCCATAAATTTCCTTGGACTTGATTTGGGGTTGAATTATGACGTTCTATTTCTGAAATTTCATCAATAGGAATTTTTGATCCAGTTACCATTGCCAATATAAATTCATCAGATGTCAATTGCTGCCATTCCTTGACAAATTGTTTGAACCTTCCAGCTTGAAAATCCCCCGTCTTGTGATTTTTAATACTCACCGACGGGCCAGGTTCAGGAGTATTTAGACTGGTTTGAACTGGTTCATTCGGCCACGTGGTCTCTGGCCTCGACCCCTGGTCCCTCTTGGATGGCTGTTGGGAAACTGTACGTGGAACGGGGTTGGGTTCCATCCCCAGTTCCTCCTCTGCCTCGACTGGGGCGAGGGAAGATCCATGATCCGTTTTTTGACCCCGTTTGGGGAAAAAAACTTTCTGCCTCTGGCAGACATCGACAAAGTCATATTTGTTCTCAGTTTGGAGGTGGAGTCTATCTGAGAGAGAGCCAATTTCAAATCATCCCCGAACAACTGATCTGTAATGGGGATCTCATCTGATGTTAATTTTTTGTACTTCTTGTTGATGTTTTGAGATGAGAAAATTTTTGCCCTTCTTTCCATTGAAATATCATGGGCCATCTTCAAATTCAAGCCCATTGCATCTGAAATCTGCTGGACAGTTTGACTATGCTTTTTCCCCTCTGCTGCCAAGGTGTCACAGGCTTTTGCAAGGGCAAATGTAGCTCTCAGTAAACTTTTCTGGATCTTTTGAAAAGTTAGGTCAGCTGTTTTGCTGTTGTAGTCCATGATGGACCACATCTCACTGTTGACTCTAGGGACAAGTGACTGGCAGTTTTCTGGCCGTTTGTGGGCTTCCAACTTTTTGATCATTTTGCTCTCATCCATTTTCCCTTTTATCATTGTGGTCAAAATACCTGCCATTTGATCTGAAATTGGGGGGCCAACATCTGATTCTTGCTCATACTCTTGTTTTATCTGCTCCAGAGCAGATTCTTCCTCACTGTCAGACTGAGAAATGAGGCCATCATCATCATCAACTGCATTTTTTGCCAGCAGTTTTTCCATTTGTATGTCTGGATCATCATCATCATCATCAACATTTTCGTCATTCCTCTTTTGCCCTTTGTGTGTTTTGGCCATGTTTTTGTTCTTTTTCGTCTTTGTTAATTGTCGATTCTTTTTCCGCCTTTGTCCGCGTCAGACTGCGGGGTTTTTTCCTCTGAGTGCGACCGTTTTCGTTTTCGTTTTCGATCTTCACTCATGGACTTCAAATGTTGAAGGAGCTGTTCATTTTGCTCCTTCAGTCGTTCCCATTCTTCCCTTGGAAACGTAACTGTGCCAGTTTGTTTACTTTGTTTGTCTTCAACACTGGGAGCGTCCCCAATAGCTGGCATTCGTCTGGTTCGAGTCAGAACCCACTGACGAACATCGGGACTCGTGGTCCAACTCCACCTCCATTATTTATTTGATAATTTTCACCCTGTGGGCGCTTTTTCATCAAATACGAGTAGTCTACAATATATTGTGATTTAAGCCAAAAACTTTTAAAATAAAAGGAAAAATATCACCTGATTTAAGAAAGCTTTTCGATTTTTGTGCTTGGGCTTGTATCTTCTGCGTGTTCGTATGGCGGTCAGCAAACGCGTTATGGCGGAACTGCGCATGCGCATCTCAAATATTCCGTAGTTTTACCGGAAACTACACGAAAGGAAACTGACAGCTGATGCAGGGGGGGCCACATTCCTGAAGGGACTTTTAGATTTGGGGATGTTCACTGTCTTACAAGGTCATGGATTGGTTTGAAAGGCCTCATAGTTTGAGGGCAAGCACATAAACCTATTTAGGATGCTTTGTTAGAAGATGATGTGCAGAATTCAGCAAGATGCATTTATCTGCAAACACACACGTGCACACACACACACACACACACACACACACACACACACACACACACACACACACACACTGCATTCTATACATCCTGTCAAATTTGCGGAAGAAAAAAAAAAATCAAAACCAAATGAGATATGCACATGTAAACAAATGAAACGCATGCCAGTGAGAGGAGTGTGGGGGGGAGGGGATAACGGGGGGAGTGGGGGGGGGGGAGAGTCTCACAGACTGAGTGAGAGAGGGAGCCATGTTGACCTTTCTCGTTTCAGCCCTGACCTGAGTCGTCTGCGTGGGGACCATGACCAATGGCTGGCCGCCCAGAAGGTGGTGGGCAGTCCTGTCTGCATCCTGTCTGGCAAAGGAGGCTGCGGGGAAAACCACTGTCGTCACACAGGTCCTGCAGAACGTCTGTCAGCAGTAGGTGTCTGAACGTCCACATAGATGCCTCACGCTAGCGTCGGACTGGGCTTTGTTTCTGCCTTTGGTCGATACTCTTCTTCTTTATTGGCCGTCTCGTCTGCTTTTTTTTCTCTCTGTGCTATTACTGACATGTGGTTCATTCCAACTTCCTCATACACAGCCGTGCCAGGTGGTCCTATGGCATCCTCAGCAATGGCAGTCCACAGGGAGCGGTCAGTATCGGGTCATCATGAGGCTGCCGGTCAGAGAAGACGCTGCACTGCAGCAGAGTCGCTGCAGTGGTGTTCAGTGGTGCCTGCTTCGATGCAACATCGGCAGGACGCCGCTGATTCTGCCCTTTGCCGATAATGATAGTAATTGATTTGTTGCAAAGTCTGCATGAATGAGCGCTCCCTCTAGGAGGGATTGTGTCAGACTTTCTGTCTGTTCAACACTCGTCTATGGTGTGTCTCTACATGTCTAGGACTTCATTATCATTTTAAGGTAAACTGTACAAAACTGGCATGTAAATTTTCACAGGACTGCCACAAAATATAAATATATTAATAATAATAATAATAATAATAATGAATATTTCTACAGCGCAAATCCTAGATTAGCTCTAAGCGCTTTACAATACAAGGACTAACGAAAACACGCACGCACACACACACACACACACACACCACAGTCTGACATTAAATTTTAGCATTAGAGATGTATTGCCCGCTTTCCTGTGCAGCCACAACCAGGGGCACTTCTTCTTGCAGCTTCTGTTGATCTCTTTCATGTTGGCAGCGTCTTGCACTGCATCAGCATGGGTGAAACCACACGTCGGAAATCCGGAATCCGGATTTCGTATTGGTCGTTTGTCCGGAAATCTGGACATCGGCGTTCGTTGTGGTCGATTTTCCTTTTTTGGGTAGTTTTCGGTGAAGCTGCGTTCTTGAACAACTCGCGCATGCGCCGTCCAAGTTGTTGCAAAACTTGTCTTCCGATATGCGCCATTTTCACGATAGCCTACAGCGTGTTCACGTCGCACGTCTTCACGTCGCAACGATCTTCTTCACGTCGGAACGATCCGTCGACCTAGATCTAGTCTGAATCTGCTGCACTTCATTCTCTTCTTTGAGCACGATGCCGTTTGTGGCTGTGAATGAAGACACGTCGCTGATCGATGCTTCTGTCCCCAACAAATGGTCTTGGCGATGGCTGGACGAAAGAGGTCGGACAATGATGGCGAAATGGGAAAGGGCGACATTTCTGACTTGGTGCCGCAAACCACAGCTGCTGGCGTTGCCCGGTGCATCGTCTGCTTGCAGGACATCAAGTATGGAAGCTCTGGCATAACGGCACTCAAAAAGCATGTCAAATACAAGAAACACCAGGAAAATGCAAAGGTAGTCAACGCTCTCTCTATCTCTCTATCTCTCATCATGTTGCTATGTTGAATTGTCTGTATGAATGATATGTGCTGAAGTAATGTATACTTGACAAGGACAGATTGTAAGACTAGGCTTTGGCCTAAAATCTTCATCCTTGGGTATTAAAGATCAATCAATCAATCAATCTATCAATCTCTCTCTCTCTCTCTCTCTCTCTCTCTCTCTCTCTCTCTCTCTCTCTCTCTCTCTCTCTCTCTCTCTCTCTCTCTCTCTCTCTCTCACACACACACACACACAGAGTTTTTAGAATAGGAGTGGGTGGTCGGCTTTTATTGTGGGGTTTTTTTTTGTTTTTTTTGGGGGGGGGGGGGGGGGGGAGGGGTTGTCAAAATAGTGTGCTAGATGAACATAGACGGATGCTCCTGAAAAGGAATGCTTGTGTTCAGAGCACCATTAGAAAGTTTTTTAAGTAGGTATAAGAGGGCACATGCTTCAAAGACTTATGAGCTGTGTATACTACATTGGACATATGAATGTATAGACTTCCAGGATACCTTGCTTGAGCATCTGGGCTTGGACACTTTCTGGAAGGTTTTGTGTTAATATGTGCTGTATGGACTCCTTCATGAATGTGATCGTGTGGGCTATAAGAATACTGTTCTTGGACATCTGCGTTGTAAAGATTATTTGAACACCTGTGGGTTTGTTTGTTTTTTGGATAGTGGGCTTTTTCAATTTTGTAACTGCTCAGTGATGAACATCTGGACACCTGCTGCTGCTGGATAATGCTGAATACATTCCTTGGACAAGTAATGCACCAGTCTGTAAGTAAATTCTGCATAACATACAAAATTATGCTGGTTTAGTGATTTTTATTATTCTTTATGATTCACAAGTTTTCTTTTCTTTTTTTTTTTTTTTTTTTTGGGGGGGGGGGCAGCATAAATTACTCTGGGACACAACAGTCTTATTTCACTTATAAAAACATGCTGAAAGTACCTCAAAATGGTCTGATTTTAATAACGAAAATGTAAAAATGCTTCAGCTTCAGGGGGCTTCGCCCCCTGACCCCCGACAAGGGCTCTGCCCCTTGACCCCGCCAGGGGGCCAGGAGGCCCCCTGGACCCCACCTTTCAGGATTTTCAATTTTCCCAGGTTTCACCCATGCATCAGTGCTTGACAGTACTTTGCCTTTCAGCATGCAGGCAGAGTGGCAACAAACAACAAGCTCTGGCATGGAAATTTACAGATCTTTAGATGACAGCGTTGTCTGTTAGCATTCAGAATGGCAACCCGTGCTCTGAAATTCCACTGCCGCTTTTTTTTTTTTCTTGCCCACCTGAATTTTTGTTTTCAGTTTTACACTTCTCTCAAATCTGCAAGTTTGTAAAAAAAAAAAAAAAAAAAAAGTGGAAGCCCTGTTTTCTAATGTATTGACACAGGACGGTTAATAGCTAACCAGTAGTAGTGGTTATAGGCACATTGGTTGGTAAAAGGTTAGCGTAACAGGATCTCAGTCTGCATTGGATGTAAAACGCGGTGAATGGTATTGACTGTTTGTTTCATGTTTTTTCACGCAAAGTGTTTTTTCAATTTTTGGATTGAAATTTTGTAAGTTTGATCTGTTTTCCTGCTTGCGGAAGACAAGTTATGAGATGTAAATACACACACACTAACATGCACGTCCACACACATACAAACACACACACACACACACACACACACACACACACACACACTCATACAAACACACGCACGCACGCAAGCAGGCATGCACACACATGTGCATACACACACACTTGCATGCCACACATCAGTTCCTGTGATAATTCAGTTCTGTATTTAAAAAAAAGAGGTTTCACACACAAGCACACCACACACACACTTGCATGCCACACATCAGTTCCTGTGATAACTCAGTTTTATATTTAAAAAAAGAGGTTTTAATGATTGTACTACATAGTTTAGGTAACCAGTTGTCTATATATTTAGTTTAAAATGTATAGTTTAGTTTACTATCATTTAATTAGTTTAATTTTGATGTATCTGTTTGTGTGTATTGTGACTTATATGAATCAGAGTTGCTTGAGGTATAACTGGAATTACCAGAAATTGAAATAGGAAAAGTAAGAGAGAAAAATGTTAAATGAATTATTTATGAACGGAGACCAGTGTCATAATTTAAAGTACACTTGTTTAGACAAGGAAACTGAATCTGTTGCAGAA
Source organism: Conus ventricosus (assembly GCA_018398815.1). Classification (NCBI taxonomy): domain Eukaryota; kingdom Metazoa; phylum Mollusca; class Gastropoda; order Neogastropoda; family Conidae; genus Conus; species Conus ventricosus. The sequence continues at coordinate 56,083,238 of CM031610.1, read as the reverse complement.
TGCCAGAGACTGATGAGCATGCCACTGAGGACATGGATGATATCCTGGCTAATGCAGAACTACCCAAGTTACTGGAATGCAAGGTGACCGCAAGAATGGCAGCACCAATCCCCCTGCCACTCCCCAGTTGACCCAGGAACAGGTGTCCCAGATGATTGAGGCAGCCACCCAGGCCCTTCAAGAGAGCCAGGCTCTGGAGACACCGCATCGTTCCTCCCAGGAAAAGAGGAAGCAAGGTCAGATCAAGATTGAGCTGATCACCGACCTGATTAAGTACTTGAGCACTACAGGCGATACAGCATTGTCACGGACTCCCAACGGACGAAAGATCCTGCTGACAGCACCCACAGGAAAAGCTGCCAAGCTGCTGGGCCACAAAGCCAAAATGGAGTCGGGCACTCTGCACCGAGTCATCTACAGTTACCGGGCTTTTGTCCAGCAGCAGAAGAAAAACATGGAAGAGAAGAAGAAACAAGGATGGGATCACGAAGACAATGAGCAGAGCGATGGAGAGGACAGTGGTCCGCCAGTCGGGTCCAGAACACGTACATCACCTCAGAAGAATCCATGCCAACCACCATCCAACAACAGCGCTGACAACAGTGAGGATGGCGTATGGAAGTACGCCTGCACTGAAGTCCTGATCGTGGATGAGTGCAGTCTTGTATCCCTACGCATCTTCGCCACTCTGCTCAACATTCTCCTTGAAAACACGCCTCTGATGAAAATAGTTCTGTTGGGAGATGTCAGGCAGCTTCCGTCCATCGAGCCAGGCAACTTCCTGTCAGACATGTTTGACACCTTCAAAGGCCGTGGGTTGAGTGTCGAGCTGCGAACAAACCATCGCTCGGAGTCAGAGTTGATTGTGAGTAATGCAACCAAAATCTCTAATCGCAGGCTGCCCGTCATAGATCCAAGTCGCCATTTCCACTTGCTGGCCATGGACAACTCCAAAGACAGCGGGGATCCTGGTATGGTTTGCTTGACTGCATGCTTGTGTGTGTGTGTGTGTGCATGTCTGTATCTGCTGGAACGGAAGATAGGGCATTAGTTATGCTGTTCTGTAAATGGGTGGTGAGAAAAACGGTGGAGAGATTGATCACCTCGGTTTCATTTTGTATTGTGATAGCTGTAATCAGCCTGAGTAAAATGTTACCACAAAATTAACTGTAGGAGTGAATGTTTGAGATCGTGTAAATGTCCAGGATTTAGTGATAGACTTGTACTCTGCGCTTACATGAGTGACGTGAAGCCTTGTGTGCACAGGGCATTGGGCATGGGAAACCATGATCAGAAAAAGGCAATGACAATCAAAAAGAAAGGGTAGACTAGTGCTGTGCACTCAAACGAGTGACCGGAAGTTGTGTGTGCACAGGGGATTAGGCATGGGAAACTGCAGACCTGCCTCCCTATGATTTTTTAGAGTATTTTACGAAATTTGAATGGAAAATATGATAATACTCCGAGTAGGACAAAAATACAAAAATCGGCAACATTGGCTACAAAAAAAACAACTGTTTTTGTGTTTAAAAACGCGAGTTATTGTCCCTAGTTCCAGTTTGTGCATGCTCGCTTACACTATGGTCGGCCATCTTTCATAGTGGGTTTGAAGACACGAGTTATTGTCCCCAGTTCCAGTTTGCGCATGCTCGCTTACACTATGGTAGGCCATCTTTCATAGTGAGTGACTGACACAGATATTCACTAAGAGAACGCCGCCACCAGCGAAATTACGTGTTCATGCGAGTGATGAGATAGATGTTGAAAAGAAGGTTGCCAAAACGAGGGAGCAAGCTTTCCTGAATGCATACCACGCAAACATGGAAGTGCTAGTCCCAAGCTCAAAAAAGGTCCAACTTTGGTGTGGTGCACTTTGTGCAAAACAGGTTTCAGTTGTGCTCATGGAGGACGCAACGACTGCATAAAGCATGTTTCATCAAAATAGCATAAAAAACTATCCGAAACGGTGAAAGGAACACCTTCAATTGTACAAGCATTGAAAAAGGCCGAGGCGAAGTCTAGTGGGGGACCTGGAGCAGCAGGTGGCAAACATTGAGATGATGATCATGATGTGTAGGCTGGTGGCTGACGCGAATCTGTCCCTGTCAATGATGGTCTTGTTCCCTATTCAAGAGGATATTTCCTGACACTAGTGACAGCAAAATTGCTGAAGGTGTGTCTGTTACTTAAACTTCTACTGTTAATTAGCTCCCTCCCCCCGCCCACACCCCCACCCCCCAAAAAACGGGGGGAGGGGGATGGAGTGGCAGTACAAAGAGAAGAAAAAGATGGAAAATGAAAACTATGAAGGGTATACATGTGTATGACTGTCTGTCACTGTGTGTGTGTGTGTGCGTGTAGGGGAGGGGGGTTGAAAGGGAGGAGGGTATTTAATGAGATGGTCAACTAGATACATGCAGTGTGTGTGTGTAGTGCGCTTGTGCTAGTTGGTGTGAGTGTTCTAGTGTGAGTACAGTGCAGTGAGTTGGCTGCAAGAATTGCGCTACATAAGATCCACGTTAACCCTCTTGTATTCATAACGGGCGCAGACGGGAGCGCTGAGACAGCGCGCTAGATTTCGTAACGGGCGCAGACGGGAGCTGCCCGCCGCCTGTGTATGGTACTTTTCCATCACGTGCTGACTCAGTGGAAATACTCGGAGAGCCACTAAAAATTGTTGGGGATTTCCCACTATAGCCCAGTAATGTGGCAGCACTATTTTTGGATGCTGGCACCACTTCCATTCACTAAGAAAGAGGAGAAACTGCAAGCGAAGAGTTGTGCGTGAGACTGACCGATTTTCACAATGGCGTCGTCTGCTAACAACAGCGAGTTTGATGATATTCCTGAGTATTCAGCGGAGGAGTGGGATCAAATTATGCAAGAAGTAGAGAAGTATGAAAATGGAGAGTTAGGAGAAGAGAATTATGTTGAAATCGGCACCAATGAAGGAGAGGAAAATGGTGAAAGCGACCCTCAGTACAACGTGCTACTCGCCGTTCTGCGAAACAATGGCGACGGGCTACACATCCTGCCCATGTGGTCACATTCCAACAGCCGACAGGCCAAGCGCACTCACTGCCGAACACTGCCACCGCACTAGATTATTTCTTTTTTCTACCTCTCACATTTTTCCAACTAGTAGCAGAAGAAACTAACAGATACGCTCAACAAAGACAAGCAGCTAAGGGCACACCTGACCCCCTCTGGTTCGACACAACACCTGACGAAATGCGGGGCTGTCTCTGTACTGATTATTCCGTATGACAACTAAGGGATGACGCGTAGAAATGTCATATATGTGTTCTTTCTGCCAGGTGCCTCTATACTTTCATAAGAATGACTGTTTCCATGACTACCATGCGCAGAAAGTGGCTCAACAGTAGGGCAGTTTGCTAGTCTCTCTGTGTGTACGTGTATATATGCTTACCTGTAGTTTGTGGTGACAGTGCTTTGATGACACTTGGCAGTGACACTCTACTCAATTTCTTCACAGCTATACATTGTGTAAATACATATGGACATGTATACGGTGCTTAGAACAGTGACAGAAAAACAATGAGGAACTGTGCTTGAATCTACAGTAACTGTTCAGTAGTGACAATTGACACTAGTTGTGTGTGACATTCTGTGGATTACCTGTGGGGACTGAACAGGCGGACAGAACACAGATCATCTCACTTAGGCCGCAGCTTTCATTTTACAACACTAACATGCATGTGCATGGGATAACTGCGTGTTGGTGTGCTGTATTAGAATTGTCACCATCGCATGTGACACATTCGGTGACATTTTGGTGACAATGACACAACCTTTCACCTCGAGACACACAAAATCTTGCTCACAGTATAGAACAAAGCCTTGTGACCATACATGCGGAATTTCGTAGCTCTAGAGGTTAATTCTTGGTTGTGGTGAAGCATGAACCATACATACCCATTTTAAGGCTAAATTCACCAAAAAAAAATCTGAAAACTAGGGGGAATTTGGCCTCAGAGAATCTGAATACAAGAGGGTTAAAGTTCAAGGTAAGAAAAATACTCTTTGTTGTTGTGGAATACTAAAATTTACTCCATGGAATACTAATGGTTCAGTTTTGAGGTAGACAGGTCTGTAAACCGTGATGAAAGAAAGACGGTGACAACCAAACAGAAAGGGTTCGCACTGGCTGTGTGATTTCAGAACGAGATGCTGCAGTGAGAGATCTGTTGAACAGTCAGCTGGAGCTTCAGTCCCACGAAACGTCTCAGTTTGTGGCTTTCCGAAGGTGCTTTACTCTATGTGTGCACATGTGTGTGTGTGCGAGCTTGTGTGTGTGTGCATGTAAATGTGTGCGCGTGCGCATGTGTGTGTGTATGTACACCGATTCCTAAATTTTGTGATCATGATATAAATGGCTTGCCCTTCTCATCTTAAACATACAGTGAATAGTCTGACATCAGCAGAAATCTGGCAAAAGGAATGTTGGTTTCGTTTCTTAATCTAGCACAACACTTTGTGATCTGTAGGTTTTAGTTTTCAAATACACGATGTCTGGCGCTCGCCTTTGTCTTGATTTCATTTAAAGCAAAAAAAAACAGTATTTGAAGAGAGGTGATACAATAGAACTTTAAACAGAAAGAAGAAAATTGTCTTCTTTTTTTATCAATTCTTTGTTCATTTTTGTGTGCAATGTAGCAGCATATTTCAATGTAGTTTTAAGTGAAGGGAAAACTGCACAAGCACGCAAACAACTCTGTATTGTAGTAGTCTACTTCGGTATAGTTTGAGTGAGAAGAAAACTTTACGTGGGTGTGCAAATAACCCTATGCTGTAGCAACACATTACAAAATGATTTGAGCAAAAGAAAACATCGCACGACATGCCAACTCTATCCTCTTCATGCTTTACTTGCTTTTTTTTTCAGTTGTTTCAGACATGCTTTTTTTTCAGTTGTTTCAGACATGCAGGCTATACTGCAGCATATTTCAGACTTATGATGAAAGCTCAAACACTCTCAGAACCTCTCTCTTCATTCACCCTCATACATGTTTAGTTACCATGTGATCAGTAACGTCAGTCGCTTTTTTTTTTCTTTTCTTTTTTAAAAAATCATAATTCCAACAGAAAACAAACAAACTCAGAACTTTGCTTATCAGTTGTTGGCAGTGCATCTCTGCGACATGGTCTTGTTCATTTCATGTAATAGCTTCTTGATCTTTCCATCGAATACTTGTGCTGCTTGATCTGCAAGCACTTTAAAATAATTGGGCTGTCTGTTTGCTGTGCAGATGTGACTGTGATGCTATCGACGAACTGTGCTGTAAGCACTGTAAAATAATTGGGCTGTCTGTTTGCTGTGCAGATGTGACTGTGATGCTATCAACGAACTGTGCTGCAAGCACTTTAATAACCATGCAACAAAAGAAGCAAGGGAAGGCAGGCAACGTTATGACTTCCGTGTTGGAGATAAGATCTGTTTCCGTAAAAACGGACAGGTTCTGAACCACAGGCTGAAGCTGAAGGGGTACCTGCAGAACTGCCCTCAGATCCTGGATGCCTTTGGGATCCAATCAAAGCTCAGAGAAAAGAACTCGAGGAAGAAAAACGCTCCCATGGATGTCACTGCTGCTACAGAGCAGATCTTGAACTCTGATGGCGATGAGGAAAACAAAGATGAGCTTCCACGTGCCACAAGCGATCATGGCTACGGATGTGCCACAAATAGACAACTTAACTTGTTCCCGGTATTCCAGAATACCAGGACAGAAAATGGTGGAAGAGACGTTTCAGGCCCACGTAAGTTGCAGCCACCTAGAGTTTCGGTCAAACAAGAAAAACTGGGGGGAGATGAAAATGGGACCGTTGATTCCTGGAATGAAAAGATTGCTGTAGATCATTCGTCTCACGGTTCTCATGGCGACGGTAACCATCACAGTGTTGCAGTCAAGCAAGAAAAGTTGTGGGGAGACGAAAACGTCGCTGCAGAATACTCTGATGGCTGTTGCTCTGCTGACTGCCATGTCCAGGCCACAGAACTTGGGATAAAGATGGAACACCCATCACAGGTGATGGGGGCTGCTACCGCTGGTCAGCGTCAGTTGAGGCTGGAGGACATTGGGGCGGAGGAGGGCGCTGCCGGACATTCAGGGTCTTCCCAGGAAAGCTGCTCATCCAGCTCCAGTCACGACAACGACGATGATGAAGAGGAACGTGCCAGTAAACTGAAGAATGGTGAAGTTCGTCTATGCAATGGAGAAGTGTTCTTCATCTTGGATGTGAGTATAGGTTTGTGTGTTTATTAGAGAAACTGAAAGAGGGTCTGTGTATATGCGTTAGTCTTGCCATGTTTTCTTTACTCTTTTTTGTAATGGCCAGGTACAAAGTTTATACTTGAAAGCATGAAACAAAATGTTGAAACTTGCTTACCTTTTATTTTTCCAAACCCCTCCCCACCCCTCCACCCCCTACCCCCTCTCCCCTTCTCAAAATTTACATCAAAACCACATCAAAATTGGTATGAGATTGGAGTGGATGCAGTTTGCTGTAAATCTGTCTGTTTTTGTGTTGTCATGTTTATAACTGTCCATTGTGGTCACTAAGCTCTTTTTGGTAAATGCAGAATCCATCAGAAAGGTGAGGATTTTTCCGCATACTGCCCTGAACTTGAAATTTCAAGCGAGTGCAAGTTCCCCCTTGTATGTACGCTAAATGGCCTTCTGCACCATTGTCAGAGTTGCCAAGGCCTCTAAAGCACAAAGTGAAGCATGTTCATGTAGAGAGGAGATCAAACCTGAGATCTCCACAAGACTAGAACATGGGTGGCCACAGGATTTTTTTAATGAATATATTGACGATTGAAGACAGTGATGATGAAAATGATGCCATCAAGTTCAATTCTGGTTTGAAACCGTATAACAGAGTGTATTGTACGCTTCCTAGTGCAATAATTTCCAGCATCAGCCCAAGTCTGCGGGATAGTGACGCCTGTAGGGTGGTTAGGAAATTTGAGCAGTACTATCAGACTCACTTATGAAGAAGTTAATACTCACTTGTGGGGTTCCAGTCTTCCCTACTGAGCCTATAGCCCACTCAGCTCTCAGTAACCAGCACATGGCCAGGCTGTAAAATCCCCAAAATTAATGCCTCACTGGGATTCGAACCTTCAGAGTCCCACCCTGCAAGCCCATGACACGAACCACTGCACAATGGCAACTGGTAAAATTAAGGTTGTTCCACATCAGCAGTTTGTCCTCTTTATGTTGACAGCATGATTGAATTCCCTTTCTTTACATTTGTTCAGGTTCCTAACTATTCCACCTGCCAAGCCAATATTTCAAGTTCAATGAAAGCTTGCCATTTGATTTCTGTGAGCTGTAGAACTATACGTGTCCTCCATCAATGTCAGTGATGATTCTAGTGCGCGTTTTCGCGGGATTACCGCCGATTTTTTTCGTTTGGCCGCATAAAATCGCGAGCGATGCGTCTCGAGAGCCGCTAAAAATTGAAAACGGCCGCCTCTTTCGTCAGCGTGTGCGGCATCACTGTCGATCGTCTGGTTGTCGTTGACATAGCAACATCAGAAAGGGCGATAATTCTGGCAAAGTTGCAAAGCCTAGCCGTAAAACTGCCGACGATTCTCATTGGTTGACAAGCTTTTTAGTTCCGAGCTCAACCAATCAGAAAAATTGTATGACAGTTTTTGAAGCGCCATTGTTCTCCCACATGCTTCGAAGCCTGCATGCCGTCGTGACCTCGTTTCAAAGGAGACAATATCTTTCACCATGAAGCGTTCAAGCACCCTGTTTTCCTTCGCTTTCACAAAAGCAAAAAAGAGTTGCTCAGGTACCAGCAGTACTTCGGACAGTACTGATAATGAACGGATTTCCACCGTGAATGAGTTAGGTGATGAAGAAGGGGCTGGTGTTGAAATATGTGAGGCAGTCAATTCAAATTCGATTTCGAGTGAAGAACCATCGACTTCGATGGAAGAACCCGGAGAACTTGAAGAAGAAGAACCGAAAACTAGTGAGCAGAAGGAGAAAATGCAGCTGTTCAAAACTTTTCAAATGCAGCTGTTCAAAACTTTTCAAGTATCTTGGATGAAAGAATGGCCCTGGCTAGCCAAGGACGACGACGGCAACATGGCCCTGCAGTAGAAGACCATGACTTTACAACAGCAGCAGCTGTTTGGAAAGAGAAAAAGGACAGAAGGATATACAAAAAGTAGCACTTCTTTCTGGGTTTTTTTCATTTTTTTTTTAGATTTTGTGACTCATACACACTGTTTGGTGCTGGTGCTGGTAGCTTTTCTTTTATTATAGATTTTGTTTACAAACTGTTGTGACCCATACACACTGGTGATGGTATTGGATGTGCTATTTCTAAGACATTTAGTGGCTGGTGCAGATTTAAAGACCTATTGAAGAGGCAGACTAAACATTGTAAAAGTGGCTCTCTTTAATCCATGATGGAGTGTGACAGACTGAACTTTGTGAAAGTTAAGTAGATAGCTGGTGGCTCTCTTTAATCCATGATGGAGTGTGACAGACTGAACTTTGTGAAAGTTAAGTAGATAGCTGGTGGCTCTCTTTAATCAGTGATGGAGTGTGACAGACTGAACTTTGTGAAAGTTAAGTAGATAGCTGGTGGCTCTCTTTAATCAATGATGGAGTGTGACAGACTGAACTTTGTGAAAGTTAAGTAGATAGCTGGTGGCTCTCTTTAATCAATGATGGAGTGTGACAGACTGAACTTTGTGGTAGTTGAGTAGGTGGCTCTCTTTAATCCATAATGAAGTAGGCAGACTGAACTTTGTGAAAGTTGAGAGCTGGTGGCTCTCTTTAATCCCTTCCAAGATGGAGTATGGCCTAGAAACATGTATCAGCTGCAGAAATCAAGAACTTGGTGAGTTTTACAAGTGTATGACATGTTCTGTACCTTTTTTTTCCTTTCTATTTATTTTTTTTTTCAGGCTGTACTGTGTGTTCTCAGTCACTTCAATTCATTGTTGTATTACTACATTTACTTTAGCCAAGTATGTTGCTGGCTTTGATGAATAGTCGCAAATATTTGGAGCCTCCCTTTCTTTGCCCAAGAGACCCTGGGGCTCCCTTTTTGCTTCTGAGGGAGGCATTGGGCTCCCTTTTTTGAAATCCTAGAATCAACAGTGAATGTACGTGTGGGTTGATGTGCTGCAAATGTGTGGTGTTCAGGACGTGACGGAGGCAAACGAGGGTGGCAAGGAGAATCGTTACTTGACTCTCTCCGACAGAGACCAGAGTATCCCAGAGTGGTCTGTGCTTCCTATGCGGCAGTCAAGAGGGAGTGCCGAATGCGTCACGCCTGGGCCAGAACCATCCACACCTATCAGGTCAAGCTTATTTCAGTTTCTTTCTTATCGTTTCTTTTTCTGTTTCAAATTTGTAGAGTTTGAATACTTATTTTCTATGGTCTTGTTTTTCCAAACACTCACAGATTGAAGATATTTTGTGAATTCAACAGCTGCAGTAATCAGTGACGCATGTCCCTTTCACCACGCTTACACCATGCCACGCACTCTTCTCCCCTCTTGCGCAAGCATTCAAGCCTGTTTTCACCAGAGTGGTGTGTTTCCCCTGTTGTTCCTCATGTCAGCATTCATGCTGTCATCACCAGTGGTATCAAGTCTAAACATTCTCTCCGGGGCGGGGGCCTCGCAGGACCTCTGGAACCAGCGACGGCCTCTCGCAGGGCAAGCACGGAGTCCCTCTACGACTACCGATGGGAGAAATGGGTCTCCTGGTGCTCAGAAAACTCTGTTCCCCATGATCACCCTTCCAATATCCAGATAGGAAATTTTCTATCTCACCTATCCTCCTCCCTCAAGTTCTCGGCTAGCTCCATACGGGGCTACAGGTCAGCCATCTGCACGACCATCTGCCAACTCGGCGGACTCTCCTTTGAGAATGACTTCCTTCTCAGAGAGATCTCTAGGGAGGTGACTCTACATGAGTCCCAGTCCCCTAGGCGCGTTCCCCTTTGGGACCTCTTTATCGTTCTCGACGCTCTCAGAAAACCCCCTTTCGAGCCTATCGCCACCCTTCCCTTTGACCTTCTTTCCATGAAAACCACCTTTCTCCTCGCCCTGGCTTCGGCCAGAAGGCGAAGCGAGATCCATGCCTTCAGCGGGGACCCCAGAGACATTGCTTTCCACAGGGACGGCTCTGTCTCCCTTAAGTTCTTCCCGAATTCCTAGCTAAGAATCAGGAACCAGGCACTCCCTCCCCCTCCCTCGTCATCCACTCGCTGGCGGAATTCCTAGGCGGGGACTTTGGGGGGACATGGATCGGGCCCCTTTCCCCGGTGTCTGAGACACTAGGGGAACGTTCGGCCCAGGCGCCCTCCCAGGAGTACCTTTATTTCATAAAAAGCCAAAAAAAAGACATCCGGCTGGCCCCAAATCCTGGGTACTTTCCAGACGGGAGACGCCTCGCCCGGCGCCCAAAGGATCTCCCTAATACCCCCCCCGGGGGCCCTGGGGTCAGAGCCCGGCCACTTCCGCACTTCCAGCACTCTTCCCCTTGCACCATCTTCAGAGGCGCCTACGGGCGTTCGAAAATCCCTTTAAGTTTTTTTTAAGGGACTCTGCATGCCCAGGGTGATGGTTCAAAAGGGTCTCCTTTGTGGGCTAATGCGCCATTGGGTTTAACCCCAAGAACCACTGGGGCACTCGCCCTCCCCCAATTTCCTATAATTTTGTATGGTCTGACATGGTATAGTAAAGACCCAAAAGGGGGGTTTGTTTAACTCCCTTTTTGGCTGTTATTCCTGTCAGACTCTAATGCCCGCCCTACTTCCCCTTAGCGCCAAAGGTTCCGGGGTTCCCTTGGCGCAGGCCCGCTGAATGAGGTACAGGACGGACACCGGCTTTTTCCCCTAGGCGGAAGGGGGGTGGATCACTGACTGTCTTGTTACTCATAGCCCAAAAATTTGGGCCGGGCAGAGCTGACTAACTGCCGAGTTGCTATGCTATGCTATGGTTGACTTGGAAAAGTATACTAGCCAAAACGGGAGTTAATACAAAAACCCCATTTTTACCGATGGGTTGTTTTTCCCCCTTTTGTTCTCTACCCTTTCCCATGCTTTAAAAAGTAGAAAGCCAAAATCAAAAACTTACTTGGAGAATATTTTTCAAGTAAGTTTTTGATTTTGGTCTGTAACTACTTTTCTAATGTCGAATCCGAACCCAGAAACTATTTTCTTAAGCTTCTGCTGTCGTCCCCAGTGGTGTCAAGCTGTTTTCCCCAGGGGGGTTTTTTTTCCCTTGTTGTTTTTATGTCCATTCTGCTGTCTAACCAGTGGTTGCCCAAGCTGTTTCACCGGTTGTGTGTTTCCCCGTTTTTTCTCTACACATTCATGCTGTGTCCCAGTGGTGTCACAGTCAGTTGACCCTCCTTACTGCCATTCCCTATATTCGGGCCCAAATTTCCCCCATTGTGAACATTAACTTTGGACGCTTTTTCCCCCTTCTGAACAAAAATTTTGGCAACCTTCATGTTTCAGATTTTTTTCCCTCCCGACTCACCGGGAATTCCCGGTTCAGACGTTGTATCCGTCTCCCCGACTTAAAATCTCCCGATCGCGAACGCGCTTTCTCCCTTTGCTCACCAAAACCACTTCGGCAGATTTCCACCCAGAATTTTTAAACTAAGTTCACTGTCGGTGGCCCCCGGGCCCAAGTTCCTGTTCTCTCGCGCGGTGCGGTGATGTTTTACGCGTCCGCCATAGTCGTCGGGGGGGGGGGAATTTGATGCCGAACGCTACACTTCGGCAGTGAAAATGGCGGCGATTGGAAAGAAGCGTGTTTTGAAATGATAAAAGGGGCGGCGACTCAGACTGGATTCCCGTTGTTTGAGCGGTTAAAAAAAGAAAAAGAAATATTTTAAAAAGTTAAGCGCAGTCCCAGACAGTTCCCGGACTTTTTTTCAAGAAAGGAGCAGAGTTCGCCTTCTGCACAAGTGAAAACTTCATTCAGTACTCCGAGCTACTACATTTTAGTATGCTCTGTATCTGCATGGGGCAACCGAATAAAAGGCATGTCAACTGTGAGTTCATAATGTTGCGCGCGCAGTTCCGGCCCCAATTACAAATTTTTTACGGCTGCGTGCCCAAAGACGACCCAAAAAGGGAAAGTTGGAAGATGACATAAAAAAAGGGCAGAAGAAACACTGTGTCGAGTGATAGGAGGTGTCACAGCTGACCAGTCATTAAACCTTCATACGTATCATGTACTGATAGGCAAGTGTGATAAAGGGGATGTGAGGGGATTGTTTCCCAAATGGAAGAGATTGGGGAATGGAAAAGGGTTTCTGTCAATTGCTCTTGTGAAGAGGTATCTTACTATTCCCCATGGCAGCGCCACGTGGGGTGTCTTTCTGTGTCAAGAAAAAACAGGACTACCGCGGGCCCCCTTTCAGATGTTACCTGGAGAGTTTTGGTGGTAAAAATAGATCCAGGGAACCTGTCGAGGCTGTCAGGGAATGTCCCTGAATCCGTGCGCAGGTTAAAAAGTGTTACACGCAAAGTTTTAAGCACCACTAGACTAACCAAAATGAAAAGACAGAAAAGCCATTATGTTATTCTCATGCAAACTATTTTTAAGTTAGTGAAAGTGCTTTTGCTCCCCCTGTGGTAGTCACCATGCAAAACTGATCTGTTAGTGACAAACTGTGCTGGTGCTCTCCTGTGTGTAGGCATCATGCAGGCTGTATGAAGTTAGTGACAAACTGTGTGGCTGTCTCCCTGGGGGTTGTCATCATGCAGAGCTTTATGGTTGTGACAAACTGGCTGGCTGCTCTCCCTGGGTGGTCAGCAGAACTGAAGAAGTTAGGGGAAAAAAAGTGCGGTTTTTTCCCCCTGTGTGGTGTAACTAAACTTTTATTAAAAAGTGCGCCTCCCCAGAACCTATGTTGGGACTTTTTCCGTGTTTCTTCCCATCATGTTGGCCACACACAACAAAGGGTAAGTGAGTATATTTCTAAAACGCGCGAAATGTGTTTTCCACAGTCATATTATATTTTTTATTGGTTTTTAACGTGCGGGGGAAAATTCTGTTTTGAGACCAAAATCTACTGGTTTTGCTACACCTAAACTACGGTCAAAGGGGGTAAGGGGAAAAAGGTCTGTGTATTTGCCCCTTTAAAACATAGTTTTTGGATGCCCCATGTTTTTTTCCCCCTTTTGCATTGAACTTTGGGATTACTCATGTATTTCCCCTTCTAAAATTTATAAAGTTTGGCATGCTACCTGTTTCCTTTTTTCCATTAAAAATAAACCGCAGTTGGTGGGAAGGAAAAATCATTTCCTGTTGGCTCCGATATTTATACTGTTTAACTGGGTTGTTGCAACTTTGGGCCCGTGCTGTGTGAAAAACACAAAGCGTTTCCCTTTTTTAGCTTTCTGGCCCAACATTTAAAAAATTTGGGGTGACCCTTACACTTTATTTGTATGTTTATTTTTATTTTTTCCAAATATTTTTTCTACACACTTTTTTTTTTTTTTGCTGTCTTTCGCCCTTGGTTTTTTACTCAATCCGTCACTTCGCACTCCTATTTAGCACCCAGTGCTCATGTTTTTCAGCGCCCATCAGCCAGCCCACGCGGCAAACAGTTTCGGTTATCATATGAATGAGGGGAACCCAAAAGGCCGCACGTGGCAGTGGTTTGTTTCATTTTAGGGAGTTTCTGATCCAACCCTACATTAATTTTAACCCTTTTCCCCGCTTTCCCCTATCCATTATGGGGTCATTTTCATGTCCTGTACACCCGTAACTGTGTCTACTTGGGGGTTTATTTTCTTTATCATATTGGTTTTTTATCATACTAATGACCCGCAAAACAAAAAATTATAATACCACATCATGCACAGGGTATAAAAAAAAAACGCAAAAAATCTGAGATTCTAATAATGAATGAGTAGTGAACAGTGGAACCCACTGCAATTTTGCCCCCGGGACTCGCAATACAGAAAAGCTCTTTACTGTGGCAGGGAAAGGGTTTTAAACCTCCACTGACCAAAAGTTTTTTTGTGGGGGGTGTGAATGTCCTCCTCCAGGGCAAAACCACCCCTTTTATCCCTTTACTGTCCCATGAATTTTCTGAGGGTTAGGGGCTTTGAGGGGTTCACCGGGGCGTGGGTGGGAGGTAACGGAAACTTTGGCCCCCTAAAAGGGGGAGTTGAAAGAGTGCAGAATTTTATTTTTTTTTTGCTTGATGTATTTGAGGATGGGGGGGTTTAAAAAAAATGCTTGAAGTTTAAAACGGTTTGGGTGGAGGCGTGTTCTCTGTTTCTTTTCATTTAAATTTCTGGCTTAACCTGTAAGGTTTGTGGAAACTTAAAACTTCTTTTGAAGTGACTTTCATTTTCCCATTGGCCATAGTGCGTTCTTCTTAAGGGAAAGTGGGTCCAGGGCTGAAAAATCTGAAAACAAAAGTCTCTGATAGGACTTGGCCCTTGACCTGCTGGGGCCCAACCTTGAGACACTAACCCCTGTACAGTGATAAAGGACGTTGTAGAAAAAACTAGTAATGGGGGGGGGTTATGGGGGCGTGGATGGGGGGGGACCTTTTTGGTAAAATGCTCTGACTGTTGACAGCGTGTTTGTTGTAGGGTTCAGAGTCGGGCCAGTTGTCTACTGTTGGGGAATCCAAAATACAGAATGGAAACCCGGTAAACAGCGGTGCCCCCGGGCCAAATCGTCTTTATTGTGGGCAGGAAAGCGAACTGCGTCAAACCCTGCAGCGAGGAGTGCGACCAAGACGATCCCCGTCAGTCGTTTCAGGACGTATGAAAGACTTGCTTTCCCGGTACTGAAATCTTTTGTTTGCTTGAACAAATTATAAGTTTGTTATGCATACCGCAAAAAAAAAAAAAAGTGAAAACAAATGCAAGGGAAAAATTTCAAGGCAATTTTTACCTCTTAGGTCTTTTTCAGGCAAGAGGAAAAACATAGGACAACAAATGAATGAGAGGGGCACATCACTGTCAAACATTTTTAAAATTTTGTTTAGATTTTTCCGCCCGCAGTCGCCTCCTTTGAACTAGATCGTCGTTGTTTGCTTCGTTAACGGAAGGAAGAAAGTCCTAAATGGCACCATTTACAATTTTAGCTCATCTTAGGGCATTGTTGGCACGTGGTAAGAAGTCAACACTTTTTCAAGGTCTTTGGGGTTTTTTTTTTTCTTTGCGTATCAGGTGAAGTCCCGCGGACACTCCCTGTGTAGACATTTCCCCAAAAAAGGGAGTGGGGTTTTGTGTGATAAACCTTTTTTTAATCCCGCCTTAAGGCAGCCATACCCATCTTTGGGGGGAAAAAGGTCTTGGGGTTTTTTCGCCCTGGTCTGCCCGGTGGAAAGGATTTTCTGTTCTTAGTTAAATCTGTGAGACCCCACACCTTCCTGATCCCTTTGGATTAGATTAAATAAACGGGGTGTGAATTAATGGGATCAAAACTTGCATGAAGTTTAAATTTATTTCTCCTTTTGGGGGGGAAGAGCAACCCCATCCCCGAAGACGGGATTTGGCTAGTTAATCGGGTAAAAACTTTTGCATTGCAAAAAAACCCCTGTGGCTACCCTTTTAGGCTTGAAGAATAACCGCAGAGCAGAATGTTTCGGGAAACCACGTGACCTGGAGTTGTGGACGCCAACCTGGAACTGCAAAACAGCACCCTGAGTGCGGCTGCCGGGAAAGGGGGGGACGGCAAGCTTGATTTGCCCTTTATCTTTTTCCCCATAATGGAGCTTTTTTTTTGCTTTTGATCTTTGATATTTGACACACTGATCAAAAAAGTCGTTCTAGAGCTGAATCAGCTGCTGGGGCATGATGGTTAGCATTGCAGGTTGCAGCAATTAAATCTGAGTTTGATCCCATCAGAGACATGCATTTGTAGGAGTTCTCCAGTTGATGCCTGAAATGCTGATGCGATGCCAGCTCAAATAGGAAGACTGGAACCATCAAGTTTCTTTTTCTGGAAACTCAGTCTATGAAAGGAGTAAGTGTTCCCAAGTGCTTGAGGGGAGTGCACCTACGATTAGCGCTTCCAGAGAAAAAAACTGTGCCACGGAAAGTAATGACGTTTTACATGGCAAGAGGCCACAAAAAGTGGTCTGGAACAGCCATGACATCGAGAGCGTGGAATCGGGGTTTACTGGGTGGAGTGGAAGACTGAGAGTGCACAGCAGAGGTTTGCTGGAAGGGGAAAAAATCCAGACATCATCAGTGAGAACTACATAAGACCAGATATTGCTCTCCACTTTGGCTCATCAAAAGAAGTGATTCTGATTGACTTGCTGTGCCGTACGAAAGAAGAATGGAAGCTCATATCTACAAGAAGAGCCAGTCTAGCCAACAGCTTGAGGGAGTCTGGCCTCCAAGTCAGAGTATTTACAATAGTTTTTTTTGTTTTTTTTTTGTTTGTTTTTTGGCTGCACGCTATCTTCTTTTTTAATTGTTTTTTTTTTTTATGCACATTTTATTACAAAACATAAGAACAAATTACAAGTAAGGGGTACAAAACGCAAAACGCATACTTATCACAGTAAGACAATTACAACAACAGCAAAAGATACATCATCATCATCATCATCATCATCATCATCATCATAATCATCATTATCATCTTCATCATCAACATCTTCAACATCATTACCTTGCTACTACTGTGAATACTAATACCATCAATAGAACTACTACTACCACCACAACTACTACTGTTATTATTTCTACGACTATCAAAGTGATAACGGTCACTTAATAAACACTGTATGCGTTTTTTCTTAATCGTATCATAGGCATATATAGACACACTAATAACCACAAAGGGTAAACACAAAAAAGAATAATAGGTAAATAAATGAAAACAAAATAACTGAACCGAACAAATAAATTAATCAAACAGGGAAAACAAAGCAACTGACCGTTGTCATGTTATTTGGAAACCTTGCCAGAAAAAAAAAAGCATTAATCGAATAAGGAAGAATATGGGAGCCACTGTGTAACGAACTTTGTGATGGACATTTGAAGACATGCAGCATACTTTTCTATTTCATACCTTGCTTTTAAATACACGATGAAAACTTGAAATAATGGCAATTTTTTTTCATATTTACATTTGTAAATATAGAATTTGGCATGTAACAGGATTAAGTCAAATATTTTATCTGATCTAAAACTCATTGTCACAACCAAACAGGACAATATTTTCATTCAATAATAGATTCATAGTTTCGCATTTTCTATTCATTTCATTTTGAAATTCTTGCCAAAAAGTTTGAACATGAGGGCAGTACCAAAATAAATGTTGATTTTTTTTCTGTTTCTCTCTTACAAAAAGAACATTTTTCTGAATTTTCAATGCCCATGTTTTTCAAAACAATATTGGTTGCTAGTATCCTATTATTAATTCTAACCTGAAACCATCTTAACTTAATATCTTTTATCTGTTGGATTTTCTGAAAAGTTTTAGCCCAATTAACGTCCTTCGGTAATCTTTCATTCCATTTAATGCAAAAAGTTGGCTCTAGAGTGTCTTGATTCAGTAGATCATAATAAAGTGAGGCTCCTCGTGAAACTGAGCATATCACAGACATTAGTTTACTTGACTCACCTTCTTCATAACATGTTATTTCTACTCCAGTTTCTCTCGAATACTTTTTCACAGCACTAATGTAACCGTTATATGTTTTAAAATCTGTATTGATTTTATACCTATCAACAAAGGACTGGAAACTCAAAAAATCACCATTTTCGTCTAAAAGATTCCATACGCAGAATACACCATTTTCTATCCAGTTTTTATAAAATGTGGATCTGCCCCCAATCATCAAGTTCCTATTACAAAATAAAGGCTCTAAACAGAATTCATCTGCAGTTTTGACACCAACAATCTCATCTATTTCTTTATATGCTTTGAATAC
Organism: Conus ventricosus; assembly: GCA_018398815.1. Classification (NCBI taxonomy): domain Eukaryota; kingdom Metazoa; phylum Mollusca; class Gastropoda; order Neogastropoda; family Conidae; genus Conus; species Conus ventricosus. The sequence continues at coordinate 56,065,302 of CM031610.1, read as the reverse complement.
ATCTCTCCAGAAATTATTTAACTTATCCTGCCCAGACAAATCCAGCACCCAATTTATGAATGATTTCTGCCTTTCAATATAATGAGCAGAGTATTTTTTTCCAACTATGGTTACTTGATGAAAGTTTCCGAATCCAAGTTAACTTTAATGCGTTTATTTGCTTCCATATGTTTGGTATTCCTATACCCCATGCTGTATACTTTTTACAGATATTTTTCGCTTAATTTTATCTCTTTTTTTACCCCATACAAACTTAAATGTAAATTTCTGAATTTCATCAATTATGTAGTCTGGTGGGTTTGGTAGTAACATCCATAGATGGGTTAGTTTTGATAAGATCAGGGATTTAAGTACTGCTACTCTGCCGAGAGGTGTTATCTGCCTTTTTAGCCAAGTTTTGTACAATGTTTTTATCTCTGCAAATTTTTCTTCGAGATTCATAGTTTCACAATTTTTTAAATCACTCGTAAACCAGATACCCAAAATTTTAAAATTTTGGAGGGTTCCATTTGATATTTAAATGTTGCATATACTTAACGGGCGAGTTTCGTTTACTTCCTAACCATACTGCATTCGTTTTTTCCGCATTTAGTAAGAGTCCAGATACTCTTCCAAATTTTTTCAAGAACCATAATCGATTCTTCAAATGATTTCCGATCGCCTTCTTGTAAAAGTCCAGTATCATCTGCATACTGTGATATTTTATTCTCAGTATTAGCTATTTTAATTCCTTTTATGTCTTCATTTTGTCTAATCATGTTTGCTAAGATTTCAACACAAATAACAAATAAATATGGCGAGATTGGATCCCCTTGGCGACATCCTCTCTCAACAGGAAACCAACCAGCTAGTTTTCCATTAACTGAAACGGTTGACTTAATATTTTTGTAGAATGTTTTTATCCATTGACAGAAACTTGGACCAAAGCCAAAGGCATGTAATACCTTAAACATGAAATCATAGCTTACACTGTCAAACGCTTTTTCAAGTCTAAACATAAAAGTATCCCCGGTTTTTTGGATGTAATCATATAATCAAGTATAATCATAAATAAGACGAATGTTATCTCCCAAATATCTGTTTGGAATAAAACCAGTCTGGTCTTCATTGATGATAGAGGGAAGCACACATTTTAATCGGTTGGCTATACATGTAGATCCTATTTTATACACGGTGTTTTAAAAGCGAAACTGGTCTCCAATTTTTTATTCGGTCTTTGGGCTTGTCACCCTTTGGAATGCATACGATAATACCTTCTTTTTGCGTCGAAGATAGTTCCTTTCTATCGAATCCATCGTAAAGCGCTCTTACAACATATGGACCAAGTTGTAACCAGAAACATTTGAAGAATTCTGCTGTGAAGCCATCGCTTCACACACACACACACACACACAACACATCATGATGGATACCTAGATTCATATTGTTTAGATATACCCAGTATTCACAGAAATCATGCTCATTTGGTTTATCCTTTTACTTTCACAGGTCCTTGTGGTCGGATGGCTATAAGATAGAAATCAACAAACTTCTGCTTTCTCAAACACACAACCAAGTCAGTAGTCAGGGACATACAAATTAGCATTGTGCACAATGAGAGTGTTTTGTTTAGACAGGCAATGGAAGCCATTGATATTGTCTTAACCTTAACCACCAAGTTTCCCTTACATAACATTTCTGCAACTACCCACTTTTTTAAGCATGAAACAAACTGGAATTGAACTTGTTAAAACTTGAGTGCTTTAAAAACATTTTTTTTTCAAAAATAAGTTTCAGTTATACATCGGTCCCAAATTTTGTTTTAAAAAAAATAAATAAAAAATTGAGTAGTGTGTGCAGTCTGCTGTGCGTGTCTGTTTTGTGTTGGTCAAGCCTATAACTGACCATTGTGGTCACTTACTTCATCTCTGATTTCTTTTGGGACTCCTCATTTCTTTGTTGTCGCACACTTCCATGACATCTGAAATGAGTTCTAGCACACAGGTGTCTGTATGGTCTACATGGCTTTCTGAGCTGTCGTGAGTTCAGCGGCACCTGGGTCACTAAACTGTCTGTGATTGCGTTCAGTGAACAGTCTGCTGTCACTTGCACTCACAGTCACACTCTGTATGAGTGAAAAATATTAAAACTTTTTCTCGAGAGCCATTGTCCTCAAGCAGCTCATCTGAATGCTCAAATGTTCCCAAATACCCCAAATGGTAATAGTATATGATGTAGCCCTCATATTGGCGAAAGAGGATAGATCTATGGTTAAGTGGAGTAAGGTGTATGGGGGTGGGGGGGGGGGGGGGGGGGGGTATAGGATGGAGCAGTAAAGTTCATATGGGTTCAGACTTCTGTAGGGTGGAATGGTCATTAAAAGGCTGACAATCTTTGCGCTGACAGAAAACTGCATGCGAGGATGCGTGAGATCAACGACCAGGCCGAAGCAGCCCCCCTCCTGCCTGCTGCTCCTCCACTATCCACCAATCGGCCATCAGTCAATGGTTCAGCTCTGGCTCCTGACTCCCCGGAAGGACCCCTGGAGCTGTCTCTCCTTCAGTCCTCCATGCCTTCCTCGACAGTGATGACAGCTGGGTCAAGGACATGTCGCCTGTGTGGGTCGCCGATTATCAGGCTTCCAAAGAGTCCAAGGACGGTGCTTCCAGGACAGACGGTTCTCCAGACCTGTTCCAGAACAACCCAGATCTTAACTCTTCCACCGAAGGAGAAGAGGAAGAGGATCTGGGCACTACGCCCAGCAAAATGCGACGGCTGCAGGAGCAGGCGCTGCTGAGGGGCGTGAACAGGGGGTTGTCCGATCCCATTGACAGCATCATCAGTCCCGTGAAGAGGACCCTCAGTATTGAGTGACATGGAAGTGGACTCTGTACATGGATAGTCAGTGGGGTCACAGTATGATGCACTGTGTTACAACAGTGTGTGTGTGTGTGTGTGTGTGTGTGTGTGTGTGTGTGTGTGTGTGTGTGTGTGTGTGTGTGTACTTCACCTTGCTTTGTGTGGGTATGTGTGTGTATATGATTACAACATCACACAGCATGGTTTTTATGGATGTATGTGTATGTGGTAATACCGTTGATGGTCGCAAGTGTACAGCACACAGTTTGGATAAATGTGTCAGTGTAAATGTATTGTTAATGGTTACACATTTACAACACACACCTTGTTTATTTGGGTAAGTGTATCAGTGTAAATGTTTTATTATTGTTGACGTTCATATGGTTATGAAATACTGTATGTGTGAATGTATGTGTGCATCTGTAAATTGTGCTTTGGTAAGTGATTGTAATATGTTTACACTCTAATGATGTGTCTGGGTGCATGTGTTGATAAGTCTTTGAGAGGAATGAAGTGTGTGTGAATGTGACAAAGAGTGTCAAGTTATTTTCAGCCTTTTAAATGCAACAGAATAACTTTTTAATCCAATGTTGTTGGTTTAGTCAAGATGAGAACAGCTCCGCCGTTCTCCGCCGTTCCGCCGTCTTAAAAAAAAATGTCCGCCGTTTGAAAAAAATCTCCGCGAAAAAAAAAAAAAAAAACTATCGCGATTTTCTTTGCTCCCAATCTCGGCGAGACGCCTCCGGCGAGATTACTCTAGGCTTATACCCAAATGGGCTGGTTTTTATTCGGTTGACTCGGCCAACCACTGCACATCCGCTTACAGCGCCGATCGACCGAGTGTCATCTGTGATTCATGGCGTCGAACGAAATCAAAAAAAAAAAAAAAAAAAAAAAAATCCCAACCGTTGGAAAGAAAACTGGCTCGAGGAAGAGGTGTGTGTGGGAGTAGAGTTAGAGATTAGCATATGCAAAAAGCAGTGACGAGCAGGCATTATGTCTAGCTTGCAACAAGAAAATCAGCTTCGGATAGTCGTGGCTTCATTATGATTGCTGACCACATGAAATGCCTGGTTCACAGGCAGCGTGTCGCTGCATTGAAGAACAATTAAACTTTGGAAAGTAAGCTGTTGGTGATTTTGCTCTCTTCTTTGTTATATTTTATCATTCATTTGCAATGGTCAAACTATCTCAGTTAGCTGAAACATTCGTCATTTGACTATGTTGTGAAACAAAACCTTGACGTCTAGTTACTAATAATAGAACCAGGGCCAAGGGCAGGTAATTTTCGGAAAAACCCATTTCTTACGTAAATCGATCATGCCACAAACGCAGAGAGCCCTGTATTAAATCCATTTGCATGTTTGACAAAAAACAAAAACAAAAAAAAAGAAAAGGAAAAAAAAACCCTCAGAATTTGAGGTTTGAATTGAAGGCTAGAAACATATTTTGATGGTTTTAAATGTGGATTTTTCTTTATATATTAAAAAAATGCTTCAGCTTCAGGGGGCGCTGCCCCCTGACCCCCGCAGGGGCGTTGCCCCTTGACCCCACTGGGGGCTCTGCCCCCAGACCCCCAACACAAAAATCTCCTCTGCTTTTTAAAAATCTGTTCTCATCCCTGTTTACTTTTTTTTAACATAAAATGTATGTAACTACAAAATTATGTTTTTAAGGTATCGGACGAACCTGCGAAAATGAAGGACTGTTTTAAAAATATTGCTTCAAAAGTCTTGCATGTACAGATTGCTCCAAATTTTGGAATGAAGTGTGGAGAGGATATAGTTTGGTAATATTTGTATGTTTTTGATGTTTGAAACAGGCCTGTGCAGTCACTACTTTTTTTTTTTTTTAATCTGTAACCTTGATTTGAACACCCAGTTCTTGGTAATTTTACATGCTGCTTTTGAAGTGTGAAGCAGTAATAACACATGTGTACAGTCTACACTGCTTACTGAGCTGTTAGTATTGATTCAGTCTTTCCCTTTATGTTATCCACTGTCGTTTAATTGAATAGGCCTCTCTCTCTGTTGTTAATTGTCACTTTCAGTACAAGTTAAAAAACAGTATTTCACCTGTATTGGTGGTGTAAATTGTGTCACACAGCTTCAGTTAGAAATGAATTTTTTTTTTACTCCAGTTGGAGACTGTATAAATAGCCACCATTGTTGCATTTGCAAATGCAGCTAAAGGCTGCTTCTTATGCTCAGTCCTTCCCAAATAATCGATATGGCAAGCAAACTGGTAGATAGCTGGTTATTGCAAATGGACGATAGCTGCTTCTTTATGCTCAGTCCTTCCAAATAATCGATATGGCAAGCAAACTGGTAGATAGCTGGTTATTGCAAATGGACTGATTTGTACTGATTAACTGTACTGCTGTTTTTCTCTCCTTTTTCGCCATTGAGACTGTGTGTCCGGTTATAGGTGGAAGAAAAACTGAATATGAACTTTTCAGAGTAGCACAGTGGATTACAAAGAGGTGGATGTATAACAGACATATGAGCCCAAGAACTCCTCAGTCAGTCAGTCAAGTTGATTGTGGTACTGATGTATGCGCAATGATAGTGAAGCCAGTGCACAGTTTGGTGAAGTTGAGAACTTGGCCAGAGCTTAAGACCAGATATAAACTGGACATAAAACATAGCTGTAACGCATCCTTTGGTATTGATTATGTTTTGGAGCTGGTCATTTCTGCTTTTTGCTTTTTCCCTTTTCTGTCTTTGGCTTGCTGCTGTGGGAAGGGAAGGGGTTAGATTGTGGGACTTTTGCAGGTGCTGGTGGAATGGCTCTGATGTGTTGGTCGGTATCCGTAGGTCACGGGTGGACTAACACAGCTGGCCAGGGTCAAATGGCGTGTCTCGCTCAGGAGGTGAAGAAGGTGTTAACATTTACACTTTACTGTCCTCTTCTTCAGCCCCATTCCAAACTTCTTCCTTCTTCCTCCCCCCCCCCCCCCCCCACAGCAACCCTGTATGCATGTGCATGTGCACAAAGGTCAGTGTATGTTAGAATGTTTACATGTATGTATATGTTTCCAGGAGAAAAACCTTGGCATTTAAGTCTGGGGACAGTATGCGTGTGAACTTACCCATGTTGAATGATGAATTGCAATGGAACCTGATTCAGTTAAAATGGAAAAAAAAAAATCAATATCTTTTTAATTTGGTATGCAAGATAGCTGGGAGAATGTGGATGAATCTCTGTGTCCCAAGGTTGATATATACTTAGGGTTTAATTGTGAGGTGGATCTTCCTGTCCCTGGGGTGGAATTACAAGGGTTCCACTAGTGAGGATGGATCTTCCTGTCCTGGGGTGGATTACAGGGGTTCCACTGTGAGGTGGATCTTCCTGTCCCTGGGGTGGGTGTACAGGGGGTTCCACTGTGAGGTGGATCTTCCTGTCCCTGGGGTGGGTGTACAGGGGGTTCACTGTGAGGTGGATCTTCCTGTCCCTGGGGTGTATATACAGGGGGTTCCACTGTGAGGTGGATCTTCCTGTCCCTGGGGTGGGTGTAAGGGTTCCACTGTGAGGGGATCTTCCGTCCGGTGGGTGTGGGTTCACTGTAGGTGGATCTTCCTGTCCCTGGGGTGGATATACAGGGGTTCCACTGTGAGGTGGATCTTCCTGTCCCTGGGGTGGAATACAGGGGTTCCACTGTGAGTGGATCTTCCTGTCTCGGGGGTGGACTACAAGGGGTTCCACTGTGAGGTGGATCTTCCTGTCCCTGGGGTGGACGTACAAGGGGTTCCACTGTGAGGTGGATCTTCCTGTCCCTGGGGTGGAGTACAAGGGGTTTCAATGTGAGGTGGATCTTCCTGTCCCTGGGGTGGATGTACAAGGGTTTCCACTGTGAGGTGGATCTTCCTGTCCCTGGGGTGGATTACAAGGGGTTCCACTGTGAGGTGGATCTTCCTGTCCCTGGGGTGGGTTACAGGGGGTTTCACTGTGAGGTGGATCTTCCTGTCCCTGGGGTGGATGTACAAGGGGTTCCACTGTGAGGTGGATCTTCCTGTCCCTGGGTGGATGTACAAGGGGTTTCACTGTGAGTGGATCTTCCTGTCTGGGGGTGGAATACAAGGGGTTCCACTGTGAGGTGGATCTTCCTGTCCCTGGGGTGGAGTACAAGGGGTTCACTGTGAGGTGGATCTTCCTGTCCCTGAGGTGGATTACAAGGGTTCCACTGTGAGGTGGATCTTCCTGTCCCTGGGGTGGAGTACAAGGGGTTTCACTGTGAGTGATCTTCTGTCCTGTGGTGATGACAAGGGTTTCCATGTGAAGCTGAAGGAAGAGATTCATGGAGTGATCTTTGTGTCCCAAGGTGGCTATACATGGGGCTCAACTGTAAGACTCTGAGGGGGGGGGGGGGGGGGTGCATAACACTTCAGGGAAAATCTCTTGCAAACAAAATAGTGAACTGTTCAAGGAGATGCTGGGTGTTTCCCTCTTATGAATGTTTTCAGTCACAAAATATTCATATATAGTTTTTCGGGGCCAGAACAGCTCTGATAGTGCGACTTTAATGGATCTGGGTTGGGGGTTTGAATCTCTGCCGGGCTGTTTCAGTACAGGGGGATTTTTCCTGCAGAGTTAACATTGGTTCTGACTCCATTTCCCATACAGTCCTTGGAATGAGATTATAAACTGAGGTTCTATGTGTGAAGACACACATGACATCTTGCACACACATAAAATTCCATCACCAACGGAAGAGAAGGCCAGTTTGGCCTTTGGTATGCATGACATGTTATACATAGAATGCACCTTCCCCGAAGTCGGAGTATGGCTGCCATAATGGCGGGATAAAAAAAACGGTCATACACACAAAAGTCCACTCCCTTTGTTAGGTAGATCGGATTAATCCTTGCCTGTCTATACAGGGAGTGTCTGCAGGAGTAGCAGCCTGCGCATGCAGAAAAAAAAAAGTATATTTTTGATGAGGAGGGGTACTGTACGCAGTTGTACAAACGTTTGAAATTTGTTGCAAGTAATATACATGCATGAGTATTAGCTGCTTGCCCGTTTTAGGAGGTTTTGGTTTGTCTTTCATATGAAAGTACATAATTCACGTTAGCTGCTGTTTGGGGGCCTTTTAAAAAATTTACACAATTAGTAACTTGTGCATGATTTTTTGCTTCTTGCTTATTTTAGAAGGTACGGCGGGATTTTTTGTTTCCCTCCCATGCGAAGGCATGTAATGTAAGCTGCTGTTGGCTTTTTACAATTTATTTACTATTCACATTGTACAGGATTTGTTTAAGAATATGTAATGTCAGCCATTTTTGATTAGGCTCCGAGACTTTCTCTTGAAAATCATGTGGATATTTTAATGATTCACAAGTTAGGATGATTGTGCATTAACTTGATGAAGCAAGAAAGGCAACATGAGGTGGGTAATTACTATAGTCAGTGCCGGTGAAGTTGAGTTCTTGTACTTCATGGATATCTGTCAGTGTAGAGAGCCTTGGCTTGGCATAGTACCTTTCAGTGTAAAGAATCATGGGGACACTTCATGGATACTTTTAAGAATAAAGAACTCTTCATGAAAATGAGAGTATAAAGAACTGTAGGAACACTTCATAGATAACAGTTTCTGTGTAAAGAACCATGGAGAAGCTTCACAAACACTTCTCACTGTGAAGAACAATAGGAATACTAGGGTTAACATTCTCTGTTTTTCTGTTCATGGTGTGTCATAGGTGACAGAAACCTTCATCAGTTCATGCCTTACGCTTTCTTCTCTACACCCCCCCCCCCCCCCCCCCCCCCCCCCCCCCCCCCCCCCCCCCCTTGTGTGTTGCTGATTTTTCACTACAGTAATATTTCACTATACCATCATCAAGAGAGTTTTGTATCTTAAACAAAACAGACTTGTTGACAGCGCTGTGCCAGAATGTGCTTACACCAATCGATGTAATTGGCTTTTCACGAGCATGTATCAGAGCAGCCAGTGCATCCCTTCCAAGGGAACCTGTCTGAGGAACGGACTGCAGTTTGAGCCAGTCAGGTCAGTTGCATATTTTAAAAAATAATCCTGAGAGATCCTCGGTGGCCTGTTCCCTTTAGTTTGAAGGGTCTATGTAAGATCCTGTAAGGATCTCTAAGAGATCCTGTCATGATCATGGCAAGTTAGCTAAGGCCACAATGTGTGTGCGTGTTTAAACGTTCATGGGCATGTGAGGTATCTTGTTTAAAAATTTGGTTGACGATGAAAATAATGGTTATGTTTGACAAGTCATCTGAATTTGTGTGTGCAATACAATGATACATCCTGGGTTTCTAGGGCCCCATGCTTTTTGTATGTAAGCTTTGCTGTATATCATGGGTCTCCATAACACACGCTTTTCCTGAAAGACTAAAGCCCTGCCGTATAAGGTGGGTCTCCATGGATCTCTTCTTTTCCTGAAGGAGTAAAGCCTGCCCAGGATATTTTCTTTTCTCTCTCTCTGTCTTGTTGTTACTAAAATCAAACGGTTTTTGGTGCAGATGAGGGCCCCTGCTCTTTTGACAAAGTCATAACATTTTATGAGCCCCTGCTCTTTTGACAAAGTCATAACATTTAATTATGGAGATACCTTAAAAACTGACTTGGTTATCAAGTGAAAATTACGTCTACAAGTCATTTAACCTTTTCGTGATGCGCCGTGCGATAGTGACGGCAACTCAAGGCCGTTCCCTGGTGACAGCAGCACTGCTCTACTGTCCGGATGTGCCGTGCCTCCCTGATGGCACAACTATAAAAAAATTCCCATGTTCTCTCATCCACCATCTGGGGGATGCAGCTAGCTGCCATAAATATTTAGAACAGGGTTCTAGCCACTGGAAGGGTAAGTTTACATGCACTAGCAATGACCTTTGTGACCCCAGAGTAGTCCGAACAGAGACCCGTCTGGCACTGGGAAGGCACATGTGGAATTTCCTGCTTCACCAACATATCGGGCAGAAGGAGAATGACATGTCTGATGTGGTGTTAGAACTGGTTCAGCAAAGTAGTTCAGAAAATGAGGGGGGTAAAGGTATGCAAGTTTATCGAAAATAATCTGAGCTTGATTTATTTGCTCTGTGTATTTAATAGTTTTATACGTCTTATCATCTGAAGCCAAAACAGTGAAAAGTGTGTACTGTGCAATGATTTAATTTCTTTAAAAAAATTTTTTTTAAAATTCACTTGGATTACACATAATTATTGAATACCTTAGGCTTTCTCTGCATCTATTCAAAGTAAGAGCGAAGTTTTATGCCCCTTTCCTTCCTCATTTGCTGCTGTCATACTAATCAAACAAATGTAAACAAGATTGTGTTCTCCTACGTTTTACTAATGTTGTTTCTGTAACGGTAGCGTTGCTATTTTACCAAAAATGTATTCAATTCTATGCTCATTACAAAGTTTGCTTTACCCTTTCTGTTGATATATACTGTTCAAAAAAAGAAACGCAAAATGAAATTTTGCCACCTGGGGTGGACCATACAGTTGAGAACACGCCAAAAACCGGCCCTGATGTATGTCTGGAACGTCGACGTGCTAGGATAACATTGATTCAGGTTGTCACTATGTGCACGTGCGTGTTGTGGGCCAGGTGCGACAGTGCAAACATTGGGTTGTGCTTCTGTTGTTTCGCCTGCAAAGCATGCCCAACTCAGTGGTGAACACACACACACCATGGTCATAGTGCAGTATAAAAGCCGGGTCATTTTGGCAACCGGCAGGCACACCGTACCAAAAAACAGCATGCCACGTTTGAGCCCAGCAGAGAGAGAAAACGCCCTGGGTCGTTTGCAAGTTGGTCAGAGTGCAACTGATGTGGCCCATGCTTTGAATGTCTCCCCCAGTACCATATGCCGACTTTGGACTCGCTTCCACAGGACAGGGTCATCAGCTGATGCCCCGAGGTCAGGCCGACCTCATATCACAACGCCAGCCCAGGACCGCTTTATACGGATAAGACATCTCCGCAATCGCTTCCTGCCGGCCTCGTCCACTGTCCAGGCATGCGCTGGTGTCCGTCGCATCTCCGACCAAACTGTCCGGAACAGGCTGCATGCTGCTGGGCTGAGGGCTTACAGGCCCCTACGTGGCAACGTAATGACGGGGCGCCATCGACAGACCAGACTGCAATGGGCTACGCAACACAGACACTGGACACTGAGGAACCATTGGCGACACGTCTGGTTCTCGGATGAGTCACAGTTTCTGCTGCAGCGCCATGACAGGAGGCGAAGGGTTTACCGCCGGGTTAATGAACGCAACCAGCAGAACTGCGTCGACGAGGCACCTCCGCATGGTGGCGGCAATGTCATGGTATGGGGAGCCATCAGCAACACAGGCAGGAGCCAGCTGGTGCGCGTGGAAGGTCACCTGACAGCCCAGCAGTACGTCCAGGTCATTGTTCAGCCACACGTCCTGCCTCTAATGGCCACTCCCAGGGCCGTGTTCCAGCAGGACAACGCCAGGCCCCACACAGCACGCCTGACCACAGCCTTCTTTACCGCCAACAACATCAACACCCTGGCCTGGCCCTCTCTTTCCCCGGATTTGAATCCTATTGAGCACGTTTGGGACGTTTTGGACAGACGCCTGAGAGTGAGGGCCAACGCCCCAGCGACTCCAAATGAACTGTTCCGGGCATTGCAGGCCGAGTGGGCGGCCATCCCACAGCAGACAATCAGGAACATTATTGCTTCATTGCCCGCAGATGCCAGGCTACCATTGCAGCCAGAGGGGGTCACACCCGTTACTGACTTTGGAAGCGGCCTGGCGATTTCCCGAGGGTCTGGGGCTGGTTCTTTACCACAGCATTGCAGGGGAGACTTCTGTCCTACTGATGACCTGTTTTTGTCATTTTCACATTAAACGTGTTGTCACACTGAGCTTCAATAAATTGTGTTTCAAATCGGCAGCTTGGCATTTTGCGTTTCTTTTTTTGAACAGTATATTATCAGTTGCTTGTTAGGTTTATATTAGGAGATGTAAATAAAATTTAAAAAGTGCGAAAAATAGTGCATCTGCAATGGTTTTAAGCACGTGCGGGGCATTGCATCTGCAGGGAAGCGACGTTGCTCTGCCGTGCCTGTCTGGAAAGTATTAATACCGTTGTATGTGCTAAGGCTTCGGTCACAGCAAATGTTTTCCTTATCCATTCCGCAGTGTTGTTGGCTTGCGTTTTTCAGTCTTGCCACCGTCTTTCTCCATCAGTTGTTCCATGGACGATTGTAACTAGATTCTTATGTTTCGATGCTCAGTTTGATGCTCGTCTTGGGCATCAGTATCAACCTAGAGAATTCTAGTCACCCCAAAATTCTTTAATCTTGTTACCATCATCATGGTGTGATGAGGGAGTATTATGTTTACACTTGTGTGATATGGTTTCTTTGACCAATGGCTGGTCGTGACCCAGCTGGAAAGAGGGTCGATTCCAGTATGGCTTTCCTCGTGTTCTTGTCAACAAGAAACCATGTCTTTCTTTGTCATCATCTTGATCTTCCATCCAGTGTCCTAGGAGTATCGTTTTGAAATTTGGCCGAATATGGTTGGTTTGTCCCTCCCCACCCACCCCCACCCCCCACCCCCCATCTTCTGTGCATCCTCAGTGACACTGACCCCAGGCCGCCATTCCCGCTTTTCATCGGTCACAGCCAGGTCTAACCCCCCAAGAGATCCGACACCTCCAGTCCACAGGGAGAAGGCAGTGTCAAGTCTTCATGAAGCAACCCAACAGAGGAGACACTGCACTGCTGCAGTCACTTTGGTGGTGTTCAGTGGTGCTGTTGTGATCCAACATATGCAGGATGCCACCAAAGCCCCTACTGGTGACAGTAATTGCTTTATCGCGAAGCCAGCATGAGTGAGCTCTACCTTCAGAGGGCACCACCAACGACCGTCCAAAGACAGTCCCCATGAATTTGCCAATACAGTTACCCTGACAGAATCAAACCAAAGTCATAGACATGAAGAGACAATCGAAACTGAGGTCACCATGATAGCAGGGCATAATGATGCTTTTTTCTTTTTTTTTTTATGCTGATCGATGGAGAAGGGGGATGATGAAAATGATGCCAGGGATTTCCATTCAGGTCTGAGACTGCGTGACAGGGCTGTACAGCACGCTTAACCTTTACCAGCCGAGTCGTCCAAAAGTGGACGACAGGATTTCTCTCCCTTGAGCCGAGTCGTCCAAGTCTGGATGACGGACAGACAGCAGTACATTTTCCACAGACGACGGGAACATAAAAAATTCCTACACTTTCCATGAAATGATCCAAGGGAAATAAGCTCTGTAACTAGTCTTGGGGATGTTGGAACGAGTTGTAGACCATACTTCCAGTGGCCTATTGTGAACTTGGCTGACCCCAGGAGCTTCGAAACAAAGAAACTGGCGGCACCGCCACGCGGCACGCATTTCCTGTGCCAGAAAAAATGTCGGTCAGGCGAAGGGGTGGTTAGCGATTTCTCGCTCGATGAAGCGCTTGAAATCGTATTACAAAGTGGATCTGGTGATGAGGGGAGTGATAGAGAGATAGAAAACTTTGAAAGAGAATAGGAAAGTGAATTGTTTGAAGATGCAGCCATCTTCTTCATCTTCGATTTGGTGTTGTAAAAGAATGGAATAGAATGCAAACAAAGCATTTTTTCTACTTTTCAGACGTTTTTCAACGCACAGTCGTGTGTACACATTGAAAGTAAATGATTTGAAATTACTGTGTTCGATTAGTTGAGTGTTTGTTCTTTCCTGTGACACCTAACACAAGACCGTCAGTTGTTGTCTAGCTACTGTAAAAAAAAATGAAAAGTGGCCAAATATGTGCGTCGGCAGGGAATGAGCGCTGTGCGCGAGCGTGCGGCAGCAGGGAATCGTGCCGTTGTGCCGCTCTCGGCTGGATAGTATTAATTTCATAATACAACTAGGCATCAGCTAGACCCGAGAGATGCAGACACCTGCTGTGTTGGTCAGGAAGTCTTAACACTCTTAGAGACCATCCATTAAGTAGATGGAACTCGCTGTGTGGTTCCAGTCTTCCCAACTTAACCTGTAGCAACTCGAACTCCGGGTAGCAGCCAGTCAGGGCAGAAGAATCCCATAAATTAAATGGCTCAAATGGGAATCTAACCCACGAACACCCCGTCGGGAGTCTGCGGAGCTGACCACTTTGTCATGGCGGCTGGGAAAATTTGGCTGAATATTGAATACACGGATAAGCCTCAGTGACTTCAGACAGATCATGCCAAGAAATTTCTGTGCTTGAAATGATGAAATAGAATACATGTGCTTTATTTGCAACGTAACAAGCTGTTGCACCAAAGAATGGGATCTTGTATGCTTCCATGTGATTGCATGTGTTGCTGTTTTTGTGTGTGTGCATGCACGCCTTTTTAATCCCATGAAATTGTGAATATGCTGTAGCTCCAAACGGCATGAATTGGAACTTCAGCTGCAGTGTTGGACTCCTGGTATTGGTTGAGCTCCTATTATACATTATAGATCTTTGTCATTGCTGGAATGGGGTTCTAGGTCCTGAAGAAACTTTTCATGTGCTTGACATATTTTTTGCCATAGAACTGCTCTGAGTCAAGCAGTCCATTCTGCAGTGTGTTGTTAGCCCATAATGCCTTTGTATGTAGCTTTTGTGTGCCTTTATGGTTTTTGTTTTATCGCATTCTGCAGATCCTCGTTTTCGAGCCAGAACACTTGGTGAACGTTCTTTTTCTTTTCAGGCTCCTTCCTGCTGGAACAATCTCCCTTCTGCACTCCGAAACTCAAACAGTCTTTCTTCTTTCAAGTCCTCCTCAAACAACTCTCTTCAAAACATAATTTTTCTGCTCCTTCGCTGGTGTGTGGGTGTGTGCGTGTGTGTGTGTGTGTTTGTGTGTGTGTGTGTGTGTGTGCGTGTGTGTGTGTGTGTGGGTGTGTGCGTGTGTGTGTGTGTGTGTGTGTGTGTGTGTGTGTGTGTGTGTGTGTGTGTTAGGGCTTATTGCTGTAAGCGCTTAGGGCTTTTGTTTAAGATTAAGCGCACTAAATGTTCCTTATTATTATTATTACATATCTGAATTGTGTGGATTTTCTTCAGATACAAGCTGCTTGCTCCAAGGCCGAGTGGGAGAAGCAAGTAGTCCAGCTTTCCAAGGCATGGAGGCAGATTGTTGTTGAAAAAAAGAAGCCTGTGGAGTTTCTGATTTAAGCCCATCAGCTGCAACTTGGTTACACCAGTTATGAAACTGTCCAACGTGCATGCAAAAGGTTGAAGGGAGAGCGAACGCTCTGCAGGCATACGCATGCAACCATTGCCTACAGAGCATAGTATGGCACGCAAGTATGCACAGAACGTTGTGAAAAAGTTAAACGGTAACAGAACGGAATCTAACTAACTGAACCGACTGAAATTTTATTTACACGCACCAAGGATTAGTCATCATCTACTTCCGTTTCACAGGACGGGACTTTTTTCGCTGAGCAGCAACAGTCCTGGAGAGGACCTGGGTGGTTGACGGGGCCGTCATGCCAATGGCGTAATATAGGAGCACACTTTTCCTACAGAAAACATCGGTTATCCTACAGGAAACGGTTGTTATTTCGAGGATCACAACTATTTTCCAAGGGGTTCACAACCGTCTTCTGTTCGATTGTAACCGTTTTACCAGTTTCCTGAGGACAGCCATTTTCGTTGAGAATCACTGTTGTTTTCTGTATTTTCCTTAGGATCGTAACTGGTCTCTTTTTTCTGTTTCCTGAGGATAACTGTTTTTTCTTGAGAACCATCTCAAAGAAAATCTCGGTATCAGGGAATGCAGCTATGGTCACTGTTTGCTATGACAAGTTGGCCAAGTGTTGTTAGCTGGAATCAAGAGGGTTTCAAGGAATGAATAATCGAGTTGTTATTTTGCTGGTAATTGTTCTCAGAGTTAATTATTATAGTCAGTCACTGGCCAGAATAGCACAGGTGGGGGCTAGTACTAGTTCTTATTATTGTTGTTTTCCATAAGGATGAGAGCTATTTTCCGGGGCCGGAATAGCTCAGTTGGTAGAGCGCCGGACTCGTGATCCTGGGGTTGCGGGTTCGAATTTCGGTATAGGGGGATTTTTCCCTCGGAGTTAACATTGGTTCTGACTCCATTCCCCACACAGTCCTTCGAATGAGACTATAAACCGAGGTTCCGTGTGTGAACGCACGCACAAAATCTTGCACACACGTAAAATCCCATCACCAACTTTCGGAAGAGAAGGCCAGTTTGGCCGTTGGTATGGATGACACGTGACACATAGCATGCACCTTCCCCGAAGATGGAGTATGGCTGCCTTAATGGCGGGATAAAAAAGGGTCATACACACAAAACTCCACTGCCTGGCTATACAGGGAGTGTCCGCAGGAGTATCAGCCTGCGTACGCAGAAAGAAAGAAAGAAAAGAGCTATTTTCCCATGTCAGTAGAACAGACAACTGTTATGTTCCTCAAGTTTAACGATAATTGTTTTCTCTGCGAAAATAGGGAAATCACACACGATATTTAGGGAAAATAGTTACTATCCAGGCAAAACCGTTGTGATCCTCAGGGAAACAGCAAAACCCCGTTTCCGCGAAGTGGCTGATTTCAGGGGAAAGGACCATTATCACTATATATATCAGCTGACGTGCTGTGTGCCATATGATGAACAAGCAATGCACCATGATCTAGTCCCCCACCAGGGTCTGCCCTGGGGGACCTGGGTGGGGTGTCTTATTTTTAGTTCTCAGGGACACCCTCTTGTGCCCCTTGAGGGTGGACTTTGTTTTAAGTGGGCTTTCTTTTTCTCTGTTTTTTTGTGTTTTTTCTGCCTACCCATGGTTCTTTCACCTGCATTTCTCTTTCAACATTCTCCTTATTAATCTGCAGTTTCCTGTTTTGTCTATCTTCTGCCTTTACGGATCTTTATCCTATTCTTTTCCTTTTTTCACAAGTCTTCTGTAGCACTTTCTATTTTCTCTGTGGCCTCTTGGTCCACCGTGTTGACCGTGCGGTGCGACCCGTGTCGGGGGAGAATGGTGTCCTGGTGGTTGAGAGGGATTTGGAGTAGGATCCGCGCCCCTCAACACGCCACTTTGGCCCGGACTTCCCCTAGACGGGGGGCAGCATGGGGCCCAATGCTGTCAACCGGTCGCCTTCACAGTGTGGGCATGGCATGGGTCAAACCGTGTGCCACGTTGCTTGCCCTGGAAGCCAGGTGAGTGGCCTCCTGTCCGTTCCCGGCAGTTGGTCATGAGCCTGGTGGATGGGGTGGAGTGCGTGTCACGCGGTGTATACCTGCACTATAACCCTGGTGTTTCCCTTTGCTCGAGAACCGCATTAGGGGCTCGTCCTTGTTGGGCACCGTTGAGGGTGGGGGAGAGGGAGAGTGGAAGTTTTTTTTTTCTTTATGACACTAAACAATACCCCTAACAAAAAGAGAAGAAACGATGATGGGACAGGCACGCTTATGGACGAGACTATGAGTAGAGATTCAGTTAATGAGATAAGTGAAGTGGCTAGAGAAGGGTATCAAAAACACATGACCCATGGCTTCCTTTTAGTGGAAGAAAAGATCGAAAGTATCCATGCTCGGATTTCTCCATTTGACTGTTTGCAAGTGGTTGCGATGGGTGTTTAGTCCTCTGGAATTTAAAATGTTTAAAAGACTCCGATATGGTTGTTACCTTGCTAACTAGTGTACGGATGCAGCGTTTCTCGGTTGCTGCTGAAAGGGATGGTTCTCCATCTCATGCAGATCTACAGTTAAGGTTTCCATTCACCCCTTTCTCTATCTCTCGAAAAGGTGTATATGTATAATCAGATGTGTTGACTTGGCTGAGTTGATTGAATCAGAAATTCGGATGAGATGTGAAAGTCAGGTGTTCTGCTGGTCATAGAGTTAAAATCTCTGAAAGGAAGTGTCTTAATTGATACCTACACAGCTATTCTTGAAATTTTGCTATGCAATCTCCCCCAGAGTTTGTCAAAGTGGGTTATGTCCGATGAGAAAGTTACGCCTTTTGTTCCATATCCTGGGCGTGTTTCAGTGTCAACGCTTTGGGCATTCACTGCCGAGCTTGTCTGGGGGTCAGGAGATCTGTCGTGACTGTGGACAGAAGAAGCATGATGAATCTTGTACAAGTGGCTGTATTCTGTGTCAATTGTAAGGGTAATCATCGCATAATTCAATAGTGGTCCCTGTGTGGAAAAAGGAATGCGAGATTCAGAAAGTAATGATTGAGGTGGATGGAATGTTCCTTCTTGAGGCTATGGAGGTTAGTGGAGGTCAGATACTCTTGCTGCTACTTATGACAGAAGGTGTTGTTAACGATTCTGCGAACCCGGTCATCGGGTGATTGTCTGGGAGCGCTCCATTCACTGCTCTGGAGAAAGATAATTGACAGAATTGTTGTTCAGCGGTTTTGGATCGGCTTACCATACTTGAACTATTAGGTTGAGGTTTTGTCTCAGAAATGCAATAGCTGTTCGTCCTGCAGGTGTACAACCGGCTTTCAGTCCCTTGCTGGTGGGGAAGAAAAAGAAATGTTCTGTTGTACAAAGTGCTGTGGATCAGAGGGTCAGGGTGGGTGTGGATCGGAGGAAAGTGATGTCCCCTCGCTCTCAGGCCAATAACAGCTGTTCGAGATCAGGCACGCAGTGTGGAGCGTCCTTTCGGACTCCAGACCCTCATAGGGAAAATGCTCGAAGTCAGGTATTTGGTGCAGAGGTTTTCAGTCCAGTAAGAGCAAAATCCAAGCATGGCATCTAACAACTTAGAAATTATCAGGAGGCATCGGCTTTGATCTTGTCTTGAAGAACCGTTTTAGGTTCTTTGGTGGACAGTGAAGTTTTGGAGAAAGAGGGGCTGTTAGATATTCTTTTAACAACCTAACTGGGACATACTCCAGTGGAATTAAGGGGAGGTTAAAGCTAAATTGTTGGGACCTTGAGATATTATTTGACAGTGTATTTTTATTTTTTTTTTTTTAAAAAGTTCTTCGGTATGCTCTTCAGGATAACCCTTTTAACTGACAAGTATAGATGCATGATGATTCCTGGTTTCTCTGCTTTCTCAAGCCAAGCTTCTGCAGACTTTTCAAGGAGAGGCGTTTCTCTTTTATATTCTTATTCGGTACTACTTTACAGTAGGAAATCCACTTCAGACGGGATCTGGAGCAGTGGCAGCTCTGTTTCTCGTTAACAAGGTCGGTACGATATGTTGTTTGTAATCTATTCCATCTTCTGTGTTTCGAAAGAGTCAGTTGGTATGGTTTTAATTTCTCAGCTCCTCGCCCATTTGTTATATTGGTGATTGAATGGCATTTCTTCCACAGTGTGGGAGTAACTGCACCAATTCTCAAGGGGAATGTTCTTGTAGATTTTATATCGGATCATGATCTCTGTCTTCTGAGTTCTGGCTCACCGACCTTTTGTTCTCCTTCTGGTACTTGAATCACTTGGATTTGTCCATTTGTGTCCTTCCTTTTTTTGGACTTAGAATGGCAGGTTCATACGGACATATAGCGGGTGTGATCACTTTCGATTTTTATTTATTTTACGAAGCATATGCAGGATGTCCCCACAGGAAACATGGAAAGTTTCGCTCTGCAGATTGGAGTCTGTATCAGCATCAGATTTTAAGTAGACTGCCATGTAATCTGTTGCCGGAGGTATCGGATGATCCTGTTTTGCTGTTCATAATATGATAGTTAGTGAGTTGACTAAGGAAGCTTTGTCCCAAGTCCGTGAATATAACAAATGATGTTAGGACCATTGGTTTGATAAAGAGTGCAAATCTTTGAAGGGTAAGAGAAAAGGTGCTCAAAGGACGTTGTGCTAGGGTTTCCTATGGTGGGGATACAAAGACTTAAATTTCAGGCGGGTAGGGCTAAGTGTCGGTATTCTTTTAAAACTAAGAAGAAGATCTTGGAAAAAAATTTTTGTTCATTCTAATCTTTAAGGTCAATTCAAGGAAGTCTGGAAACTAATCCGTTAAGATTAAGGGAAAGTCGGTAACATCAGTTATAAAATTTTGCAAGTAAATGGATCGATTATTACTAATTAAATAAGGTGGTGTTACTTGTTAGGGTATATCATCAAAATTCGTCTGCTGTTCATTTTTGATGGAATTCCTGCGTTATCAAATGATCAGCGGAGTCAAAATTATTGTTCCTTCGAGCAGATAGTACTGGTGGTGTTTAATAACGGCGTTTTCAAGCATGGAGGTGTTTAAAGGTGCCATTTGAAAGCCAATCAAACTCAGCTCCTGGACAGTTGACAATTCTTTATCAATTTATTTCAAACATTTGCCAGTGGGGTTTTAGAATGTGTTGGTTGTCTCTGTTTAATCCATGTTTGGTGTTCAGGGTTATTTTCAACTGTTTGGTGAGAGGCGGTTGTTATCCCTAGTCCTTAACCAGGGAAAGATCATTCGGGATCCTATCATCTATACGTCTATAGTCTCACTTGTTGCTTATGTAAAACTTTGGAGAGAATGTAATATTCTCGATTGTTTGAGTTAGAAGGGTCTGGGGCTTAGATGTTGCACAGTGGGGATTTCGGAACAAACCACAGTACTAATGATATACCTGGTTCAGTTACGAGATCTTTTATCAGGAATGCTTTGTTTAATGGAGAACAATTTAGTTAGTTTCTATCGCTTTTGATTTAAGAAATTGGCTTTGGAAACTTACATGGTAGCTATGGAATTCTAGGGACTTGATGGCACTTGATTTCAAAGGTATTTTACCAATGTTTTATTGCTAATTTTTTGTTCTAACCAGGCTTTTTCATTCGACCTTGTCGGATCTTTTGAGAAGGAGATGGGTGTCCTTCAGGGGAGCATCCTTTCTATATTCTGTTAAATTGAAGATTAATAACATCGTCCAGTCAGTGTAAAGTCTGAATTGATATGTCATTTTTTGTTGTTGATCTTTCCATCTCTGCCATGGGCGAATTTCTTTGGCTGCTGCTGTGCGTTCTACTTCTGTTGTGTGTTAAATGTTGTTTGTGGTGCTGCATGGTGGATGTTTAGGTTAATGGTTTGTAGTTTTTCAGCTTATATGACTGTGTGTATTTCATTTTCCTTTGGATTTGGGAATCTCTGGTCGTAGAACCAGATTGATGTCTATCCTTGGCGCTGGTTTTTTTAGTTTCCTTTAATTGTGTTTTTTTTGGGGGTCTATTTTTGTGTTGATTTCTTTTTTGACCTCTAATTTGTATATTTATTACATTCTAGCCAGTCAGGTTTGAATGTTGTGTGGTTATTTGTAACCACTGATTGGGGTCGCAAGACATATCGGACGAACTGTGTTGCAGTTTGTATCGGGCTTTGGTTCCCGCCCCAGGCCCACAACCAAACCCCCCCCCTCCCCCTCCCCCACCCCCCCCCCACCAGATTATGGGTGTAGTGGTATATGGTTCGGACGTTAGTCTTTCCTCAAAGCTTCTTGATCCAATTCTTCATCAAGGTTGAGGATTGCTCGGGGAGCACTATCGCACATCTCCAAAAGAGTGGTTGTTGTTGAATCTGTTGAACCCCTCTGGAGATAAGGAGGTTGTGTTTTACATGAATTATCTACATGAAAATGAGGGCTAATCAGTATAACCCTGTCTAGTTATTGTCATGTAACAGCCATTTGTAGAGCCAAATAGACTTTAAAGCCATATGAGATCCCTCCCCCCCCCCCCCCAAATGGGTATTCGTTATTTTTGCCCACTTTGGGGCTGTGGCTTTGAATTGATGCTGTGATGACGGTCATTTCAGACTGAATTTTCCTCCGTGGGAAAGTCGCCTATCCGAGATTAATTATTTTTAACTCAATTGCGAAAGGTCACCTCGAGTGCAGCATTTAAAACAACTTTTTCTCTGGGCTATGTTGAAACGTATTATAATGATTTTATCAAGATTTTTAATGATGGTTCTTAATAAGGTGAGAGGGCGCAGCTGTCATTGTTGTGTAAACTATTTTCAGGAAGCATACTTAAGATCTGCGGGATTGGTCGAGTCTGTTTATACTGCTTGTACTGAAGCCTTTAAATCTGGCCCCTCAGTGCGTTGTCCAGGTCAGATCAGAAGGTTTACCTTATTGTATGGATTAATTGTCGGCTTTTTAGACAAGAGAAGTGTCACATCCAGTTTTGGCTGATATTCATGATTTCTACTCAGCTTGTCTCTTTCGGGAATGCATATAGTTTTTCTTGGGGTACCCTGCCATCTGGGGAATCTATGGTAACTCAGTGGTGGACAAAGCAGCCAAATGCTCTCGGGGTTTGCAAGTCCTTCCAGGTGGCCTATGCAGTTTGTTCCTCAATCTGATCTACGGTATAAATTTGTTGTATTGTCGTGAACTGTGGCAGAGTGAATGGTGTAATTCAAATTTAATAATTAAATTGTTAAAAATTGCCCAGAATTTAACTTTCCTTTCCATCGGTGGTACGTAACAGTTTAAAGAGGATGGTTTTGTCACGGTTACATAGTGGGCACTAAGCTATATAACGCCACAGTTGGATATTCAGAAGGGAGAAGACCCCCCATGGTGTGTTGCGTGGACAGCTTGTTCAGTGTTAATCATTTTTTGACAGAATGTGCTGATTTGATGAGTTATCAGAGATAAGTCTTTTCCTCCAGTGATTTATCGGTTCTTTTTCGTGAGATTTCCAGTAGCTTCTTATTTTTCTTTTTGAAAGGGTAACTTTTTTTATAAAATATAGTGTTTTAATATGTATACAGGTGGTCGTAGGAGTTGAACAGATAATTGTGCTTTTGTCATCATAATATTTTTAAGCGAGGTTTTTGTTGATTAAGTGGTGGGTTTTTGTATCAAGAGATCGGAATGATAGCTGAGGTCCTGATTTGATCCTAGTAGTCGCCATTGGACCCTATTAAACACATACTAACCATGACTCTAGTGTCTTGGGGAGTAGTACTGTCGAGATGACCTCGTAATGATATGGATGTATTAAATAGAGCTCTGCATGTTGTGGGGTATGTCAGGGGTACATGTGGATGTGTCGGGTGAAAGTCCTGAAGGACTGGAAGTGCATGGGTTGTGTGTGCAGGAGGTAGATGATGAACTTGGGAACTTTTAAAGCTCTTCTGATGCGGAGTTAAGGTGGAGTTTGGTGTTGACTGAGGATCTACAGTATGACATGGTGTGTTAGGTAATGGGACAGGGATATTCAGGCGAGTAGTGCATTGTAGTGGTGTGTATTACAAGAGAAGTACATAGTGTGGATTGTTTTAGCTCGAGTTTCTGGTGGCGCACAATGGGAAACAGAAAATCAGGAAAGTTACATATCTGAAAGACTGGGTTAGACATGTGGTGGTTTTAAGCGATGACCAAAAACAAATTTTGCATGATGGGAAGTTGACTGAAGAACATGACAGCATATGTCGGTGCGATGGCAGTACTAGGAAAGTACAGAGACGCCTGTCTAAATTATTGAGAATGGCCTAGAATAGACACCCGTATAAATTATTTTGAAATGGCCTAGAAAATTTCTGTCTTTGTACTGTTCTAGGCGTTTTTCACGGGGAAGGTCTCATAAAATCATGAATAAGGTAAAGAACAACATGACAGCAAAGTATACTGTAGGCAGAGGAAAATGAGTAATGGTAGTTTGTTCAGACCACCCCATAACAGAGCGGCTCCATATTTCAGATATTCTGTTAATTAAATGTTTTGCAAGTTGGATAAAAGTGTTGTTAGCTGGAATCATGGGGGGGTTTCAAGGAATCAATAAGGCGAGTTGTTAAAATCACTTTTTTGGCAATTGTTATCAGAGTTAATTATTATAATTCGTCACTGGCCAGAAACAGCAAGGTGGGGGCTAGTTTAATTTAGCTATGTTGACAAGTGACAGGGGATCCAGTACAGTCTTGACAGAATGGTGGGATTAAATAAAAATAAATGTAGAGTCGTGTTAGGTCTAGTCTTCTTACATCCATTCTTTTGATAAATTGCCCAGATAGAAATTGTCAAAACTGCTTAGTTTGATGCGGATGTAAACTTATGACCATGTGAAGTGAGCATAAAAACAATGCCATGTTAGCGCTTGTGTCCCAGAACCCCGCACAGTCCGTACAGTAATATGTGCGGTTGCGTTTCAACACTACTTATTTTACTACTAGACTTGATCCACTGCAGCCTGTACGCTACGGCCTGACTTTTACCTGTTCCGCTCAATATGGTGGTGGCTGTCAGCTTGCCAGACATGGTCTGTTGTACGGGCAGAGAAAAGTGTCGTGATTGCGTGCTCCCGATCTTTACAAATTGGTGTTGCACCCAAAAAGTCGTTTGGTTGATAGAGATCTTCTTTTGTTACCACCAACGGAGCAGAAAAATCTTGCGCTTCCGTGTCACCGCCATCTTGCAAAGGGGCAGAACTATGCGGACCCTGTGGAGACGGGGTAACCGCAACCTTTCTGTCCATACCTTTTCTGGCCCGCTAAAAGTTGGTCTTGTGCGGGGTATGTGGACACAAATGCTTAAGTGGTTTCTATGTACACCATTATTCAATGATGGGGACCCAGAAGTTTTCATGTTGGATACGAGTGACCAACAAGCAAGAACAGTTTTGTTGTGGTGCAATATCAAATAAAACGTTCATTCATCCGTTAGTCTGAGGGGGGGGGGGGGAAGAAAATTTCAAACAACAGACGATCAAAGTTCCACTTGGAATCACATGAGGATTTTACTCATTAAAACCAAAAATATTTCTACAAATTGTTCTGACAAACATCTCTGAACCACCAAATGTGAAGAATGAGATAGCTGGAAAACGATAAACTCGCATCGGGCAGATCTTCCAACTCCCCTTTGTACACCACCACATTCTTACCTACTTGTCTCTCTCACTCTCTCTCCATCAACCTGTGGCAGCTGGCTTCGTGTATAGACAAAAAAAAAAATCCCCTGCTTGGAAACAAGCACACATCTCTAGACAAGTACACCGATGCCTCTCAGCCATTCATGCTATCCCATCATTTTGATCTATTCAAAATAGTCAGTGAGACTAAAGCACAATAAAAAAAAAAAAGTAATCTGTCCACCATAATTCCATATTCATCAATTTTATATTTAACATGAAATCATTCACTGACAACGGTTCACTATCAAAGACAACCATATGATGATTCACCTCCAGTCACACACATTATGCACAGGTCCACTTTACAGAAAACGGCTCACAGATTGGACAAAAACAGCACACAGATCACGGTGACACACACAGCAAGGGCCAACAGTGCTCCATGCACAGATAGTGTTGACCACATGATGACAGAAAGGCAACCAAGGACAAACACCAAATAAAAATTGGCAAATTAAAAAAAAAAAAAAGTCATGAATATAAAACCACAGAAAGACGACCATTCTCGAAAGTAATTCAGAGACCTGATCAATGTGTTTCAGCATTCTGTTCCAATGCCTGCCCATTCTGCCGAGCAGACAGGGAGATCTCCAAGCTACATCAATATGATCTAGGAGCTCCTTTACATGTAATGCCAGTACCTGCAACCTATGTAGCGTAGGTTTCTCTTTCATGACTCCACAATACATCTTCCCTTGTACAAACTGTACACAGTTCTTTCAGGAACTCTCAATCTCACCCTTTCATTCTGCTTAATTCAATCTCGCTGTATGTTACTGTTGTATCTATACAACACTGTTTCTTAAAATTGTCTGCAACATCCACATATCCATACAGCACCCCATCAAGGACAGGATGGGGCAAAAAGGTGGGGGAGGGGACGACAATGTACAAGTTCTGGCACAAAATCACGTTTGCCCATCGGGTGATTAAAAAAAAAAACAACATGAAAATAAATGACATCAATGAAGAATGATATTTATGCATTCAGCTCTGATTTTTGTTGCATTTATCGAGCACCTTGGGAGATTCATTTGGGCCAGCCCAAGCACAGTGTTGCTCCACCCGTGACAGCCTCCTGCTCTGCTGCGAGGAGATGGAGAGCATGTACTATTGCGTAGGCAGTGCGGCCTGCCTCCTCAGAGCGCACAACTTTTATTCTCCTGAACTCTGATCGTCTGACCCGTTTTAAATCAACACTTCTCTGGTTGAAAGGATGTAATCAAGTACAAGTTACCATCCAAAAATCATACGCACAAAATTACGTGGGGGACAAATCGACTGTGAGCATTCGAAGAGAACATCTGAAATGATGCGTGTGACCCCAGTGTCTAGAATCTGGGACATGACGAGAGCAAGGAGGCGGCTCTGGTGGTGCAGGAACAACTTGCGGTTGGCTGGAACGGGGGCTATATGCAGCAAGGTGGAGGCAGCGCGGCACAGCATGTCCAGCGATGTCCCCAGCACCTCGGGATTGTTGCTGGACAAAGGGCCGCGCTGCTGACTGGCCGCAGCCATGGCCGACTGTTCAGCCGACTCCAGAAATTCCAAAAGCAAGGAGATGGACGGGTGTTGGAGGGCGATGGCTCGCGCACCACAGTGTCAGCCTGCACCAACCGGGACAGCAACACAATGGAGAACTCGCGCGGCACCTGCTGACTCCGGCCCGACAGGAAGTTCATGAGCCGCCCCAAGAGCAACAGGATGCGTGAGAACGGTGGGGTGGCAAGGAGGAGGTCAACATTGTCGCTGTGTATACACAGTTTGCACAGAGCCTCCATAGCCAGGCGTTGCGGAGACAGCTGGGAAGCACTGGGCGCCAAAGGAAAAGGGTCGCAAGCCACAGAGGAAGGGCACACCATCCAATGCAACAGGCCATCCAAGATGGGCAGACACACGTCGCTGTCCATATCACGCATGTGCATGTGGGAGGAAATATTGGCCAACACCACCAGCACATTTTCCCTGAGGGTCTCCAGCATGTCCCACCACCATTCAGGTGACGTCGCCCAGTCCTTCTCCTCTTTGTCCTCATTGGCTGCTTCAGATTCGTCCATCGACACCTGCTCTTTGTTCTCCTCCACAGGGACGTCGTCATGCTCGCTGGGCAGTGGTGGAGGGGGGCTTGGCTTTGGAGCGCGGGGGGTGCCAGTGGTGCAGCATCAGCAGCTGTCCCACCACCATCATGAAGCCTTGATGCTTGGACAGCAGGGCCTCGTTGCCTGGGATGCAGGACAAGCTGCGGAAGATGTTGGAGATGGCCACACACCGCCGACCCATCTCTTCCTGGTCAGCCTGCACCATCGTCAAAGGGGCGTCGTCATGGCGATAGGCCTCTTCTTCCATCTCCTGGTCCTGCTCTTTCGTCATCATGGCCACAATTTCTGATGTCATTTCGTCTTCGCTTTTCTCCATCGTGGCTTGAATTTCCACTGTAGTCTTTTCCTCAATACTAGTCTTTGTTTCGCTGGCCTCTAGTGGCATTTCATTTTCTATCTTGTTCTCCTGTTGGTCTTGGTCTGACTGCTCATTTCTTGCCTCCTGTCTTCATCAACCTCCTCATCTTTTGACATTTTCTCTTCATCAGCCTCATTTTTGGTCTTCCTCTCTTCATCAACCTTTTCACAAGTCAAATCAGGTGGCATGGTTTTCTCTTCCACATCATTTGTTTGTGAACTATTTCCTGTATTGTTTTCTTGGCACAGCCTTCTTCACAAGAAGCAGGGTCGTCTTGTGTGGCTGCTGGCAGCACAGGGGGAGGCAGGGAGTCGTCTGATTCACAGCGACTGAACTCGGTTTCCTGAACTTCTTTGATTTCCACCTTTGAAATCACATGGTTCTTTAGGTCTGTCAGCTGCCTACGTTGGAATGCTTATCCACCACATTGCCACTATCCCCAACACACTCGCTCTTTACACAGTCTTTGGACATTTAGCATGCCGACAGTTTCTGCGACACTGCCTTTCTGAGCCGCCTCGACAGCTCGAACGACGCTCTTCATCAACATTCAAGTCCTCTTCACTGGCTGCCTTTCTCTTGCGTGCTTCTTTCCTCTCCTTGTCTTTGCTAGTCCTCCGAGCATAGAACAAATCTGTGAGGAGTCTCTGCGTGGCATCGCTCTCAAAGCACGGCACCACATGCTGCGTGATGTCCCCGCTTCCTTTCTGCCAATGCCGCTTGCCGCTGGAGAAGCCAGAGAAGACATCCCAGTGTTTAGCATCCAGCACGGCACAGTCCGACGTCTTGTCTTCCTTCACCACTGCCTTGCCCTGCCGCGATATCCAGGTGTAGTTGCTGCAGCACTGTCCTGCATCGATGTGGGCTTCGCTCCCCTCCTCTAACAACTTGGCTAACTCATCCCCCATCTTGTCGTCACTATCTTCCTCAGAGTCGTGCCCACTGCCTTCACAACAACAACTGTCTGAAGAACGAAAGCCGTACAGCTCTCGGTCCTGCAGGATGTGGAAGGCATGGATGAGGGCGGCGCGCAGGTGTTCTGTCAGCACCTCCAGCAGGCCCGGCATGCGAGTCAGGTTAAAGTAGGTCACTGTGGCGTCATCGAACAGCAGGATGTTGAGGGTGTCGATGGCCCACGTGCTCTCTGCCAGCAGCCCTGACTTCAGAGCCATCATCAGCCGCCAGGCTTCCACTGGAGCTGCAACACCATCACCGTAGACATCAGCTGTCTGCTCACAAAGCCACCACACCATCAGTTTAATGGTGAGCATACACACAAGCAGCAACCTTTCTTCTTCAATAAAAACATACAGACAACCGTTTTTCATTGTAAATGCACACAGGCAAACTTTTTTCTATAGTAAAAACACGCAGGCAACCTTTCTTCTACAGGAAAACACACAGGTAACCTTTCTTGTACAGTAAAACGAACACTCCAGGAACCTTTCTTCTCGGTAAAAACAACAGTCACTCCATCAAATTTGTCATTTAGTCTGAAGTCTTTTTCCTGCTAAAGAGCAGGGTCAACAAATGACAGCATGCAGAACAGACTATTTACCTTCAAACACATGAAACCCACAAGAACAGCTTGCCTTAAAAAAAATTTTTTTTAAAAGCAGCCATGGAATGGTTTATAATGGTGGTGGAAAATGTTAATATCTATTTTTTTTTTAAAAAGAAAAAAAAAGGCAGCACAGCTAGATAAGCCTAAGATTTTGAGAGGTGCACTGATGTTTAACGGGCAATATCAATTTTTTGGGGAAACTAAGGACCTAAAGACAATCGTTCATTTCTCTGTTTTGAGCACCCAGCCGTCCTACTTCCCCCCGATCTCCATTATTCATGTTAAATCTTCATTATTAGCGTTAACTCGATTCTTAGCATCATACACGGAGCCAATTTGCCTTACCTGTACTTCTGCTGAACCACTAAAATCTAAACCTGGTAAATACTGTGCAGTTGAAGTAACAGCTGTTACCACTTCTGGAAAAAACAACTTTACTTCCTGTTGGCACCAAAGTTAATTGTGCTTTACTTATTGAACGTTTTACAGCAATTTAAGAGGGATTTTTTCCCCCGATTTGTGAAAGTCGTCCTAATCCAAGTTCTGACATTCGCTCAATATTTTATGCTTTAATCAAACAGTAAAGTGCGGAGATAAACCTGTATTTACAGACTGTCCAAAGAGAAGGTCAGTCTTCTGTGTACACAAGTGACTCGTCTAACTCAGGCAATCGTTATCTTGTAATATGTCGTTATCAACCACTAATAATGTTTTGATAAATAGTGATTTGTGTGAACATTCATAAGACTGAAACAATCTGCATTTTGTCCTGACAAATAAAACTTGAGCTGATGAAATTTAGGTTATCCGAGTCCATTTCATAAACACACAAAGACATGTTGGAGAGTGCCGACTCCTTGCCAATGTTGAATGGACCCGAGATCCAGCCTATGATCACTGTCAGATGAACTAAAGGGTACTGACTGAAAGTTACTTCCTATAGAGTTGTTTTTTTTAATGGGTACTGACTAAAAGTTACTTCCCGTAGTTTGTTTTTTTTTAAACACAAAAAGCACTGATGACATAGTGTTAAATATTCTTTAAACACAAAAAGCACTGATGACATAGTGTTAAATATTCTTTAAACACAAAAAGCACTGATGACATAGTGTTAAATATTCCATGAAACTATATCACTTCATAGATCGTGATCAATTCATCAGCAATGACTTCATGGTGTTAATAGTCTGAGGATAATTTGCTATATTGTGGCAAAACGGATCCAGGTTCCACCTTCTGACTGGGATCCACACCTACATAAATATCATGAACTGGTAAATAAATATAATGAAATTGTCTTTGTCCACATTCACCTAACCAACAAGTTTAGTTTTGCTGTATTGTGGCAAAACGGACCCAGCATCCACCTTTGGATTGGAATCCACACCTTAACATCGCGAGTGCGCCCTTGGCCACACCCATCTAACCAACATGTTTGGTCACACCAAGTTCAGCATATGCTCTTGTTCTTCACAAATGGACATGGATGAATACCAAACTACCTGGCAGTGGTAAGTTAGCTTTGTGTGAAGTCTGCATGCATCCAATATGAATTAAATAGTTTATGCTAATGAACACACACACAAGCACACACACACACACACCACACTGGGCATTTTCTTATAAATGCCAGACAACCAACACTTGACCAGTACAGCTGGACTGGGTCAGCCTACAGCACCCAAACATTGATGATCAAAGCACTCCGATGCTCACAGTGTAACGGTTGACTTGACAGTTGAACTAGACCATCCTCATCATACAATACTCGGGGAATGAAATCAAGCAGACCCTCTCACAACAATTCGTCAGGGAAGAGGGTGGAAATGATGTCATCGAGCTCACCGAGATCTTTGTGTGTGAGGCGACGACGCTTGTTCAGCGACGGCTGCACGGCTTCCACACTGTGCTCTGGGAAGTGGATCTCTTTCTTGGGGGAAAAAGGGCTGCTTGACTGCATGGCAACCCCCTTCTGCTGAAAAAGAACATTTCTTAACAATATTAATCTCTCTTCTCATCAAATGGCAAAATGACATGTTCAGTAAAAACGGCATCGCTGCATTTTGGAAACTGCTGGTTATTTCCTCTTGTCTCTTTACGGTTGTCCCCCGTGTTTTTTTTCTGCCTTGGACTATTCTCAGGTCCTTGTGCTTTCTAAGTTTATATCCTTTTTCCTTTGTTAGAAATTTCAAAATGCTAGCTTTTTTTATTCTAATAAGCAGTCATCCTGTACATACTGAACACTGTGTCCACTCTGCAGTGTCTGGCCATATGGCCTTCTTTGTGAATTCCTGAGGGAACTTCATGTTAATCACTATTTATTTATGGGGATGATGGTAACAACGTTTACATTGGGGATGATGAATTAAAGGGAATGTCTGGTGCCATGGACACGACTTCTTTAAAAATTAGCCTTCATGATATCATTTTATCAGTTATGTTACAAACTATTATTTTATCAATTATATTACAAACCAAAGGAATTTTTTTTTTTTTCACATCTGAGTATTTGCAAACACAGAATTACTTCCAAACACAGTTCTAAAATATTTCTGTAATGAAGTACCATGACATGATAAACATTTCTGTGATGAGGTATACTGACATGATAAACATTTCTGTCATAAGCTAACCTGACATAAAAGACATTTTTGTCATGACGTACACTGACACAATACACATTTCTGTAATTATAAACACAGACATACTAAACATTTCCGACATGAGGTACTAGACATAATGAATATTTCTGTAACGAGATACACTGACATGATCAACATTTCTGAAGAGAAGTACACGATATGATGAACATTTCTGTAACAAGGTACATTGACTTTGGAAAAACATTTCTGTGATGAGATACACCAGCATAGTAAACATTTCTGTCATGAGGTACCCAGACATGATAAACATTTCTGTCATTAGGTACACTGATAAACATTTCCATCATGAGGTGCACTGATATGATAAACACTTCTGCAATGAGGAACACTGACATGATGAATTTCTGTCATGAGGCACACTGATTAACATTTTTGTCACAAGGCACACTGACATGATAAACATGTCTGTCATGAGGAGGCAACCCACCTGCAGCCTATTCAGGACTTTGTCCCTGGCATGAGGAGAGCCTCTGTGAGATCGACCAAACGCTCTTCCCAGCGCCGTGTCTGGAGCTCCACTGGAGGGTGGAAAAGCACGCTGCGCATGCATGGGTGACCAGGCTACCCCCTCACGACCTGCACACACAAACCTCTGTTCAACAGATGTCTTCTGCCACTACTGCAGCTTCTTGCATGGGTTACGTTAGTAACCGAAGGAGTAATCAGTATTTCCCTGACAGATATGTTCAAACACAAGACATTTTAGCAAGCACAATGCTCTAGTTGTGTTGATCTTCCCCCCACACTTGTGGAGAAAAAAAAATCCATTGCTGATTTTGTTGACAGAGCTGTGCTAAGTGCAACCCCTTGCAGGAAAAAAAAAAGGGGGAAAAAAAAAGCCTATAAAATGTTAACTTCAAACCAATTGTGGACTTTTAACCCACACTGTTCTCTACCTCTCTCCACGCAAAAATGAGTATGTACATCTTAATTTCTTTTCTTATTGCTCATTTCCTGCACATATTTATGTTTCATATATTCCATATGCTGAAAATTAAGTAACCATTCCCTTTCTAATACCTTGAATATAGTTGAAATCTTCAAACCAGTTATGTGGAAAAAAAGAAAAAAAAACCAAGAAAGAAAAATGTGGGAAATCCACATGGGCAATTAGCTAGACCAAAGGCAAGTTCCATTAAAGAAGACGTGATATTACTGAAGAGGATTCAGGAAAGACAAACATCCAATCACTTTTTGTTCCTCCAGTTCTCTGGCTTGTCAAATCGTTTACCACAAACTTCATTCATAAACAGAAAGTTTCCCATCTTACACACACACTACATTGGATTATTCTTCCCAAATTGCTACTACACTCCATCCACATCTGCACAAAATGCAGCCATACAAACGTCAGTGGCAACAGAAAAAGAATGAAGACAGAAAGAAAAATTATCTAATGGTACATAAAACTGGCTAGGCTACGTGTTCTACTCTCAAAAAGTAAACAGGGTTCCTACAGACTCCCAACAACAAAATTCAAGGAGTTTTCAAGGAGCGTTTATTTTATTTCAAGGCAAGAGGTGGCACAAAAATTAAACCATTGTTCTTTTAAAACTTCATTTTTTTGCTATTGTTTATGTTTTTAAAAAAAACATGGAAATAACATATTTGGACGATTTCAAAAGCTCTTGTGTGATTTGGGGACCACAAATGGGGGCAAAATGATGAAAAATGAAAAACAAAAGGTTCATGACAAGAACTGTATTTGTATCATAGAAGACATGTTAGGCACTTAAAACATGATTTTTTCTTGTTTTGCTGAGCTATAGTAATGCAATTACAAAAGGATTTTTATATAGTGTTTTGTTGAGCTAAAGTAATGCAATTACTAAAGGATTTATATATATATAAACTGCTTTTTTTTTCATTAATATTTTTCCATATGGTGGCCATCAGGCTTCACGTTTCATTGCTTTTGAATTATTCCAATAGAAATAGCAAATGATACGTGCTGTTTTGACTTATAAATAGAATATAATTGCATGCAGATATCATTTCTGATAAAAAGAAAAAAAAATTACCAAGCTAGCTAGTCTGGATCCAGAGATATTGTACGTACTCCTTCACATCAACCGTTGTTGAAAAAAGTGATTTTGAGAAAACGGCGTTTGAAAATAAGTTAATCAAGCAATTTTCACACACACACCTCCTTCAAACAAAGTCATTTTTTTACTAAGAAAAATGTGAAAATATAGACAAAATGAACACCACAGATGGTTTCAACAGACTTCCTTGAGCAGAAGAACACATAAAACCCAAAACACGATTTTTGAAAGAAAATGGTCAAATTTTCGTGCCACCTCTCTACACTACTTGCGTAAAAATTGAAAAAAGAAATGGCAGTTTGCTTTTTCTGCGTTCAGGTTGATGAAAAAAAGAAATTTCAAACAAATTTTTACAAACATTGTCGCGATCCTGGACTGTTGTCGGCGATTTAACCAAGGGAGATAATTTGTAACATCAATCTTGATGAAGTTACAAATTATCTCCCTTGGTAAAATCGCAGACGATCTAGGATCGCGACGATGTTTGTAAACATTTGTTTTAAAATAGTTTTTCATCAAGCTGAATGCAGAAAAAGCAAACTGCCATTTCTTTTTGCCACATTAAAGATTTTTGGAGCTGATGGCTTGATTTTCAAAGGTTTTCAAGGCGGTTTGGTCAACAGAACCACATTTTATTGATTTTTCAAAGGTTTTCAAGGTCTTGAAATTCCCTCTCAGAATTCAAGGAGTTTCAAGGAGCGTACGAACCCTGGTAAAGACAAAAGGGGGGATCCGAGAAGCGTCAAACTGCAAAAGAACAAGAAATTCTACAGAATACAAAAAAGGAAAAGCAAAGACGGTTATATGTAACAAGACGAAAAGGGAAGAGGCACCAGGAAAGGGAACTACTTTTCCGCACAGTAAGGGACAAGTCCTGAAGTACACCCACTTTTAATGGAGTACCCAGCACAATACAGTGCACATCTCCAACACCTCTTCAATGCTATTCCAAACTGTCAATCCCTCTACAGTCTGCACAGGACTATTCATTTATATCTGTCAACCCTCCCACTGTCTGCAGAGTTGTTTCTACATATCATTCCCTCTATGGTCTGTAAAGGGCTATTTCTACCTATCAACCCCTCCACAGTTAGTATAGGGATCTTTCTAAATTACTATGAAGTTCAAAACATAATGGATGCAGAATACACACATGTTGCAAGGAAACATTGTGTTCCTTTTTCTTGTCTTTAAAAACTGTCTACTAGACCAACTCTCTCTTCTCAACAAACATATAATTGTAACAAACTGACAGACAAGTGATAACTTATCAATTGAACAGTGCTTACCACAGGAATGTGCAATTCAATTGCTATCGTAACGAGCCATGATTGTGCTGTTTTTCCTCCGTAACTAACCATCTCTAAAGCTGCTGACACACGAGCCTTTTCGTCCGTACAGTCGAGACGGAACGTTTGAACCTGTGCGGTCCGACCAGTCAGCATCGAACGGACGGAGTGCTTCACGATAATTTTAAAACCTTCGAGTTTGATCTGACATGTCGCTTCAAAGGACTGTACAATTGAATACGGAGCTTTTTCTCGAATATTTAGATTCTTATAATTTTTCGAGTTGACATTCCAAAGCACATCATTGCCTTGGTACGATTCAATCAAATGTCTGGTCTCCGAATCGGAGTCTGACCGCCTTGCTGGACGACGCCATTTTTCCTTGCATCATGGTGTTGGCTCAATGCTGAGCATTGATTGGCTGGAGGATACTAACTGTCCGTTTCGAATAGATCACGGTATATCTCGAACGGTCGGGTTTAACTGGACGCCGAAGTCCATTTGAGATGTACATTTACTATGACAGACGCTACGTTTGGGATCGGGTTCGACCGGTACTTCCTAAGCGTACGGGCGGGGAGGCTCGTGTGTCAGCCGCTCAAGACTGGCAACCATTCTTACAGGTGGTTCTATTGCTCAGTATTCACATTTCCTCCTCCCTCAAATCTAATAGGCTGATTTTAATTTCCGTAGGATAGTTACTTCCTTACATTAATCTAGTTTTCAAAATTATTTCTAACCAGACATGTCATGCCAATAGTTACTTCCTTTCATTAATCTAGTTTTCAAAATTATTTCTTACCAGACATGTCATGCAAAATATAAAAAAAACTAAATAAAATAAAAACCTATCACCCCCAGTAAATTCAAAAACAAACAAAAACACTACTGCTCTAAAGGGGAAAACACGCCAATTGAGAAAACAAGACCATATGTAATACGGCTGATGAACGTCCACATCAAAAACCAATTCACTGGCAGTTTGAAGGGGGTTTATAACCGAAAGCAATCTAAAACCAAAATTATATAAATGTGCAATGAGAAGAAAGAAGAGTACCACACACAACAAAAAAAATGCGATTATAAAATATGAAAGCGTTTTAAGCATTATCATACCACTCATATTATAATCGCTGTAGGATTCCGGATGGGAGGAACAGGGTGCCTGACCCATCCCCCCCGCACCATTCCAATCCGAGTAGTGCGACATCCACCCCCCTGGCGGTAGATCAAATTAACAGTCAACAAAACTCACCAACACAGCGTTTTTCTCTCCCCTCATCAAAAGTAGACAAAACTCACCAATACAGTGTTTTTATCTTCCCTTGTCACAAGTCATTGAAAGTCACTAATACAGGCTCAGACCTGCCTACCTCATGTTGTGCTCATCAGTAATAACCACAGAGATTTTCAGTAATTTTGCATTTCCTTCAGTAATTCCACGGACGCGTAATATACGGCGTTTTTGAACAAATAATGTGTACAAAACTCCAACTACATTTTTAACATTGAACAAATAATGTGTACAAAACTCCAACTACATTTTTAACATTTTAACAAAAAATATAAACAGTAAAAAAAGGAACAAAAACAACAAAGCAGAATTAAAATACCTTGGGATGATGGCAGATGACGGACTCAGGACAGGAGTTTCAGGTCAATTCAAAGGTGATATACTTGACAGTTTGTAACTTACACAGCAGTCACCACAGATGACACCACTGATGAAGAACCTAATGTACAACCCCCCCCCCCCCCCCCCCCCCCCCCCCAAAAAAAAAAAAAAAAAAAAAAAAAAAATATGTGTGTGTGTGTGTCCCTGAGCTGTGCTGACAAGATAGTGGCGAAAATGAAAAGGACCTTTTCATTTTCGCCACTATCTTGTCAGCACAGCTCAGGGACAAGTTGTTTTCGCAGATCAGCTCACACAACAGTCTTTCTGCGTTGGTGATCTTCCGTGTGTGGGTCTGACGGCTGCTCTCGCTGGATTTCGTAAACAACGATGTGATCTTCTGACTGGAGGCACTCGCAGCTGTCTCTTTGTGCATTTTCCCCGAGATATGGCGCTTGCAGTCATTTGCTCCCCCATGTCCGATGGAGAAGTCTGAATTGCACACCGAGCAGAAATGAGTATACAAATCCAGGTCCATGACAAGGCCAAGTCCGCGTGTATTTACTTCGGAACACTTGCTTCTTCGCCTTCTTCCGTTGTGGCACAGTGGTTTTCGAACCCTCGTCATCGGTTTCATGCAAACGTTTAGAAGATTTCTCCGCCATTTTCACAATCGCCGGCAAAAAATCGGTTGAAACTTTGTCTTACAATGGCTGAACAAAAAGCTTCGAATGGCGCGCACAGATGTGATGGCGTGTCGTGTTGGCCCACAGCACCACATTGACCAATCGCAAGTTCCGAACCATCTGTGGTTTCGGCTTGAGTCAAGGGAAGTTACTCTGCGGTCTCGGAAAGGTCTAGCAGTCGACAATTTTTCGAGTCTGAAATTTGCGTAGTTTTTCAATTTTCTTTTCCGTAATTTCGCACGGAAAATCGTACCTCCGTAATGGGGGGTTAATTTCCGTAAAATTACGGACGATTACGGAAGGGTAGGCAGGTCTGCAGGCTTTTCTATCTTCCCCTGTGAAAAGTCAAAGAAACACACCAACACAGAACCCTGTTTCTGCCTTCCTTTTTTAACAGTCAATGAAATTCACCACGACACAGCTTCTGTCAGTAAAATTCATGAATACACAGTTTCTGTCTATTTTCCTACAGAAAAGTCGACAACACTCACTAATTCTGAGTTTCTGCTTCAATCTTCTTTCTGCTTAAAAACAAAATATAAGTCACATATATGAAGTTTCTGTTTCAATCCCTCCCAATCATAAGTCAATAAAATCCGCGCATACACCACTCCTGTTCCTACCTTCCCCTCTTAATTATTCAAAATCAATAAAAACTAACCAACTGAGTTTCTGTTTCTATCTTATCCTATTCAAAGTCAATAATAAACAGAGCTTCTGTTTGTATCTTCACATGCTTCAGGTCAATAAAAACTTGTCACCATTCGACCCTTTTCTATTTATCTCATTAAATTAACAAAAACCAATTAACAGCATCTGTGTGTACCTTCCAGTGTTACATTCCAGTGTTACAGAAGAAAAAAAAACTGCCCGAACATTTTCTGCTTGTTGTTTCTCATCTACTATTCTACATAAATAAACAAAAATGTTCATGCATAAGCAACAAAAGCAAATTTGCAATTCAGTGACTGCACAGTGACATGCAGCTTCACGTAATACTTGCTGAAAGTCGCATCAGTTCATCTAACAACTGCTAAAAGTCATCTCAGCTTCAATTCACACCAGCGTGTGCACTTTTCATTACGTCCCGATATAGTTTGTACGAGTTGAAGACAATAAGAAACTCAAACAAAAGACAGCATTCTGTTGATTCTAACTCTTCATTCTGCAGCAGGCACATGCTCTTTTCTAGGTCTACACGCCAAAAATCACAATTTTTAATCCTCAGCACTTTCCCTATCCTTTCCTAATCAACCTGCATTATTTTATTCATCTTACAATAATGATGTTTAAAAAAAAAAAAAAAAAACTTGCAACAAACAAACAAAACCAACATTTTTGTGAAGCAAGTCATATGATTTGTGTGAGTGCAGAGAAGTCTATATTACATGGAAATTATTGCAAAACGTATTTTACCCATGTCATCAGCAAGAGGCCTCGGTTCAACTATTTGAGATACCAATATTCTGTCTTCACTCAACGATACAGCCACAAAATTCCTAGATCCATCATTCACCTTTTTCTTCTTTTTCTTTTCTCCCTAATATTCTAACCTTTGAAATCAAATCCCTCCCTTCTGAGACCCACCACTTCTGGCCACCATCGTAAGCCCCTCCCTCCCTCACAAGGTGTTTTAAGGCCTCCTTTCACCATCCTCTAGACACAAGATACTGACCTGGACTTGAAAAGGAACCCTCATGACTCATAGGGGGACGTACACCGGAAAAGCTGCTGAAATGCTCCTGGCCAGGCATGCGAGGTCCGTAGCCGGGTCCAGGAAAGGGGTGGGCGCCACTGTAAGCTTCCCCAGGGCCTCCAGGTGAGAATGGGGCTGGGGTCCTGGAAAGCGAGGTGTGAAACTGGGCTCGGAACTGTCGGAACTGGAGCGGTAGGGTTGTCCTGGGTGGCTGGAACTGAAGACGTCAGTCAGGCATCAGTCTTTTGCCACTGCTTAAATGCAATGGTGTGATGGATGGACTCTAGTGGATTTTTTTGTTTGTTGTTGAAATCTCGAGTTCAAACTATTTAATTAATGACCAGGTTGATCGTATGAACACTGCAGAACACGCACACACACACACCTACACACTCACTCACTCTCTCTCTGTGTTAATAGTAGATCCAAAAATATTTAAGTTCAAAAACCTGCTTGATAGTCTGAATGCTGTAGAACACACACACACACTCCCTTTCTCTCTCTTTGTCCCCCTTCAGACCACACGCATACGCACAAAACTGAAAACCACCATGCACATGAACGGCTATCTCAGTGACATGCCAGTTTGTTGACAAAATACTTAATAAAGAATATTTGGAACATCCATCTCAGCTGGCTTCTTCTCTGCACCTGGAGCTGTGATTCGGTTCAACTCTCCTTCTGTCCGTACAACACAGACTATTTCAAGTATGGTGATCCAATGATAAAAAAACGTTTTTCATCTAAAGAGCTGAAAATCAATTACAGAGAACAACTACAGCATGTGTTACACTCTATTTTGCCATTTTTGTACAGTAGCCCGCTGACCTTTTCCCCCCTCTCCTGTATGTTCACAAAACTTTACTTGCTTTGTTGTTGATTTTGTTGTTGTTGTTATTCTTAGCAGAAGCCAGCCACTGGACATTAGTATCATCTTCATCACAAGTTTCAGCCTGTTTGCTACACATCTCTGAGAGGGTTCAGTGTGGATGGCTGGGCTATAAATATTATGAAGCTGAAGACTGCATTGTCTCGAAATGCCCAGCCACTGGGTCAACAGAAAGTGAAGGACGGATATGTTTGCCTTCTGCAATACTATCAACTTCCACTCACAGCAGCTCTGGCTTGTGTTTTACACTGCCATGAGGTGGTAAGCTTACAGTACACTGTCTTGAAATATGTTTTAGCTTTTTTTTGTGTTCAGTCATGCCTGCCATTACATGTACCTGTCATGATTATGAACGTTTAGAATTAAACTTTTAGATCAACGTGCTTTTGCAAACCCATACGATTCTGATCCTAATGGTAATAATGTGGCAGGTGCTAAATTTTGACCAATAATCACATTAAGCTATTATTTCCCATACTTTTTTGTGTATGTGTGCTGATGGATGGATCTAAATAATTATTTCCCACCATACTTTTTTGTGTATGTGTGCTGATGGATCTAAATAAAGTTTTGCATGTGCATCCTTTTTTGCTTCATGAACGCGCAAGTATGCATCAATGGGAGCTCCTTCTTCAGCTTTGAAATGCACCGAGTTATAAATACAACCTTCAAACCAGTCACACTGAGGTGATTCTCAGTTTCTAACAAAACATTCTGTTAATGAACAGTGAAAATGAGAAGAACAAAGAACAAAAAGAGATCAAAAAATTACTGTTAGATTCTGACCTTTCAGGCCCAAATGGGAAGCGAGAACTCTCAGAACGGCCAGGAAACATCCCTACGGAGTTGGTCTGGAAATTTTCACTGGACCGGCGGAAACTGCTGGAAGGCTGCTCACTGGCAGGACTACTTGGGAAAGCAGCAGAACTAGAGTTAGAGGCGGAAGACGGACGACTCCCAAAGCCAGAGGGGCCTGACGTGGTGGGAGGTCCCGGGGAGGGGAAACCTCCCGGGGTAGGACTGGGCGTAGGACCCCCTGCCCTGTGCTGAAATGCCGCTGGGCTGGTGACCTTGCTGGGCTCGTCGCAAACGGGTCTTGCACGCTGACGCTATCTGCTGTGGCAGGTCTGGAGCTGGGAGTGCTGCTGGGAGGCAGGGATGGTCCGTTACTGGTGGGAGGCGCCATGCCACCGCTGGAAACGCTGCCTGGAACTGGGCTGGGGGCGGTGTTGGTGCCACTACTGCTGCTTCCAGCCATCATGGGAGGGCCTGGACTGGGCCCCATGCTGCTGCTGCCTGAAGACCCTGGACCCATCATGCTGTTAGGGGGTCCTCCGCTGTAACCGCCAGGTCCCATGGGCATCCCAGGACCCATCATACCCCCGACCCCATCATCGAGCTGCCCGAGTTCATCATCCCTCCTTGTGGACCCATGTTGCCGGACATCATGTTCTGACCCGGGCCCATGTTGGGGGGCATCCCGGAGTTCATCATGCCCGGGGAAGAGTGACCCATCATGGCGTTTCCGGAACCAGGGTGAGGCGGCATCATGCCAGGGTGGCCCATCATGTTGTTGGGCATCAGCATGCCAGGGCCATGGCTCCCCATTCCTGCTGGCATCATCTGGCCGTCCGGACCCTGCATGTAGGGAGGAGGCATGCCTCCTGGGTAGCCGTCCATCATGTGGCTGTTGACTGGAGGGGCCTGCTGAAAGCCATCCTGGAGACTCTGGGACCCTGCCACACATCAAACACATACCTGTACACCCAGCTCTGCACAGGTCACATCAAAAACACACCTGTATATGTATCCTATTCAATACACCATACATCAAAAGCATTCAACAAGTCACACATCAAAAACATACTGGTATATCTTATTCAACTAGTCAAATACATACCTGTGCATCATATTCAACAAATCGAAAACATACCTGTACATCCTGTTCAAGATGGTCGCATATCTTAAGCATATCTGTGCATCCTGTTCAAGTCACATATCTGAAAAATACCTTACATCCTGTTCAACATGTCAAATGTCTAAAACATACCTGTACATCCTGTTCAATATGTCACAAATCTAAAACATACCTGTGCATCCTATTCAACAAAATCGAAGATCTAAAACATAACTGTATAATTTGTTCATCAAGTCTATATATCTAAGACATACCTGTACATCCTGTTCAACATGTCACAGACCTAAAACATACCTGTGCATCCTGTTCAACATGTCATACATCTAAAACATACTTGCTCATCCTGTTCAACAAGTCACATATCTAAAACATACCTGTAATTCCTGTTCAACATGTCACAGATCTAAAACATACCTGTGCATCCTGTTCAACATGTCACATACTTTAAGTTAAAACATACCTGTAAATCCTGTTCAACATGTCACATATCTAAATCATACAAGTACATCCTATTCAACATGTCACATATATCTAAAACATATCTGTACACCCTGTTCAACGTGTCACATACTTAAAACATACCTGTAAATCCTATTCAACATGTCACATATATATAAAACATATCTGTACATCCTGTTCAACGTGTCACATATATATAAAACATACCTGTAAATCCTATTCAACATGTCACATATATATAAAACATACCTGTAAATCCTATTCAACATGTCACATATATATAAAACATATCTGTAAATCCTATTCAACATGTCACATATATATAAAACATACCTGTAAATCCTATTCAACATGTCACATATATATAAAACATACCTGTAAATCCTATTCAACATGTCACATATATATAAAACATATCTGTACATCCTGTTCAACGTGTCACATACCTAAAACATACCTGTAAATCCTATTCAACATGTCACATATATATAAAACATACCTGTAAATCCTATTCAACATGTCACATATAATATAAAACATACCTGTAAATCCTATTCAACATGTCACATATATATAAAACATATCTGTAAATCCTATTCAACATGTCACATATATATAAAATATACCTGTAAATCCTATTCAACATGTCACATATATATAAAACATACCTGTAAATCCTATTCAACATGTCACATATATATAAAACATACCTGTAAATCCTATTCAACATGTCACATATATATAAAACATACCTGTAAATCCTATTCAACATGTCACATATATATAAAACATACCTGTAAATCCTATTCAACATGTCACATATATATAAAACATACCTGTAAATCCTATTCAACATGTCACATATATATAAAACATACCTGTAAATCCTATTCAACATGTCACATATATATATAAAACATACCTGTACATCCTATTCAACATGTCACATATATATATAAAACATACCTGTACATCCTATTCAATGCAATACACAAAAAGCATCACTGTGCATCCAGTTCAACACATGTCAAACAGACTTACCTGTGAATCCAATTCA
The DNA here is from genome assembly GCA_018398815.1 of Conus ventricosus. Taxonomy (NCBI): domain Eukaryota; kingdom Metazoa; phylum Mollusca; class Gastropoda; order Neogastropoda; family Conidae; genus Conus; species Conus ventricosus. The sequence continues at coordinate 56,022,280 of CM031610.1, read as the reverse complement.
GTACGTATCTCACAAGATTTACTATCTCAATAAAACTCTTACTGGGTCACTGTGACCATAAGAAACCTAAACTGTATGCCATATTACAAAGCTTTGGCACATAATTGTGGATATTACAAAGCGATGGTGTGCAAATGAACCTCTCTCCTCCACTGCCTGGAAAACATGTCAGTCAATGTATCCCAATACACCAACAGAAGCCACCTGCCTGGACCAGCAACTGGAGCTGGGTAAGGCCCAGTGTGTGGAGAGACAATGCTCTTCGACACAGTTGCCATGACAACAAGCACTTACGAAGTTTTTGTGTGTGCTTTTTTTTTCCAAAAAGAATACAAAATGTCTGTGTATAAAAGCATGAGGGATAGCACAACTTAAAAAATACATAACTAAATAAAAAGGAAAATCAAAGACAGGAAATACTGGGCTGAGACAGGGAAGCTACTCATCTGCCTCAGTCAGTTTTGGACTATCAGAGTGTTCCCCACTAAACAATAAGATCAAGGAGCATCCTTAACACGGCTGTTACCTGGTGAGGGCACTCGTTTCCTGTCCCGTTTTCTCTCTGTGTGAGATTCCATCTCCTGCAGAATGGGCGCGGGGTCAAGGCCACCAAGGTCGTATTTGCACTCAAAGGCAAACAGGTAACGGATGTAGTTCTTCTTCAATGTGAAGGCAGCGCTGGCAGAAGTGCCGATGTTGACGACAGAACAGATCTCCTTCCATCTTTTCCCCTTATTCACCTGGAAAAATATTATGAAATAATGAATTTATCTACCAATGACATCGGTATAAAAACAAAAAAACGGCTACATCACACTCAAACACACCTGCAAAATGATTTCCTTATGTGCCTGAAAAAATAAAATGGCAAGGTTAAAGTCAATGGATCAAGATTCTAGCGCAATGAAGAAATGATGCTGAATGAGAACGTTTCGCAACATGGGTAAGAGATTTATTTGGATTAAATCACGGCAAAATGGGGGGCAGGGGAAGGGATGGGGTACCTAGTTAGAGCAATTAACACAAGAGCACAATTGGACTGTACCTTTCCATCTTTTTTCACCACCCACATCAATCATTCCACTCTTTACCAGGGTTTCCAGGGACTTCAGCTTATACCAAGATAAGGACTTTGTACGGACTTCTAAACACCCACATCAACCATTCCACCCTTTTCATCATCCACCACAACCATCCCACCCATTTTTTCCCACCATCTATCATAGCCATTCCACCCCCCTTTTTTTCTTTAACCACCCACCTCAACCATTCCGCCTTTTTCACGAACACAGTGGTAGAGGGCGAAGAGGTCCAGAGGCTGCTTGCTGATGTTGGGCATAGTGGTGAGGGGGGTCCCTTTCTCTTCCAGGAAAGCAAAGAGCTGGTCCAGGAAGGGGCGCCGGTCTCTCTCGTTGCCCATGTCGTACAGCCGCGTTACATCACTGGCCTTCTGTAGCAGCCAATTCCAAACCTTGTTCTTTACTGATCTAGATCAACTGGGGCACTATCAGCTACAGCTCTCAGTTCACCTTGCATTTACAAGTTACATTATAGTTGGCAATGTAACATTGCATGACTCGACCTAAAGTATGATTCAACCATTCAGTCACAGCGTAAGCATCTTGTGTCACTGCAGACCTGTTTACCCCTGTTTTGCCAATTAGTATTTCTGATTTCAAAATTAGTAATTTTGAAAAAAAATCTGTAATCCAGCGCACAGCCGATTTTTTTGTTTGTTCATAGCAATAAAATAATAAGTTTTACTATGATACAACCAGTAGTTCACTTGGAGACCTATAAAAGCAAGCTGTTGGTCTTTTTCTCTTTCACACTCAGATTACTAACCTGTTTTAACTGCTTCTGATCTTCTGACTGTGTTCAGTCTTGAAAAGTGGGATGGGTGTAGGACTCTAAAGGCAACCATATATTAAAATCCACAAGTAGTCCAAACTGGAAAATAACACTGTTGTCAATTTCCCTCACAAGGCTCAACTGATTTCATGTTCAACATTCACTAGTTTTTCTTGCCTTTGAACTTCTGCAACACTCTTGCTTTTTTTTCTTTGTGATCAGGTGCGCTTTTAGTAAGAGCTCGCTTCGACGACGACGCCATCTTGAACGTACTGCAAATGTTTACGCGTTGCATTCTGGGAACCCGGATCCAGAGTTACTACAGTCCACCGTTTCAAAACCAGCGCAAACACTTGTACAATTTTGCTGTTGTTTGATTTATTATTTTTCGTAATTTTTTTCCCGTTTCCGTAATTTTCGTAATTTCAATTTTTTTTCGTGATAATTACGAAAAAATCGTAAGGGTAAACAGGTCTGTGTCAGCCAACCGAGTGAACTTATAACTAAAATAAAACAAACATCAAAAACTTTATCTTTTTACTGTAAGGTTCTATCAATTTTAAGAAAACCAGTGCATGTGAAATGAAAGAATAAAATTGTCTTTTTTTTTTTTTAGTTCTGTATAAAGCAAGTATATCCTTAGTTAACAGAAGAAAAAAAAAGCAGATCACCGACAAGTGCACATACGCACACGCATGTACACACACACATGACACACAACACAGTCACATAAAGATACATACATAATATGCAAATGTATTGAATCTTTTATAAGACAAATTTGCAAAAGTTATTTTTGTCTCATTTTAAAAATGAGCTGGTACCACATAAATCTTTTTTCCTCTCTCACTTTCTCCCTTTCTACGTCTCAAACACATACACACACACATACAAACAATTTCACTTTGCTGGGTTTTTGTTGTTTTTTTTACATGAAAATCATTCCTGACATAAAGTGATATGTAAAATAACAAAGTACCTGCTTTATCTAGCATTATAAAAATCACAAAGGCTTACAAGAAGTTACATCATTTAGGAAAAAAAATGCAAAATGAAAGAAAGAACCATCATTGTACAACAAAGACAGATATGAAACTCAAAATATACAACAAAATAAAAACTCTGCACATCATTACTGTAAAATAAATCAAAGGAAATCTGTCATTAAAATCATCCACCATTCAACCAGCCAGGCCTGAAATAAAAACCGGTCATGCATAAACGAAAACAAAAGCCCGCAAGTAACTCAAATATAAATTATAGCACTTTTTTCCTCCTTGAAAGTATGTTTACAAAGGCCAAAGAAAGAAGCCGACGACACTGAAAATAAAGGAAGCCACAGACGGTGAAAACCAGGTTGAAAATAAGGGGAAGGCAGCAAGCATATAACAAATACACAACAAATGAGCATGATCAGTAGCATCATCATTCACAACCTAAGCAAAAGGCACCAAAATAATACGATGGCTAAAAATAAATGAATAAAGAGATAACTGAAGCTTAGGTGATTAGTGTTTGTACATCAAACAAAATGACAAAGCGGCCTTTATCCTTTTCTCCCCTTCTGTTTTCTCTTATCTCCACCCGCCCCCTCTCTTTCTCTTGAATAAAATACTGTTTGCACACAATAACACAATACAATACCACCACAACACATAAGCTTCCACTCTGATTTATTTGCCCATGGCAGCAGAGACTGTCAAGTAGCGTGCAGTTACTGCAGCAACAACACCACGACACAGACCCCAGAGGGTTGCATGACCAAGAGTCAGAAAGAGCTCACCCAGCACAAGGGACTACAGTCACTGGATACAGTGGAAGGGAGTACAAAAGGCGCAACACCATTCCCAACAATTGGAGGCTGAATTCAATTACGGTAAAACAAATCAGTAGGAAAATAACATGAAAATAAACATACCAAACTAAGTCAAAGGGGTGTTTTAATGCAAGGAGGACGAGGGAGGGGTATGAACCAAAAAATAGCAAACTGTTCCCAATGACAACACAGGGGTTTTCCAAACACAATCCCGTCGGATCCCACTTACAGGCATGCCCGGCCAGCCAGGACTACTGGAATTTTCATAGTCCTCGCAATACAAGGGGCCAGCGCCAACCATTACCCCTTCATCCTAAAATAAAAGGGCAGGAGCAACACTCAAGTCTTACAATACATTAGAATTTCAAACTGGTGAGAATGAATGAAACGTAGGTACATACACATGCTCACGCTCTGCGCACATACACAAGCACAGAAACTGCAACATATGAATTAAACACAAGAAAATTAGTTTTAGACATCATGTGATGATTGGAATAACTTCCTAAGGCTTGTAACTTCAGACTAACGAATTAGTCTGTGTCAACAGGGATTACTGGAATTTTCAATCATAGTTCACACAATATGTGCCTGCATCAAGTCAAACATGATCAACCCTAATCCCTTTGCCCGAAGTGTTGCAGGACCAAGACAATAAAAAGTAACTAAGAATATAATTTAACATCAGAATTTCCTCAGAGCTCACAGTCATACTGTGCACCTGCAACTTTATGGATACATAACATTAATAATGAGCTTTTCATTTTGTGACTGAAAGACAAGAGTATCATACACACTAGACTACTCTAATGACAAAGGATATCATACACACTAGACTACTCTAATGACAAAGGATGTAAGCAGGACTGAATCTCAACAGTCCTTGCCGCATCTTACCATTCCCCTTTTCTTCTACACAAGCATAAATACACTGACACTGTCATAGTGCATTTATACATTTTCACAAATGATGGTAGACACACTCACATTACATTATTACATGACTACTTCCCCACTACTTTAGTAAACACATGTTTACTTTTGTCAAAGATTGCCTACTGGACACATGATTTGCATCCAAACTACTACTATTAACTAATATACAGGTCAATAGTGTTGTCTTACATTACGGTTACCTAACAATAATATCATTATTCTACCATCTGAGTAAAAGGTCTGTGTCATCTTTCTACATCACTCAATACTCATATTAATGTTAAGCTCTCCTGTGAACACAGAAGACCATGACATAGAAACAGAAACACCAAAGTGGACACACATCATACGGATGTATTGCTTTCTAAAAATCTTATCCAGCAGCGCTGTGATACACAACACACTGCAAAGAGAGTGACAAACACTAAAGCAGCTTAGTCACAACACAACCACAACAGAACAAGTTCCCCGTCTTCAGCACACCACACGTGTGCCCAGAATGTGCTCGGAATCACCCTGTGATTCACACTCGCAAATCACAGGAATGAGACAGATCAATGAACAAGCCACACTTTTCACTTTAAATAACCAATCATAAAAGACATCTTCTACTAATATTAATTCATTATAATTTCGAGGTAATGCTATGTGTAGCTGCAACACTTTTGCTCTAACAGTACCTTTATTATTAGTAGATGAATCCAACTGTTTGTAAGTCTACCCACCAATTGTATTTTTTATTAAACACACACACACACACATACACAAGCCTACCCACCAAATCTTTTTAAATCAGAAAATACACACACACACAGACGCGTAAGTGCGCACACACACACCCCTAAACACTCAAGACCATGGTTTCCACTGAAGAAAAATAAAAAAAATCCCTGAAATTCTAAGGGTGAGGGGCAGGGTGGTGTCTGGCAGGCATGTCCTCCCTCACCTGGAAAAACCTATAATTTTTTTCCCCAAATGGATGCACTCCCAACACCAACCTTAATTTCCAGTGGTGTATTATCAGCTTTTCGGTTCAACCACAATCAGGACCATTTGTTTGTAAAGCTTTTGTCAATCTCTTTGACTTTTGCAGCCAACCCATGATGTCAGAGCATGACATGAGCTTGCCTTCCACAAGGCCTTCATGAGCTGTTGAGACAAAATGGCAAAGGCTGCAATCTATATCCATAATTTTTTTTTGTTTCTCTGGTGGACAAAATTTTTTCAGTGTTTCGCCGTTTTAGTTTTCGCTGAAATCTGCAAATTTGCAGAGAAGTGGGAACCCTGAAATGCATAAGCCGCAACCAATGGACCACCTGCTTGAATACAGCTTTGAAAAAATGATAACTAAAATGGCAAAGCAAAACCTATGTTCTGAGATATATATGACAATCATGAACTGGCAGGCAGCCAGGAAAGGGCAATTCATACAATCAGCGAAGGGGGGAAAAAAATCAGCTACTCTTTTTCTCATTGCTATTCTCAGTGGCTTTAAAACCATTGTATCATCAGCGTTGGTTACGTCGGCTTCTGCCTGCTGTGACTTCTGTGACATCTGCAGTGCAGATTATGCCCGCTTTTTAAAAACTGTTAATAATTGTAGACTGCTGTCATTTTATGTATTGGGAAAGTTAGCTGCATTAAAATTAAATACACCACCATCAGACCATGGACTTGAGCTGCTACATAGCTACTCTTTTCCAAGATCCAGATCAATAGCCTTCCTTTTGAAATCTCTATCATAGATCTTGTTTCTAAACTTCAGCAGGTTTGCTTGATCCAATGATGCTGACCATGCCGGCTAAGGACAATGAAGCAAAAATAACCTTCAGCTTCCACTCATGACACTCATTTTGCGCGTCCTATGCATGAATCATCCTTCTCGTGAAAAGTTGTCAAATTTCATTTCTGCAAACGTTGGTTCTCAGTGTGTCCAATCAAAAGCTGATCAGGAAAAGATAGCCAAATGGCAAGCTTGGAACAGAACTGGGAAAATTCCATGAATAGGCCAATGCTAATGTAGTTGCCACAGTGGTTGGAATTTTTACTAAAAGTAGCTGCTTATAGTTCTGCAGTTAAGGTATAATTTCTGCCAGCAAAAAGAGACTATTCCAATAATGTAACTCGGATCAACGCCCTGGTGATAACAAACTCAACTGTATACAAACTCTTCTAGAACGAAGAATGCTTCCAAGTCCCATGAATAGTACAACTGCACTAATCCTAATCCAATCTTAACTGCTTAAAACTACTGCTCAGGCCACCTTCACTTTCGTATTCTTTCATTCCCCCCCATCTTCCTTACCACCTCATTCTGATTCCTTCACAGCCACACCAAGGTTTGTCCTCTTGCAGCCCTAGCACAGGCAGTCCATTGGGAGCTACTGATATCAAGTCATCTGGCAAACCACCAGCGGAGACAATCCACACCTACTGAGTCTCTTCAGTGGTACCTGTTCTGAGCCAAAATATTCAGGTCACTACCTACTAATAGTACCAAGCCCCCCTACTGATGACAGCAACTGTTTGGTCACAAAGCTAAGCCTAAACGAATGTGCTCATATGGAGCATGCTACCACATCCATTCAATACACTTGAACTTATCAAGCGAATGGATGTGGAAAGGAAACTGCAATTGAGGTAATCATGAGGGCAAGGCATGAACAGCCACAGAATTTGAGACTTCTTTATAGGTTTATCAACAGGAGTGACGATGGTGAAGACGCTACAGGCGTTGCCAAATCAAATCTTTTTAATGCAGTTTGTGGGAACTTGTATGCTGCAACAGTCAACATGAATTCTATCACCAATCATTCATGCGGATGTCTGCAGTAAGCCATAGATGGACACCGAACTCATGTCAGTCGGTCCAAATCAAATATGTATACGAAAAAGCTGAACTGAACAGTAAATATCCTGCAAAGTGCAATGCACATACATGTGCAAGCCATATCAACTTTATACACTCTCAAGTCTCATGGGCATTCTTCTGGCACTTGTTGGTATTTCAGGTTATGTTCCTTTAATTTCCAGCCAACTTTTCAACATGCCTTCAGTACAACTTGCTTTATAGTTCATTAGGTCTAATGAGACAGGATAACCTGCAAAATTTGATGACTGAAACAGACCAGTTACTGCACAGAGCGTCAGTCTCAACAAGGTTCCTGGTGGCAAGAGACAAGACAGCGAAAACTTTCTTTACCAGGATCTGTTTTGATCATATTCGTGGTTTAAGAGTCCTTTTTGTTACAATAATGGAATGCATTTTTTTTTTTTAGAACATATTCACAGATCTGCAAGCAGTGCGTCCCTAAATGCAAAGCGGCAAAGAGCATTTGATCCCTGGAGTTCCTCTTGTTTACCAAATGCAATGTTCTTCACCAAATCTGAGCTGCCATTATTATCTACATGATGACAAACATGAATAACAAAAATAGACATTAACTGGGCAAACTGTTCGAAATGGTTCCAATTCTTCTGTGATCCACACTTCTCACAGCAGACAAAAACTGCGGACAGACGTGCAATATTGTGACTGATTGTGATCATACATATCAAGAACTATGCCTTCAGGTTAAAATGAACAAACATGTGGCAATACATGGTTATAGAAAATAACATATAATAATAAATACGCTTGTGGCAGCAGACCATACAATGCAAAAGTATGACTAAAATTCTTCAGTAAAAATCCGTAACCTCCCTTTCGATATCACAGTGCACTTTCATACACTTCTTTTATAGGGGTTAAAAAGAAATTTTTTTAAAGTACTCAATGAAACTAACCAACAGCAAGACTGGCAAACTACACTCCCTAATCTGTCTTAGTCTTGAAGCCCCTAGTGACCGACCAGGACTGCGACAGAGCTTGAACTTGGCACTGCATTTTTTTTTTCCATTCAAAACACTTCAACCTAAGCCCTTCGAAGAGTATTAATAACAAAGAATGTCATTCAACACAGGAGTACAGGGTGGCATTATTACTGAATCAAGGAAGGACAGTTTACATAGCAGTACTGTTCAGATGAGTCACAACTACTTCACAAGTTAGGAGAGGACGAAGAGAGAGAAACATGTACACAACAAAGTCTTCATAAAAAGAAACAATCGATCACCAAAAAAAAAAAAAAAAAAATTTTTAAATAAAAGAAAAGAAACTGACGCCATCACATACCTTCTTCTTCTTTTCTGGTACTGCCGGAAGATCTTCGGAGACAGCCAAAGCAGGAGGGCCGAAGTTCTTCTGAGGCATCATACCGCCAGGACCCAGAGCATGGTTGTTGGCATCTCCCATGCCAGTCCTCGGCTGGGGGCCTGCACCGGACATGACCCCGTGCGCAGCATGGTTGGGGGCGACGCCAGGGGCAGACTGTTGGGCATGGCACCAGACTGCATGTGGTTGGGCATCCCTCCCCGGTTCAGGCCGCTTTTCAGGCCGCCTCCAGCTGCCATGGTTGTCCCCTGGTACACCCCAGGCACACCGCTGCCCGGGGGCAAGTTGTTGGGCATGTTCCCCTGAGGCATGCTGTTGGGCATCGTCCCTGGGGACACGTTCTCTGGCACCATGTTGCCGTGCATGTTTCCTTGAGGTGGTATACTGTTGGGCATGTTCCCTTGAGCCATGCTGCTGGGCATGTTCCCTTGAGGCATGCTGCTGCTGGCCATACTGCTAGAGGGCATGCTACTGTTCCCTGGAGGCATTGCACTGGGCATGCTGTTTGGAGGCATGCTGCCGTGAGGGATGTTCCCTCCGGGCATGTTGCTGGGCATGCTCCCCGACATACTGCTGGCCGGCATGTGGTTCGGCATACTCCCTGGAGGAATACTACTTGACATATTGCCTGAATGCATGCTGTCGGACATATTTCCGTGGGCCATGTTGCTCGGCATATTCCTTGGGACCAGGCTGCTAGGCATATTTCCGGAGGGAATGTTGCTAGGCATATTCCCTGGGGCATGTTCCCTTGAGGCATGTTACTGGGCATACTCCCTGGGGGCATGTTGCTAGGCATACTCCCTGAAGGAATGTTGCTAGGCATATTCCCTGGCGGCATGCTGCTGGGCATACTCCCTGGTGGCATGTTGCCAGGCATATTCCCTGGTGGCATGTTGCTCGGCATATTCCCTGGGGTCAAGTTACTGTGCATACTTCTCTGAGACATGCTGTTGGGCATATTCCCTGGGTCCATGTTGCTGGGCATATTCCCTGAAGTCATGTTGCCAGCATGTTCCCTGGGGAACGGAGCTGGGCATATTGCCTGAAAGTGTACTGCTGGGCATACTTCCTGGTGGCATGCTGCTGGGCATATTCCCAGAGGACATGTTAGCGGGCATACCACTGGCGTGCATCCCTGCAGCGCCAGGCACGGTTCCAGGACCCATGCTTCCAGGGGGCATGCTGTAGGGTGTCATATTTCCCATGGGATGCATGCCAGGGTGATGGTGGTGGTGGTGGGGTGGGTGTGCGCCGTAACCCCCCATCATGTGATGATAGCTGCCCATGGGTCCTGAGCCGCGAGGACCCATCTGGTAGCCCATGTGCGGGTGGGGGTGGTGAGGGTAATGCGGGCCGTTGGGAACGGTGGTGGAGGAGGCTTGGGAGCTGTGGGTGCCCGCTTTGGTCACAGGCATGGAGGTGCTGGTCTGGCTTCCTGCACTCTGCTGACTCCCGGACACCGAGGAAACACTCTGGGTCGTTACCATGTCCACCGAGGCTGCACAACACAACCGTGTCCCTTTATGACCACTGCATCCTCGCTAACGCCATCACACTATACTAACACTGTCTCCTTCACCTCATTGTCACCGTCACATTATACTAACATCTTCACTAATGCCATCACACTATACTAACACTGTCTCCTTCACCTCATTGTCACCGTCACATTATATTAACATCTTCACTTTCACCACTGCTTTTTTTTTTTTTTTTTTATCATAGCATTATCAACATAAATTGCCCTGACCTATTCCTTAACCAGAATCTTACTCTGAAAATGGGACACAAAGCTGAATCAATAAAGTGTCTTGTCGGCAAATACATCCCCTATTTTCACGAAGCAATGGGGCAGTATCCTCAGAAGCGTACACACAGTGCAAGAGTTTACTACACTTTGTATCTGTACTTTTTTTTTTAGTATGGTCTTCATTTTCAAGCAAAAGGATACAGAACGAAAATTGGTAATACTTTATGGCAAGCTGAGGTTGTCTTTTAAGTGTTAACACCAAAACATCTAATAATGACAGCATTAATTTGTAAAAGTAAAAATAAACAGAAAAAAAAGAGTAAACTGGTGAGATAAGCAAATATTGAGAGAAAAAATCTGTTTCTTTGACTTCTTGCACTGGTTCCCTTCTGTTCACGGAAATAGTTAATTGTTGCACCTCCTTGCTGTTTTTGTGTGCTGTGATTATTTCCCTTGGAAATCAACATAATTTTTCCATAGTGTATCAAAATATATCAAATTATCAACAAAACATTCAATCAAGTCCATAGTGTATCAAAATATATCAAATTATCAACAAAACATTCAATCAAGCACAGTGAACAGAGGCATAGTGGAAGAAACACTGGGGAAAAGGGAGGTGGGAAGGGATACAGAAATCTAAAATAGGTGGCAAACAAGTAAGGGAGGCAGCTTAGCTCCCAATAATGCTGCTTGTGACACCGAAGCACTTCACTATGACGAAGAAAGATGGCACAAAGAACAAACAAGAAAACTCCTTTCAAAAGGGCACAAACTAACCCTTCTATCTCATGAAGAATAATATGCAAAAGCAAGAAAAAAATGAATGAACACATATCTACCATTTAGTCCAGACTGACCGATGCATTTTGATCTTGAATACTGCCACACAGAATTCTCAGCAGCAATAACTGAACAAACGCAAGTTACCATTCACTGAATAAGTCCCAACTGACTGATGACTTTTGACCTTGAACACTTCAGTGTGGTTGAAATCAAAGAACATCTCAAATGTGGTGGGGTGAGGAAGCCAGGTGATAAACAAGGGAGGTAACTTTGCTCCCAAACTCAAGCAACTACATGGCCATAGCTCCATGATAATGCTGCTTCTGGCACCAATTTGCTAAGCACAGAATCCAAGGTAAACATACAGATTTTCTTTGAAACTAGTCTACAGTCAAATACAAGTTTACAGGGAACCAATAAAATTCTTACGATCTGAAAGAGGTTTTGATCAGCAAACGCCAGTTGTGGAAAGTCTCTTCTCATCCGAGTAAGTTCGAGCAAGAGAAGGGATGGGGAATGGTAGAATTTTTACGCAAAGAGTTTCAGTATGTATCAAGGCAGTCTATTTTCCATTTTCTTACCATTTGTGACAGTGATAGTTGTGGTCGACAGATGAAGACTGGTGGGGATAGATGTGGATGTACTGTTCATCACTTTACACAGGCCGTCTTGACTAGCTTCTTCCTCAATCTGGCCACTGGCTGACGGAGGGGGGATGGGATTGGAAGGGGAAGATGACTGGGTAGAGACGGATTCAGAGGGAGTTTCTCACTGTGGTCAGCAGCAGAGTGAAACCCACTGTCCACAGAGGTGGAGTCACTGCCCGTACACTGCCAGAGCCTTCCGAACCTACCAGGTCTGTTACACTGTTGCCTGCATCCACTGGCTGCCCAGGAGTGGCTGTGGAGCTGGGCCTGGAGGATTCCTGCGTGTCTGATCCTGACAACGGAGACATGAGGTTGGTGGACTCACCAGCGCCGCCTCCACCCATACTTGACTGACCGGCCGAACCCATGGCGGACCAGCATTGTCCACCAAGGTCGAGGTGCTGTTTGTGGAGCCTGGTGGAATGGGACAGGAGCCAGCGGGGCTGGAAGGCTTCCCTAAGCCCGTGACACTGCTGGAGGTGATCTGCTGAATCTGATTGGACATGCTGGCCAGGCTGGGGTTGCCCAGGTTGCCCATGTGATTCATCATCCCTGGAGAGGAAGGGCCATTCCCTTGGGGTCCCATCATCCTGGGGGACAACGGCATTCCACGTCCTGACATCCTGGCCCCCGTAGAGCTGGCAGCCGCTAGGACAGCCGCTTGAGCAGCTGCCTGAGCACCTTTCCCACCAGGCAACATGCTTAGTCCTGGTGGCCCGCTCGACGTCATACCTGCCTGGCCGCCCATCACCTGACCTGATCCCATGGGCATGGGACCCGCACTGGACTGACCCTGACTTGACCCTGACGCAGGACCAGGTCCAGGTCCTGGCGCGTGACCAGGTCCTATGTGACTGTTGAAACTGCCATAGTGACTGTTCATGGTCAAGCTGGAGCTGGGACCGTACAGGGTGTTGTAGTTCTGCATGTTGCGGCTCATCATGCTGTTGTACATGCTAGGGCCCCCTGGACCCATCTGACTGTTGGGGCCGTTGTACATAGCCTGGGGGTAGCTGCCTCCCGCACCCTGCATGCCTCCCATGCCTGGCTGACCCCTGTAGCCACCTGTTCACAAAGTGATGAGACACCACTCAGAACACTACTCGGAAAAGAGGACAGGGGCACAGCTCAACAAGTTTGACACTTTTCATGTTAACATTTATGTTGACCTTTATCAGTCCGGAAAAAAAGCTGGTGCAAAGCCTACTGTCGACACTGGAAAATTTATGTAAAAAAAAAAAAAGGGGGGGGGGGGGGGGGGGGGGATAGTTATCACCTACCATCACAGCAGAGGGTATAGGGATACCTGCTGATTTTCCAGTTACTACATTTGAAATTACTGTCAAATTACTTTCAAACCCAATTCATCAGCATACATTGCACAAATTCATCCTCTCTTGACAGTGTTTCAATACCAAGAGGCCTGTAGTCACCCACTATTCCTCCAACGTATCGGCATGCTGTCAAAGATTCAGACGTGAATTTAATAACTGCTTCTGACTGGAAGTTCTTTTGCTGCTTTGTGAAGATCATGGCACGTTAACGTCTGTTGCTTTGACTGACATGGTGAGAAAATGGAACTTGTATTTGATGCAGACAGTCTAAATGATGGGTCACAATGACACTACATTTAAGTAGCTTGTCTCACTTCATCAATCATTTTTTCTTTTTTTAATTGCCATCAGAAACTGATGACTTTCTGTGAGTGATTTTGAGGAAAAAGAACCCAACAAAAAGCAATTAATCATTAATTACAAATTCATTTCTATCTTGTAACTTCAAATACTTGACAGTATATCATTTTCAAGCGATGTGTGTGCACCTGAATTCAGCTCCAGTAGTGACGTAAATAGAGGACAACTTACTGGTTATTTAGAACACGCTGGTCTCTAAAAACATATTTTCAGTTTTAGTTCAACCTATTTACTTAACCGGCATACATACATATCTTTATATATATAAAAAAAAAAAAATTAATAATAATAGACAGAAATTCTTTAAAAAGGGACTCTATTCAAAAGTTGTTGTACGTGACCATTTGATCATTATTACTTCGTGCTAAACAATAATCATTGAGAAGAATTATGCGAAAATATTCATATGGCAGGACACGGTCAGAATACAACATACATAACTATGATTTATGTGACATTCTAATAGAGTTTCAAGAACATCTATTTATAAGCGATAAGGAAATGACGTTTTGTAGTGATATACCTGTTTTCAGCATTTTCTGGCATTTCCTTACTCAACTGTGAGCAGAAACTGGAGCCAACGCTCTAAGAAACTAGGAGTTCAAAACAAAACTTACAATTCAAAAAACAAAACCTACAATTCAACTCTCTCCATTCACTCACGCACACACACACACACACAAGACTGGCCAGTGGTGGCAAAAGTGGCTGGGGTTTGGGAAAAGACAGGCAGCTGAAAAGGCTGGGGTAAAGAGCACACACCTTGCGCGTACTGGGATGCATACTGAGGGAAGTGGGGTGGCACTGGCGTCCCGCCCATGGCTGCCGACCCACCCATCTTGCCCCCTGCGCTTCCAGGATAGCCCATATGACCCGGCACTGGGGCGGCATCATCGGCTGGCTGTATCCTGCTGCAACATATACACATTCTCACATATGTTCATATATCACACACATCAACATTCTACTCTACTAAAACTGGTAATACTTGGCAAGGAAAGGTAATGCTGCTTACAGCCTAGCCGAACGCGAAGGGCCGTATCAGGGCTGTCACCACATTGAATGGTAATACTTGGCAAGATTTTCTCAGGTCTCATGAAATTATCCAAATTAATCGGAATATGATAAGACGTGATCAGCAGCTGGAAGAATACATACTAAGTACGGATCTCAAACACTGCGTTGCGTACATAAATGAGAAGCAGTTAGTGTACAGGACCCACCCTTCAGTTCTCTGCATCATCTGAATCGCGTATGATTCCATACCATTTTCATCTCAAATTGCAAAAATGAAACTGATAAGATTTACACAAACTCATACTGATCCATCAGAAAATATACCAATCTTTTGAGTAATGACAGCCACAATACCATCCATATATAGCAGTAGCACCATCACCATCTTAAGTCACCTCTACCACACAAAGTATTAACTAAGGAGCAGCAAAAAGGTCAGCTATATGGCGATATCCGAAGTTCCTTTTTCCCCTTTTCAAATGTGTGAAATGACAATGAGAAATTGGTGAGAGTTGTTCAACAGTTATCATTACATGCTGGAAATTTTCTTTATGTCATTCTGTCCCTATTCACTCCCTCTCCACCATACATCAAAACACTATAAAACCCTACCAGTTTGAGAAGGCAAAAGGGTAAGCATTCACACTGAACTTCAAAAGCAAGTGCAGCCGGAGGGTAAAGGGAGCTAATCGCTAGAACACCCTCATTTTTCTCATGAAAGTGAGATCGTTTACCTCCCTTTACAAAGCCAATTCAAACATGTCAACTTGCAGTTCTTTCGTGCTTCTGCACTGCCGCAGGAGTTTTGAGCAGTAGCTTTAAATCTTGCTGGCACCTTTTGCAATGTTCTTCTTGTTTTATTAGATTACTTGCTGAAAAGACTGTTTCTACTCACTGCTGACAGCCATAGAGTTAGGAAAATACCTTTACAGTAACTACAAAAGAGAAATAAAATACTGTCTTTAGCTTCAGAATCTGCAAAGTATTTTCTTTACCTTGTCAACGATGGAAAGCATGTTCCTTGTTTTCGTACAAAATTGTACAAGAATCTGTATTACTATTTTCATGAAATATTTCAAAACACAGAAAGTATATTCTTGATTTTTGTAGAACATAGCAGAATCAAGAATTTGTTTGAATCAAGTGTTTCAAATTACAGGAACCATTTTCCCTGTTTTACTGTAACATAATATTAGTGGAGAATTCATTCCATTTTCATTAAATACTTTCAAATGGTGGATGCACAATCTCCATTTTTCTTGAACATGACGACAAATAATTTGATTTGCGTTTTTATTAAAAATATTGCAAAACAAAACTGACGTCAACCTGAAGTACCCATAACTGGATGTATATTAAAAGTACTTCCTTATGAAAAAGGCATTTGAAAAATGAGTAACTCGGAGCATGACTTTAACTTTCACAACAGGTAGCTTAGAGAGTCAAGACATACCTTGGGTAGCCATTGGAGAGTGACTGGTGTGATTCTGACTTTCACCCTGACTCGATGGAGGTCGAGGAGGCATAGGACTATTAACTTGAGCACCTGAAAACACCAACATCGTAAAACACCATTAATGGGAGAACTAGATCGCTGACAACGAAGGCTTTTGATTAAAACACAGACACCATAAAGCAGAATTCACTGAGGTGGCTAGATCATTTACAAGGAAGGCTTTCTTTCAACCGTACAATGAAACCTTTCAATCCCTCCCACCCCACCCCACCCTCCCACTTCTTTCCCCTCTCCCCCCAAAATCCTGATACACTAGGTCTGAAATGGGAAGAAGTCTTAATTTGGGGGAAATCTTGAACAGACTGCTTTTTCTCTCTTTTTTTTTTTCCTCCCCTTCTTTTCTTTCTTCCAATCTAACTGTATTGGAATGGACAAAAAGCTACACATGGTTGCCGTTTTAACATATTTCGTGCAATTTTCATTCTGTCCTTAGCCCCAACACCTCAATTTTATGTTTACTATCTCAGTTCATCTCTCCTTAACTAATTCCAGAGAACTTATATATGGTAACAAGATGGCTGTGGTACCAGTCATTCAAGAGACAACTCAAACAGCAAGTGTGGTGCAAGTTTTTCAAGTCCAATTATTTTCAGTCTGTACCACGTTTCCCTGCTTATTTCCCTTGTAAAACTTCCTTTAGAACACTGAATGCTCATTGTCACTGTGTTTGAGTTTCTGAACCGTCATTTTTACCATGTGAACTGCTTTTCTGTACTTTCTCCATGGCAGCTACAGCAACAGAGCTAAGCTTATTCTGGCAATCGAGTCTGAAATGAGTTAATGCAAGTCTATCATAGGATCAATTGTAACTGTATCACTCTCTTAACAGAAAACAGCATTTTGAACCACAAAATGTCTCGGGCTACATACAAGCTGTTGTGACAACAACATCAGTTTCTTGTTAATATGACTAGTAAAAAGTGTTTACCCCCTCCCTTCCATCCCTCTCACCCTATGGCCTTTTTCTTCCCAGGAATTAATCATTATAAACTGCTAAAATCTATCAGTCTAAAATCATTACAAATACTACAATAGCATTAATTAAGTTCATCTGAGACAGATTTAATGCTACACTAAAGAAATCATCATTACCTTTGCAAACGGGGTAGCTTGTTTTTGTTAACCTCAAGGGAATGTCTTTTTATGTGTATTTTCTATTTGGATTTTAATCTGTGCTATCTGGTTAGAGTATGCTCTGTTAGCCTCAACATTTAGTGGGCAAAGCTATAAAAAATAAAAATTAAAAAAAAAAAAACACCATGACTGAACAGACACAAATTACATGGAAAACATGCTGTTAAAAACAACAACATTTTGCCTCTTATCTGGAATTCACTGCACACAAAACGAATACCATTTTCTGAATGGGAAAGTAACGATGTAACCATTGAAATCAAAGTATGTACATATAATATGGAAACCCCATGTCAGATAACTTTCACCATTTACTGATTTGAGAGCCACAAGACAACACACACACACATTATGCATTAGATGCACAACCACACACACAGGGGGGGGGAGGGGGATGGTACAGGGGAGAAAGAGGGACCAAGAATGGGGGGGGGGGGGGGGGGGGGGGTGGAGAGCCAGGCAGGCTGGTCACCTATTGGTAACAGACAAAATGTAGGCGCACACAATGTATACACAATCATCATCAGAACAAAAACAATAAAATTAAAGCGCCAAGAAAACAAGCTCAAGGAAAACCCTCCATGGGTCTCGAGACAGCATGACTGAACGAGTGGAGAGACATGTTCACCTCAGAGAGACTTGTTCAACGCCATGGCAAACAACATGGCAACAGCCTGTCCTGTTGTCATAGACAGGGTGGGGAGGTGGGTAGGGATACAAAACTGGAGGGGTGAGGAGTACATCCTCATTATCCCTCCTATGACATCGCCCTTCACTGACTGCCATGTCCCTGCTCTGCTCCTGAATGAAGAGGATGGAGGAGGGGAAGGGGGGAGAGGAGGGGCAGGGGAGCTGAGGGCAAATATCCTTCCTTTCATTGCAACCCCTCCTCAAACAGTTTCTCTACAATGATCTGTACCGCAAGAAAAAAACAAGTCCTTGGGCTTTGTGAATGAAAAAAGTGGACTGTGGTTCTCCCATACCCCTGCAAAAAAAAAAAAAAAAAAAAAAAAAAAAAAAAAAAAAAAACCCAAACAAACTTACTTGGCTGACATAATAAGAATTCTAGAGTGGCGTTGACCTTCAGACTTCTCCCCCTTTCTCTCCCTCCCACACTCCTTATCTGTTCCCCCCCCCCCCCCCCCCCCCCCCTCAAACCCCCACCTCACATTCCAGGAAAGAACCCCCCCCCCCCCCCCCTCCTTTCTCCAGCAAAGAATAATGGCAATGGTAGTGATCTGGGCAATCCCCCCCACCCTCTCCCTCCCCCTTACAGGAGGCCTCCCCAGGTTATTATTAGACTGGATATTCCTTTTAAAAGGCCAGGAAAAGCCACAGGCATGGAGTGGGGAAGCTCCACCTCACCCCTACCCCCACACCCCTCTTTCTTTTATCTTCTTCCCTCCCTCAGCCATTTACATGACAGGGCAAACCCCCCCCCCCCCCCCCCCCCCACCAGATGGATTAACAATAGGCTGCCACAGGACTTTCCCCTTTTCTTCTTCCCTTCTCCCCTCCCCCTCCCCTACTCTCCCTCCCTACCCCTTTATCCCCACCCTCATCTCTAAACAGTCTGCTCCCTCATTTCTCTCCTACTCTCCCTCTCCCTGTCTGCCTTAATAACCCATTCCCCATAATGGCAGGAGCATTCATGCGCAACCACAACAAGGTAACTAACTCTTACAGTGGTGGGGGTGGGAAGCTGGAGAGGGGATGGGTGGGTGGGTGGGTGGGGGGGGGGGGGGGGGGTGAATGATCTTGTTAAAGGCTTGCCATTTTCTGGCTCTCTTTTTCCAGGTCAAAGGCATCACTTTCCAACAATTCTCCTCCTTCCAGCTTCTATTACACTTTCATTCATAAAACCGTTCGGATAGTTTGGGGTTGTTGTGTCTTTTTTTTCCCTTCTTCTTCTCCTTACCCATTTTCTAATACTCGGATGGCATTTCATTCACAAAGGTGGTGGAGAAGGGAGAATGATGATGGGTTTAAAGGCAAGATGTAAAAATGGGAAAGGGGATTGAGGAGAGTTTGGGAGGGAGGGAAGCAGCAAGGAAGCAAAGTTACAGCGGTCGGGAGGGGGTGGGGGGAAGAAATGCACATTTAAAAAAGGTGGGACAGGAGGGATGAGAGAGAGAGAGAGAGAGAGAGAGAGAGAGAGAGAGAGAGAGAGAGAGAGAGAGAGAGAGAGGCAGACACAGAAAGACAGACCGGCAGACAGACCGACAGAGACAGAGAGAGAGAGAGACGCACACACACAGACAGCTATAAAAAGAAAGGGAAAGCATTTCTGTATCATATCCGTACTGTTTGGTTTGGCATCAACCCACTTTTACACAGTTACAGCATTCCTTAACTCCTTTGCAATTTTCTTTCTTTTTAACAAAAATACTACCTTAAAATCAATCCAAATTTAAACAAACTTATCCTACATATCAAAACAGAAAAAAATGCCCACAGAATTCACAGACTTAATTAAAACTATAACTCTGAAAAACACCCAAGTCTCAACATGCTTACGGTGTAAACTTTGCCAATGAACACAGACACAAACAGTAACAGCCAGTCCACGTCAAGCAAAATCACTACTTACGTTACAGTACTTATCTTTTAATTTACAATGCTGCATTAAGGATTTCCAATCTAAACAACAGAAGTACAGAGCTATGTAACGTTAGTCAGATTACCACTCCAAACAATCGGCTATAGCATTCACTGTCCCTCATGACCTACATCTTCTTGTCTCCCCCCCCCCCCCCCCCCCCCCCCAAACAGAACCACTACCACCACCCCTAAAACATAACCTCCAGGAAACAATCACTTGATTTTCATTCACAGGCTCTCTCTAACAGTAAAGACGGAAAGAATTGCCTTCCGAGTATGTGAATGACACAGGAGTTCTCAGCTAATTCTAATTCATCCCGACACAGCACACACACACATTCTCATTCTCTCTCTTTCTCTCAGGCCATCTACCTGAGTTGGAGGCTGTGTGTCTGAGCGGGACCCTGTTGACCCTGCTGGGGAGGGGGCCGCTCGGCCACCACTCACTCCTAACTGAGACTGTGATCCTGTGGACGAGCAGCGCTCATGGCCACCCTGTTCCCTTCTGTGTTCCTCGCCAAGATTATTCTCCTGCAACACACACAAACCGTGGAACATCAGCGTCGGTCCTGCCTCAATTAGCAAACTCTAAACACTGTATAGAGCAGAATGGCCTCCAATCGAAACACAATACTGAATTATATTGCACAGTGTAGTCCCTTTAACATGACTTTCAACAAGAAGACAACTTGTTCAGCCTGAACAATAATTTGTTTATAACAAAGTTTCTCTGCATCGCAAACCAAAAGCCTTCTCTTTCCCTGCTTAATGCAACCTTCATTACAAGCATTTTTACCCAAACTTTTGCTTCAGACAAGCACAATATTCTGCCACAAACCGAAATAGACTGTAATAATGGAACTCTTTAACCCATTAAGCGGAATTGGCCACAGTCATGGCTTTCCTTTCAGGTGCAATAGGGCCAGGATCATGGCTCGGTTTGTGTCAAGTATTGTTGGGCCTTTATCATAATGCTTTGGAATTCAGCCATGTTTACATGTACTTATTTCTCTCTTGTTCTTGATTCAGAGTTGTTTGATTGTTTGCTTCTTCTAAACCCACTTCAAACCTTCACTTGAAAACTGAAAACAAAACAAAAATAGTGAATCAGCTGTGACTATGAAGAGGGTATGGATGGGAGCTGCACGACTAGCTGCTGAAAGCAACAGCGGCAAAAGCAGTGAGGGCGTGTGAAGTGGGTTTAGTCTATTTTGCTTCCTAGCACATACTGGTTTTGTTTGTTATTTATATTCATTCTGTATTTATGGCTATCACCACAAAAACAGGAGATGAACTGAGATGAATCTATTGGTAGTTCTGTTTAAAATCAGGCTACCAACAGACTTCAGATCAGTTTTGCCATAACCTTACTCAAGACTCATTCATTACCGTTTTGGTTTTTGGCTGCTTTCTACTTTGAACAAGACACGGGAAGGTGTGGCAATAGTATCTCTCAAACAAAGCCAGTGGCTACCACAGAACTTCTGAAGCTCTGAAGAAGATGACCATATTCCTTTCGATTTTAAGCATGATTCCTCTATGGTTTTCAAATTATAACCAGTGCTGTAAGGATCAATGTGAAACACACACACACACACACACAAACAGGCTCATTCCCACATTTTCACTTTTTTGCACCAAAGACAGTTTTTTTTTCAAGACAGTATCAATGGTCAAATGCCATGACACCTGGGTTGTTTTCTCATGTATAATTGGATTCTTTCAAAATGACTGCAATATCAAAATCTGTGATTGGTTATGGCTTTGAACTCTGCGGTTCTCCGGGAGCAAGTTGATGGCCATCTGAAATCATCAACACACTGTTCAAAGCTAAACCAGAGTGAGCTGTTCTCTTCTCAAATTAACCAATGAAACCATGCTCTATCTAACGTCTTAATTACGTCATATGGCATGCATGGGTGGAACGTGTACACGGATACCTCAGTTTGAGAATCCCATCTTGGTTCAAGCACAGATTTTCTTTCTTACGGGTCAGTCATAAATTTCATACAAAGTGCACCAACTGACTACTTAAGCTGTTGCAAGCATACAACGCTCTGCCTGTGGTGAAACATTGTGTTGCTGTTGCCACAACACCTGCAGCCTTTAAAGAAATAGTAAAAAGAACTTGCATGCTGTATGGGCAGTCTCCACTTAAATACTAAAATAGCCACCTGCATAATTAATTTAAACAGTTTTTGAGTTTTTCACACTTTTTTAACAATAACCATGTAATAGGACCCAATATTTCCTAAATCAGTTCTTTTTCTTAATAACTGTGTTTGTTTAGGTCTGAGTTAGTAAACCATTGCTTGAATAACAAAAGATGTTTTCAGATGTAACAATCACAAACAAACCCTTCGATCACCAGGGGTTGAAAATCAAGGGAAAGAACTGCAGGAAGTTAACTCCGAACTGAATGGGTTAAGTTTGATCAAAAACAGTTCCATTGAGAGGTTTCACTCCGGTTTTATCAAAAACAGTTCCATGGAGAGGTTTCACTCAACCTTGTGTAACTTTGTTTCCATTTAAATCAAAATAATCATTAACAAGGCCAGAAAATATCAACACAGAGAACAACAACAAATGAGCATTAAATGCTCACAAAAACAATTAACCATGAAGCAGACAACAACAACAAAAACGTAAACCAGCTTCACATTTCATTCAAAGGTCAGGAATGCACACATTTCTGAAAATCCTACAGCATTCACATCTCTGTTCCTTTCTTCTGTTTTAACTCATCTATCTGATAAAGCCTCCACCAATCATTTTGCAAGTCTTGGAATATGCTTTGTTTCATGCTTTCAGAACTTCCTTGAGCAGTTGCTATTGTTCATACTATGTGACCCTGATTGTAAGCGGTCACCTGTTGTGAATCAAAAAGGTTCTTCCTCAATGCCTTTAGTTTACAACCAAAAAGACTCATCTCTAAAGGCTGAAATTTTACATTCTCCCTACTACAGACACAATAACTTAAAAACCAAGACGACTTCAATGTTGTCAATGAGTCTTGGTTGTAACCAAAAAGACTTCACTACAGTGACAAGTCTGTTGTAAACTATCATGTGTAGTCTTCAGGCTCGGTTGTAAACTACAATATGTAGTAGAGAGCCTTGGTTGCCAACTAAGGATCTTGCTTGCAAACTGTATGTGTAGAAGGAAGCCTTGCTTGTAAACTGTATGTGTAGAAGGAAACCTTGGTTGCAAACTGTATGTGTAGAAGGAAGCCTTGGTTGTAAACTGTATGTGTAGAAGGAAGCCTTGGTTGTAAACTGTATGTGTAGAAGGAAGCCTTGGTTGTAAACTGTATGTGTAGAAGGAAGCCTTTGTTGTAAACTGTATGTGTAGAAGGAAGCCTTGGTTGCAAACTGTGTGTGTAGAAGGAAGCCTTGGTTGTAAACTGTATGTGTAGAAGGAAGCCTTGGTTGTAAACTGTATGTGTAGAAGGAAGCCTTGCTTGTAAACTGTATGTGTAGCAGGAAGCCTTGGTTGTAAACTGTATGTGTAGAAGGAAGCCTTGCTTGTATACTGTATGTGTAGAAGGAAGCCTTGGTTGTAAACTGTGTGAGTAGAAGGAAGCCTTGGTTGTAAACTGTATGTGTAGAAGGAAGCCTTGCTTGTAAACTGTATGTGTTGAAGGAAGCCTTGCTTGTAAACTGTATGTATGTGTTGAAGGAAGCCTTGCTTGTAAACTGAATGTGTAGAAGGAAGCCTTGCTTGTAAACTGTGTGAGTAGAAGGAAGCCTTGTTTGTAAACTGTATGTGTTGAAGGAAGCCTTGGTTGTAAACTGTATGTGTAGAAGGAAGCTTTGGTTATAAACTGTATGTGTAGAGGGAATCCTTGCTTGTAAACTTGTGTAGAAGGAAGCCTTGCTTGTAAACTGTATGTGTAGAGGGAATCCTTGCTTGTAAACTTAATGTGTACAGGGAATCCTTGCTTGTAGTAAACTGTAGTCTGTAAAAGTGAAAATTATAGTGATGAGCCTTGGTTGTAGTCTGTAAAAGTGAAAATTATAGTGATGAGCCTTGACTGTAAACTATTGTGTACAGTGGTGACCTACATTTGTACATTACAGAGTGGTGAACACTGGTTGTACAGTGTGTAGTTTCAAGCCTTGGTTGTAAACAGCATGCTGTGGCTAGCCTAGGTTGTAAACAGTTGTCTGTGGAGATGAGCCTTGGTTGTTAACTAAGTGTGCAGTAATGAGCCTCGGTTGTAAAGTGCAATGTGTAGTGGTATGCCTTGGCTGAAAACTACAGTAGTGGTGCGCCTTGATTGTCAACTGTAGAGGCGAGCCTCGGTTGTAAGCTGTACAGTAATCCAGTCCTGGCTGTAAAATTTGGTGTGCATACGTGACCCTTCATAACTGTACACACAACTGTAGTCATAGTACTATTAGTGAAAAAAAAACACCTTCTAGAGACTAAACTGTAGCTGTCATTAATATCACTGGATAAATTCCATTTCTGTTTATCGTTTTATATGTCCTTCTCTTTCTCTCTCTCTCTCTCTCAAAAAAAAAAAAAATTTAATCTGAACTTTAGATCAGAAACTGGAATCATCACAAGTTCAATAATACACATACTAAGAAAGTGTCCATAAAATACAAATCAATAAATACCAGGCTCGTTAAATAGCCTACAAGGCTCGTTTTTTTTCTTTCTTTCTTTAAGTTGGAGCTAAAGGAAACTAATGTTGATTACAAAGCAAACAATAATATTTCTGAACACATTCTTTACAAACAAGTACATGGGGGGGGGGGGGGGGGTTACCACATATGATTCTACCTATTGATGTCGTTACCCGAACTGGGCCCCTCGCGCTCTCATGTGGTCAACAAGCGCCCTACTGGAAAACCACCACATGCCGGTAAAGCGTCCGTCAACCACGCCAACCAAGACTGGCAGCACACACGACCTATCATTCCCTTTCAAAACTCATCAGCTGTTGAATGGATGTCTCCTGTCTCTCTCTCTCTCTCTCTCTCCCCCACACACACAAATCGTCAGGCTGCTCCGACCGTGTACAGTTTCGCTTCCTTCTCCCGGTTCCAGTGCTGTCGTTTCCCTTCCCTCCGACAGACAAAGCGCTGGTCGCTCCCTGGACCCAGTGGGAACAAAGCCAAAACTGTGTGTTGGCAGCCCACACCCGCGCGTTCAATATCCCCCCTTCCACCACGCTCGCTCACCACCACCACCACCATCCCACCCACCCAAACCTCAAGTACCGATAGGCCAGCCAACTCTGGGGGGCGGAAGAGGGAGGGGGTATGGGGAATCCTTCCGTAAACAATGGCGCCATCGACAAAAGATGAATCCCCGTTTCCCTTCTCTGTCCCTAAAACGCTTACCTTGCCGTGCACAGCAAAGGAGCTTCCACAACAGGCACGCTCGAGCTCTCTCGCCTCTATAGGCCTATTCCACACACACACACACACACACACACACGAGGCTTCAGCTCTACACTGCTCTGCTTGTGGCTTGGCCCCAAGCAAGCACGCACAACCACCGAACTATATTTATCTGCGCGATCCGATCCATACTCGCACAGCACACGCTCGTCACGTCTTTCTACCTGTCTTGTTTTTCTCCCCTCCCGACTTCCACGTCCCTTTCCCACAGCGCTGTCAGCGTGTAGTTCACGCTGCCAAACGCATATGCGTTTTCTCGCCTCATCCTGCTGTATCTCTTAGTTTTTACCATCTTCTATGTAAACCCATGTGACTTTCATATTCATGTTTCTGTACACACACATTTGTGCGGGAAGCGGTGGGAGTGAGAGCGGGGTGGGGGGGGGGGGGGGGGGGGGGGAGAGAGAGAGAAGATAAGATAAGATAATGTTGTTTATAGCCCAGCCGACCGCAAAGGGCCACATCTGGGCTGTCACCACGTTAAAATCAACTCACAAGAGTGGGGGGGGGGGGGGGGGGGGGGGGGGGGGGGGGGGGGGGGGGGGGGCGGATGCGCGAGTGGAGTTGAGTTTGTATGAGCACGCTCGCTCCCACATTGAGAAAGAGAGTCAGAGAGAGAGAGTCCAGACTAAAGACTGATGATATTTTATTCATATAATAATTATTTGGCCTTAGCCTGTCATGGAGGGGCGGGATGTGAAAATGCTGCTAAATGAAGGTTCAAAATAAAGCGCAAATGATAATATAAAATGTATTCATGTAGACACAACATCTCGAATTTTAAATCCTTCACATAAACACAGAAAGATTATGCATGTCTTCAAGTACGGTTGATGACATTAACAAACTCAATTTAAACAGTGAAGGACGTCTGTAACGTTTTAGCATAATTAACATTTCATGTATATGCCCATGTGCTCAGCAACAGTGAACAATAAGCACCTCATTTTCTTGGCTTTTATTATGTAAGGAATAAATTAAGTCGTTTGACATAAACATTATGTTATCGATAACGGTGTAACACCAGCTCAGAAAGCCAAGCCTAAATCTAGTTGTATATTTCAGATGCTTATCTATACTTAAATGTAAATAGAGTTTCTGACTGTGGCCACTGCAAAAAGTTCTGTACAACCTGAACCTATCACTAGTTTGGAAATGATTGAACAAAGTTTGCCACCGGCAATCGAAAGGCCTTTGTTGGAAACAACATACAAAAACCATGCACTCTTACAACACCTTGATTCACCCAAACAAAACCAAATCCATATTCAAACATGAGAGCGAGCAAGAGAGAGAGAGAGAGAGAGAGAGAGAGAGAGAGGAGAGAGACGGAAATGCTGTACACGTTTGATGCACATGTAAACTTGTATCCCTATTCCCTGTTAGTGATTTTTTTTTTTTTTTTACATATTGTTTTGGAAACACCATATCACAAAATTCTATCAGTTCTTAGATCCATTTTCAAACTTCTGTTAAATCTGCCTCCTGTTTTTCTTTGCAAACGCTTACATAACAACACAGTTATGGGGCCATCCCCACACTTCACCCATCCCCAAAAGCATAACAAACATTTTATTTCTTTGCTTAAGGGTTTTTCCAAGAGGCCTTTTAGTATGCCATGGCGTGTGCACATTTTCTAAAGTACAGGCGCCAGAAAGAGTCAACATATTTTGTTTATCAAAAACATATTAAGAACTGAACACATTATTAAAAAGAGAGAATGTGTGTGTGTGAGAGAGAGAGAGAGAGCGCGTGTCATGTCAAAAGAACAAAGACTTCTGAGCAAGAACAATGTGAATCAAGAACAAAGATGTCTGAAGCAAGAACAAAGACGTCTGAAGCAAGAAAAAGAGTGGTATACTATGAACAGAACAAAATGACAAAATATGCAGACATCAGAATCTTTTCTCTACTTCAAATACATTCACTCACATTTATGTATATGGCAACACAAAGTGTGTCCACACATTAAAGTACACACACACACACACAGTGTAAATCAGTGAGTAACCATGAGTCGTTTATAAAGTTTATGAAAGTGAAGTCAAGGCTGAACTAAAGAATGAATTTCCATTTGACCTGTCCAATGCCTAGTTGGGGTTTTGTATCCTACAGATCCTGTTTGAGACCATAGTATGTGCAATATATGACTGGATAATTATGCCATACACCAAACTCGGCTGATGCTCTGCTTGTGTCTGCAAGAAGCATTTGATCATTCACAAACTACACTAATTAAGGTTCACAAATTCATCTGCAAAAATCAACTTTTTGCATTTTGTTCTACCCGTTTATTGTCAGCTAACTTTCAATGACAGAAATGTTTTGTTTGTAACAATTTCATTTTCTGAATGTTTCGCTTGGTTCACAAATTGCAAAAGATATTCTTTTAAAATCCAAATCTGCAGTAAGAGCACATAAAACATAACATGAATTTCAGTTTTATTCTCTAGCTTAGGAACTTAATCAAAGCAGTTTACAAACCATTTCTGGATCAATTTTTCATTCCTCTCCCATGAAAATGGGAGTCAAATCTTCAAAGATCCACACAAAAACAGTTTTATGTTTTCTGGTTTGCGGTCCATTTAACTCTTCACACAAAAGACAACAATGATTTAGATATTAAGTACTGTGCTTTCTAGGTGTGGGCTAGCGTGAATGTTCACCATGTCATAGTCAGTATCATTATTAGTATAATCATTGCTATCGTTTGTTCATTCAATTCAATCTATCAATGTTGTTATTGCTGAAGTGGGTGATGACAACGGTGTTTTGTTGCTTACATAATTTCAACTGCTGTATCACACTTTTCTCCTCACAACGGCCACTGTTTGGGTATTGGTTTTGTTCGTTCAATCGTTTCCTTGTATTTGTCCGTTTGCTGGTTTGTTTTTGTTCATTTTCTGTATCATACTATGGCCTGTTACTTGGAAGTTGGATTGGATGGGGAGGAAGGAGAGAGTAGCAGAGTAGCAAAACATACAGCACAAAGGAAAAAGAACATAATCAACACTGGAAAGGAAAAAAGTCAAGGGGACGGGGGGGGGGGGGGGGGGGGGGGTTAAGCTGGGGAAGGGAGGAAAGCCCATCAAACGTCCTTTCCCTCCCCTCCCTGGTAAAAAGTTTTTAAAGGAGAAATATCCTGGCTCCTTGCATGTGTTATGTGTGCAAAAGGGTGTAGGAAAAGGGGGACGGGACGTCTGATGTGGGTGCACAAAATATATGGCCAGACTTGCACACGCACACAACACATCGAGTTGCTTCAAGTGCGGTTATGAAGGGGGGGAGGGGGAAGAGAAATAGAGGGTTCTCTGGGGACAGAGGGACAATGGGGGCACAATACCATCTATCAAGCTGTGTCAACCCCACCACTCACTTCACATAGGAGCTTTGGTTGGCTACATATGTATATATGCCTCCAGCCTAGCCCTCACTCACATTTACGACCTCCACTTTTCCTTACACCACGCTCCTTCTGCTAGGTTCTGTGTGTGCTCTTCCTTTCCACCTCATTATTTGCGATGCTCCCTCCCCCCCCCCCCCCCCCCCCCCCCCCCCCCCCCCCCCCCACCCCCCCCCCCCCCCCCCCCCAAAAACAGCTAACAATGTGCGTGCTTGCGTGCGCGCGTGTGTGTGTGTGTGCGTTTGTGCACATATTTGAGCTATTACACATGCATGTCTGCCCGCGCACATTGTTTTCTTCTACTGAACAAGGTGGCCAGCTTTATTTACACTTCCCTCAATAACACTGAAATAACATGTAAGCTTCTGAGATTATAATTCACTAGAGACTGGATTTGCGCGCACACACACACACAACTCTCTAATAAAATCAATGTCTCTGCTTTCTAACTTCCCACCAATCACTCTGCCTACTTTGTCCTCCCCTATGCCCCATACTCCTTTCATCTTGATAATACTAAAATCCGAAGGCAGCATTTCTAAAAGCTACTCAGATGGAAAATGGATTCCTTAAACACTGAAGAATTAAAATCAATGCTTCTTTCCTCTCCCCTTTCTCCCTCTGTCCTTTCATCATTCTGCTTCAATATTCTATTAAAAAAAAGTTTTTAAATCCCCGTTTCAGCTGTTAGATCATTAAATGAATTCTTATAACATCGTCAACCTACATAATGTTAATAATGTTATGACAATTAAATATGTCCACATTATGTATACATGCCTATGCATGCAAGGGCACTATGGACATTATCACATCCCGAGTTCCCTTACATCCCGAGTTCTTAGCAGTATTACTCAAATCGATAATCAAGAATTTCTTTTACATAATTCATTTCACAGCTTTTCTTGCTTCCCCTTAAACCCATCCATACACACGACTCTCTAACTCCTCCCAAAGCTCTTCCATCCCCATCTCCTCTTGTACATCAAAAACAGAAGAAATAGAAGAGGAAAAAAAAGCCAGATCAATAATAAGAAAATTTACACAATGTAATTCCAGTTCATAACACTTATTCTGATGAATAAAAAAAAAACAGTTACACAAGTTTCATCCTACCACACCTGGAAATGTATGTAAGGGGTGGGGGGGGGGGGGGGGGGGGAGAGATAGACATACAGAGAGGACAATATCTGAGGGAGTAAGAAATAAGAGAGAAGAGGGAGAAAGGAGTGTATGCGAGTGTGCAGAGAGAGAAAGAGACTCTCTCTCTCCCCCCCCCCCTTCTCTCTCTCCCCCCCCCCCCCCCCCCCCCCCCCCCCCCCCCCCCCCCCCCCCCCCCCCCCCCCCCCCCCCTCCTCTCTCTCTCTCTCTTTCACACACACACACACAGAAGCAGACTGACAAAAGTGAGATAGCGACAGGCAGACAGACACACGTGCACATGCGCGCGCGCGCGCGCGCACACACACACATACACACACACACACACTGAGGCAGACAGACCAAGAGAGACAGAGACAGGCATGTGTGCGCGCGTGCGTGAGCGCTCGTGCGCACACACCCACAAGCAGACAGGAAGACGACAGAGAGAGACAGAGCCAGGCAGGCAGACAGACTGTCAGACAGTGTGAGAACAGAAAAAGAAAAAGAAGCAACAGCCAGCTAGTAGAGTGCCACAGAAACCAGCCCAGAGACGCCAAGCTGCGGAGAGAAGAGTAAGGCAAAAAAGGCGTTCAGGCAAAAGGGAACAGCCAGAGAATACACAACATGGTTAAGCCATGGTTGTACTCTTTACTTCAACTGGACTTGAAAAACGCGAAATGAATAATGGGAAATGAAATACAAAGTAAAGAAAGAGGTCAGGTAGAGTTAAACTTGATTATTGTCATGGATATCTTACCTGACTGCAAATCATACTCAAAACGATATTGCACTTAATAGTAGCACTGGAAAAGCTAAGACTACCTCTAACCCCCACCCCTTAGCTGTGACTATCCTAGAACACTCTTAAACCCAACGTAATTTTCCTCTTGTTCACAGCCAGGCTTTCATATTCTCTGTTTCTCAAGACCGTTAAAAACAGTTTTTTTCAAATGCCATCTGGGAGAGCACACACCTCCACTATCGTCAAACAGATCTTGAATCTGCATAACATGTAAATGGATTCGTCCATGGACGACATTCAATCTTTACTATCAGTTTCATTAAACCAGTTCCATTGTTTTAGCGTAACCTGGCAGATTCTGGATCTGCCTCAAGATCTGATGGGTCTGTCCTTCCACCATATTCTACTGTTTTACCAAGTTTTCTTACAATATGCGTTCTACAGTTTTCGCTTTATCTGCTAACAGACAAGACAAAAACCAACAAGCGTGGGAAAAAACACAAGTTTCTTAGTGAAGGAAACAATAAGCACAAACTGTAATCTGTGCAAAGCTGCAACACAATGCTTTCCTTCCCTAACAGTAGTATTATCAACAGTAGCAGCCTTTTCCTTTCTTATTAACATGCAGCCTTCATCTCTTCCATAATTAATGAATGCCCAGCAACACCACACCCAGAAACTCCACCCGCATTGACAACTTGTGTATATGAGCGAGAGCATGCTCACGGGAGTATCCAATGCACACACAGACACACACACACACACACACACAGAGGGAATGGAGTGCATGTATGCTTCTTGTGTGTAAAGAGAAAGACTGTTGACAGAAATTCAATTCAACAGTCCTAAAGACAGGGCAGGCAGAGGGAAAAAACAAATCTGAAGATGGCTACATTAACACGTGAGCAACTTTCACCCATTTCTCTGGATCTTTACTGTGTCTGTGATAAAATTTCTCCCACTTTGCTGGAGGTTGGGTGTAGGCCTAAAAAGAACGAACGAAAAGCCTGACGACAACAAAAAGCGCGAACAGCGCCATGCAAGTTTTGTGGCAGCGAAGGCTGACAAGCTGCCTTGCCCGTGCAGCCCAACCCCGACTGAGCCACACGGAGCGAAATCTATAGTCGGGGGCCAGAAAATCAATACAAGCACACAGGCTTATCAGAGGCAGCGCATTCACTGTGTGGACCGCCTTGGGGCCTTGCAAGGGATCCCAGTACAAATCCGAACAAGCGTAATTTTGCTGTTTTTTTCCAACCGCACCGGCGGTGGTTATAATAAAACTGCGGTGGTTCGTCTATGCCAAAAGATATGTTTTTACTTCACGTGCTTTGCCTGCTCCGTATAGGGAGGTTTATGGACGCTGCTGAGAGCACACTGACCGCCTATTTGGGGGCCTTTGTTACATTCAACTCGTCGCCAGCTATCTGCATGTCTCCCTCCATTCTGGTGAACGCAGCAAACTGTACACTGTACACTGACCGACAGAATTGTATCAACTGCAACAAATTCAGCTTGCTGTTTTTTTTGTTGTTGTTTTTTTCTTCTGAAATTGTATTATAATCTTTTATAATCACAGTATTTCTAAACCATCACTGTTAACCTTTCGTAAGGATTTGAAAAAAACACAACTTCGTGAACTGCATTTCTTATGCAGGGGGGCGCGCATTTCTCATGCAGGGAGGCGGGGTGGAGTGGACGGCGGTGGTGGGAGAGCCTGGGGATAGGAGCAACCCCCAATCAATCTACCAATCATGCGGAGACTTGACACGCCCAACCTCTCTATTGATTCACTGCCCCTCCCACTTCCAACCTGATCACCACCTCTCCATCTCGTTTCATCCCCATCTCCATCCACCCTCCTAACTCGTGTTGCTGTCACTACAGAACAGTTACACCGTCACATCGATTTTTTTTTTTTTCATGAAATTTCCTGTAACTATAAATCAAGAGCCTGAGAGCAAACCACTTAAAAACAAATTAGCGGAATCCGCTCCTGATCGAGTAAGAAAATAGACGTTTAAAAAAGAAAACTTAAAAAAAATTAACTTGAAGCTTAATTACATGTGTGCATTTTCAGTTACAAATGTCCTTATACGTTGTACGTAAACTCTGATTTAAAGAAGAAAAAAAAAGCAAGCATGCAACATTTGACAAAAATCAAAACTTTACAGAAGGAACGAAATCGATATCCCTTTTGGAGACACGTGTACAAACCACTACCCACACAACACCATTACACACAACAAAGAGGAAACAGACACAAAAATGCGCTTCACGTCAGATGTCATGAAATTTACTGGATTTGGCAAAACTGATTACAGCCTGTGTACATTATTATGCCCTTATACATCATTTTGCAATGTTTTATTTCCATTTTGTTAGAAACATCGCTTCTTCTTTTTTTCGTTTTCTTCACACAACAATCAGTACTGCTCCTTACAATTCCCTGTACACTACAGATGACTGACAAAGGGCGAGGGAGTGAGAGGGTAGGGTCGGGTAGTAATAATACTTCAATAAGCAAGCCTGGTTATTCCCCCTGACTGTACAGCTAGCTCTGAGCACAGTGGCAGTCTACCAAAAGCACACCCCACCCCCACCTCCAAACCCTACACACCCTCTCTCTCTCTCTCTCTCGTGGCCCTTGTGTGCCACCCTATTTCGGCTTGGCAAACTAACCAACAGCCACACACTCCACTGAGAGAGCGCTTTCCCCCCTCTCTCAAGCTCTCTCTCTCTCTGTCTCGCTGACGATGTTTTTATCTCGCCAACCGTTTCGCTCCCCCCCCCCCCCCCCCCCCCCAATCCTCGGAGCAATGAAGAAGCACTGGGGTGTGACTCATTCAACCCTGTCAGGGCCCCTCTGTAAACCCAAGGCAGCTGAAGGGAAAGAGAGAAGGGAAAGGGAGGGACGGGGGAGGGGAGGGAGAGACGGGGTGGTAGTGGGTGGGGGTGGGGGCAGGGCTTTTTCCCGTGGCCCCAGTAGCGTATCGAGCGAGCAGAACGCGCCCTATTTTTAGCCACCACGGGCTGGCCTGGCCTGCCTGTCGACTGACAAGACCTTGTTGTTCGGCGAAGGGAATTCCGCGGCGATGTGGAGGAACATTCGTTTCCACTTGAAGGGAGGGGAGTTGAGGAGGGAACGAGGTGGGGGGGGGGGGGGGGGGGGGAGAACGAGGGAGGCCTGTGGATGGGGATGGAGGGAGACGTAGAGGCAGAGAGGATAGGGAGGGAAGTGGGATCGGGGTGGGGATGTCTGGTGAGGAGGGAGGTTTCCCGGTGGTAACTGTTACATCATCGAGGGATAGCAAGGCACAGGCCAATGCCACGAAAAGCTTTTGAGAGGGGTTTTTAAAAAAAGGGACCCCCTTGCCTGGCACATGTGGCAGTGAGTGTGTTGTTCACAGAACTCTGTTACACCCTGGTAACTAACTAGCCAATGATACGGGCCTTCTGGGCTTCCAAAATTCAAACACAATTCCACACTTCAAACATAATTCCATATTTTAGTACATGTAGAATGAATGACTAGTCAAAAACAAATGCTTCCAAAATTCAAACACAATTCCATACTTTATTGCATGAAGAATAGCTAGTCAAAAAAACAAACAACAAACAAACAAAACCTGACTGCATGGATGTCTGCTTGCTTGGGTGTATACTGCATTTCCTTCATGAATAGAATTAAAAACACAGTATCTTGAGGATTCTCTTACTGACGAAGTCAGGGAATTAAAGTCATTCACCGACGCAGCAAAGTACTAGGGCATAGCTGATATTGGTAGGCCGAGACAATAGCTTCATCCAAAGCACAACACTGCCTTTTTCTTGTCTGTTGGACTGTGCAAGAACTATGTGTTGTATAAGTCTTTGTAAGCCATGGAACTTGGAAGCAGCATTTGTCCGATTTTTTCACTGTACGAATCCTAGAACGTGCATGACAGCACAACCTGATCCCAGATGAACACTCCAACCAAGGGGTGAAGACACCCCCGCAAAATGAACTCATCTCACCACCAGTAAAACCAGTTTATGCCATCTGCTGATACAGATCTCATTTCTGCAGAATTTTAAACAAGGACAGGGAATCTAATCGCTTTTGTTTGGTGAGTAACAATTTGAAAAACTTGCATTCATAAGCATATTATTTTCCTCGAAACAACCTTGCTTTATTCTATAAGCACCTACTGATCTCATGTAAGTACAATAAGGCCTTATGAATCCCATCACCAAATATTCAACCCAACATGCGTGCACGCACATGGAACACACACACCATTTTCACCAGGCTCAAAAGCATGGTTCTTCTCTACACTAACAATATACCAAACATCTAGCTGCTCCAGCAAAGCAAAATCACTATTTAAAAAAATGATAAAATAAAACAAAACAAAAAAAAAGATAAAGACTCAACCCCACATCAAATGACAACTAGACTGATTACTTCAGACTGATTGCAGCATTATTGTCACACACAAGAAAAAATGGCTTTAGCATTCACAGACAGAACTCTTCATCTCCCTCTTCCTACCACAAATGCTCATTCTACAAAATCATGGCTGGAGTTTTACCTGTCCCTAACACTGATTATGTATCTGGCTGATTTTTTTTTTTAAGCAATAGAACATGAATGGGAATGGTTTTATTTCTATTGACATCTAAGAAGGAGACAAAAGAAATAGATCAATTTAATCATACTCACGTGTGTGCACAGGCAACTGAGTAAACATGTGGACAGCCCTTTCATCAGAACTAACTTTTAACTCTTTCCATACCTCTGCTATTTGAAGCCAAGTACCCAGAACTTATCGCACAGAATTGTGTCTTAAGCTTTATTTCATTATCACGCACAACAGTGACCGAAAGTTTCAGCCGTGTGGTTAAATGATATCAAGAAACATGAACAACTGTCACCATGAGAATGCATCCCCGAGGAGAAAAATTGCCATTTTATGAGTTTGCATGGCTGTAACTTATGAATGACCGAGCTCACCTCTCAGCTGAAGGGATTTTACAGTGTACATAGGCTAACTTGTATCTTTCAGGATGCTGTCTGCAGGCTTCAAGCCTACACAATCAGATCTAGGTAGTCACCATCCTGGGCACACCGTTTTCATGACAGACATTCACACAGAATACAAATACATGTACAAAACAAGGTGCCAAGTGATGCTTACTCAATGCATCATATGAAACAGACATGACCTTTTTTTTTTCCTACAAGTTTATCTTCTTCAGGAGCCACACATAACTGACATAAAAACCCTGGGAATACTTCCCAACATGCTGTCAGCAGCAGAATAGCAACATACAAAAATAGAACAAGGGACAGTTCAGAAACCAAGAACAGCAAGCAGGACAGTGAAAGGTGGACAGGTGGTGCAGAGAAAGGGGTCAGGGGAGGAGAGGTAGGAGGGTTTAAGGTGTGAGCTGAATTGGTCTCCAGGTACTGAGCTGAATCTCCTGAACTACAAGTAATGGACAGCACTACTTTCGGTTGAAGAGATTCAACTCAATTCTTTCCGCCCTCTCCCTTCTATCATTCCCTGCCGATGTTCTCCGTTTGTGATCTGTACTCGTCTCTCCACTTCTGTTCTTCTATACTGCTGTTCTGCTGCTGACAGTTACCTGGGTAGCACATTTTTGAGTCTGTTATTTGTGACATGGGAAAAGGATATCTTAGTCGAAAAATGTTTTTATCTGCTTCGTGTTGTGCATTAAATAAACGGGTCTTTGCACCTTGCTTTGTCAGTTACTTGGATGTTGGCTCTGTTTTCTGTGTCCCGGAAGTTGGCTTCACTCCCCACACTCAGAAACAA
Organism: Conus ventricosus; assembly: GCA_018398815.1. NCBI lineage: Eukaryota > Metazoa > Mollusca > Gastropoda > Neogastropoda > Conidae > Conus > Conus ventricosus. The sequence goes on along the minus strand of CM031610.1, from coordinate 55,985,792 downwards.
GCTTAATTTAATGAAGCTTCAGAAAACGGCATCTCCTCAAATATCTGAAGGCAGTCAACCTTCAAATGGCAGATCTGAATGACTTGTACAGAATAACAACTTTTAACAACATTCATAACTTGATACTCGACAGCCCATTTACACACAGATAAGCAGAAGAAACCAGGAAATGTACTCTTTCTACTATTCTTCATAATGTATAAATCAGAATGAACCAAATGCTTTTGCAATGTTCACCCCGCACATTGATCAGTCGGATATGGGTGGGTTACAGAATGAGACAGTTCAAATGTGCTGACATCAGTAAGGCAGACTGTTCTTTTTTTTTTTCTTCCTCATGCATGTTCTAGTCATGTTTGATATTGTCACAATAATTGTGCATGAATTGAAAGACTGTCTCATTTGATGTTTAAAACTGGGAACCTCGTCACAGTGTCAGGGTTCTTTCTCTCTCTCTCTCACTCTCTCTCTCTCACACACACAAAAAAAAGAATCAGTAACTGTGCCCAAGCTTCTGGTCATTTGATATGTGTACATTTGTGAAAAGAGTATGACATGGAAACATTGATCATTTACGCAAGCTTCTGAAAAGAGAAGGGTTTTAAAATCTTGTTTACCGTCTTACGCCTTGGTCCATCTAGTCATGGAAACCATGCAGTTTGCATGCACTGAAAGCAGTAATTAAATAACACAAGATGACTGGTTTATCAACTATAGGACAGTCAGTTGCCCGAGTGGATAGACAGGTCGACAGTGTCGATCATGGAGGCATTGGCGTGGGTGTACGACCCATTGTCCTTTTGAATGACATTAGAGGTGTCAGTGATAAATAGGACATAAAACCCACGACTGGCATATGATAGGCTTAGCAACCTCCAGAAAAAATGTGGTGAAAAAAAATGAAGAGGAAAAATGAAGAGATCAATATTCTACAGATAAAGAAGTTTTTTAAATTAATCTACTGGAGTAATTTGTTTTCTTTTCAGGAACTTTTTCCCCATGACAGACCAGGGTACAGTTTAGTGGACGTGTTTTTTTTTTCTGTGTTTGGTCGTTTGTTTAGTTGGTTGGTTGGTTGTTTTCTGTTTAGGTTTTTTTCTTCTTTTAAATGAAAGAGGCACAGATACATCTCACGTGAGGTTGCAGAGATTGTACAGATTTTGTGGCCTGAGGGGCCAAAACTATGAAAGGAAACTGCTACAGGTCTGTGAGGGCCAGGGCTCTTTTTGCTTGCTATGAGAGATTTTTTTTCGTGGCACTGTTTGAGGCCAACTTTAAAAGGAAAAGTATTTAGGAGTCCATGATGATCTGAATATCATTTTTACACTGAAAGGTGCATACTTATGTGAAATTATAGTGAAAGCATTCATGTAAGTAATGCAAAAATTTAAATGCTAATAAAACAGTGGGGGTGGGGTGGGTGGGGGTGTGTGCTCTCTTCTGTTCATCTGACTGGTGGTTGTCACCGTTGGACAAGCGAAAATCTCAAACGTACACACACACACACACACACACACACACACACACACACACACGAGTGTGCACGCGCACACACACACACACACACATACACACACACACACACACACACACACACACACACACACACTATAACTATCAAGAACCAAACTTCACAATCATGTAACTTCCCTACAAATCTCTTTTGAAGTTTCTAAAATCAGGTGATGCGGAGTATGCCTGCCATTCCACATGACTTATCACTTTCAATTTCTTTAAGTAACAAAAAAGATCTATCTCAACCCCAAAAATGCCTTTTAGGCCTCTATATGCAGTTAACACTGAAAGCGTCAATTCCATACTTAAAAATCCCACTGCCTATTTACCAAAGAACAGCTTACCAACATGTTATGCACTGGCAACTCTAAAAGAAAAAAAAAGCTCAATTATCTTTCAAACACAGATAAATAAATGGGCCATGTAAACTAAAGAAAAGAAAGAAAAAAAAAGGGGGGGGGGGGGGGGGGTGAAGAAAGTGGTAGAAACACGGACATTTCTGACACAGAATGTCCAGTGGGTGGTGATAAAACTTTTAAAAGCCAAGACACACACATATATACGTGTGCGCATATGCACAAGCACACACGCCTGCACACACACACACACACAACCTCCAAGCTATCGTCATTACCCTGTGCATGACAGAAGTGGGGTCTTCACAGTCGGACACTATGTTGACACTGTTCTATAAAACTCAAAGCGTCACCGCCCCCAAGCTGTTGACTTATGGTTACACCAATGTCCACAAAGCCCTGTCACATCATGACTTTCCAACAGAGCCAAACATCTCATCAATGTTTGGAAGTGTCTGTCCAACAATCCTCACTTGATTCCAAGGCACTTTCAGTGGACTTTCCAAATCTTGAAGGATGAGTTCGCATAGAGAACACTTTCATGATGTCGATTCAGAGCTCGTCTTTCTTTCCAACTGACTAAAATTCTACTCCTAATGAAGACGACTGACGTGGGATTTTGCAAGGAAAGCTGATGTTAAAAAAATGGAATTTAAAATATTCTTTCATTTTAGCTCAAACTTAGAATTGGTTTACAATTTTCAAACTTCAAACACAATAAAATTAATAGACATAATATTAAAAACCTGCAGTTTAAGAGCTAACCATGTATTTCTGGCAATACGTGACCCCCAGCCAAAAAAAAAACAAAACAAAAACCAATAAAGACTGCAAAGTGTGGAATGTAATAAGGCCATGAAAATGAATACACCCCATCAATTTAACACCTACAGCATTATTCAGACCAATCTCTGCCTAATATATCACCACATATGGTCTGTTTACAGCAAAAAAAAAAAAATGCTCCTATATTACAGCGAGATCTCTGTACACAACTGAAACCTCTACACATCAGGATGATCAGATGATCACATTCTATCTGAGATGAAGTACATACATAATTCATTTTTTTAAGCTGTTTCAACACTGGTCGAGCATAAATAGCAGACAAGGAGAAATCACTGACCAATGGACCATTCAGTCAGTCAGTCAGTCACACACACACACACACACACACACACACACACACACACACACACACCCCCACACACACCCTCACCCCCAAGCGCACCCCACTATTCCACTGTGCTTGATACCCTACATAACACGTATTTGATACCTGTACGTTAACACACTTAACCACAAAGCTATCACTTGTCCCCAGTTCAGGACAACAAAGTACACTGTGATTTATAGATATCTGGCCAGCATCAGTTCCAAGATCAGGCTTGTGTATTTCAAAACTGGTGGGGTAAATTTGGAAGGATTCTATTCATGCTGTTTGTAGCTGCATTAATCCAAACGCCATACTGCGGCTGAAACTGGGGTGAAGCAATCTGTTCAAACAGAAATGGCAACCACGTCACAGGAAACAGTGCAGCAGCAGAAAAATCAATCCAATGATTGTGGTTGCTTTAAACCAGAAAAAGATCGGTCACATCTGATCTTCTCTTCATGAAGATATTAAAACAAACAAGACAAAAAAACAAACAAAAAAACCCAACCCCAAAACAAACAAACAAATCTATACAAAAAACAGTCAAAGCTGAGTTTGAGCCCATGGGACATGTTGTCAGTGGATAAATTTGCTTTCCAGTGTTTCTACGTCAAACAGTACAAAAACAAAAATTGCTAGTAAATTGCAAACTCTAGTTAATGTGGACTGTTCTGTACAAAATAAACATACACAACAAACAAGTACACACCTGACGGTCACTGCAATGTTCCCAAGCCAATACATTTCACTGGATTATTCTCTTTCAAATGCTGGAGCTATCAACTTAATTCATGTAGTCTGTAACCCAGCCAACCACTGGGGGTCATATCAGGGTTGTCTGGGTCATATCAGGGTTGTCACCTTGTCGCAATCAAATATTTAAATAGTGTTTTTTTTAAAAAAAAACATACTTTTTAAACAGCAAATACAGTTTTAAAATATTTCATAAACTCTTAGACCAGATTTTTAAAAAATTTCTTTTCTTTCAGGGACTCAAAAATCCGCATCTGGTGGAACATCTCTGAACATGATGTTCACGGAATCTGCTGTAAAGTGTTTGTAGCATACCCTGCAGCAAAAGACTAATGTATCACATTCCTCAATGGGATCCATGCCACTTTTTTTTTATCAATGACAAATCCTTTCATTAAGTGTAGAACATTTTTTTTTCCATTTTTCAGTGCCAAATGTGAAACATGTTGAGCAATTTTATGTTAATTTCTCAAAGGTTGTCAATTTAACAAATGTTGCTGACATGCTATTCAATGGAGAGGAAAAAAAGTACAGAGGTTTGCATACTCTAAATCGCAATGTGAGAAAAAAAATGTCAAAACTAAATGGAACAAAGTCCAACGAACAGGCCACAATGTAAAACAAAATCAAAAAACAATGAACTGTTGATTCCACCAGCAGGTTTTTTGTTTAGTTTCATTTGTTGTTGTTTTATTCAGCTAAGCATCCCATTTCAAGGGGCCATTTGCTCTGTGTCAGTCACCGAATGAAAATTTCAGAATACATTTTCCAGACCCACTTGAATATTTATTGTTTAAACGAAAAACAGACCAAAACAAAAAAAACAAAAAAAAAGGAAGAGGCAGAGGCTGCAGGAGAATAAAGGTTGTCAACTGCTAAAAGAAAATGTGAGGGAAAAAAAATCGTTCCAACCCAGAATCAAGCTAGATGCCCGAGATATAATTTCGAGATACCAACCCATCTTTCCCTTTTCTTACAAACATATACATAAGCAAACCAAATGAAAGCAACGCCAGAAAGTCATGTTACTTTCGTGAAGTCACTATAGTTAGATGATAGTCCTATTCACCATATTCATGCACTCAAATCATAATATCTAACTTCTTCACTTTCGATCCAACAGTCTATCATTGCTCTTGAGCCATCCATCTGCCCATACGAGTTATTGGGGAAAGAGTTCAGCTTTAAGACAATAATGTTTAGAGTTGGCTGCTTTAGCTCTTGCAGGCACCATTTGCAACGTGCTTCAATATGAACCAAGAAACTTTCAGGACACCTCTTTCTTCCATGTCATGACAACCTAAAACAACGGTCTATTTAGCAGGATTCGTTGACCATTTAGCACCCTAAGCATCTTTAAATCGATGAGGACCACTTAAGACAACAGTGCAGATCTATATGATGTTGTCTGAAATCACTTGCAAGCCACAATGACTTAACTGATCATGATGTGGAGAATCAGTGTCAATGGTCACATCTTCACAGTGGAGAAGAGTGACCACGACTGTTATTCGCAACCATCAACTTCATACAGACAGACACACGACCACCAAATTCCATGCTGGTAGATTTTTATACAGAAGCTGGTGCAAGAAAGATTTGCAGACTTTTAAACGTAACTTTTCGCTAACAGCTCCCAAGTTTCTTGTGTTCAACTAGCGCTCTAAACAATCAATTTGGCAACGTTTCATAAAACAACATGGCAATTGACCGGTTACTTCAAAGCCCCTTGGTATATCTACAATTATCCTTAAAGCCCAGTGCGCATGAGCGAGTGTTTCTCAAGAGGTAAGGAACAGAGCAGGAAGTGTTTCTCAAGTAAGAGGTAAGGAACAGAGCAGGAAGTCCACGGACTGTCAAGCCCCGGTGGTGTGCAAGGAAAACGGCTTGGAGGATCAGCCCCAAGAAGCTGAAGAAGGAAACAATAAATATAAAAACACTTTGGTCGACTGTCAGATGCCATCACAGTGTTTCAAATAGGCTCTGTTGTAACTAGAGTAAGGTACAAGAATTTAGCCTTGAAAGATCTTTTTCTTCATTCAATTAACTTGTTAACACCGTTTCAAATTACTGTCAGTGCTTGCGAGTGACAGCTGTATTTGACCTTCACATTTCTTTTCTTAAATCCTCAGTCTCCAACTCCATGATATGAAACTCACGCCCATAGGTAACAAACACAGATGCAACAAAAGAACACTGAAATCCGAAAATACAAAACAAAACAAAACACACATAACAGTATTCAACATTTTCAGGGCATCTTTTTGCTAAAAAAAAAATTTTCAAATTAGGAATTCTATATTTGGCAATTTCAATATGCTAATTTCTTCCCCGCGACAGAAAACTTTCACTCATGAGTGCATGTTACAAGTGGTCATGTTGCCAGTTTTGGGAACCAGGTTGTTACGATCACATTGCTGCTGATCGCTGCTCCCACCAACTGTTGGGCAGACAGATTAGTCATCCTGACAGGGTTCATGGGAAGGGTGTGCCCACCTCACAAGCTGGCAGCTGTAGTCCTCAGGCACAGAGCCCAAAGCACTTTGTCATTAGGTAAGGAAATGACGAAATGCGCATGCATTTCGAGTATTGCACTTACATCACACATAACAAGGATCAGGAAGTTATGAACAGTTTCTATCTTGTCAGTTTGTTAGCTTCCTTCTCTGTTTCAGGGTTTTGTTTTGTGTGTTCCCCTCCGCCCCATCCCCATGTCACTGCCTCCGAAAAAAATTAAGAAAATATTAAACGAGCAATTTCACACCAATGTTTCAAGCCACTAAAACAATCAAAATCTTTTAGACGGTTTTTCTACATGAGGAAGAATAATAAAAGGGAAGGGGCCGACGTTTGCAGCCAGCTGCTTTTCATCCAGAAGGTGATAACAGACTGACAGAATGAAAAGCAGTATGTGCTTCAAAAAGGTGATAACAGACTGTCAGAATGAAAAGCAGTATGTGCTTCACTGTAGCTGAAAGGATTTTTTTTTTTTTTAAGTCACACACACACACACACACACACACACACGGTGGGAGTGCTAGGGGAAGAGACAAACAGACACACACACACAGACAGACAGAGACGACAGACAGATAAACAAGATGCGAGAGAGAGAGAGAGAGAGAGAGAGAGAGAGAGGAGAGAGAGAGAGAGAGAGAGAGAGAGAGAGCAAGAGAAAGACCTTAGAAAGAATCAGAGACAGACAGACGGGCAGAGAAAGGAAAACAGTGAAACAGTGACTTAAAAATGGAGGGCAAGTGAGCAGTGGAATGACAGGACAAGGATAGACTGATAGAGACAAAACAAACATGCACTTTAAGCATTAAAGAAACAAACCTTTGTGTACCTGTACTCAAACACCCAATCATGTTACTTTAGCCCAGCAGAGTAAATGGCCGTCTCTAATGAATAATGAGTGCAGTTTTTTGTAGCCTAGCCGACCACATACACCCTTTTAAAGACTTGCACACGGAAGAAAAAGTCACATCTTGAATGAGAATTTTTTTCAAAAGATACCCTGAAAAATCTTTAAAAAACAAAACAAAAAAGAAAACAAAAGAAAGTCATGACATTCCATCACAAGATAGCTGATCTTTTCGATCAATTCAATTGATGTTTACAGTCCAGATGACCCCACAGGCCCATTACCTTATGGCAGATAAAACCAGGCTGTGCCAAGTGCCAGGCATTTCTCACTCCCCAATTAAAAACACAAAGAAATCATGAAAAATTGTTGAAAAAAACAATGAAATGCCACAAAAGCACAAGCATTTGCATACTGACAAAGAGACACTGCAGAACAGACTGCCAGCCAGAGTGCACAATCTTTAACTTCCAAACTGCCAGGTTACATAAAAAAAAACTAACATACTCTCTGATTTGGGGGGGGGGGGGGGGGGGGGGGGGAAGAAAAAGAAGCACAAAAGATTCCAGACAGGAGAATGAGTCCACATAGGCAGAAAAACAGCAAACAACAAGCAGAGAAAGCCAAAATGAAAACAGGAGGGTAGTTGAGACTGACAGAATTGAGGAAGTGACAAGGACAAACTTCCACAAGGTGTGGAGCTTTCTATATGGAAAAAGTCTCCCAACATCCATAATGAGCCACACAAAAAATTATTTCACAGAAACGCCTCTATCAAAAGTTGGTCAAATGTCATATGTACAACTGTTATGAATTAATAGAAACTGATGTGAGGTAAAATACAAAAAAAGCATACGTGTCTGAATGTGACAAACACACATGCCCCATCCCCTCCCCCTCCACATTGTACTTCTCCATATGTCAAAACCGTCCAAAACAGCCACACTCACATTCAACCAGAGAAGTTAAAGGAACCTGGAAAAGTATACACACCCCCACCCCCACCCTACCCTGTCCACAAACCCCTAACCACTTTCCCTCCCATCCCTCAAAAAAATAAAACAGTAATTGTAATAATGATAACATTCATCATCATCAAAAAATGAAGAACGACAGAAGCCAAGGAGACCCTTTAAGTAGTTTAACCAACCCATCCGAACAAAAAATACTCACTCCTGATGGCTCCGAGATTTCTTCTGACTTTTTCATATTTACAGATGTCTGCAACAACAACAACAAAAGTATAAATAAAGTCTGGTTAAACATTTTCCAATCGCTGCATAATCTGACAATTACCACAGAAATACAATGCAAGAGAACACTTTACTCATGCATAATTCTAAACGACTTTAAAAAAAAAAAAAGGAATTTAAAGTAAATCCGCCATATAACAGGGACAAACAAACTCCAAGACGAAACACGACGCGTTCTGACCTTCAAGGTCTTCTTCTGGCAAGGTTAAACAACATTCAGGACAATGAAAATGAAGAATGAGCGCTCACTTATCAGTCATCTTCTCAAATTCTTGTGCCAAATTTGAGAAGATAAGTGACTACTCGTTCTTCGTTTTCATTGTCCTGAATGTTGTTTATCTTGCCTGAACAGCCCTGATGTGGCCCTTTGCGGTCGGCTGGGCTATGAGCAACAGTATCTTATCTTATCTTATCTTGCCTGAAGAAGACCTAAGAGGTCGAAACGCATCAGGTCTTGTCTCGTAGTTTGTTTGTCCCTGCTATCTGGTGGATTTCCTTTCATTTCCTTCCAAAGTTGGTTTCAATTTCCGCCTGCAGTCATCTCACTTCGAAACTGACATATATCTGTTTCGGTATGCGCAAATAGGTTCAATTTCAGATCTGTCCATCTGAAAAACATAAAGAATTTGGTTCAGTTTGTTCTCCAACATATGAACTGAGGTTTGTACTTGCAAGATACACATTGATGCGATAGAAATACAGAATGGAAATATGAAGTTTTGAAATTTTCTTGGCTGTTACTCATTAAATTTTTTAAACAAAGAAAGAAAAGAAAAGGGGGAAAAAAACATATTATCTAAGGAATAGAATGTAGGAAGAGAGCACAACGAAAAGTGACGAAGACTGTGTCAGTGCAATGAAGCTTGGTTCATTCTATCTTTAACAATAATTACTTGGGAGCAGAAAAAAACAATCAGCAGGGTCAGAAAAAAAAAAATGCTGAAGTGACAAAACATTTCAACAGAACTTCCTCACAAAATAGTAGATCATGCTAAAAGCCCATTACTCAATTCCAGCAATTAACAAAATAGGACTACATTTTTCTTTGTAAATTATGTAAGCATATCAATCATCCTCTCCAACAACACCAGTCTGCAACTCTGGCAATTCTCTACCAACGGTTCAATCCACTCACTTGATTCGAAGCTTGTTCAGCCATCATCCCTTGAGATGCTGATGACGCCTGAGTGGGTGACGATCCCTGAGAATGACATGCAGGAGGCCGAAGGGAGGAGGAGGAGGAGGAGGATGCAGCCACCTGCTGCTGGGTGAGTGAGGGGGAGGGTTGGGTAGAGGAGGGGGGACCTGGGGGCTGGGGCTGCTGCTGCTGTCCGTGATACATATGTTGCTGTTGCTGCTGCTGTTCTCGACTGGCTAGCTGCGAGGGTTGGTGGGACATAGAGGGACTGTAGCTCAGAGAGTGAGGAGCCATCTGCTGACACACCCAGACAACACATGCCGCTTACCACAACTGACCTCACTGCCTTTCCCAGCAGCGATAAGAATGGGGCAAACTGAACAGATCTCATGACCACAACGCCAGTATTGATAATATGATAATAATGGTGCAAACTGAACAAATCTCATGACCACAACGCCAGTATTGATATGATAATAATAGTGCAAACTGAACAAATCTCATGACCACAACGCCAGTATTCATAATACTCACTCTCATGGTCAATATGGATAATAATGGAGCAAACTGAACAAATCTCACAGACACAATTGATAATAATGGTTCAAATTGGACTAATCTCACAGACACACTTGATAATAATGGTGCAAACTGAACAAATCTCACAGACACAACTGATGATAATGGTGCAAACTGAACAAGTCTCTCTGACACAATTGATAATAATGGTGCAAACTGACCAAGTCTCAGACACAATTGATAATAATGGTGCAAACTGACCAAGTCTCAGACACAATTGATAATAATGGTGCAAACTGAACAAGTCTCTCTGACACAATTGATAATAATGGTGCAAACTGACCAAGTCTCAGACACAATTGATAATAATGGTGCAAACTGAACAAGTCTCAGACAATTGAAATTAATGGTGCAAACTGAACAAGTCTCTCAGACACAATTGATAATAATGGTGCAAACTGAACAAGTCTCAGACACAATTGATAATAATGGTGCAAACTGACCAAGTCTCTCAGACACAACTGATAATAACTGAACAAGTCTCTCAGACACAATTGATAATAATGGTGCAAACTGAACAAGTCTCTCAGACACAACTGATAATAACTGAACAAGTCTCTCAGACACAATTGATAATAATGGTGCAAACTGACCAAGTCTCAGACACAATTGATAATAATGGTGCAAACTGAACAAGTCTCTCAGACACAATTGATAATAATGGTGCAAACTGAACAAGTCTCTCAGACACAACTGATAATAATGGTACAAACTGAACAAGTTTCGTGGGGAGATGCAAGTATAGGCAACAGTGCAAAAGGAACAATTTGTCAAATCTCAATATTTGGGGATAAAACAAAGAATCATCACTGAAAAAACAAATGTGCAGATGAATCAACAGACTTACACTGGCAACGATGCTTAAAACACAGTATATCTTCATCAAAGTAAACTTCAGAGCAGTGATAAGGCAAGAGTTATCTAAATATCATCAACTTAAGTTCTTTCCAACACGTTTTGAAGAAATATCAGAAAGTATGACAAAATAGGCAAGAATTAATGCAGCAAGACAAAATTAACAAAACGTGTTATAACAGCCACCATTGATCAGTGACACACATCACAGATCCTCCACTGAAAGGTCATGGGTTTAATTCCCATCAGAGCCATCTATTTGTGGGGTCTTTTTCCTACAGTCGACTCCTACCCAGAAATAAGTTTGCTACAGGCTTCACTGGGAAGACTGGAACCACACACTGTTAGGTTTCATTTATTTCATGGATGTCTTAGAGGATGTTGCTCTTATTTCTTGACCAACACACAGGTGTAAGTATCTTTCGAGCCTGTTGGCGGGACCAGGGTAATGTTATGAAAGAGCACAGCACAGCCCTTAACAACTCCATAGTATCATCTTCATCATACTCATTCTAAAGGATCAGAATTTGAAAACGAAAAAAAAAAAAAATCTCAAATTCTGTGGCTCTGCAAGCACTGCTTTCATATGTCACCTCGTTTTCAAATTCTCTCTCCACATCTCAGCCATTGGTGTGCACATGTCAAGGTTGCCAGTATCAGCAAATTCATGGAGACTGTTGTTGAACAGACATGGTGCCACTTTCTGAAGGAGGACACCAACCTGTGCTGACTTAGCAACTACACAAATATTGTTGTTCCTACAGAGCTTAGTGAATGGTGTTCTGCTTATGTTGGAACAGAACAGGCATCACAGAACACCACATAAATGACTCAGCAGCAGTGCAGTGTCTGCTCTGGTACCCAATCCAGGATCATGTGACACTGTCCCTGCTGACCGAGGGTGCCAGGATGGCAGCTGGACAAGCCAGGGTTGGGCTGTGGGTAGGGGACAGCAGGATTCATGTGAGGGTATTACACCACTGACGTAGCACAGACAATGAGACAGCACACAAAAAAGTGTTATTCTATAACTAAACAGTGATCTTAACGATATACTTAAAAAAATAAATGCATGCACGAAAGGGAGAAAGGAAACCGGGTGGGGGGGCGGGTTGTACAAGTGAGGGAGATACACAATATACAACTCTCCACATTCTCTCCATTTCTTGAAAGTTCCTAACGTGCCGGACACTCTTTTCCTTTTTCTTTTTTCTCTGTCACCTTGCCATCTCATTTTGTACAACTTTTAAATTACAATGTCTGCCAATATCACTACAGTTTTGAACACACACACACACACACACACACACACACATGCACTCACAAACATCCAACCAACCCTTGCACGATATGAGACACAAACATTTTACAGCGGAGTCCATGAAGATCCTGTTCAGGGATGTCCGCCTGACGTGATCCTTGAGTTTTTGAGAGAGATTAACATTTTTCATCTGATTTAAGATTTTACGGCAGAAAGATTTTTAACAAAGTTTCTGGTGCGTTTGTAGACGATGTCATTTAACGAGATGTGTGAAAGTTGTTGTTTTTTTTTTTTTTTTTTTTTTAATGACTGGTGAGTTGATTTTAACGTGGTGACAGCCCTGATGTGGCCCTTTGCGGTCGGCTGGGCTATAAGCAACATTATCTTATCTTATCTTATCCAACCAACCAAACAAGCAAACCCTGATTGAATCATAAAAAAATTACTGTTGCACCATATACTCATTTTGTACTCTACAACAAAGTGAACAGCATTTACCATTAATTAACACTATTTTTTTAAAAATAATCTACTCACTTGATTATACCCATGGCTGGACATTGGCGTCATGTGGCTGGGTCGCACCTGACCCGTCATGTAGCGCTGAGCACTGGCTGCCATGGCTGGGTTCATATATTGACCTTGGTATGGATAGCCTCCACCCGGGCCTTGTCCCGAACTCATTCCACTTGGAAGACGATTCTCAGGCATGCTGTTTCCCTAAAATAAAACAAGTTGCCTGTTCATAAAATGCTGACTACAATCAGAACTTTGCATTTACCAGGTTCTGGGATGCTTACAATAGTTAACAACATGAACTGTGTTTTTAAAAAGACTTTCATAAGGACTCTGACGCATCAAGATGGATGTACTAAAGCATGTTCCATTTTTACTTTCCCACTGTACAGACAATTAGACAGGCACTGATGACAGAGCATACCTCAATCATAACTGAACACAAACATTTTCATTCAATCATGACTAAACACAAATATTTGCAAACAAATGAACACAGAAACACATCAAGGTGCAACAAAATTGAACAAATGACTCTTCTAAGAATTAGCATGAATCCGCTTTACTTTACCCGTAACAACATATCTGTCAAAAACGTCTTTCTGACTCTCGAGTTTTTTTTATATGCAGCAGGGCAAAGTACATACTAATAGTAATACAGAATGATCTAGGAGCTGCAGTCTGATCCCGATCATCACTACAAGTACAACACATCCATCACTAATTCTAACAGGTTTGTTCCTGGGCACATCCCATCTTTTGACCAGTCTTCTCCTTTGTTCAGAAAATGTAAAGGGTCCTTAAGCTGAATATATAAGGATCGGAAGATAGTGTAGGCTTACTGTAGTATTAACAACTCACAGCTTATACAGATTTTTCAACCATGATTGCCAGCTCCTCTGTGTGTGTGTGTGTGTGTGTGTGTGTGTGTGTGTGTGTGTGTGTGAGAGAGAGAGAGAGAGAGAGAGAGAAGAAAGAGAGAAAGAAAAGAGAGAGAGAGAGAGAGAGAGAAGAGAGAGAGACAGAGTGTGTGTGTGTGTGCGTGTGCGTGTGTGTGTGTGCGTACGAGAGAGAGAGAGAGAGAGAGAGAGAGAGAGAGAGAGAGAGAGAGAGAGAGAGAGAGAGAGAGAGAGAGAGAGACAGACAGACAGAGACGGGGAGAGACAGACAAGACAGAGACAGAGAGAGACGGAGAGAGACAGACAGACAGACTGAGACTGACAGACAGAGACAAAGAGAGTATATATAATTACTTAAAGTACTGACATTAAAGTCTAAACAAAATACTCAATCAAGTTATTCTATCATACACACAAGAACAGCTTTCACCACCCCTAGTTTTACTTTTTGTGTTTTGTGGCACAATTGCATTAAAGTTTACAACAACAACAAAGAATTTCTTTCAAGAACAAATCAGAAGGCCGGTAAGTGCCAACTGATCCACGGTTGTAAGGCAGCTGTAGCTAACGTCACATAATAATGAGAAATGAAAAAAAGGAAAGGAGTTTTTCCCATTACACTGTTTAAAGTCACACAGTGGCCAATGCCATTCAACAAATTCTTATTCATAAGGAAACTGATAAATACTCTGGCAGTTTTCCCCATCACTCCATCTGCACCACATTTATATTCCTCTAGCCAACTGCCACATTTCTGGTTCTCTGTCTCTCTCTGCTTCACTCATGTGCACACTTACATGTGTACACACACATGCACGCACGCACGCACGCACGCACGCACGCACCACACACACACACACACACACACACACACACACACACACACACACACACACACACACACACACACACACACACACACACACACACACACACACCACACACACCATGTTTTGTTTTTCCCCCCCAAACTTCCAAAAGACAAAGACAAGGTTGAAAGTGAATTTGAAGATACAGTGACTGCTCTGGCTGGTGCATACTCTCAAAATGTCAGTTACACTTTGGTTAGATGGCACAGCAGATGTGGTTTAGTGTCACAGACTATTCCACACGTACTGACATCTCACTGATGTAACAGATACCAAATCTCTGGAAATGAAGGTGACTATTTCATTTCATGCATTTGTCTCTAATTTCTTCAAAAACACTTAGGAACCAACTTTGAACCTGGCAGGGTTTTTTTCCCCTACCATAGCAACCATCCTTTTAAGAACTTTTCCATTCATTTTCGTTTAGATCTTTCACTTCGTTTACATTTTCAATCATGTTGTTCACTGCCTAGCCGACCATGAGTAGCTATGTCAGGGATGTCATCTCAAAGTCAATGCCTTCTTTGAGACTTTTTTCAACGCATGATGTCTATTTTGCTACAATGTTATATTTCATATCATTATTGAAAACATAGTCATAGTATGGCACTTGAAACAAAGGCAACCAATGCTTCACTCTCTTTGTTCATAAACAATGAGAAGCGCGCTTCACATTTTTAGGGCATTCACACTGCGATCCAAAAACCACAGAATGGTTTCGTACAAGAAACAGAAAAACGAATGGCAGTCAAGAGGAAAATTATATGACCCTGTGACTCTTTGATCGAAAAACTTGTGTATCCTTTTTTCAAATCTGTAAATAATAGACCTGCCCTTCTACGAAATGCAGCATACTACTTTCAACAAGATTTGACTTGAATAGGTTCAGCAGTTTTTGTATAATTCTGCTCACAATCAAATCAAAGAGATAAAACTGACCAACAGATGCAGTATGAAAGTGTCACTTCTTTGGCAAAGTATATCTTAACACAAGCACTTGCAGCTCTTTGCAAATGCAAGGACAAGTTGTCTTTTGGGAAGATTCAGTTTTATCTAAATTGAAGGAATATTTTTACAAAGCCTCGAGCGACCGAAATGCAGTGGCTAGTTCAATTCCATCAGAGCCATTTACTTGTGGATTTTTTTTAGCACTGACTGGCTCCCACTAATTGTTGAGTTTGCTATGGGCTTAAGTGGAAAGATTGGAACCACGCAGTCAAGTTTCATCCACTTAATGGATGTATCCCCGACTCAAATTTCCTGACCAACACTGCAGGTGTTTGTATCTCTCAGGCTCGATTTATCCTGGAATATACGAAAAAAAAGCATAGAGTACAGCCCTGTGAGGTAGGCTGGCACCAGATGGGAGCTCCATACCAACACCATCATCCTTATCCTCATTAATCTGCGTTTAAGCAGGAAAAAAATTCTGCAGTCCTTCATACCCTTCTCTCATGGAAGCCTCAATTTTCATTTACTCTCCACGTCATGCCCTTGGTTCTGGATGCTAGAATTAGCTCGTTCATAGTAACTGTAACTAGAGGGATGCAAACCTGCCACATTTAAAAGGAAAAAAAATGAAAAAGTAGAGCCAGAGATCTGGGGGTCAGCGCGTGCCCCTAGTGGGATCCAGGGGCAATGCCTTGGTGGGGGTCAGGGGGAGACTTTTTGTAATTTGTGTGCAAAATTCATCCCATAAAGCATGCAGATACACTTTCTTTTTAAAAAAAAGATCTTTTATGACTTGCTCCTACAATGACCGTACTTGAGTGAATGAACCTATTCATTATCTATAAGTGTAATAAAGGGCTTAAATAAAAGAAACTGAATTATGTGTTATGATTTGTGTGTGTAAACTGGTAGCTCTACAGACCATTTTCACTTGAACACAGACCTGATGAGGATGGCCGAACACTGGGGATGTCTGAAAATGCTGCATAATGTCGCTCTGACGGTCACATTACGTACCCATGCATTGAATTTTTTTAATAAGCCACATATAACGAAGTCCCCCCCCCCCCCCCCCCCCCTCCTCCATTCAAATCAATGTTTGATACAACTTACTAGTCATGTTGACACATTTTGTTGGCAATTAGTCTTCTACGATTGGGGCCAAGTCGGTGGTAATGCGAGCTAATACTAGGTCTTGCTAGTTCAGTAGTAACCTTCATTATTCCTTTTTTTAAATCTCCAATGGAAATTCTGTTTTTCCGCAACATACAGTAATAAATGGCTGTTTTCAATAGTTCGCTGAAGCCTTCAAATCTGTAAATAATAAAAAGTAATTAAGTCTTAACAACCTGAATTTTTTCACCAAGTTAAACTGCCATTGCATAATTAGTGACACCACAGACAATACTGACTGCACTGTCATTTTTTTTGGAAATTAGCAAACTGACTTGAATGATATTTTCATTTAATGGTTCCAGCCATTAAAAGACTGATGATGTCACAGCCAGTTTCGAGTTATGGAATAACTGAAGGAAGAGGGGTGGGGTCTTTTTTTTTCAATTTCCCTGTTGATTAACAGTTCCAGTCCTCAGCAATGAAACCAGAAAGGGAAAGAATCTAACAGCGCATTCCCTCACAGGGGTATATCTTAGTTTCACTAGATGCAACTTCCCCACCCTCATTCAAAACAACCCCCAAGAGTGTTTATATTGTTGACCCGCGGGAAGCAGATTTCTACAAGAAGTACATAAAGTACAAGTTCCAGTACTAGAAAGCAAACCTACTCAATCACCACCATTCATGATTCAACTCCATCCATTCTCATCAGTCTGTCTCCTACTCCCTCTTATCTTCTTTCAGCCAATACCACCCTTCACCTATTCTCCCATTCTTTTGATCCACCAACGATCCACCGCACGCTGTGTCCCGCCCGCCACTCTCTTCATCCAGCCTACCCCTCCACCACTACCACTCTCGCACCCCACCACCCTCTCCGTCCGCTCTCCTTCCACCGCCCGCTCAAGGTCATAACGAGTCGGCAGGCATTCCTGGGGAAGTGATTGCACGGAATGACCCTGCACGGTTAGAGCATGTTTACCTTCCAATTCCCATCATGAATGGAGATTAGCCAGCTGTCTGAGTTGAGCGGCTCTGCCCCTTCCGCGTCATAGTCAGACGATTGACCTTGACATCCGGCAGTTTAGTGTGTCACTCTTCAGTCAAGGCCAGTCACGGCCGGAAAAGGGACAGTTGTAGGTGTGCACTGGGGGATTTATCGCCTTGTAAATGGTACTCCGCATCGACTAAACTTAGAACTGATGGACTGGCTCTCACACACTTCCTGCTGCAGCCACAGTTCATTGGATGGGAGGAACTGCATGACGATTGTCTTCACAGTGTCCTGCCGTGGACGTTTTGCATACCATGTACAGGCATTACCATTGCAAAATGATGACATGGGGGAAGGGGGGGGGGGGGGGGGGTTGAAGGCAGTTTCTTGAGTCAATGTATTCATAATCTAAAGCATAAAATTAGGTCACTTTTCATAACACAAAAGATACATTTTTAAAGTAAAATAAGCACTAGAATGTGTTGTACTCATAGTCTCTGTCAATGCCATGCTTTTCCACACATAATGTGTGCCAGATAATGAATTTTATATGCTCAAAGTGTAATCTGCAGCATTCAGAGGGAAAAGAATAAAGAGCAGCTCAGCAACGGGTATCATCATCTGTTCTGGGCAATGGCCTGTTTTGTGATGCCAAGTCAAAGAAGCGAAAGCAACTGATCAGATGGGCCCTTTTTTCCTTCTGCTTTCACAACTACCTAGCTGTAAAAACCGACTTGAAGAACACACTGTGTGTAACATTTTGTTTGAATACCATCAATCAGACACCAACACAGCATTCCGAGATAAGTACATGCCAGAAATGTTAACTTTGTTCCAGTCTGACACAACCAAACACAGTGAGTGGCAAGAGGGACATGAGCTGCACGACATCATGTCTGTTCACCTGGAATGGAAAACTGCCACATGCTGCCCAGACCTGAACAGTGATGAAAGTCAATGGACACTTTGTAATGGTAACCCAACACTAAGTCACTCCCTAGCTATCATACAAGTTACCTTGTTCCTAAAAATCAACTTCTTTAATATGTGTTACAATCAGCAGATATCATATAGGTGAACACTGACTATCAACACACAGATTTCAATTCTTTGCCCCTTTGTCTGTATATACAACACAGAAAAAGGAAAGGGTTAAAAAGGATTAAATGAACACAGAATATGACTAAAACTTGAAAGGTTTTCCACATTAGTATCAATCAGTGTTTCCCATACAGCAAATTGTGATAACCATGCCTAAACTGCACTTTTTTTGTTTGCCCTGTATGTTGTGGTGATACATGCACTTCTTACATGAACAATCAATACACAGGGGTTCCATTTATTGCAAAATTTTGCGTAATTATTGCGTTTTTCTGCCTTCCTACGCATTTTTTTCGCGGCCGTGCGTTTAGCGACGCAATTTTCCCAGGACCCTGTTCTCAACCGCAAGCCTATGTCAGAGGGGCAAAACACGGCACAGACCTACAGCAGACTGCATGACACCGCCAATTAGTGATAGTGCGTGCACATTTTACTCTGTGGCACTCGCTGACTTTTTGCTAGATCAAGAATGTTCCAAAACGCCTCATCCTTTCTCCCCTCGAAATAAAATGGAATCTTTCCCGCGTCTGCGATGGTGCCATCTTCCAATCGGAATACGTTATGACTTCCCACGCACACACGATCATCCCACGTGTTAAGGCGCGTGATTCAGAGCTGTTTTGACGGGAGTGAGTACAATTTACTTTGTTACGCATTTTTTTCAGCGCTGACGCAATTTTTGCGGAGGCGTGCGTTTCTTGACGCAAAAGCTAAAAAGTCAGTGGAACCCCTGAATACAGTAAAAAAAATAAAAATTACAAAATCCAAAAGTTGTACAACAAGCACTCACCACGTGTGCAACCAGATGACAGGAGTTAAGTACCCGAGTTCTCTTCCAAACTTTGCAGATATCAGCACCATTCTATATTCATATTTCTAACAGTTGAATGAAAATGTTGCCATCAACAATTTACTTTGGAAAAAATACTGACAATAATGTCCTAGACATCATAAAAAGTTCTATCACCCTTCCGAGTCTGCGGGGAAAAAAAAATCTTTACGCCATCTAACAATACACTCTCTTCACAAGTATTCATGGCAATGAGGCAACTGAACTGCTTCTAAAAACTGCACGAACAATCAATATGCACACAGCTCTTGTCTGACAGGATTTCTTTCACACACACACACACACACACACACACACACACACACACACACACACACACACAGATATGTGTATGTCATGCACAGATATCAGAAACAGCATTTACTCTCTCCCATCTCAAAGTTTTCTAGAACATCGTTGTTAACCTTTGCCTTCTGCACCCAAACCACTCTCAACTGAGACACGCCAAATGCAAAAGAATGACAATAAAACTTTTCAATTGTTTGCAGGAATTCATCTGCTGATGCAATTATTCAAAATGGAAAAATGTTCTGCACATTGTGCATCAACCACTGCAGAAAAACAAAATCTATTGAAATACCTTTCATTTTAAAGTCAAATCCAAATGAAAATAGCGCCATTTTTTTCTCGGCAGTTGCGTTTCATGGCCTCCTTCCTCTCTTTACAATTACCTACTGCTCAAAACTGCCAATCCAATTTACTGAAATATATGTGAATTGCTGTAGACTGAAGATTCAATATAATAAATTCTTAAGTCCTGCAACTGAGCAAGACCAAGGTGATGAAAGTATCGATGGGCAGCGTGTATTGTTTTCTTTCTTTTGTTTTTGTTTTCAGTTTTTCTACAGTAACAGAGAATGGCAAGGTAAGGTAACGTTGCTTACAGCCCAGCCGACAGCAAAGGGCCATATCACATCAGAGCTGTCACCGTGAGTAGCAGAGAATGAGAGAATTGATTAAGGGAAAAGAGAGAAAAAACATGATGTGCTATCTCTGAGTCTGAGGCAAGCGAGGGGGCAGAGCAGGAATATGTGCATGTTTCCGAGGGGAAAAAACAGCAACAGAAAAAGTAGTTAAGAGGAGGCTGGGGCGAGGGGAGAGAGAGACAGAGAGTCTGAGACAGTGAGAGAAAAAACAGAAGGGTGAGAAAAGTGCTGCCGATTTTGAGTAATTCCACATTTAATAAAAATGACACTAAAAACAGCTTCTGTCATTTCATGTCCTTTGCTTTCCTACTACTAGACTTTTTCCCCTCAGGTTGGTGTGTGTGTGTGTGTGTGTGTGTGTGTGTGTGTGTGTGTGTGTGTGTGTGTGTGTGTGTGTGTGTGTGTGTGCAGGGTTGCACATCCACGTCAGACATCGGACATAGACCGATTGCACATGCAAAATGTCCGATATAACTGGCAGTGAAGAGGACAAATGTCCCATTACTTTGCCGAAAACGCGGTCACTGTCCGATAGCTTTCCGATGCTCACGGACATGGCACCGGCCGTTTATATCAAGCCCGCATAATTATTTGAGTCCGACCATCGTACAGAACTCCAGTCTGTAACTTTAGTGTAAGCCCAGTGAATCACTAGGCCTATAACTATTACTAGTCCCGTGTGCCACTGGCACTAAGCTTAGTGGTGAGCCGTGGCGGTCTATTTTTAGCTCGTTGGCTTGCAACTCTGCCTCCCTGACTCGCAGAGGCTGAGCCAGCGAGGTACACGGCTCGCAGCTGAGAGCTCGCAGCCAGCTTGTGTCAGGGTTATTTTTAGCGTAAAGCGGCTAAAGAGCGATAAGCCTTGTACTTGTTACGTGTTGTAGGCCATGTAGGCACATGTTGCTGAAGCGGAGACTGGAAAGGAATCCTTGCTCCATGACGCCTGCCTAAGCGTGCAACATTTATCACTATCAGACTGTATCACACGTGACGATGCCACCCAAAAAGAAACTCAAGAAAGACGCAGGTCAGAAGACTTTGGCAACTTTTTTGTCACCTGCAAATCGGGACAGTAGATCTACAGAGAGTGCCGACACATCTAGTGCTGTGGACGCAAGTGAAAATGACGTGACCAGCACTAGGCCTAGTGCCAGCAGCGAAGAAACCGGCGGCAAAAAACAAAGGACATTTGTCAAGTCGTGGTTAACACTGTTTCCTTGGCTTCGTCATACAAATTCGGCGATGTTTTGCGAAATGTGCGTGGAGGCGAAATTTGTGAATTCCTTTACACAGGATGGCTGCACTAATTTCCGAAAGAGTGCACTGATAGAGCACGCAGAAACAAAGGACCACCAGACCGCTATCCAGCTTTTGTAATACCATTTTTGTGTGCATGATAAAACTTAATATACATTCAATATGGCTTGCGTTCAAAATGTCCGATTGATTTTGTTATGAAGAGGACAAATGTCCTATTACTTCAGGGTGGTCCAGGACATTTGTCCTATAGATACTGCTAAGGATGTACAACCCTGTGTGTGTGTGTGTTTGTGAGTGTCACTGTGTGTGTGTGTGTGTGTGTGTGTGTGTGTGTGTGTGAGAGAGAGAGAGAGAGAGAGAGAGAGAGAGAGAGAGAGAGAGAGGAGAGAGAGAGAGAGAGGAGAGAGAGAGAGAGAGAGAGAGAGAGAGTGTGTGTGTGTGTGTGTGTGTGACATATATATATATATTTACTTGATAAAATGAATCTTTGCAGCTTGTTAAAAAACAACAAAAAAAACATTGCATCAGTGAAACGATTTTCAGAAAAGTTACAGAAATAAACAAACAAAACAATTTTTGACAGAAATAAACAAAAACAATTTTTGACGAAGTTAAAACAACAAAGTAAACAAACAAAAACAAACAAATAAAAACTAAGAATCAATTTTTTTTTTTTTTTTTTCAAAATCATTCGCGATTCCCAAACAAAGCAAGCATTTATAAAGTGATATTAGTTGAACAATGATTCTAATAGTAATAACGTATCAATTCTTTTCAAGAACAAGGTGGATGTGGTGGAGCAAAGTACAGCTGTTCATTTACTCAACCAGCTCAAGAGATAACTTGATAAGCCATTGAGATTTTTCCTTGATCTCTAATGTTCAGATGGTAAGCCACATGACATTTAGTGTGTAAACTTTCAGGCAATCCGTTTTTAAGTTAAGGCAGTACAACTGTTGAGAACTTGTCACTACAAAAAACCACTGTATTTTAAAGTAATTCCCTTACTGTTTAATTCACTATGAGGTCTCTACGTTTTTGTTTTCAGGGTATAGTATAACTCCTGAAGTTGTTTTTCACAAAGGTTCCAGTAGTTTTTAGCTTTCTTTGGCAACAGAATAGGCAGATTTAAAATTTTTGTCATGGCAAAATTTCTACCCATCACTGGCCCCATGTTTTCTGCAGTACTTACTGCATGCACACACAAAAATTACCAAATAACATAAAGCGTGCTTGCCAATCTTCGCAAACGACTAGATGAACAACACATAACACTGGCTAGTAAAAGTATGTCTGGCACAATTGTGAAGAACTTTATGCCTGAAATAGCCACACTATTTTGGTGGAAGGATCATGTATTATATTCTGCTTTCTTTCACTACAGAGTGAAAGAGTTACTCATGATGTATCAAATGAATTGCACCAATTCAATTCAATGGAATGCAGAGCTTTTTTTATATATCAATTACATTTCATAAGATCTTTTTCAGTCTCTATTGGGTGTCTGTCTAGATGTAGCTGTCATTGACTCGAAGCTAGGCACATCACTGTAGCTCTTGGCACCTGATCCTACTACTCCTCCACCACACCACATCCCCCCATCTTTCACCTCTTGCTCCCCTCCCCCCCTCCTTTCACCTCTTCACTCCACTCCAACCCAGACCCCAGAAAATATGTTTTGCATCACCAAAACAGTCTTGGTCATTGGTGATTTCCTCAATTCCTGCTATCTCTTATCCATCAAACCCTGCAAATTTTCTGTTTTGAGAATTTCTATTTCAATGAGTGTTTCTGCTTACTAGTTACACATTTTTAGTGGGTATATGGCAATAAACACACAAAAAATCACTTTTATTACATGCTGAAAATCTGATGATCCAGTGACAAAAGCATTTTATCTTTCATCTTCACCAAAAAACTTAACACACAAAAATTGCAGTCACAGAATTCTCCTGAGTATGAAACATCTCATATTACATGTTCCCGATTGTGGTCAACTTTCAAGAGCAGGCTGTCAAAATGGAAGCGTCCAACACTGATCAATTCATTGCCTTACACTGTAAGTTACAGTACATGTACTTGCTCTTAAAAGCAAACAGTTTGTTGTGCACCTCTGCTCTCACTCTCACTAGTCTCAGTGTGAAATTGTAAACATTTTTTTGCAATTTCAATGCACACTGAATGGAAAGCCCTTAAGTTTTAACTTGAGCTGTTTTGTGGAATTTACCTGCAGACAAGACGACAACCACTTCAGACTGTGTGCCATGCCCTTAGACAAAACCCTCATTGCTGTCTGTACAGACCTGACTATAGTAAGATAATAAAACCACATGCACACTACCAATCTCTGCATGCAAGTTGTATGCATTATGACTGAGCCATTTTTTTTAAAAGTTTGCAATGTACTGTTTATACTGTTGATCATGTCCAACAATATTACGCCATACTTCCTGAA
Organism: Conus ventricosus; assembly: GCA_018398815.1. Classification (NCBI taxonomy): domain Eukaryota; kingdom Metazoa; phylum Mollusca; class Gastropoda; order Neogastropoda; family Conidae; genus Conus; species Conus ventricosus. The sequence continues at coordinate 55,961,625 of CM031610.1, read as the reverse complement.
ATGTCTACTTATAAATACTCTGCCACAAAAAAAAAGAAAAGAAATCAGGATGCTTAGGGACAGTTACAATAAAAACTAAAGACCAAGGATCCTAGTAAATTTCCAGTTACCAAGTGTGTGGACTGGCTACAGAGGAGAGAGTGGGACGGGGAGTGGGAGTGGTACTTGAGCAAACCTCTGAAAACATTATGCTATGGATGTCCACACAGACTGCAGAGTATAGCAGCTTCAATTTAAAATGTGTTCACTTATTCAAAAATGATTTCACAAAACCTTACATGTTCACATGAAAAAACGTTTCCTTAACACTGAAACAGAACATTTGGACCATAAATTTATAAACACAAAAGCTGTTGCAGGGATCAGGAGACCCTGAAAATGTTAAACTCACAACAGCTAAAGATCCATATTTTTAAAAAAATTAAAAAAATAAAAAAAAATAAAAAATAAAAAAAAAGAAAAGAAACCACCAAGTATAGATCAAAACTGAAATCACCCTTGTGGATTCCCCTTCCTTCTGAGATCTATCCTGAATCTGCTGCATGAGGTTTTCAAAAAAAATAATTTGACTACGTTTAAGTTAACTATTAATTGTTATTGAGAAATCGCAACCCCTAGCCTCCTTCACATTATCAATAAAGGTAAATTAAAATAGCGTATATCATATGCCATATTTGGTATTTGGAAACGTTTTGAACTATGTGTTGTTTTTTCCTTTCACCCAAAAGACAAACTTAGTTTGCCTGTTCCTATCACAAGGATCAACAGTCTCTTCAATCATCTTCAAAGAGAGAGAGAGAGAGACAGACTGACAGATACAGAGAGACAGAGACACAGAGAGGAATGCAAGCTGTCAAATTTGGTTGCTAAAGATCTTCATCTCTGGCGAAACAAAAAAACATGAATATATATAGTTATACTAAACAAAATATTCAGTACATCTTTAAAATTCCCACCTAAATACAGTAAAAATGTTTCTAAAAACCCACTCTGAAATCAAAATTATAAATTAAGCGAGAGATAGAAAGACTCAAAAGACAGTGAGATAGAGAGACAGAGACAGATAGAATATGGAGATGATGTAGTTATGGAACGTGTGTGTGTGTGTTGTGTGTGTGTGTGTGTGTGTGTGTGTGTGTGTGTGTGTGTGTGTGTGTCCCCGGCTGCAAGATTTTTCAATTTTTTTCTTTACAAAACAAAAGTGCTAATTTCAGTCACAGTGTCGTGTGAAAATTTTCCTTGTCAACGTTTACTTTTTTCATGGCATATGGAATGGGTAAACGTCTGTTTTATGTTGGGCATTCCTGCTTGATCACTTCTTTTCTGTTCTATTGGGGGAGGGGTGTGGCTGAGGGGGTGGTAAAGGGGTAAGGGGGCAGAAGAGGTGGGATGGAGTAGGAGACAGGAGAGGTGTGCTAGTAGGTGGTGTGGTGGTGGGAAGGTGGAGGTGAATGAATGCATGGAAGCTGGAGGTGTGGGATTGGATCTGGCTTTCAATCCCCCCCCCCCCCCCCTCCCCATCCCAACCTCTCAGGTTTACAAGTTGTTCCATTAGCTGTCCTGTACTGTTACAGATGTTCAATATCAAGTCACCTGTAGCTCTATGATTAAGTTTGACTACAGAATGGCATAACAAAGAACTTATCATTAAAGAAGGGAGGAAAAAAGCATACAAGAAAATGGTTCATCCAAATCATTTCAATAAAACATAACATGTATTTGATCCATATAATTTTATAAAAGAATGTTGAAAACACCCAGTCTCTCTCTCTCTCTCTCTCTCTCTCTCTCTCTCTCTCTCTCTCTCTCACACACACACACACACACACACACACATATATATATATATTATTAGTCAAGTGTAGTTTATCATTTTAGCATACGAATGATTGTTCATAAATTTAACTTGTGTATCAATTGTTAAATGGATTTGTGTTTCAATTGCTACTTCACAAAGTTCCGCACTGTTAAAATAACTTTGTGCAGTCTAACAAATTTAATTAAATACCAAATGATAATAATATAATAAATATTAACACAAACTGGCCTGCACAGATAAGCCCACTTCACTGACAGTAACATGGTTTTGACACTACTTTCCCACAACCCCACCACCTCTACCTCTTCCTGTCTTTAAGTTGATCTCAATGATTGCTGGCTTGTCTAACAGTAACACATTGTATAATGAAATCACTTTCACCATTTCAAATGAGACAATAATGTGCAACTAGCACAAATTTCCTTCTAATAATTAAATTTGACACAATACTGAATGATTAGCGTTGGATTTATTCATCTGTGACATATATATATATCCTATTCATCATCATTTACTTAATTTTTCTGTGCAACTTGTTTTTTTTTTGCTCACATATTGTTGTTTTTTTAGTTCACATACAATATACTCGTCATATGCTTCTGTGGTATCAAATTCAGCACAGACATTCAATATATGTGCCTTTTGAATTTTGTGCGTCACTGTGCAAATGTGTGTGTGTGTACGTGTGTGTGTGTGTGCGTGAGTGTCTGTGAGACTGAGAGCGCAAAGATCAGGTTAAACAAAGTTTTTAAAAAAGCGAGGTATAATCATTATGATTTATGTGCCCCGGGTAGTCGTAGAAAATTGCGCATGATGTATGAGTGGTGAGCTAGTTTTAAGTAAGCCTTTCATATGGGATGCCTCTGCTTTTAAAAGAAATTAAAGTGACTTTCGTTTACCTGACTTCTGTAAGGTGTCCCTCCAATGCCTGGTCCTTGTGGATAAGACATTGTGCGTGGATTTCCATTCCAACCTTGCTGCCCTAAAGGATAGGATGCAGCACCCCTCATCTCGCCACCCTTTCCTTGACTGGTAAAGTCACTGTAATTCCAGAAATCTTTGTCCTGAACTTGTCTGGAGCAGCTGATTCAGCGTTGGTGTTGGTCCATTCTGGGACTGGGAAGGCATCATCCTCTGGGATGAACTGTAAGACCCAGGCATTGCTAGACCTGGAGGCATTTGTCCAGCACGCACTGGCGACATACTTGATCTGGACATAACTGGGTATGATGGTCTTACAGGATTATGCGGAAAATGTCCAGAAAATTGAGCACTTTGATTGTTATAGTCACCACTGCCTGTCGTCATTCCGCCATGTTGCTCACTGATGCCGAAAGTACCTCGACTGTAGCCCGGATAATTCTGCATTTGATTCGTGTGCATCCCTTCTGACATTTTGGTAAAACTCTCTGGACCTTCTCCGGAAGAATGTGGGAAGTTGTTCATTTCGGAGTTAATGCGCGATCCTTCTATCTGTGGCGGATAATCGTGGTCCGATTTCATGTTTTGCGGCCCTCCATCTTGGACACCTTCCATTGTAGACTAGACCGAAGTGTAGATCCGTAATCTTTCCAGTTTACGAATACAGTCCGAATTCTACTCCTCGGACGCCCGATGAAAGTGTCATCTTAATAATTCAAGACACTCACCATCACGAAAAGCATAATCATGTTTACGGAGCACAGAACACATCTTGATCTGTCAGTAAAAACACAAACCTGAGCAAGCATAATGCAACACGGCTTTAGATCACGACCACTCACAGCAAGGAAAAAACCTTGTGACGACCTCGAAATGGTTTTAAACACGTACAAAGAATCCCTCCCGAGAAGTCTGACTGTCAGATAAAACTGAAGTAAACTTGGGCTTCCTGGTGAAAGCAACTGCTGAAGTCAGATCAACTTGGGTTATTAGAAGCGGCATGGTCTCACAACACAGAACTATTATTATTCCACACTCCAATAAGCGGGAATATTGGAGGATTTGGACATGAAATTCATGCGCAATGGCGTGTTCCGTCGTTCTCTCACATTCAATTTAATTCTGAACTCTTTTTCAACAACTTCAAAGTTTGTACGAACTTTCATGTCAAACAGTTGTCTACGCATATGTAGCACAGCGCGTCCATTAAACGGTCCTGTGGAATTCTTTTCTTTTCTACCTAGCGTAGGTGCACTATTCTTTTAAGGTGTGATGTGTCCGAAAAATTCCTTTTTTGAGTCAATCGTTCAGATACAGAGAGATCTGACAGAAATGGAACCCTTAGAAGTATGTTTTAAATTTTGTTTGAATAATTATTAAATGTATGATCGTAAAACTTTATTGGAAAGTCCGATCTGCTGTAGCAGAAAGTGGCGGTCAGGAGAAGGTGGAGGGGTGAGTATATGTATAACCGGAGGGAGGAAGAAGTTAACAGCTAGGATGCCAAGGGCTTTCGCACTGACGTCAACCAGAGCGCTACATGCACTTTTTTTTTTTTCGTTTCCACCAAAACGACAGAAAGGTTGTGTATTTAAAAACCAAACTCGTCAAAACTATTTACTTTTGTCATTTTTACAATACAAACAAATGAAATGGACAATTGAAGACACACACAGTGGCAGAACTTTTCGGCCAGCTCGCCTCAAGTTGATGGGGGCTTTTCCCCGTTAATAAAACATCCTCCTACGTTACAGCGGCCCAAGACTTTACAGAGCGTGGAAGCACAACACACTGCTTCTGCGGGAGGGGGGGAAGAGGTTCCCCATCGACGCCGCTCACCCACGGGGCCACGAGGTGTAGGGGAGAGAAATCCAATTTGACTTCCCACCCCTGTGACGTCAACTTTCTCTTGACACCTCCTGCGGTTCAGAAATACGCGGGCGGTTCTTGGGACGGAAACTGCGCAGGTGTTTGTTCAGTTAATTTTTTCCTCTCCCCCTCACAAGTGTTTTTTTTCAGCCATTAGATGAAATCGCTGTACAAATTACCATGCTCATTCGAACAAATCCAGAATAAGATTTTTTTTTTTTAATTTTATGAATGTGGTGCATTTCCTCAGTATGTTTGAGTTTAGTTTTTTGTGAGAAAGACTGCATGCGAGTATGACTGCATGCAGTCAACTGAGAACCTGGGAAGAACAACAATATCAGGTTTAATGTTCCAGCTCAAATGTCCCTATAAAAAACATGAGTTAAAAAATACAGCTTTGCAGCAGCAAGCGTTAGGTTTAGCTGTTAGGTTCACACACACACACACACACACACATAGACGCGCACACACACACACACAAAACACCACACACACACTGGAGCGTGGGGCATGAACGTATACTTTGTCACACACACACACTCGCGCGCGCGCGCGCGCGTGGCATCTCATCCCTTCGTGGTGGAGTGTAGCGTACACAAGTGATACAAACCCGAGTACACGCGCTTACTGTCAACACGCACATACGCGCGCGCGCGCGTCAGCTCAATAGTGTATATGTGTGGACACTAGGCGCGCGCGCGCACACACACACACACACGCGCGCGCGCGCGCACACACACACGCACAGACACACACACACGCACACCACACACACACACACACACACACACACACACGAGCCACGTATTCTGTTCAGTCAGTGTCTCACGTAGCCGACCGCCAGTGTCGTCTCAGGGTTGACGTTGAAACGGATTGAGAGAACCGAAACGCCAAGCAAAGACAGAATGTTCTATATGAATAGCTGCTTCTCTGGTCATCTGTAGCATATAGGCTTGATGATCGGTGTACAGAATTATAGATAAGTAGTAGGTAGAGGGAGGAGAGTGGCGATGTACCAACTTTAAATAATTCTTCACCCACATTCGTTGGTTTTGCTTGTTGATTTGCTCGCGTGATAAAGTTACGCATAAACCAATGATTTTTTTTTTAAACCTTTTTTTAATGATTTTTTTTTCTTTCTTTTTTTGGCCTTTTGTTATCCAGCTTCAATCTCGTCTGGCAAAAGATTATAGAGTGTCACACACACACACACACACACACACACAGCAGGGGAAATTTTTGTGCAGATCCGTTGTATGGGTCTGCGCCGCAGATCCGTGGCGTGGATCCGTGATGCGAAGATGCGGTGTGGATCCGTGGTGTGGATCTCAGTGTGGCTGTGTGGATCTGCGATGCAGATCGGCGGTGCGAATCTGTTGTGTTCAGCTGTGGATGGTTTTGATCTGCAGCGCAGATCCGTGGAGTGGATTGGTGGTGGTGTGGATATGCGATGATGTGGATCTGTGGTGGTCTGGATCTGTGGTGCAGATTTGTAGCGCAGATTCGTGGTGCGGATCTGTGGTGTGTGGATCTGTTTTGTGGATTTGCAAGTGGTGTGGATCTGTGGTGCAGATGTGTGGATTTGTGGCCTGGATCTGTGGTACCGATCTGTGGTGTGGGTCTGGGGTGGTGTGAATCGGTGGTACAGATCCGTGTTACCAATCCGTGGTGCTGACCTGTGGTGTTGAACTGTGGTGCCGATCCATGATGCCGATATGTGGTGTGGATCTGTGGTGCGGGTCTTTGGTGCTGATCCAGAGTGTGGATCTGTGGTGCAGATCCGTGCTCCAGATCCGAATCAAATACCAGATTCATGATCGCGTTCGTTAGTAAACCTCTGAACATACCGACCATGTTTCAGGCGATTTGTTTGAAAGATGGAATGTCACAGTGGCCCAAGGACTGACGAACCCATTCAATTTTGGTGCAGGTGACATCCGTGATGCAGATCCGGATCGTGATCAAACGGTAGATCCACGATCCATTCTTATTATCAAGATCATAAGAAACTTTTCACTGAACATAAATACAGTGAAATCATGAAATGATAAACCACTAAGTGATGTGTCTTCATGGATTGTTATCACTTTCTCAGTACTGATGTCTACGTTGATAATTCACATTTTGCGTGTTCTTTTAAAAAGAAAGAAAAGGACATGGGTGGGTGGGGGTCAGGGGGGGGGGGGGGGGGACGGTGGTGGGGGGACGGGGTGGCCAGTTGAGGATGTAAATTCTTCGATCCCTCCCCTGAGGGTAACTAATTTCCAGAGGCTCATCAATAACTTGTGACGTTCCACGCGGTAGGAAGCAGCAAATAAGCATGGTCTGGAACAGCAGTGACATCCGGAGCATGGAATGTGGGATTTGCTTGATTGAGTGAATGATTTAGAATGGTGCGTGCACAACCGACCTCCCAGAACAGCAAACCGGGGGGGGGGGGGGGGGGGGAGAGGGGAAGAAGAAAAAAACCCAAGAAGAACCAGAAATCATCAGCAAAGAGTGGCATGAGACTATAAATTGTACTTTACTCCCTTCATCCAGCCGGCAAAACAAATGATTCTAATGGAACTCAATGTCCCGTCTGAGAGCGAAATGGAGAGAGCACGCATCCACGAAAGACTGAAAAATATGTCAGCCAGTCTGGCTAGCGGCTTTCGGGAATCTGGCTTTCAAGTTTGAATTCACAAGCTGGAACAAAGATGAGAGGGGTGGAAGAGAAGGGGGTGGGGGCGGGGGGTTGTAGGGACGTCTGCCTATGAGCTCATCAAACAGCTTTCAATTTCTGTGAAGAAGCGGTGCCTAATCAGAACATTAAAAGCAGAAGCAGAAGTGGCTGAAAAAGAGTCCTAGTGAAGATATCCATCACAAGTCTACCTGGTGCCCGATCGACCCTCCTGTAGGCGGAACAGGTTCGCCAAGATCCTGGCAGTGCCAAAACCGAGAGAAAAGTAAAGGCTACAGCAGAAGGGCCTCCGGGGATCGTTACCTACAGTCACGACCCGGATGTGATGACTTGGATGCGACCTGAGTCAGAACCCCCACACTTGGCGGGTAAGAGAGGGTCAGCGAAGGGGCGGCGGGCTTCTGTAGATTTTTTTTTTTTTTTTTTTTTTTTTTTTTAGCGTTTCCTTGACTTTCTTCACAGGACTAATTCGCCGTTTTCACTCATAAACTGATTCAAAGGTCAAGACCAAAATGCGCTCGACCTTGCGGCAGAGGTCTGCATGCTTCCAAACACCATTCTGGCTAGCTTATTCATTTGCGTGGCTGTACTTTCTGCGCACTGTGGTCTCCGGCGGTAGACATGGTGTGCAGGCAGTGGACTTCGTCCGCATACAGTGACGCCTCTTGGAAGAAACTCAGGCTGAAAAGACGTGTCAAGGAGGCGGGAAATGAACTGAACTGTTGTTGACGTTACCGGTCTGATATATGTTCACACTTGAACATTACCGGTCTGATATATGTTCATACTTGAACAGAGTCGATGGTTTTTACTACCATTCACAAGAGAGTTCACTAAATTTGGCCAACCGTTGACGTTACCGGTCTGATATATGTTCACACTTGAACAGAGTCGATGGTTTTTACTATCATTCGCAAGAGAGTTCACTAAATTTGGCCAACCGCGTTGCCTGACACATAGGCCTGTTCCCCATGCAATACAAGAGAACAAGATGAAAACCACAGTTTCAGAAAACAGGGTCGTCTCTGATTCAGCTGGAAATCTTTTCCAAGTTATGTACCACCTCTAGTTTCCCCGCCTTACACCATAGATATCCTACAATAGGTTTTTTGATTTGTGCGCGATCCTTCCTCGTTCGCCTCACCAAGACATTCACCCTACTAGTGTTCCGCATGAAAGCTGCTGCCCAGGCTCTTCAGGTGCCACAGGGTGTTTATACACTGTGATCTTCAGGGTTACTGGTCAGACCCTGGTCTCTTACATTATCATGTTGTGGGGAGCCTTGAAGGATGTGGACCGCTGTGCCACGGGTGCTTGACCAGGAGGACACTCGCCTCGGTGACTGACTGATGCCAGACGTTTTGACGTAGGTGATGGCGAAGGTGACTGTCTCCAGTCTTCAGCCACATCTTCACATGTTCCTCTCGTCCCAGCAAATAGTAGCTGTCAATCGGTCTGTGCTGCATATGTTGGAGCTGCAGTTTCTCATTCTGCAGGTCCTTGATTATTGTTCTGACTTCATCAGAGAACACAAGTCTGCTCCTTTTGGACTCCTGTTTTGGCCAACATGTCTGCCTCTAAACCTGCAGTGTGCTGGCACTCGCTGACCACTCCCTGCGCTACAGAACGCAGAACTGCGACGGCCGTGGAGGTAGGATTGAGCCTCGTGTGCGAGAGCTTCTGAGAGTTTGAAGGGTGGAGAGTGGATCAGCAATGACAACAACCCGGTCAACCTGTTGTTCTAGCTGAAATTGGGGAGCCTGCTGTTGCAGTACACGACTGATACCTTCATACATAATTATGTCAGTTAATCTGCTGCTGGTCAATGAATCATCATCATCATGATTGTCAGTGGGCTATTTTGACTTCCTTTGCCAGTGGGCCATATTGGACTCCTTCAGCCAATAGGCTGCACTGGACTCCTTTCGCCAGTAAGACGAATTGGACTCCTTCGTTGACCAGCTGAATGGGCCATGGTATACTCCTTTTGCCTGTGGGCCAAACTGGACTCTGGTTGCTAATGGGTCATGCTTGATTCCTTTTTCCAGCGGGCCAGATTGGATTTCTTTTGTCTGTGGCCAAAGTTGGTGACTCCCTTTGCCAGTGGGCTACACTGGACTCTTTCCAGTAGCACCTGGGTAAGTTTCTCTTCCTTTGCCAGCCATATTGCCACTGGACGAAACTGTGTGCGTCGCAAATGGGCCGGATTTTATTCTTGTTGCCAGTAGGCCAGATTCGAGTCTTGCCAGTGGGCCAGATCTGACTGCCGTTGCCTCTCTTCTCCAGTGGACATTTGTCTCCCTTCTCTCGCAAACTGACTCCCAGTCAGTGACCACTGAAAGTGTATCATAAGCATCGTGTATACTGACCCGATTTGCATGTACAGGTCAAATCTCAGTGTGTGTGTGTGTGTGTGTGTGTGTGTGTGTGTGTGTGTGTGTGTTCTCTCTCTCTCTCTCTCTCTCTCTCTCTCTCTCTGTGCGCGCGCACGTGTGTGTGTGTGTGTGTGTGTGTGTGTGTGAGAGAGAGAGAGAGAGAGAGAGAGAGAGAGAGAGAGAGAGAGAGAGAGAGCGCTGTGTGCCTGCATGTGTGGTTTGATTGTCTTTGAATGTGTGTGTGTCAGTATGTGGTCAGTGTATCTGTATCTGCCAGCCGCAGTGTTATGTGCGTAGTACGCTCGACTGCACGTGAGTGAATGCACTGTCGATTGTGTATGCATATGACTCGTTTCTCTGTACAATGGTGTGCGCGTGCTTAGGCGCGCGCGCACGCATGTGTGTGTGTTTTGAGATGTTGTTGGTAGGTCCAACACCTAGAAAGGGAGTTTCGAGCTCTACGAGTTAAAGACGGGTCGCGAAATGCTCGGTCGAGCCATGCATAAACGATGTGATTTTTGTTCACCGGGGAGGTAATTGTAAGTCGTGGGTTGAGAGTGGTACGGTTGAGTCCCTTCTCGAGCACTTCTTTTCTTTTCTTGTCGCCCCCGCCCTGCCCCCCCCCCCCCCCCCCCCCTCCCCCACACACACACCCTTTTTTTTTTTTAAATATTTGTTTTGTTTTGTTTTTGCTTGTTTGTTTTTTTGTTTGTTTGTTGTCTTTTCTTTCTTTATTTCCCCCTTTTTTTCGTTGTGTTTTTTTTTGTCCCCCTCCCTTTTTTTCTTCTTTACTTTTGTTTTTCTTTTCTGTTCTTTTCTTTTTCCGCCCCGTCATTCAAAACTTTCCCAACAAACTACCTGATATCGTGTCTGTTTTCGCCAAGGAATAAGGCTAACTTGTCCTGGAGGATCTCCGGCCGAGAGGACGTTAATCTCACTATCCACACGGAAATTTCAGCAGGCTTCTGACAGACCTGACCCTTTTGAAAATCAAACTTTTTGTAGCATGCACGTACTCTTAACTTAGTTCAGCCAGGACTATGCAAAGGATGCGAGATTGTGACAGAGAGACGAACGGACTGAGAAAGACAGATGAACGCACTCTCGATCGCGATCTGTAGGGTAATTGGACTCCTTTTATTTTGAGCTACACCCTCTTATTCAGTAGTAGTTGAGGAATGAAGGGAAGTCATGTAAAAACGTCTCTGTTCAAACGATTCGGATGTATCTGTGTCTCCTCGTGGGTGCGCCATGCTGGGGGTTTTCCTCTAGGTCACTGGTAGGAGTCCCATGCTGGGGATTCTCCTGCAAGTCTCCTAGTAGATGTGCGTTCTGGGCATTCTCCTACAGGCCTTCTAGTAGGTGCGCCATGCCGGAAATTATTCTGCCGGTCTCCTGGTAATAGCGCCATGCTGGACTGACATTCTCCTACAGATGGTCTAGTAGGTGCGCCTTTCTGGGCATTCTCCTACAGGTCTCCTGGTAGGTGCGCCTTTCTGGGCATTCTCCTACAGGTCTCCTGGTAGGTGCACCTTTCTGGGCATTCTCCTACAGGTCTCCTGGTAGGTGCGCCTTTTGGGGCATTTTTTTAAGGTGTTCTGGTAGGTGTGCCTTTCTGAGCATTCTCCTACAGGTCTCCTGGCAGGTGCGCCTTTTTGGACATTCTTTGAAGGTGTTCTGGTAGGTGCACCTTTCTGAGCGTTCTCCCACAGGTCTCCTGGTAGGTACGCCATGCTGGACGCTCTGACAGGGTGTTTACGTTATCATTTCAACGTTGGATCCGCGCATCTGCAACCTGCACATAAATTCTTGATTTAAATCAATACCTTTTTCAGCCCTACTTACTGTTTGATATTTTATTATCATGTGACTGGACAGATCTATACACATACCGGCAGAGGAGTCACGTTTTACGACAGCAAAATTTCACATTTATGATTTATCATTTTGGATCCCACAGTTTCAACTAAGACATTGAAATAAAAACAGTCACTTTATATTGAAATTATCATCATTTAGTCTTACGTAAGACATGAAGTAAAAGTCATTAGTTCACATCGAAATTATCATTCTGTAGTCTTACACCACGAATTCTTTTATCAAGCATGGCATTAAATGAAGTCCAACAGTCTTCTTTATATTCATCGTTCAACAGCAACACAGCAAGATGAGTATTCAAACGATGTAACAATGATTTCCGAAGGGTACAGCTGATTTTCTTCATTGCGTAAAACATTCTTTTATATTCTTCACTTGGATTAACATTTTCCCAGCATCATTTCACATCACGAGTTAACGTAGGCCTACAAGAAAAATTATGTCCACGCTCACAATGCTTAAAGAAGCGAAGCTTAAGAGAGAACACACACACACACACACACACACACACACACACACACACACGACGCGCGTAACTCATGAAACGTATTATTATTGAAAAATATTTCTCAAAATATTTCAACGTGTGAGGAATGTTTATAGAGAAACGTTTTGAAACTCTTTGTTGTTTTTGACAAATATTTCTCAAATCATTTCAAATGTTTAGGGAGGATAAACTATAGTGAAATATACCGGGTAAGTATCCCCCCCCCCCCCCCCCCCCTCCATAAATTATCACTTTAATTCATTGGGTCAAACAGGCATTCTTCTGCCTGATACTTTACACTGGTTGTACCTGGCTAAGGCCAACCCGCCAGTCACCGTCTAACGTACGCAATTCCTGGCTAGTCAGTCACAACATTCGCAGAACAACATCTCACATTAACGCAACGCATGCTTACTGCAACTGTTCAGACATTAGCCCAAGGGTGAAACTTACCACCTCAA
>CM031610.1:55901632-55946632 GCA_018398815.1 Conus ventricosus | reverse complement strand
TACATATAGATAATGTGACTTTGTTCTATCGCATCGTTTTGACCTCAATTTACGATAGCGATATGTTTATGACGGTTTATGGTAAAAAGTTATTTCTGAACCATCCCTTCCGGCCACTCCCGCGTCTCGCCGCGCACGCACTATATTCTATTTCCGCACGTAAGGCTAACAAGATGGATGCTTCCGGCGACAATGCAGATAAAGCGAAATTAACAGCATCTGTGTTTGGGTATCTACGAGATACTTGCAGCGAAGCAGCAGATATTTTGAAGAAAAAGTTTGGCAAAGTATGATTTTTTTTTGTTGCTATAGTCCTTTTTTTTCCTGGTGACACTGACAAATTCTTCGTCCAACAAAGCGTGACTGTAGCTCTGTCACTGAACTGTGTTAGTGCGTGAACACGTGGGTCCCAGTCCCTTCATTTATGTTTTTTTAATTTTTTTTTTTATTAAACAGATTCAGGTTAGGAGCGATGACACGATCATCAAAGCCTTTTGGTTTTTAGGTCCCGTCATTGTTGTTGTTTGGTTAGGTCGGCGCAAACTCGGTGTTCATAATAACCGTGAAAAGTCATGAAAGGGATTAACACGTGGCCAACAGGAGATGATCTTCCCGTTGGTCATGTGCATAATCCCATTCGAAGTTTATAATTTAAGGTCTGGACAACGTACAAAAACTGTTGAAGGCGAGGGGAGTTTAAATTCCACCCAGAAAATTGTCATGTTTTAAAAGATAGGGAACTAGGAGTGGCGGTCAATGTTATACCATACCTGCATCAAATATTGACAGCCACTTACATTCTTTTTATCCCAGTTCTGTACGGCTGTGGAACTCACTGCCGGGTGCCATCAAGATTGCCACAAATGCAATCTCATTTAAAAAACAAATTGATACGACAGTTTTGAGATCTGCATATTGACGATTTTCTATTTTTACTTCCCCAGATATTTTACTGTTACCTGGGCCTGAATTTGGCCATTGCTTTTAACTTCTTGAATATCGAGTGCGACCCCTTGTTGCCAAATTTGCTCTAGGGGCCAACAGTCTGAGTCGCACTATTTTATGTTATTTTACTTTTTAACATGCGCGCTGGTGACCTACTCGTTTTGAGTGAACCAGTATTTTAGGAAGAAGAAGAAGAACTAAAGATCAGAATCAGTTTTTTTTACTGGAAAGTATGTGAAAGGTGAACATTAATCAAGGACTTAGGGATCCATACTGACAACTTTAACAAGCTGAGTTTCACTGTCAGAGAGCATGTGGCTCAGGCACACAAACATTTAAAACAAACGGCGTGATAGGAATGTGAGTAATCCTTGGAATGCTTCCACTTTTTGAAAAACTTGCTCAGCAAGTGCTACAAGTGTGACCCATTTTGGAGTACAGACATTCATTCTGTTAGCCTGATTACAAGACCTACTTGTCAAGAGATAGAACTCTGCTGAACAATTAGCCTTTTGTTATGGATCCTCACTGATATTGTGAGCATCTCTTCACTGAACCTCCCCGTCTGGGAAGTATGGAACTCGGACAGAAGTGAAGTGTCTGGTTGACCAACAAGTAAATTACATACCAATTTACGAATTACCGGGGCGAGAATCCAGTTTTGGATTTGTCTTGTCACAGACAGAGACAGCAGAGGACATTCTTTCTGACTGTCTAAAGCACATTACAGGGTACACAAAGTGAAATGTCTTCTTAGAGTGGAACAGGTGATCAATGTGTGGAAAAGTCTCAAGATTGATTGGGTCTGTGTTGATGTTTCCTTCTGTGAACGTTTTAAAATCATGCCCGGATGCACGCTGGGAAGATGTCTCTGCAGTGTTTAATCCAGATTATTTCCAGTTGCAGAGTTAATCTGTTTTTTTTTTTCTGTTTGAAAACGGGTTTTTATACTATATTATAGGCTTCAAGCACCAAATCGGTTCAGTTTCAAATGATACTGATGCTTGATCATATAGTGTTTAAAAAAGTTTTGGTCATCAGTATCTGAGTACGGCTGAAAACCATTTGCTTATATTTCAGCACTGCATCTTAAACACATACACTTGCACCACATCTCAGCATTGCCTGTGGCAGTGGAACTCTCTTGAGTTTCTGCCATGGGAGGTAATCCTGATTGGGGGTTCATACTTGTTAGTGGGTTTTCCTCAGTAATCAAGTGGTAGGCCTAAGGCTTGATTGTGAAGTGCTAGGCATATGTAGCAGATTCGTGTTGGAAACACGTACTGCCTTGGATTACTTCGGTGGGTGTACCTTGGAAATTCTACCATGCAATACCGTTCTTAATTATAACATTGTGGGAGGAAGAAACTGAAATATTGACTAAAGTGCTGGAGATTTATTTCCCCTAGACTCTTCCCTAGGTATTTTCTACACCGTTTTCTGTACAGTTTGAAGTCCTTTTTATCTGTGCCCAATCTGAATCCAGAAAAAGTATTTCATATTATGATCCCTTATGTCTTCAGAAGTTTACTTTCTATTTTGGAGTTGAGCAACCAGCTTCTTCACAGTCGGCTTGAGGACTTTCTCCAGATATTGCTTGGAAATAAGATCAGTGGATTGTGGGTTCTCTTGACTTTTTTATGGTGTTTGCCATCTATTGCCAAGGACATACATATATGCTGGCATCATTTTATTTCATTCACAGCCCTTACGTGGTCCTGGGTTTTACCAGACAAGCAAAGTTGCCAATAGCATTGATGCGAAATTCAATGATTTTTATTTTTACAGATGAATTTTTTTTGCAGGTTTCAGAAGGTTGAAGTAGTGAGCATTGAAACCATGTCTGCCCTGCCTTGGGACTCCCCAGGATTTCAGCTTGGAATTGCATGAACTTTATCATGTTTTTTTGTTGTTTTATTTTTGATTTTAGTCAGCTGTCTGACTTTGAAGCTTGCTTCCAATTTCTTCATCATTTGGTAGTATGAGCATTGACTGCTCATCGTGGCGACTGTAGTGATAAAAGAAGGGCTTTCTTTCAGACTTCAATTAAAGTAGTCCCAGTTCTCCCCAGACTAGTTGAGGACCATTTTGCTGCTGTCAGATTATTTGCATAAATGACAGCCAATTTGACTGCACATTATACTCATGATACTGTAGATTTTGCAGTAATTTTGGAGGTCCCCCCTTGGTCCAGAGATGTGGCTGTTGGACAGTATGATGAAATTCCATTTCCTTCTTCTTTCTGATGAGCCAAAGTAGAATTGCAACCTACTCTGAATGGGGCAAGGATAGTGGTCATTATGGCTGTTTCTCAGATCTGGTTGTGTCTGACTTGAACCAAAGGCACCTGCTCGGGGTATCTTGAGAGGGTGAGGGATATCATCTTGATGGGGATCTGTTATCGTCAGTTCTGCCTTCTGCTGGTGCTCTTCTTAATCTGTGCAATCGCAGTCATGATCTCCAGTGAAATCCCACAGCTATGGTCCATTGGTGCAGGTGACCAAGACCTAGCTTAGTAGTGAGAAATGTGCTTTCAGCATAGGTCTTGGACCTCTAACTGGTGATCGACCACTTTGTACCAGGTGACCTTTCTTATGGATCACTTTGTATCAGGTGACCTTTCTTAGGGAATGGACTGCTTTGATTAGGATTTGCAGCTGCCACTTACTTAGGGCAGACCTTAATGGCGACCTAGCTGTAGAGCTCTGATATGATGTGCAACCTTGCTGTCAAGAGGACTAATTGTCTAGAAGGCTTTATCCCGCTTTTCAAAGAATTTTGACTTTATGGCAGACTTCATAGTGCCTATCCGCCACTCCCTTTTTGTTGCCTTTGGTTTTCAATGCTTTACTTGGGCCAGGAGGCAGCTTGGTACCAAAGGACATGTCATCCTTTCACAACTCCCTTCCCAGTCTTCACTGTTCCCCAGACTAAAAGATTTGGAACTACGGACCTGCTGTATTCAGTGTGCTTTACTCAAGTCAATTTCAGTTTTTTAGCGTACTAGATTTTTTTTTTTTTTTTTGGCACACAAACAAAATCATGGTATTCATAGACTCCCACCTTTCCCCATCCCCAGCCCATTCATCCCATGCATACTTTGCCCCAATATACTCCACCCCCCACCCCCCTTTTCCAGAAATATTGTAGTGTTTGTTCACTCATACACTTTATGTATTTACTATACAATTCGGTCTCATCCCTGTTTAAGATATTACAAAAAAGTGGCTAGCATTTATATTTTGTGTTGCTGAGGTTCATATTTGGTTATTGAGATTGTTTAAAGTACCCAGATTGTTTAATGATTGTTTAATGATTGTTTAATGTTGCAGGCTTTATCAGCTCAGGCTCCCAAGTTGCAGGAGGTGTACAGTGGCTACTGCCAATGGCTGCAGTAAGTTTCTGGTCAACCTGTGCTAGTGCAGAGTCAGATAGTAACTGTTGCTGTGCACATCTTTCAAGGACTAGGTCATTGTCTGTATATTTTATGCCTCATTGGTACTGAGTCATGTGCAAGAAAGTTTGAAGCGTGTTCCTGCTATGCTCTGCTGTAGTGTCAAAGTGGAATTAAACATCCCAGCTATTAACAATGATTATCCTCGTCCACTTTGATCATCACATAAAAACTCTAAACTGTCAATGTCTCTGGGCCCTCTTGCCCTGCTCTTGTGATGACATCCATTTTGATATTCTCTCCAGGTACATTTCGGTGGTAGCTAAGCCTTTTGTCACTGGACAAAATTCTCACTCAAGACGTCAAGCACAAAGCGTTTTTCATGCACTTTCTTTTCACCTGGCCTCGCCATTTTGCGGTCACATCAGGTGAGCTGTCAGGAATTCAGTATGCAGACACAGAGTGAATGGTCACGTGACTGGGATGTGGAACTCACTCTTTGGCAGTTCACTCTATGTTGCTTATTCAGTGCGTGTTGACTGCCTTCTGACTTGATTTCAATGAAGAGGATGAAATTGCAAGCAGAATCATATTTGACACAGAATCTGAAAGCAAAGACAAATTCTCTGTCGTGGTAAAGTACAGTGACAAAAAAAAAAACAACCCCAAAAAAAAAAACATATGCCCAAGGAGAGGGCAGAGGGATTGCAGAGCACACAAAGGTTACCTTTGCTGTGATTGGCTGTGTGAATGTTCACTTAAAAAGTGGACGAAAAAGTTGCTCTTACCCTCTCTTCTTGAGGTAATAACACATGTTGATAGTCAAAAAGCGACTTGAGACTTGTTTATAATGGCATAAAACTTTACTGTCAAAGTTATCGATACCAGCAAGATAATGGGGACCATCACTGGATAAGATAAGATAATGTTGCTTATAGCCCAGCCGACCGCAAAGGGCCACATCAGGGCTGTCCATCACTGGATGAACTTGGTGGTATCGTATAAGCAAGTAAAGCAAATAGTGCTGTATGTTGGGGGTTTAGTGTTCGAGTAGTGTCCCGCATTATGCTGGATCAAAACGGGGACTGCTGAACATCACCCTTGGTAGTAGGGCAGTGTTTCCTCCGATGAGTTGCCGAAAGCTGCTTGCTGTTGATTGGTCCTTGTAAATTGCTGGTGCTGAGGCTTTTGTAATGTAATAAAAAATAAAGCACTGGCTTGGGTTGATGCGACTTTTTACAGGAATGCCAGAACTAGTTGTTCGTAGAATGGAAGTCACTTCTCCACCACTTTTGAAATGTTCGGCTTAAACGGGACTGTTAAGGTCAGGAGAGTGTCACATTTCATTGAAGTTGGCAGTTAAACAACTTTTGTGTGTTAAGTGTGTCTGAAGCTTTTTACAAGATGCCTACAACTGAGGCATTCTTAGAAACGTTAATATCTTAAGCTGGTTTATACATGAACAGTGTGCTACATAAATCAGTAGATTTTAATTATCTACCTGTTATTTTTGCAGTCTTCATGAAACATGCACCAATACAGTATTAAAGCTCAAATAATATTTTTCTGTTGTGATTTGTTTTTAAAGTTTGGTGCTGGTGACAAAGAAGTGCCGTTAGCAGGAGCTCAATCTAATTACACAAACTGTTTGGTCATGAACAAGAGGGTAGAGCTGGAGGTGGTGTAAGCTTTGTCTGCCCTGTCCTTCATGTCCATCCAGAGTGCTTTCAGCCTGCCTCACTTGCCCTGACAGGCTGTGTTCTGTGTAAGAGATGCAGACAACCTGTATTTATAACTTGAATTTAATTTTCGTGCTGAAGAGTTGCTGTTTAAAGTTGATGGTTGGAGTCCTTAAAAAAAGGTTTGTAACTAAAATAATTAATTGTTTTGTCTTTCCCTCTCTGTTTCCAGATCATTTTAAAGTTGATGGTTGGAGTCCTGGAATAAAGTGTTGTAACAAAAAAGTCGATTGTTTTGTCTTTCCCTGTATGTTTTCCAGAACGTCTGGTAAAGGGAAAGGTCTGCAGAGTGATGGTTCTTCCAAAGCGAAAGATGATTCTTCAAGTTCTGATTCAAGGTGAGCCACTTACTTAGATATTCATGTAAGTATACATATAATTCTTTGTATGCATATGAATTACTTTTTTTAATTGTCATAGCTCTTGCTCGGGTTTCAAGATGTGTTGGCACTTTAGACAGTGAGGTGGCCAATCGTTTTGCCAAGAATGCCGGAGATCCAGAATAATCCAGATAATCCAGACCCCACACCATTCTGAAATCCCTAGTTAGGTCAAAGACCACTTGCATGGTGTGTCTCTAGCCCGGTTGTGAGACCAACTCACAAGTATGGGTTTGTCAGAACAGCTCACTACAGATTTTGTTAGAACAGTTCATTACAGCCCACTAGGACACCCAGCACAAGTGTGAACACTAAGGGAGATAATCCACTTCAGCTAGGATCTGTCGCCGTATAAGTTGGTAACAATGGAAAGTGATGATGGCAAGCTCTCAAGGTATGAATTTGTTAAGTACTGGGAGGATCCAGGTAAAACACACCTGAAATCATCTGGCATCATGTCTTTCCCCTTTAGTTTTTCTTCCTTGCTACAACTTGTATTTGTTGGCTAGGTTGCAAAATAGGCGAATTGGCATGGGTACAGCAGTGATGAGTTTAGTCATTCATTGTATAAGATTCTGCAATGACAGTTAAGTATTGTATTTAATATTGGCATGGAATAATGGATGAAGAGAAAGATGAACATAGCATTGGATGTTCACAGGTAAGGATGAGAAAGGGAAAAGGTGTCCAGAATATTTGCCCATACACATATGAAAAAGGAACTCAGTGCTTGTGTGTAATGTGTGTATATACAAAAGGTGCATCTGTGTCTGCATCAAGTACATTGGCAGAAACATATTCTGACATATATACAGCCAAAGGTTCCTTTGTGTTTCATTATTCATTCTTTGATTTTACGAACAGTTTTGATATGTAAGACTTAATGGAGAAGTTGAGACAGAAATAAGTTTTTTTGGATCAGGTTTAAAAGAGAGTATAGTACCTTTTGAATATTAAAAAGAAATGTAGAGAAGAATACAGAAATGGATTTGAATACATATTATTATTAAACTATTTTGCGGAGGTCTCATGAAGTACTGGGGGTGTGTAGTTAGAACAAAAGTTATAAACTCCATCAGGCTTACAAGACTTGAATCATTTGTTTGCCAGAAGATAGAAACTTGTTGTTCACTTGGCACAAATGCTTGCTTGATAAAAGCAACTTAGCCTACGACCATGAGAGTCTGTATGGTCCTTTGAAGAGCTTTCTCCCTCATTGCTAGTGAAAATATCCATGATGGTGATGTTCGTGAAACATATGCTATCCCTCTATTTTTGGACTGAAGAACACAATGTGTTAATGTTGAAGTTGCTGTCCCTTTTGAATGTTTAGTTCAGTCCACATTATTGCCATCTGGTTGTAGAAATTCACCCCTCCCTCCCTTCAGCTTTTACAAATGTTCGAGTGAATGCGTACTCCTGAAAGTTCTTGGTGGAGGTATAATTGCCCCAGAGTGATATGAACGCACCTTGCTCTGAAATGGATCTGAAACTTTGGATTAAGAGATAGGCAGTATCAATGAGTGCTTCAATAAGGGTGAAAATAACCTATCAGTAGTATTGGATCATTTTTTTTTTTCAATAGGAAACCCACCCCAAGATGGTTTTATGAGAGGGTTAATACATATGCACCAAGATGGTTGAAAAATGTGCCTTGTTGCAGTGTTTTGAACTTGCTGCCCTTTTGAAAGAAACCACATATCTGTTCCTAACTGTGAACTAGGCCTCTCCAGACTGTTGTCTAGATTAGTCATTCTGTGTGTGGTTCACCTGTTCGCACATTTCTCTGCGTGCGTTTGTGTGTAAGAGTGTGTGGGGTATACTTCTGTGACAATTGGTGATGCTGTGGGATTTCACTATGATTATTTTGTTACAAGATTTTTAACGTTAATGTAGTTTCTTTTTCTTAAATTTCTGTGCTTGGTTTATGTTCCTTGTGTTAATGTCAGTGGAACTGAAAGGTTTTTTTAAAATTTTTATTTGATATTATTTGTATTTTTGTTTGTTTTGTTTTATTTTTATTATTATTATTATTTTTTCAGTGGAACTGAAAGTTAATTTGACTAACGGGTCTCCGTCTGTGTACATGCACAAAATTCAGTAAATTTTTTAACTTCATATGTTCTATTTTTCAAAATACAAACAAAAGATACTGCAAACTGCAAAGAAAGTGCTGCTCATGTCAGTAAATTGTGTGTTATTTTATACTCTGTTTTATGCATTTATTTTAACTTGTTTTTTGTAATATTGCATTTTGTTAGTCTTCACATAGTGGAATTTTTATATTCTAATAGTTCTAAGCACTCTGAGCTCAGTAAAGAGAGAGAAAGAGCTCTTGAGAGAGAGAGCTGCTTGATACATATGTACAGGTAGACTCACATGGATGTGACAGTTTATTAAATATTGTGTTTATTCTAAGAGTAAATTGATCTCAGTAAGTCAGAAAATTATGTTTTCTTTTTTGATACGTATTAATTGAAAATAGATATTGACGGGGGATTTTTACCCATTTGATTGATTTGTCAGAATTTTGAGGATTATCATTGCTATACATTCTGCAATGCTTTACAAGCGTTATCATTACTGTTTCTCTTTTTTTTTTTTTTTTTTTATTGTCGTAGGCAGTCAACTTCAACACTGTAAAAGATTCTGGTGCATGCAGAATATAATCGTTATCAATAGTATGATTTTTCGAAAAAACTTATCATAGAGTATGAATTCTGTTTTTGTTATCACTGTGCACTGAAATGTATACCAAGGTGTCTTGTGATATTATAACTACTATATTATTGCTAGATGTTTGAAATGACTATCATTGCTACATATTCCACCACATTGTACTCAGCAGCTCTGACGAGGAGGAATCCAAGCCAAGCGTCAAGAAAGCGGCCACCAAACCAGGGGCTCCAGCACCACGGTCCAACCAGGCTGGCACTTCAGACTCCGACAGCGACTCGGAGAGCTCTGATAGCGAGCAAAATGATTCAGCCAAGAAAAAGAAGAAAATGGCGTCTGCTATTTCACGAGCAAAGACCAGTTCTCTGCCCAATGCGAAGACATCCACAGCCAAAGGTGAATGGGAGCAGGGGTGAAACGGATTGTGAACTGTAATTTTTATGGGGAACAACCATATTTATGAACATTTGCTATTTATAGAAACTTAACGGGTCAGCTTCAGGTGTCATGAAGTGCTTTTTTTTTTTTTCCAAGTGTCTAAGCAGGTTAGAATACAGAGTAGCTTGGAAGTGAAATCTAAAACCTTTTAAGTTTATACACAGCAGTGCAGGGGAGCACTCCCTCGCACACACACACACGCACACGCAGACACAATACACACACGCACTCACACCCTGGAAATTTTTTTGTGCTACCAGAACTGTCAAAAAACATCATTTGCTATCAGCTGTGCTAGAACAAAATGAACGTAGTTCGAAAATTCCTTGAAGCAGAACAAATGTCACCAGCACTCAACGAACGGGACACATAACAAGTGACTAGAACACAGAATTGTGCATTGACTGGCAAAATAAAACCGGTAGTATTGAGTAGGAGGGAAAAGAACACCATCCAAGCTAACTCATGAGCAATGTTGCAGGTCCTACCAGTGCTCTAATCGTATTTGGCTACTGAACTAGCAGTTTCATTACTCCCGTTCTTTTTGTTTGTGTTTGAGGAAGATGATTATTTTCAACTGGGTCATGATTCATGTTTGGGAACATCCCTTGTCTTGGAAACTATGATGGATTCATGGGTGAAACCACACGTCCGGAAAATCCGGAATCCGGATTTCGTATTGGTCGTTTGTCTGGAAATCCGGACATCGGCGTTCGTTGTGGTCGATTTTCCTTTTTTGGGTAGTTTTCGGTGAAGCTGCGTTCTTGAACAACTCGCGCATGCGCCGTCCAAGTTGTTGCAAAACTTGTCTTCCGATTTGCGCCTTTTTCACGATAGCCTACAGCGTGTTCACGTCGCACGTCTTCACGTCGCAACGATCTTCTTCACGTCGGAACGGTCCCGTTGACCTAGATCTAGTCTAAATCTGCTGCACTTCATTCTCTTCTTTGAACACGATGCCGTTTGTGGCTGTGAATGAAGACACGTCGCTGATCGATGCTTCTGTCCCAACAAATGGTCTTGGCGATGGCTGGACGAAAGAGGTCCGGACAATGATGGCGAAACGGGAAAGGGTGACACATTTCTGACTTGGTGCCGCAAAACCACAGCTGCTGTCGTTGCCCGGTGCATCGTCTGCTTGCAGGACATCAAGTATGGAAGCTCTAGCATAACGGCACTCAAAAAGCATGTCAAATACAACAAACACCAGGAAAATGCAAAGGTAGGCAACGCTCTCTCTCTCTCTCTCTCTTATCATGTTGCTATGTTGAATTGTCTGTATGAATGATATGTGCTGAAATAATGTATGCTTGACAAGGACAGATTGTAAGACTAGGCTTTGGCCTAAAATCTTCATCCTTGGGTATTAAAGATCAATCAATCAATCAATCTCTCTCTCTCTCTCTCTCTCTCTCTCACACACACACACACACACACACACACACACACACACACACACACACACACACAGTTTTTAGAATAGGAGTGGGTGGTCAGCTTTTATTGTGGGGTTTTTTTGTTTGTTTTTTTTGGGGAGGGGTTGTCAAAATAGTGTGCTAGATGGTGATTTTTTACTTCAAATTTGATAGCCCGTACATCATTGACGGCTGAGATGCACATGCTTACGTAATCAGGAGGTTGGCATTTGTTTTATTGATTTTTAAGGTTTTTTTCCCTACTGGTCAACAAAAAGTTAAGGGCCAGAGGTCAAAAACTAGGATCAGTCAGCAAACGGGAAACAAACCTTTTTCGCCTGATGGTGCATTAAGTTGTTTTTTTTTGGGGGGGGGGGGGGGGGGCAGCATAAGTTACTCTGGGACACAACATTAGTCTTATTTCACTTATAAAAACATGCTGAAAGTACCTCAAAATGGTCTGATTTTAATAACGAAAATGTAAAAATGCTTCAGCTTCAGGGGGCTTCGCCCCCTGACCCCCAACAAGGGGCTCTGCCCCTTGACCCCACCTTTCAGGATTTTCAATTTTCCCAGGTTTCACCCATGTGGATTGTTGAGTGTGTGTGTGTGTCTGTGTGTGAGGTGTGTGTGTGTCTGAGGTGTGTGTGTGTGTGTGTGTGTGTGTTTAGTCTCATAATACATAAACTCAGCCAATATGAATCTGAGGAGAAATGAGAAGGATCTTTGACTTACAGGATAAACGAAGGCAGGCGGTGGTTGTTTGTGGTGTCTTTCCGGGTTTGCCAGTTTGCAATCTGGTGTACACAAAGGAGCATCCTGGGATCTTCTTTGTTCCTTATTTACATCCAGTATCTTGTGACACCCTGACAGCAGATGACACAGCAGCATTCAACATGGTGAACTGCCCTGACAACCAGACCCATATGTAATGGGACCTGCACCAAGCCTGCCATATAGGAGAGTGGATGGGAAATGGATCTTCTGCCTGGGGAAGCATTCCTGACTTCCAGTAACCTATGGCAGGAAATCGTTGGAGTGCCTAATAATATAGGAACTACTCGGCCATACTCTTTAGACTGTCAGCAAGGACAGCAACTGGAGCAAACACGTCAAGAACTTGTGCGTTCCTGACTTCCAGTGACCCATGCAGACCTGCCTACACTACGTTTTGACCATAGAAAACTACGCATTTTTTGCCAGACTACGTAGCTACGTATTTTGGAATGTAACTAGTTACTACATGATTTAGATTTGGCCGATTACGTAATTTTCTAACTGATAAATAAACGCGAAAGCAGCGATCGTGAAGCAAGGGACAAAGTCCGAACCACCTTTTAAGCCGGTTGAGTGCATGCTGAGAGTGCGTTCAGAAAAACACTGGCCCACGTGGGCTGCTACTCTCGTGCTGTGATAGCCTTAACTTAATCCAAGCGGGCAGGGAGCAGACTGTGACAGTAATACTGAACACAGCCGACTTCATTCTACCAAAATGGCGGGAACTGAGCTCGCGAAACGGATACACGAGTCCGATGATGAAATTCTGGTTTCAGAAGATTCCAGTACTGCAAAAAACATTGTGAAGGCCAAGACTGTATCACAGATGTTTCTGCCTTGCAATCAGGAACAGTTTCCATTCCTCACAGCATCATGAAAAGGGAAACATTTCGTGCACTGCACTCAGTGCAAACACGATTTTTCTGTCCGGAGCAGTGACATTTTTTACTGCAAGCACACACTCAGAGTGTGTCATATAAACAGTTCGCTAAGGGAGTTGGAAAGCAAGGCAAATTGAGTATGTTTGTGACAACCAGCAAGAGCACTAATGAGGATCGAAAAAAGAACTTGGAGCACTCAGTTATGAGAGCAGAAGCAATGAATTGCCAGATAATTGCTGATTCAAATTTGCCCATTGCAACATCGGACACCTTGACAACAGCCATGAAATCTGTTTCCTGAATCCAGAATTGCCCAAAGACTCCAGGCAACAGTAGTGATTAAGGAGATGGCAGCTCAAACCTCCAGCAATCTCCAAAACAGAATAAAGTCAGGGCCATACACAGTCTCTCTCTCTCTGTCACCCACACCTCCCCACACACACAGATGGGTGCGCGCCTGCACACACACACACACACACACACACACACACACACACACACACACACACACACACACACACACACACAAGTGTACATACACACATGTACAGACACCCACTGTTCATATCCATGCACACTGGCATTCACACACTATTCCATGCATGCACACAGTGTCGCACAACACCTACACAACACAACACACACACACACACACACACACACACACACACACACACACACACACACACACACACACACACAACATCAGCAAGCAAAACACATGGCCCAATGTGAAATGTCGATATGAAAAAAAATTGCTGTGCAAACTACTCATTTTGCTGTAAAACTACTCATTTGGGCCTGGAAACTACTCATTTGTGGAAACTACTCATTCAGAGTTCAGGGGTAGGCAGGTCTGCGCATGGCAGGAAATCCCTGGAGAGCCAATAGGAACTACTCGGCCATACTCTTTAGACTGTCAGCAATGCCAGCAACTTTGGGCCATTACTGTCGGCAAGGACAGCAACTGGAGCAAACACGTCAACAACGCGTGCGTTCCTGACTTCCAGTGACCCATGGCAGAAAATCCCTGGAGTGCCAGCATGAACTGCTCGGCCATAGTCTTTCGACTGTCAGCAGTGCCAAGTCCTTGGGCGTTACCACCAGCAAAAGGATAGCAGCTGAAGCGAATACATCAACAACGTGCACAGAAAAGCCAACAAGACCTTTGGTTTCATTGAGAGAAACCTGAAGATTGGTTCCAGGATTATCAAGGAGGTAGTTACAAATCATACATTTGCCCCACACTAGAGCACGCATGTAGTGCCTGGGACCCATAAACCCAACGACACATTGATAACATTGAAGCCATCCAATAAGGAGTGCAATTTGTCATGCCGTGATAAAAAAGAAAGTCCCAGCACCTTTGCCATGATTGGAGACAGAAAGTCGACCTCTGTGCAACTAGTCCAAGAGCAAAGAAAGCTCACTTGGCCATGCTTGATTACAGGATGCACATGGACATTCTTGGCACTGACATCAAGAGGGAGTTCAGCTGCCTCCACCATGCCAACAGTCGGCAATTTTCACAGCCGCATGGCAGAACCCAGCTCCAGTAATTTTCATTCCTGCTGAGAACCATCAGAGACTGGAGCCAGCTGCCCCAGGATGTCACTGAGGACAGGAGCATTGACATTTTTGTGTTAAGGGCCTCTAGACTGTAAGAAACAAGATGCAAAGCATATAAACGTACTCCCAGTTTGTCTTGAGTACGCATAGTGGGGAAAGTTGAAAGACATGCGTCATAATGTATGACAACGTCAAACATGCGTCATAAAGTATTTCGTCACTCAGATATTCCATAAAGAAGAAAAACTGTTTTGGGCCGTTATACTATATAGCCGTTAGTAACGGCTATTCTTGTAGAATAAAATGTCGGGCATCATGCGTGATCCATAATGAACATACGTACAAATTTTCAGAAAGATCTGCCTAGAAGTTTTGTCTGGAGTGAATGGAACACATTTTGACCACAGACAGACACCCTGTTCTATAAGAACTGGGAGTACAAAAAGGGATAGATATTTGATTTTTTTTTTAAGCACTTTCAGACCCTCCCTAAAAAGTGACAGAGTAACGCACACGATGAAGTACTTTTGTGTGTGTGTCGTAGTTTCTGAATGGAGATGAGCAAACATCTGTTGCACTGTTATTTTAAAGCACTTAAATGTGCCAGAAAGCACTTCAGTATTTTTCCATTATAAAATTTATTATCACATTGCGATGGAGAAATTTTCCATGAGAAAAAGATTTATTTCTGTCCATGGAAATGTAACAATACTTTGCTGTGGTTTTTATTTGAAGCAGTCTGGAAAACAAACCAAAAAACAAAAGATTCAAAAAGAACAAACCAACCTAAAAAAGGGAGAGAGTATGACAGGGGGTGGGATGGGTTTTAATGAACATGTATTTTTGTCATTGAAGATCCTGTCTTGTCAATTCTACAGTGAACGGCAACAAAGCCCACTCTGTATCCAGCAGCGATTCCTCCAGTTCTGAAGATGAACAACCCCAGAACAAGGTGAACACCAGTCAGACAGCTGCGGTGAAGAAACCGTCTGCAGCCAAGGCCAAGAGTTCCAGCTCCAGCAGTGACTCCAGCTCCGATGATGAAGTGGACTCCAAAACGAAACCTCAGAAACCGGCAGCAAAACCAGCGGCAAAAGCGCCAGTGACTAAACCAGACGAGAGCTCCAGTAGTGATTCAAGTTCAGACAGTGAAGATGACAAAAAGAAACCTGCCGTGAAGAGTCCTGCCGCAGCCAGCAAACCACCGGCTGGAACCCCGAAAGGAAAGAAAGACAGCAGTTCTAGCAGTGATTCCAGTTCTGAGGAAGAGTCACGGGCAAAGGGGACAACACCATCATCTACAGCTGTGGCACCTAAAACCAAAAGTGCGGCAGTCTCAAAAGCTGCCAGCAGCTCCAGCAGCGACTCCAGTTCAGAAAGTGAGGAGGAGAAGAAGAAACCCGTCACGAGTCCAGCAGCAAAGCCAGTGGCCAAGTCCCCAGTCCTGCAGAAAATGAAAAGCAGCAGTTCCAGCAGTAGTGAGTCCAGCTCAGAAGATGACAAGAAACAACCAGCCGTTTCCAGCATGGGGGCCAAGCCGCAGGCGAAATCGCCAGCAGCCAAGAAAGACACCAGTTCCAGCAGCTCAGACTCGGAGAGTGAAGAGGAGACAAAGAAGACGCCGGCTAAGTCTCCTGCCGCTGCCAAAAATGAGAAACAGAAAGTGGCCTCTAGTAAACCTGCCACACCACAGACCACAACACCACCCGCCAAGAAACAAGCTAGCAGCAGTTCAAGCAGCGAATCCAGCTCAGAGGAGGAAGCTGAAACGAAAAAGGCGACGCCCAAACTGTCTGCTGCCCCTGCTGCGAAGAGTCCTGCTAAGAAAGGGGAAAGCAGTTCAAGCTCATCCAGTTCTGATGAAGATGAGAAGCCAGCAGCCAAGAAAACCCCTCCTGCTGCCAAGAAGAGTCCAGCTCCTGCCGTGACGTCCCCTGCCAACAAGAAAAAGGAGAGCAGCTCCAGCAGCAGTGACAGTTCTTCGGAAGATGAAGCTGCAAAGAAAGTCACCACCCCTGCGACTGCTACAACCCCCCTGCTGCAGTGAAAAAAGCAGAGAGCAGTAGTAGTAGCTCAAGCAGTGATTCTTATGATGATGATGCTGCTGCCAAGAAAAAGGCTGTGAAACCAGCTACACCTGTAGTCAGAACACCCCCAGCGAAGGTGCAGGCATCCAAAAAGGATGAGAGTTCAAGCAATGACTCCAGTTCTGATGAAGATTCTGCTAAGAAAACATCTGCAGCTGCAGTCAAAACACCCCCAGCCAAGACACCCGCAACCAAAAAGGACGAGAGTTCTAGCAGTGATTCTAGTTCTAGCAGTGATTCTGATGAAGATTCTGCCAAGAAATCGACTGTAAAGCCATCAACACCAGCAGTTAAAACACCCCCAGCCAAGACAGCGGCGGCCAAAAAGGACAAGAGTTCCAGCAGTGACTCCAGTTCAGACGAGGATGACAAACCAACACCGGCGGCATCAGTGAAAATATCCCCAGCGCATCCAGCTGCTGCAAAAGCTGACAGTTCCAGTGACAGTAGTGACAGTTCCAGTGAAGACGAAGGTACCACTAAATCGGTTAAAGCCACCCCTACCCCTAAACCTCCATCCACAACAAACACTCCAGTGCAAGGTGTCAAACGGAGAGCTGCAGATTCCTCCAGTGACGACAGCAGTAGTTCAGATTCAGACAGTCAGACAAAGGCTAAAGTTGCCAAGACAAACTCGGCATCAGCCTCGACACCAGCATCCGCAGTCAACTCGTCAACCAGATCAGCCAAGAGGAAAGCAGAGAGCAGCTCCGATGATTCCAGCTCAGAGGATGAGCAGCCCGCCACAAAGAAAACAAAGGCTGCTGAAACAGCTGTTCCCCCTGGAAACCAGTAAGTCAGTGCGTTGATTCTTAAGACCTTGTGAAGAGAGAATGTTCTGTTTTGTACTACGATAAGTGGTTTGAAATTAATGGAAGTGTGCATGGATATTCTATGCTGCTTGAATGATTGGTCGAGAGGTAATGGATGCCTGCACGTTTGCACACACGTGGATACATGCTCTCATTCACTCAATGATTCATGTATGTTGTGTCAGCTATCTCTCCCCACTCATGCGCGCATGCACACATGCACGTGTGCACACACACACACACACACACACACACACACACACACACACACACACACACACACACACACACACTCTCTCTCTCTCTCCCTCCCTCATGCTTCCTCCTACACTCGCCCCCACATAGTTGATATGTACACACATGCACGCTCAGAGTCAGATGCACACACACACACACACACACACACACACACACACACACACACACACACACCACAACACACATGCTCACACGTACACACACACATTACACACAATCAGTTATTGCTGATCACTGACTTTTTTTGACGTAGCATAAATTTCTTCTTCTTCCGAGCCCCATAGTTGGTTCAGGAAGAAAAAATGATGGAGGTGTGAAGACCTGCATAACTGGTAATGTCAAACAGTTCTAAACCATTTAGGGAAAAAAAAAAGACTTTGAATAAGCTAAATTACATGCAAATGATCCAGTACACATGAAAGCCTGTGCTACAGTCATGAACAATTCAAAGGTTTAGGAGATCGCCATGGAAACTTGCACTAAATGGTACAAAAGAAAGAAAAGAGCAGCAAGATCGGTGAAACAAAAAATCTTAGAATGTGATTTTTTTTTGAGGAGAGAGTGTGGTGTGTGGGGTGGAGCGAGTGCATTGCTGTACACTGTTTATTTTTCTGATTGCTCTCTTAGTACATCTCTGAGTTTATTAATTTGTTTGAAATGTCACTTCATGTTGTTTTTTGCATAGCATTGAATATTGAAAATAGGGGGATGGGGGAGGGGAGGGAGACATTACATAATCATGTTTTTTTTTTTTTAGTTAACACTTTATGTACATAGCTAAGATATACACACAATGAGTGATTATTTCTTTCTTTCGTTTTTGATGTGGTTTTAAAAGCAAATCATTTTTTCAGTTAGCTGTAATTACTTTTATTAATTGTAATTAATTGCTCCAAAACAGTTTCAGTTTTATGATTATTGTTAGGTTTACTGGTATAGCCACAATTCAGTCTCAGGGTTTGTGACTTTCCACGTTTGTACTCCTGAGTATATATATATATATATTTTGTACTCCTGAGTGTATATATATATATATTTTTTTTTAATATATAGCTGACATCACTGACGTCTGTTTATGGATGACATCACAGATGTTAAGTCTTAATAAATATGAGAAAAAAATGTCTTGTCAGGACACATGTTGATTTATTATCAGATATTCATCAGGTCAGCCAGTAAGAACAGCATGAATAAACATACGAAAAGGACAGGAAAGAGAGGTGTGAAAAGGAATAAAAGTGAAGAAAATAAGATAGGAAGGGAAAATGCCTGTGCAAATTCACCAGTGCATTCCCAGGATACCCTAGACAAACACAGACAATGACATATGCATATTAATCCACTGAGATTAACAAACATCCATGTAAGCAAAATAACTAAACAGACTAACAAACATACTCACAGACTAACTCACAAGCTTACCAGTGACCATAAATAATTAACATCCTTGTAATCAAAACAGTTGAAACTGGATAAGACTAACAAAGATACCAACACTACAGACTAACTCACAAGCTACACAGGGACCATCTAACCAATGGATGGACAAAGTGAAATTAGGGAAAGGCTGGCAGGTGTAGACCCTCAACTGGCAGGTGTAGACCCGTTACAACTAACAGAACGACGACTGACCGACTCTTCAAGCAGGGAGTGAGCGTTGTCAGCAAGGTGAATGGACTGTCCTCAGGTCAGCGGGGAAGGGCCAATCAAAAGCCCCCACAGCCAAGGCGAAGGATGAGAGCAGTTCTGACAGCAGTAGCAGCGACAGTGAGGCAGAGACCAAGAAACCCGCCTCACAGCCGCTGATGAACGGCGAGGGAGATGCTTCTAACAGTTTGCAGGTTAGTAGTTATGACTCTTTAATCTGTTTGCTACATTAGTCTACAATTTGCATCTTAGGTGTCACGATTTCAAAGTTGGTGGCAGTGATTTGGAACCTTTATGCGCTTGGGCATGTTGAAACGAATTCTTTTTTTCATATTCAGTCAGGTTGAAAGGATGTTTTGAATGCAGTATGTGTTTAGCCTGTAGTAAAGCCTTTTTGGTGTCTTCTTTGTCACATGTATTTCTTTTCTGTTCTTCTCATTTTTCTTCTGTTTTAAAAACTGGGATTGGAAAATCAGGGGGAATGCCAGTTCTCTTGGCACAGCCTTGACGGGATTCCATGGGGTTAAACAGCCTTGATGGGATTCCCATGGGTTTAAGAGAGAGATGAAGTAGAAGATCATATTTCTGTGTTGTTGGTTACTTTTTCAGGATATAAATGTTTCCCGGTAGATGTTGACAGCCCTGGAAAGGCCGGCTGGGCTATAAAAGTGAAAAAAAAAAGGAATGGGCTTATTTAACATGCATTTTTATCCATGAGATCTAAAGCACAGATGGAAAAGTATATGCTGCTGCAGTCTGTGCCAGTACAAACTGAATTCATGGATTGAGCCACTGACCAGTAGAATCCATACAATCATGTAAAAATTAATTTGACAGTTTCCCCGTTCCCCGTTCTGCTGTTTTCATATACACAAAAATTTATTTGCATACTTTTTTTTTTTAAAAGTAGGAATGATTGGTGTCAGATACTTTGTATTTGAATTTATCATCTTGTGGGAAAAAAGGTTTAAAAAAAATCATGAAAGAGGACTATGGCTACGTAAGTGTTGGATTGAAAGGAAAAACAGGTCACATATACTTTTACCAGTGGACTATGGCTCCAGAAGTGGTGGATTAAAAAAACAGATCACTTTTTACCAGTCATGAAGCTCAGACGTCTGTTTGAGAATCAAAATGAAAAAAGACTCCTTTAAAGAGTGCTTGTAGACAGTTTGGCATGGAAATACATAGAGGTGGAGACCTACAGATTACATGAACATGACTGTCATGACAGACAAAGATGTTATCAATTACAAAGAGAATCAAATCTCTCTTCTCCATGTATGTCTTTCACAACTTGCCATGCTTAACTTGTTCGTGGATTTTAACACTCACCTTCACTGGGATAAAGTTTGATTTTGTCTTGAAAGTTTAAAGGAAAAAGCATTTCTGCAAACAGACTGAAATGGCACAGAGTATCTTCTTCTTCTTCTGTGTACGCAGGCTGATACTCCTGCGGACACCCCTGTATAGGGAGTGGAGTTTTGTGTGTATGACCATTTTTTTATCCCGCCATTAAGGCAGACATACTCCAACTTCGGGGAAGCACAGAGTATAAAAGTTCATGAGTTGCTGATTACATATCAGTCTGTAAGAAAGTTTTGTGGCGTGATGTGTGCTGCATGTTTTGTTAGCCAGAGTATTTTGTAAAGATTTAAATAAAGACAAGATGTGATTACCGTTTGTGCTTGATGGTTATTTAACCATTCTATGGTTTCAGTCTGTAGTTCAGGCATCAAACTATTTTTGTGTGTGTGAAAGTAAACATTTAGAGTTTTAAGAAATAAAAGAAAATTATATCGACTTCTATTTCTGGATGTCATTGCAGAAGTCTTCCGATCAAGCCTTTGCTGGTCATCAAACGAAGAGTGAAAAGGTAAGATCTTTTTGCAGAAAAGTGATGAAGGATGACACTCATTTGACCCATCAAGAGGTTTCTGTTGATTCATCATATATGATTATGAACTGTGTGCTTTCTGACTTAGTGTGACTTGGAAAAAGGGGGATTTGAGGAGATGGGGAGATAGGGATAGTTGACTGTTCTGTGTTGTAGTAGTACTTTAGTTTTACGTCTGTTCACAAATGTGATAGTAGACGAAGAGAGCGAGAGAGAGAGAGGCATAAATGTCTATGACTAGGTAAGTGTATGCATAATGTGTTTATCTAAGTGCGCATTAATGTCGCACTAAACATCCCACAACATACCTGCAAATGATCTTAAAGTAAATGCGTAACTGGACTACAAATTAAAGAAAAAACAACATATGTGTAGATTCAATGTCTGTTCTGCAAACCATAAAATTTCCAAATACCGGTTCGAACAACTTTCTTG
The DNA here is from genome assembly GCA_018398815.1 of Conus ventricosus. Lineage (NCBI taxonomy): Eukaryota > Metazoa > Mollusca > Gastropoda > Neogastropoda > Conidae > Conus > Conus ventricosus. The sequence continues at coordinate 55,925,282 of CM031610.1, read as the reverse complement.
TAAATGAAATATGCCATCTTATTCATGTTTTGATATGTAAAGGAACTGATGTCACCTTCTGTTGGATTCCATCGCATTGTGGTATTTGGGGTAATGAGCTACTGATAGATGCGCAAAGAGAAGAGCCAGAAATGAAAAGTGCGCCATGGTATTGAATGTATCCTTTTCTTTACCTGAAGTCGATCAATATTTAAAGCAGACTGTCTGGTGCCGATTCAGGAAACACTACTACAAAAATATGTTGCTTGGTGTGGCTGATAAAAATACTTACTTAATTAATCATGAACATGTAATTAACATTCCTCATTTACAAGTGAAAAATATGTACCAATACAGAAATTTTATTTCAATATTTTATTTATTAAAACTTGATGCCTTAAAAATTGAATTTACAAATGAAGCAGAATGTATTTGTGGAGAACGAAGAATAACCAGGAAGCATCCACTGTTTGACTGTTAACCTCTTCAAGCTCGTTTACCACCGTTATCAGGCATGTCTTTGTGCGATGTCTTTTCAGATTTAAAGTGTGCTATGTTGTAGTGTTATTAATGAAAGTTACACATTTCTGAAACTAGACAGTGTAAGTTGTGAGTCGGGTCAGATGGGAAAGTTTGAAATTCGGAGCAAGTGGTTTTATGTTGAAATACGTTTGAAGTTTGGAGCAAGGAGTTTTATTGGGAAAAGTCGCTGTATATAGGTGAATGTGAAAGTGTCTGTGAAATAGTCCGTAGTTTCAGTGTTTAAAGTATGCGTGGACAGTGTCAGAGAATAACAGATGTAATCACTGAATGTTTGGTTTGTGTGTAACATCAGCTCTTCAGTGTTGGTATGATAGTTTATATTAATTATTTCAAGATGGGTTTCCCCAGTGCAACGCGGGTGACAGTTTTAATGTCAGACATTTAAGTGTAGATGTACCCTATTGTCTTCTTTTACCTAAGGGTGCCATCTTAGTTTTCCCCAAGGCATTCTGAGTGATGGTTTAATTGCAGACCTTTAAGTGTAGAAATACCCCATTGCATTGTTTAATCTAAAGGTGCCATCTTCTTGGCACTTGACTGTAGAGACAGTTTTGTTCTGTTGCATTTTTATTTAAGTTTTGTTAGAGGTGAGACTACCCTCCGGGGGGTTGCGACCTTGTCGTGGTCGGAGGGCTTGCGCGGTCCAGTGATCCCTTAGGCTTTGCTGGCGGGGGCATCAATACTTGGAGGTAGGCTGGTTTTTTCAAACTGCTTCTAGGTCCGAGAAGCCAAGATGCTGTCTGGCCTAAGCATAACGTGGTAAGGAGTTGATGCCCCTGGTAGGGCTTCCCATGTCAGATAGGCTAAGGGTGAGGATCCTGACTAAGAGTAACCCGTCTTTCTCCTTTTCTTGTTTTCTGCCTTTATTTGGCCCTTTTCTGTCTTCGTCTCCCCTTCAAGTCTTCTTTTCCACACTCCTTTTCTCTCTGTGGTCTCCTTAAGATCCGCCGTGTTTGCCGTGCGGTGCGACCTGTGTCGGAGGGGAATGAGATCCTGGTGATTGAGAGGGCCAGCGCTCTCAACACATCACTTTGGCTCGGACCTCTCCTAGACAGGGAGTACACTTTGGCCCGGGTGTACTAATCGGCTCCCCTTCTTGGGGCTGGGTCAAGACAGACAGTCCCCTGCTGGCCAAGTAAACTCCTGCAGTGCTCAGCTCTCTGTTCCCGGGAGTTGAGCATGATCAGGGGGGATAGGGTTGGTAGTTTCTGTTTGTCGTATATCTCTCCCGAAGCCTGGAAGGGGTCAAGACATTGGTTTCTTGGCCCTGGCCCCTTAGTTGGACTCCAAGGTGGGTGGGTAAGGGAGGGATGAAACACAATAAAACTAAATATGGCTCTTTCAAAAAATATCCCCCCCCAAAAAGAAGAGGAAGGCAGCATCCCCTATTTCAGGGGATTTCAATTCTGATAGTGATTCAGACATGGAGGTAAGACAGAGGACAGGTTTCTGGGCTTCCTGGCTTGTGATGGAAGGGACGGAGCAGGAAAGACCCCTTTCAGCTCTGAGCCCTTTTGCCATACAAAAGGGCTTTCAAGGTCTAGCAGGTGACCCTCAGTCCGTCAAAAGGTTGAGGAATGGCTCGTTTCTCATTCAATGTCGATCAAAAAAGCATCTGAACAGCTGTTGAGGGCAACAAAAATAGTGGACAGGGAGATCAGGGTGACTCCCCATAAACAGTTAAATTCGTCAAAAGGAGTGATTCGCTGCAGAGATCTAACAGGTGTCTCAGAGGCAGAGATCAAAACGGAACTGGCGTCCCAGGGTGTGACGGAGGTGCGCAGGGTGACAGTAAAGAAAGGTGCAGAAAGAGTGGCCACCAACACCCTCTTTCTGACCTTCTGCAACCCTGTGCTGCCTCCAGTCATCAAAGTTGGTTACCTGAACGTCAGAGTTCAGATGTATGTTCCGTCCCCGTTGAGGTGCTTCAGATGTCAGAAGTTTGGCCATGTCAGAGACCGTTGTTCTGGGCAGGAGGTGTGCGGTGTTTGCTGCAAGGCAACCCATGATGGGCCGTGTAAAGGTCCGGCGCATTGTGCTAACTGCGGTGGCGACCATCCCTCCTCTTCCCGAAACTGCCCTCTTTGGATTCAGGAATCCACTATACAACGAGTAAAAACTGAAAAGAAAATCTCCTTTTTTGAGGCCCGCAAACAGGTTGTTGGCAGTCAGACGCCAACAGCATCTTCGTATGCTTCGGCCGTAAAGAAAGTTTCCACTAGGTCAGTCTGCTGCCAGACTGATGAATTTATCTTTCCAAGACACTGCAAGGAAGAACTGTCAACTCTGGTGGAAGCAGGTCCACCACCTCCCAACCCAAAGTGACTGCCCCTGGTGGAGGCAAAAAATCCGCCACCCCTCAGACTGCCCAGCAGTCTACAACATCTGCTGCTGGGCAGATTAAAAAACCAGCACTCTCCCGCCTCGAACTCCTCTGTCCAGTGCCCGTGCGGGCAAGGGAGTTCCACCCAGTGTGGAGATGGTGGAGATGAGGAAGAAACCTCCACCGTCTCCCAAATCCAGACCTTCTTCACCTGTTGGCAAGTCTGCCATCAGACCAACACAGTCCAGTGAAACTAAAAAATAAATTCTCTCCATTGGACGCAGACGTTGAGGAGGAGATGACCTGATCTCTCTCCTTTTTGCCCTCTGCACCATGGATAATACAATATTCCATTGGAATATCCGTGGACTAAATTCCAACTTTGAGGAGCTGCAGCTTCTGTGTCAATCTCTAAAACCTTCCGTCGTGGCTCTTCAAGAAACTCAAATTCAAAGCCAGAAGACCTTTACTCTTTCTGGCTTTAATATTCTTTCGAAACCTGCACAACCATCCACGTTGGGACTGTCGGGCGGTGTTGCCCTTCTCCTACACAAAACTTTGTTATATAGTCCTGTCACTCTGTCTACCTCCCTTCAGGCTGTAGCTGCGAGAGTCACTCTCCACAAGACTGTGACAATCTGTTCCCTTTATCTCCCACCTTCTGTCCGGTTTGTCGTCAGGACCTTGTCAGTCTGATAGAAGAACTTTCTCGACCTTTTTTGCTGTTGGGTGACTTTAACGGTCACAATCCTCTTTGGGGTAGTGCCAGTACGTCATCCAGAGGTCTGCTAATTGAGGATGTCCTTTCGGATTTGGATTTGTGTTGTCTGAACGACGGATCTGCAACTTATCTCCACTCTTCCACAGGTTCACTTTCGTGTTTAGATTTGTCGGTTTGTGACCCCTCGCTGGTCCTGGACTATGAGTGCAAGCGTTCGTAGGGTCCTTTGAAGTCCTTTGAAGTCCTTATAAATGGGATTTTTGTCAAAAGGCCTTTTAAGTCCTTTGATTCAGCAAGTTGGTCCTTTTAACTCACGAGGAGGTCCTTTTAATTTTTGAAAGGTACTGTTAAGTCCTGTTTTTTTCAAGAGAAGGAGGCTTGAAAACGAAACCGATGCATCTTCCACAACCCAAACCGTACTTTTGCAAGTTGCAAAGAGTTGACAGATGCGACGCGATCGTCTGAAACGCGGTAGGCAGGCCTATAATGCTAGGCCTATCAGTGGGCTTTCTGTTTAGTAAGCTTAGCTAGCAGACGACGCGAAGCTGCGGGCAGTGGCTTGTGTCTTCTGCTGGTGCGTTGCTGCAATCCAGCTTTTTTGACGTCACGGGTTCCACAGTGCAGACGCGGTGCTAATGTTCGCGGCATATAGCTGACTTAACATTTTCGCTCATGCTATCTATGTTAAAATGTTCCCTTTATAGAAATTCATTAAAAGAGTGGGGCAATAATGATGAAAATATTATTACCCAAATATATATAGGTACATAACATGACGGATTGCGAACATGCGAACATAACAAACAGCTTGGGGAACAGCTATATGCTGAGTTCTTGAGTAACATTTACAGGATAGATTCCTTTTCCCGCCTTGTCTACCCCCCCTCCCTCCATGTTGGCAAAGGTCCTTTTAAACTGATTTGAGGTCCTTTTAAAGTCCTTTAAAGGTCCTTTTTTGGCCTCATGCCCATCACCTGGGAACCCTGTGAGTGGTCTGTCCATGACGATCTGCACGGAAGTGACCATTTCCCTGTTCTTTTACAGCCCATATTAACTGAAACCGCCTCTGTCTCTCAACATCTCAATTATAAGAAAGCAAACTGGGATCTATTTGCAGCCACTATTTCTAAAGAATTCCAGGACAACTGATTTTTTTCAGAGTCCAGACCCAGCAGAATCACTGACTAACACTGTGATCAAGTGTGCTAAAACCTGTATTCCAGTGTCTTCCGATAAACTTCAAATGCCAAAAACACCTGGTTCGATTCAGACTGCCAACAAATTTCAAAAGTTCGCAAACGGGCTCAGCGTCGGGTATACCAACGACCTTCGGGTCCCAACGCTCGAGCCCATCAGAAACTCCGTGCCAAATCGAGACACACTTTTAAAATCAGTAAACGTCGGTCCTGGAGAAACTTCTGCTCCAGGCTGACATCGAAAACTTCCAAAAAAAAAAGTTTGGAACATCATTAGAAAAATAAAAGGGGAAGAACACCAACCCCTCCATTCATCACTTGAAACTTGCTGATGCTCTGATCACTGACAAACAAGCTGTTGCCAATCTGTTGGCCTCCACCATCCAACAGAACTCCTCATCTTCAAATAAATCTGCAGTCTTTTTAAGAAACAAAGAGATTAGAGAGAAATCTTCATACAATTTCACATCGGACAACTCTGAAACCTATAATCTTCCTTTTTCAATCGTTGAACTCAAATTAGCTTTACAAACCTGCACTGATTCTCCCCCTGGTCTGGATGACATTCATTATCAGGTTGTGAAACATTTTCCAAAAAGCTGTCTCCAGACTCTTCTTCAAGTCTATAACCATATCTGGACCACAGGGTCCTTTCCGCCCTCCTGGCGGAAAGCCCTGATCATTCCCATTCCAAAGCCTGGAAAGGACCTTACCACCCCTTCCAACTGTCGCCCAATCGCTCTGACCAGCTGCCTCTGTAAGCTGATGGAAAAGATGGTCAACTCCCGTCTGATGTGGAAGCTGGAAACCAATGGTCTTTTGGCCAGTGAACAGTGCGGTTTCCGGAAGTACCACTCGAGGGTTTTGACCATCTAATCCATCTGGAAACCACCATCCGCAATGCCTTTGTTAACAAGCAGCATGTGGTCGCTATCTTTTTCGACCTCGAAAAGGCGTACGACACCACGTGGAAAGCAGGAGTCCTCATGGACCTGCACAGACTTGGTTTTCGGGGTCACCTGCCTGTGTTCATTCAGAACTTTTTAGCCGATCGACAGTTCCAGGTGCGTGTTGGCACCACACTCTCTGACATCCATGGGCAGGAGTTAGGTGTTCCTCAGGGGAGCATCCTTTCTCCCGCCCTTTTCAGCATTAAAATAAATGACATTGTCAAATCGGTAAGCCTGGGCACCGAGTCCTCTCTGTTTGTTGATGACTTTGCGCTGTATGCAGTTGGAGCTTCTTACGCCAGTGTACAGCGTCGACTCCAACTTTGTGTCAACAGAATCCAACAGTGGGCCGAGGAAAACGGGTTTTACCTTCTCCCGTACCAAAACTCAGTCAATTCATTTCCACAATTTTCGTCGATTCTTTGCTGATCCTGAAATTCGTCTGGACAAGTCCACCATTCCAGTTGTAAAAGAAGCCAAATTCCTGGGAGTTATTTTTAACCAAAAACTCAACTTTCTCAGCCACATCAAAAACCTCAAAACTTCTTGCCAGAAAGCTCTGAATATTCTGCGGGTCGTAGCGTACACCGACTGGGGCGCTGATAAGAAAACTTTGCTGCACCTCTACAGAGCCTTGGTCCGTTCCAAACTGGACTACGGTTGTGCCGTGTACGGCTCTGCAAGATCGTCTTACCTCAAACTCTTGGACCCTATCCACCATCAAGGGCTTCGTCTCTGTCTTGGAGCGTTCCGCACCACCCCTGTGTACAGCCTGTACGCAGAGGCGGGTGAACCTTCACTGTCCAACCGCAGGCTGAAACTGTCTTTGAATTATTATATCCGACTGTTCTCAGAACCGCAGAATCCTGCCTATGACTGTGTCTTTGACCCTCCGTTCCAAAGTAAGTTTGAAAACAACCCTAAATGTATTCCGCCGTTTGGTCTTCGTATGCGGCCTCACGTGCGGAATGCAGGTCTAGACTAGGAGTTGTGTCGGATTTTTCCAAGTTTCCCGGATCAACCTCGTGGACCTTTTTCACACCAGAGATTCGTTTCGATCTTGCAGCTTTTCGCAAAGAGTCTACCAGCTCTCTGGCGTACAAGGCATTGTATGCTGACCTCTGTTCCAAATTCCCATCCTGTCAAAAAGTTTTCACTGACGGTTCCAAGTCTGAAGATGGAGTGGCCTGTGCAGCCTACTGCCCTGGAGCTCCTTCTCAGATACTGTTGGAACTTTATACATTCAGATGCTTCTGTCTATTCTGCTGAACTTACTGCTCTGGTTCTGGCTTTGAAGATAATCTCAAATTCTTCGAAGAGAGACTTTCTGGTTCTGTCGGATTCGCTGTCGGCTTTGGAGGCCATTTGCTGGCCGCAACCTTCAGCATCCAGAACTTGTACATTTCTTTGAACTTTTTAGCAAGTTGAAGGCGGACGGTTACAAAAATTACTCTTGCTTGGGTTCCTGGTCATGTTGGCATCGGCGGGAATGAAATGGTTGATCGTTTAGCCAAGAACGCCACAAGAGAGAAACTGTCCACATTTATATCCCCTGCTCAGATGTGAAACCCAAAATAATGATTATGTGAGAGACCTCTGGCAGGAGGATTGGAACACACAGACGAATAACAAACTTTTTCAGATCCGTCCAAACCTTAAGGACTTCCTCCCATCCACGTCGGGGGTCGTAAAGAGGAAACGGTTCTGTGCGGCTGCACACCGGCCATTCGTATTTTACCCATGGTTACCTTTTAAAGAGTGAAGAAGCTCCGTGGTGCATTCCATGTCATGCGCCACTCACAATGAAAACATGTTCTTTTAGAGTGTTGGGACTTGCATGATGTGAGACACAAACATTTTACGGCGGAGTCCATGAAGATCCTGTTCAGGGATGTCCCACCTGACGTGATCCTTGAGTTTTTGAGAGAGATTAACATTTTTCATCTGATTTAAGATTTTACGGAAGAAAGATTTTTAACGAAGTTTCTGGTACGTTTCTAGACGATGTCATTTAAAGAGATGTGTGAAAATTTTTTTTTTTTTTTTTTTTTTTTTTTTTAATGACTGGTGAGTTGATTTGAACGTGGTGACAGCCCTGATGTGGCCCTTTGCGATCGGCTGGGCTATAAGCAACATTATCTTATCTAAGGTGAGACTACAGTCACACAGTTTGGGCATGGCTTATTAATGAGAAAAAAAAATAGCCCCCATCAAGCCTCCTCATCCACAAAGACCTTCGGAGGTGAACTGCCTTTGTTGATGCTGTTGCATAACTTTCATTTTGTTGCTACTTCTGACACTTGATTCGGAAATCTGTTTCAAGACTGGGCTCAACTTAACCAGCTTCAGTTTGTCTCCCTTTCCATGTTTGGTATGGTGTGAAGAAAATATAGATCCCTGTTCATCCATAGATCCCTGGTAACATCTAACAGGATGACATGATTGGCCCCAAACGGATATCTGTAGTGTTTACACAATTAAAGGTAAAAGGCATGACTTCACACATGGTTTGTACAACAGACTGCAATACTATCAGTATAATGGACATGTTTGTGTTCTCTGTTTTCAGCATAAAATCAACGAACCCTTTCGGCGAGTGAAAGCTGAGGAGATCATTGTGAATGAAAAGTTTAGTGACAACTCTTTTGAAGCGAAGGTAAGAATACCCTGTTTCAAGCAAAATATTTCAGTAAGTTACTTCTTAAGTTTGTAGTAAGTTGGAGAATGAAATTGTGAGGGAAAAAAAGGGGTGGGGTGGGGGGATCTTAAAATTAAAAGTGGTAATACAGTGCTTTTTTTTTTTCAGGTGTTCAGTGAATTTGTTTGATCCATGTTGAGTGACTGTGAAATGATACAAGCTATTTTGGAATTTGTCGAATAGAAAAAAGTGGTTCCTGAAGTTTCGCTATGTCATTGTGTGTGGTATAGAATCAGGATTAGAAACAACGCTCTGTGCATGCTGGAACAATATACAGACAAAATAACTTTGTCTTCATGAAGTCTTTCTGTCTGGAATTTGTGCTTAAAAGTCGTCCTGGTTTGCAAATTTATACTTCATAAGTCTGGCAGCCATGCTTGGAAAAACAACTATTTGTGGCAGTGTTTGCACACCGTGAGAGTCTTTTGGTTGCTCTGACATCAGTAGGAGTAGTTATCCTTTGCCCTATTGGTGAGTGGCAAGATGGGCATTTTTCTGGAACTTCCTGAGTTTTAAAACCGTTCATTGTTGTCAGTACCCTTGAAAATGGAAGAAATCCATTATTCATGTGGAAGTTTCCTTTAGTTATTTAAAAAAAAGTGTTTGTTTGTTTTTCTACTGGTCCTTAATAGATTTTCTTTGTGGGTAATGGGAGAGTAAAGAATGTCTGCAATAGATCTCAAAGTCGTTCACGGGAGCTGAAACGTGTGCAGAGGAATTCTGTGGAAGTTGTTTGGACTGGAGGCAGTAGCACAGATTATTTTTTTTTTTTTTTTTTTTTTTTTGTCCCAACCTCTGCGCCACCTCAGAGGCAGTGCACACACGCCGCTCATTCCGACACCCCGTCCACAGCCACAGCCCGGTCGGTCCCGCCGCAGCCCCGGCACCGACAATCCACAGGGGGCAGTCAATGTCCCAAGTCGTCAAGAGGCAACCCACCGGAGGAGACACTGCACTGCTGCCGAGTCACTTCGGTGGTGTTCAGTGGCGCCTGTTCTGATCTAACATACGCAGGACACCACCTACTAAGCCCCCTACTGACGACAATAATTGCTTAGTCGCGGAGCTGGCGTGAGTGAGCTCTCCCTCCAGAGGGCGCCACCACGTCCGTCCAACGACAGCCCCCATGGACTCGCCGATACCGGTGACCCCGACGGAACCAAACCAAGACCACAGACGTGGAGAAGACATCGAAACTGAGGTCACCATGAGAGCAGGGCATGAAGGGCCACAGAATTTGAGACATTTTTTTAATGCTGATCGATGAGAATGAGGATGATTAAGATGATGCTACGGATTTCCATTTCGGTCTGAGACTACATGACAGGGCTGTACTCTACGCTTCCTTTCATAATATATCCCGGCGTCAACCAGGCCCGAGAGATACAGGCACCTGCAGTGTTGGTCAGGGAATTTGAGCAACACTCTCAGAAACGCATCCATTAAGTGGATGAAACTCGACTGTGTGGTCCCAGTCTTCCCAACTGAGTCCGCAGCAAACTCAACTCTGGGTAGGAGCCGGTCGGGGCAGAAAAACCCACATGACTCTGATGGGATTCGAACCCACGATCTCCCAGGGGATTCGAACCCACGATCTCCCAGCCGGGAGTCCGCGACGCTAACCATTTCGCCACGGCGGCTGGTAGCACAGATTTTGTTGTTTTGTTGTTGTTTATTTGTTGGTGTGTATGTTAGATTTCACATTATTTTGGTCCTTAAAAATGAAAAAATCCATCCATAAAGTACCCCTGAAAACTGGAATGTTGCCGACATCCTGATTGATGCACAAGGTGAGATGGTCGCTGAAGCAGCGTGACCATGATGTGTTGGACTGTGATGATGTTTCAGAGCGGGGCCCGCGGGTCGTGGGGGAGAAGGCCAACCAGGATCTCAAGCACACCCGGGGCAAGAGTTTCCGCCATGAGAAGACCAAAAAGAAGAGGGGCAGCTATCGGGGAGGTCCTATCGACATGGCCGTTCACTCCATCAAGTTTGATAGTGACTGAACAGTTGGGTGGAATGGGTCAGAATGGACAGATGTGTTGAACAGGCTTAGTTCAGGGATGGGTTTGGGCGGCATCGAACATAGGACACGGGACAGTGATATGCTTGGGAAAGAGGGTTTTTTCGTTTTATTTTTGTAAACTTTTTTTTTTTCCGATGATCAGGTGTGTTTCTCTTGATCAGGACTATAATGAAGGAAGAAAGGATAGAAAAATGATTGATTTCAGAATACATGTTTGTATGTGTGTGTGTGTGTGTGTGTGTTGGTGGGGATGCGGATATGATACATACAACGTTTATTACTGTTACCACTTTGTGCAAAAACCTTGAAAGGTGGAGCGGAGAACACATGGTGACATCTTGCGTTTTCTGACTTGCCTTTGATCCTGAGGCATTACAGAGGTATTCAGGGCTGATTTGGATATGTGCATGGGTTGTCTCCTTTATAAAATAATGGACAGCTGACTTCATGTGACACAAGAGCTTTAGTTGTTTGCATCTCATCATATCAGATGGGGTACATCTATTATTCTATGTATTTCGCTAGAGCCTTTGGTTTCACAAATTGTAAGAGGGATCACTCTCATTTCTTTTTGACAGTAATGGTTATTATTGCTGTTCTTGACACCTATTATTTTCTCCTGCATTTTTAGCAAAAGGGCCCCGATCAACATTTATGTTTCGTAGGTTTAAACAAATAATTTATTCTTCTGTAACATCTCGTACGTGTTGGCCAATTGCACAGGTGTGTTTTGGGCTTGAATAGTTATCAGGCTGACATTGTGAAGAATGTGTACATCTCTTTGTTTGGCCTTGTCTATCTTGATCAACAAGGCAAAGGAAGAATACGCCTGAACAATCTACATGGGTGAAACTTTTCCGTCTATGGACGGAAATCCGTCAAAATGACTTTCAGTCATGACGGAACTTCCGTCAATTTAAAAAACAAAACAAAAAAAAACCCTATTTATCGGTTCCGATTTTGTGTTCGATCCAAGTTTTCTATCTCATACCGGAAGTAGCTGTTTCTGTGTTTCCGGCATCTTCACAGGCTAACATTGGCGCGTCTGACTGACAACGAAAGTTTGCACGGTGCTCCAGAATTAAGTAGTCATGGCTTTTTGAAAGCAGGAGATCCAGTAGCATGCGTCGAGGGCCAAATTAAAAACAAATGGAGATGACAATGGCTAAAGAAACTGATGACGACGGCAATGAATATCGCAAGTGGTGCAAGGAAAATAAATGGTGGCCGGCATGTGTTTCTGTATCGTTTGTTCAAAACGATCAGTTACGGAGGCGAACGGAAAAAAGAAACTTCAAAGCCATGCTGATCACCCAGAGCATAAGAAAAACATGAAGGCGAGTTAACATTTTTTTATTCTTTGCTAAAGTAATTAGAATCAAATTAAAAAAGTTGATTGGGGGGGGGGGGGGGGGGGGGGGGGGGGGGGGGGGGGGGATTGGGGGGGGGCCAATTATACTTATAGTTGAATATTTTTGGTGGGGTGGGAGTAATTTATGTATATCAGGGGTGGAAAATTTTCCATTTTTTTTATTTGGATTTTTTAAAGAGTGAATTTCCTTCTTTTTTAATATTATTTTCAGGTGGGGGGTGATGGGATTCTTAGAATTTTATTATTGTGAGTGGGGGTTTTGTTGTTGTCAGTTTTCATTTTGTTTGTTTATTTATTTATTTTTTTTAGTTCCTTTCCTTAAAAAAATCATGTTTGTTATGATACTTTTTTAGGAAAAGAAAAGGTGGAAAAAACAGAGATGACCAGAATCCTCCCTACACTTTACTTTTTTTTTTTTTTCCACCAATTCCCACCTCGGATTATTTATCACAAGCAGCCAAAAAAAATGTAGCCACTGCACAGCTTTATTTTTCTGTCCCATTCGAGACACTTAGTTATAGGGCCGAACAAACAAGCCTTACACATTTCTGACCCAACATTTTTGTTGTAGTCCAAGCAGAGGCATGTATCAAACTTGTGTACTAGTTAACTAGGGAAAATTAAGTTCCCAGAAAGTGATGACGTCATTCTTGCACAATTGTGTGTGTGTGTGTGTTGTCATTGTTTGAATATCGCCTGACCTCTTGTGTACAAGCTTTCATGCCGTATCTACATTATCTACAGGAAAATAAACCTAGTCAAGTTTGGTATTAAAAGAATTGTCGGGAATTCGCCTATTCAGTCATCTCAAGAGCACAGATATATTACATTTTTCATGACAACCACTGATTATCAAACTAAGAGCCCCATTTGTAATGGCCGCTCATCAATGCCGAACACATTGCTGCCAGACCAGCTGTACACAGATGACATTCAGTTGGTCGAGTACAGCACGGTTAGCTGGCTGGTGGGGAGCAGCCTGCAGAAAACACCCCTTTCCTTGACCTGCATTCACGGCTTGGCCTCTGCAGCTTTTGGGAGAGCTGTAAACTCCCTGCCTCTCAGAACTAAGTGGCTTGCTCTGAACAGCCGTGACTGTCTCCTCCACGTCTAGCCTATTTCCAGCTGCAGCTCCACTTGTCAACATTTCTACATCTGTATGTCCATCTGTGCCCCGCCATGTTCAGTCTGCTTCTTCAGCTGCTCCATTGTCTCCAGTACCTGGCTCCAGTAGAAAACGAAAAGCTGGTGCTGCAGACATCAGGCAGTTTTTCAAGCGCCCACTACTGGACTGAAAGACTTTTTTTTCCTTCATCTTTCCTTTTTTTTTTTTTTTTTTTTTTTTTTTTTTTTTTTTTTAGTTTTCTTTACCACTCATTGTTTGACAGGGCAAGATAATTTCATTAATATTATAATATATGACTGCTTAATCACAATCAACAGGAATCATAATGACTCGTCCTTGCTTTTGTTTGACACCATGGAAAATGATGGAAATGTGGATGACAGCTTTGCACTTTATTGATAGACAATTCTGAAAATGATTGAAAGGATGAATTATACTTCATGTATATGGTGGCTTTTTGACAGTGAGGACAAGAGGAACTGACAAGATAAGAAGGCCACCTTTGTTCATCCATTTTCTATATGTGGTGTGGTTGCTAGGAAAGACAAAATGTGCTGACAACATGTCAACTTTGATTTCTCCTTATTTAAAATGGTGTGATTCTTTGGACTTAAAAGACGGATGGTGCCGGCAAGAATAAGGCTACTTTGGTTCCTCATTGTGCATCTCAAATGTGTGAGCATGTATGTTCTTTTTACACAGTCTTGATTCAAATAGTAAAGTGACCATTTTAAACAATTTGTGGGGGAAATTTTGTTGATTTTTGGAATGTTTTGATCAGTTCAGATTGGGTGAGAAAAATTTCCCTTTTTGAGTTTTTTATATTCTGGTTTATTTCTTACACTTTTAGACTTTAACTTTCCTGAGCTTGTACAATAAGCCATGAATATTATTTTTATTCATTTAAATGAATTAATGGAACATAAAGTCTAACAGTAACTCACAAAAGCATGTTACAGTTAAGCTTTTTACTGCAGAAATCATGTTACAATTAAGCTTTTTCTGGTGCAGGAGAGCCAACGAAATTGGCCTAAAAAAATTTAAAAATCAATTTCGCCCGTGGGCTTTGCCCCCTGGACCCCCCAACGGGGCGCTGCCCCTGTACCCCGCCGGGGCCTAGGCGGCCTCTGGACCCCGGCCTAATTTCAGTCAAATCAAGTTTTGTAGGTTTCACCCATGAATCTAGAACGAGCAAAGGATGTACTTGCAAAAGTCATCACAACCCATTTGCGTTTGAACCGACTATCTTTACATGTTGTCCTTTGTTGTGTCAGAGGTCATCCCTGTCCTTCACCCTTGTACCTTTCATGTTTATTCAAGGTGATGATTGTAATGCATGTGATTGGTGTCCTTTTTTTTAAAAGGAATAAAAAAAACACACATTAAATAAATATGGTGAGGTATGTGTTGTACATTAAGATAGTATTGTGACTGTATAGCGAGGGCTTGGAATGAATGAAAGTGTTCAAATACTCTGCAAGTTTCACATGATCATCCACATTGATAAGTAGCCACACATTTTGTGTCTTCTGCGCTCACTACAATGTCATCAGTCCCACACTGTTTGCTCCAGCCATCCCAATACACAACCCCCATGCGAGATTCTGTCACAACACCAGCACTAGCAGTGAACAGGAAGCGATAAACTTCGGTTGATCACCAGGCAACTAACCAGGGGAGATGCTACATTGCTGCAAAATCACTTTAGGGGTGTTCGGAGTTATATGTCTGATCCAACATCGACTGGACACCACCTACCGAGCTCTCTGCTGACGACAGTAGCTACTTAATCGCACAGCCAGCGGGAGTGAACATTCCACTCCAGAGGACACCATCACCTCCGCTTGACGGTTCCCATGAACTTGTCGATACAGATGACTTTGAGTCACCATGGGCATGGAGACGAAATTGAAGCTGAGGCCACAGAACTTGACTTTTTTTTTTAAAATGAAAATGAGGTTGATGAAGACATTTCTACAGAGTTCATTCTGGTCGGAGGTTACTGTATATACATGATCATTGATGGCACAGTGCTCTACGTTTCCTTTCACGATTACTCTTGACCCTGGACAGGAGCTGGCTCTGGCAAAAAAATCTAACATATGCCTTTGATGAGGTCTGAACTTGTGACCTGTGATGTTGTCCTCTGCACTACAGTGGCCACTGATTAGTAGCCAAACAACACTCGTAGCACCCTATGTATGGTTATATTTTCACCAATGGCTTTTGGTTTGTCAATCCGTCCACAAGACGGGACTGGGAGAAATTGGAACATTTCAACAAGCCAACCTGCCAGTGTATCAAAAATTCTGCCATCTTGAGATTTTAAAGTCATAGCTGCCAGCTGTCCTGATTTATTTTTCTTCTGGAATGTACAGATTTTAGAAATCATTCCCCACAAATCCGGAATTTGTTGGAGAAAGTCCGGAATTGCAAAATTTGGTTAAAAGATGTTGGGTTCAGGGTGTTACTTTTGAGTAGGGCTGATGAAGTATTGCAGAATGAAGCCCAAACTCGGCAGTTATATGTTGTGCGCAATAAATTCTTTAATCCCATGTTCATCAGCTGAAGCACTAGGGATTCAAATTGCTTCTAGTCAAAATCCAAACTGGCAGCTGTTCAGCCCACCCCACCCTCTTCATCCCATGGTTCCTGTATCTGAATTCCAGAAGGTTAGCAGATGAGCAAAGTATCACCATACAACTGTTTTTCAACAAGTAGTTGTCATCAAGACTGATGGCAAACTGAGCTCAAGACTGATGGGAAATTCTGGCTAAGAAGCCTTGTTTTCCCAGTGCTGTTAAAATAATAATGGAACGTTTTCCAGTGCGATGAGAACACGGGGGCCTGTTTATCACCCTTTAACCTGGCCCCCATTTCTGCAAACTGTTTACAAGTCTTTTTTCTTAAGATTTTAGAAATGTTTTCATATGATTCCTCCGGGGGGGTGCGACCTTGTCGTGGTCGGAGGGTTTGCGTGTGCCAGTGATCCTTTAGGCTATGCTGACGGGGGCATCAATACTTGGGAGATAGGCTGGTTTTTTCACACTGCTTGTAGGCCTGAGAGGTGAAGATGCTGTATGGCCTAAGCGAAACGTGGTAAGAAGTTGATGCCCCTGGTAGGGCTTCCCATGTCAGATAGGCTAAGGGTGAGGATCCTGACTAAGAGTAACCCGCCTTTCTCCTTTTCTTGTTTTCTGCCTCCCTTATTTGGCCTTTTTCATCTTCGTCTCCCCTTCAAGTCTTCTTTTACCACTCCTTTTCTCTCTGTGGTCTCCTTAAGATCCGCCGCGTTTGCCGTGCGGTGTGACCTGTGTCGGAGGGGAATGAGATCCGGGTGGTTGAGAGAGCCAGCGCTCTCAACACATCACTTTGGCTCGGACCTCTCCTAGACAGGGAGTACACTTTGGCCCGGTGTACTAATCGGCTCCCCTTTTTGGGGCTGGGTCAAGACAGACAGTTCCCCTGCTGGCCAAGGAAACCCCTGCAGTGCTCAGCTCTCTGTCCCCGGGAGTTGAGCATGATCAGAGGGGATAAGGTTGGTAGTTTCTGTTTGTCGTATATCTCTCCCGAAGCCTGGAAGGGGTCAAGACATTGGTTTCTGCCCTGGCCCTTAGTTGGACTCCAGGTGGTGGGTAAGGAGAGATGAATCACAATAAACTAAATATGACTTCATTAAAAACTACCCCCCCAAAAGGAAGAGGAAGGCAGTATCCCCTATTTCAGGGAATTAGAAACGGACAGTGATTCTGACAGTGAGGTAAGACAGAGACAGGTTTCTGGGCTTCCTGGCTCGTGGTGGAAGGGACAGAGCAGGAAAGACCCTTTCAGCTCTGAGCCCTTTGCTGTCCAAAAGGGCTTTCATGGTATAGCAGGTGAACCTAGGTCCATAAAACGGTTGAGAAATGGTTCGTTTCTTCTTCAATGTCGATAAACAGAAGCAATCCGAACAGCTGCAGAAGGCAAAAAAGCTTGTGGATAGGGAGATCAGGGTGACTCCCCATAAGCAATTAAATTCATCCAAAGGTGTGATTAGATGCAGAGATCTGGCGGGTGTTTCAGAGGCGGAAATAAAAACGGAGCTGGCGTCCCAGGGTGTGACGAGGTGCGCAGGGTGACGGTAAAGAAGGGTTCAGAGAGAGTGGCCACCAACACCCTCTTTCTGACCTTCTGCAACCCTGTGCTGCCTCCGGTCATCAAGGTTGGCTACCTGATTGTCCGGGTTCAGTTGTACGTTCCGTCCCGTTGAGGTGCTTCCGATGCCAGAAGTTTGGCCATGTCAGAGGACCGTTGTTCTGGGCAGGAGGTGTGTGGTATTTGCTGCAAGGCAACCCATGATGGGCCGTGTACAGATCCGGCACATTGTGCAAACTGCGGTGGCGACCATCCCTCCTCTTCACGGAATTGTCCTCTGTGGATTCAGGAATCTGCAATACAAAGGGTTAAGACAGAAAAGAAGATCTCCTTTTTTGAAGCCCGCAAGCAGGTTGTGGGCATCCGTCGCCGACAGCTTCTTCATATGCTTCGGCCGTAAAGAAAGTTCCAACAGTTCCAACTCGGTCAGTCTGCTGTCAGACTGATAACTTTACGTTTTCGAAGACATTGCAAGGAAAAACTGTCAGCTCTGGTGGAAGCAGGTCCACCACCTCTCATCCCAAAGTGAGTGCCCTGGTGGAGGCCAAAAATCTGCCACCCCTCAGACTGCCCAGCAGTCTACAACATCTGCTGCTGGGCAGATTAAAAAACCAGCACCCCGACCTCGAACTCCTCTGTCCAGTGCCCATGCGGGCAAGGGAGTTCAACCCAGTGTGGAGATGGTGGAGATAAGGAAGAAACCTCCACTGTCCCCCAAACCCAGACCTACTTCACCTGTTGGCAAGTCTGCCAGCAGGTCTGCAGATAGTCCAGTGAAATTAAGCAACAAATTTACAGCTTTAGCGGCAGATGTTGAGGAGGAGATGACCTGATCTCTCTCCTTTTCGCCCTGCACCATGGATAATACAATAATCCATTGGAATATCCGTGGTCTAAATTCCACTTCGAGGAGCTGCAGCTTCTGTGTCAATCTATGAACCTTCTGTCGTGGCTCTTCAAGAAACCCAAATTCCAAAAGCCAGAAGACCTTTACTCTTTCTGGCTTTAATATTCTTTCAAAACCTGCACAACCTTCCACGTTGGGACTGTCGGGCGGTGTTGCCCTTCTCCTTCACAAAACTTTGTTGTATAGTCCTGTCGCTCTGTCTACCTCCCTTCAGGCTGTAGCTGCGAGAGTCACTCTCCACAAGACTGTCACAATCTGTTCTCTTTATCTACCTCCATCTGTCCCGGTTTGTCGTCAGGACCTTGTCAGTCTGTTAGGGGAACTTCCTCGACCTTTTTTGCTGTTGGGTGACTTTAACGGTCACAACCCTCTTGGGGTAGTACCGGTTCGTCATCCAGAGGTCTGCTGATTGAGGATGTCCTTTCGGATTTGGATTTGTGTTGTCTGAACGACGGATCTGCAACTTACCTCCATTCTTCCACAGGTTCACTTTCGTGTTTAGATTTGTCGGTTTGTGACCCCTCGCTGGTCTAGACTATGAGTGGTCTGTCCATGACGATCTGCACGGAAGTGACCATTTCCCTGTCCTTCTACAACCTGTAATAACTGAACACATCTCTGTCTCTCAGCATTTAAATTATAAGAAAGCAAACTGGGATCTCTTTGCAGCCACTGTTTCTAAGGAGTTCCAGGACACTGATTTTTTTCAGAGTCCTGACCCAGCTGAATCACTGACTAAAACTATGATTAAATGTGCTAAGGCCTGTATTCCAGTGTCTTCCGATAAACTTCAAATGCCAAAAACACCCTGGTTCGATTCAGAATGCCAACAAATTTCCAAAGTTAGAAAACGGGCTCAGCGTCAGGTATACCAACGACCTTCGGGTCCCAATGCTCGAGCCCATCAGAAACTCCGTGCTAAATCAAGACACACTTTTAAAATCAGTAAACGTCGGTCCTGGAGAAGCTTCTGCTCCAGGCTGACATCAAAAACTTCCAAGAAAAAAGTGTGGAACATCATTAAGAAAATCAAAGGGAGAACACCTGTCCCACTGTGAACCATCTCAAGTTTTCGGATTCTTTAATAACAGAGAAGAAAGCAGTTGCTAATCTGCTTGCTTCAACCATTGAAAAGAATTCCTCCTCTTCTAATAAATCAGTCACTTTTGTCAAAAACAAAGCCCTAAAAGAAAAATCACCCTGCAACTTTTCATCCGACAACATGGAAGACTACAATCTTCCTTTCACATTAAACGAGCTGAAATCTGCCTTACTCTCTTGCAGCGATTCCTCTCCAGGTATAGATGACATTCATTATCAACTATTGAAACATCTTCCGCAAGAAGGTCTGAACATCCTGTTACAGGTATACAACCACGTGTGGACTACAGGTTGCTTTCCACCCTCTTGGCGGAAAGCCTCATTATTCCCCTCCCCAAACTGGAAAAGTTCTTTCAATCCATCTAACTACCGTCCCATAGCTTTGACCAGCTGTGTCTGTAAATTGATGAAAAAATGGTCAATGCTAGGCTCATGTGGAAACTCAAAACCGATGGCCTTTTGGCGAAAGAACAGTGTGGTTTCCGCAAACATCGTAGTACAGTTGACCATTTGATTCGTCTGGAATCTACACTTAGGAACGCTTTTTTAAACAGACAGCATGCAGTGGCAATTTTCTTCGACTTGGAGAAGGCCTACGATACCACCTGGAAGTCGGGGATACTTCATGATCTCCACGATCTGGGTTTTCGAGGTCATCTTCCGCTTTTTATTCAAAATTTTTTGGCAGAACGACAGTTTCAGGTCCGGGTTGGCACCACTCTCTCTGATGTCCACGAGCAGGAGTTGGGGTGTTCCCCAGGGGAGCATACTGTCTCCTGCCCCCTTTAGTATTAAAATCAACAACATTGTGAAATCAGTTCAGCAGGGTTCAGACTGCTCATTGTTTGTGGATGATTTCGCTGTCTACGCAACTGGAAGCCTGTACCCGAGTGTCCAGCGCAGGCTCCAGCTTTGCGTAGATAAAATCCATCGATGGGCGGATGAAAACGGTTTCACCTTTTCCAACAAAGACGCAATGTATTCACTTCCATAATTTCCGTCAGTTTTTCCCAGATCCTGAACTTCAGTAGGGAAATCTCCCATTCCAGCTGTTACAGAGGCAAATTTCTGGGAGTCATTTTTGACCAGAAACTCACTTTCTCAGCCACATCAAAAACCTCAAAACTTCTTGCCAGAAAGCTCTGAATATTCTGCGGGTCGTAGCGCACACCGACTGGGGCGCTGATAAGAAAACTTTGCTGCACCTCTACAGAGCCCTGGTCCGTTCCAAACTGGACTATGGTTGTGCTGTCTACGGCTCCGCAAGACCTCTTACCTCAAACTTTTGGACGCTATCCACCATCAAGGGCTTCGTCTCTGTCTTGGAGCGTTCCGCACCACCCCTGTGTACAGCCTGTACGCAGAGGCGGGCGAACCTTCGTTGTCCAACCGCAGGCTGAAACTGTCTTTAAATTATTATATCCGACTGTTCTCAGAACCGCAGAATCCTGCCTATGACTGTGTCTTTGACCCTCCATTCCAAAGTAAGTTTGAAAACAACCTAAATGTTTTTCCGCCGTTTGGTCTTCGTATGCAGCCTCACGTGCGAATGCAGGTCTAGACCTGGGAGTAGTTTCCGATTTTTCCAAGTTTCCGGATCAACCTCCGTGGACCTTTTTCACACCCGAGATTCGTTTCGATCTTGCAGCTTTTCGCAAAGAGTCTACCCGCTCTCTGGCGTACAAGGCATTGTATGCTGAGCTCTGTTCGAAATTCCCATCCTATCAAAAAGTTTTCACTGACGGTTCCAAGTCTGAGGATGGAGTGGCCTGTGCAGCCTACTGCCCTGGGGCCCCTTCTCAGATACTGTTGGAACATATACATTCAGATGCTTCTGTCTATTCTGCTGAACTTACTGCTCTGGTTCTGGCTTTGAAGATAATCTCACATTCTTCAAAGAGGGACTTTCTGGTTCTGTCGGATTCGCTGTCAGCTTTGGAAGCCATAGCTGGCCGCAACCTTCAGCATCCAGAACTTTTGCATTTCTTTGAACTTTTTAGCAAGTTGAAAGCGGACGGTTACAACATTACTCTTGCTTGGGTTCCTGGTCATGTTGGCATCGGCGGGAACGAAATGGTTGATCGTTTAGCCAAGAACGCCACAAGAGAGAAACTGTCCAACATTTATATCCCCTGTTCAGATGTGAAACCCAAAGTTAACGATTATGTGAGAGACCTCTGGCAGGAGGATTGGAAACACACAGACGAGTAACAAACTCTTTCAGATCCGTCCAAACCTTAAGGACTTCCTCCCATCCACGTCGGGAGGTCGTAAAGAAGAAACGGTTCTGTACCGGCTGCACACCGTCCATTCGTATTTTACCCATTCTTACCTTTTAAAGAGTGAAGAAGCTCCGTGGTGCATTCCATGTCATGCGCCACTCACAATGAAACATGTTCTTTTAGAGTGTTGGGACTTGCACGATGTGAGACACAAACATTTTACAGCGGAGTCCATGAAGATCCTGTTCAGGGATGTCCCGCTGATGTGATCCTTGAGTTTTTGAGAGAGATTAATATTTTTCATCTGATTTAAGATTTTACGGAAGAAAGATTTTTAACAAAGTTTCTGGTGCGTTTTTTAGACGATGTCATTTAATGAGATGTATGAAAGTGGTTTTTTTTTTTTTTTTTTTTTTTTTTTTTTTTTTTTAATGACTGGTGAGTTGATTTTAACGTGGTGACAGCCCTGATGTGGCCCTTTGCGGTCGGCTGGGCTATAAGCAACATTATCTTATCTTATCTTATCTTATCTTTCATATGATTATAAAGGAGTGAAGACTGTCGCAAAGTGAGAAATATTGCCGTAACATAGCAACTAAGCTCACATGCAAATGAGAGCAGGGGAGCAAGTGGTAGCCAAGGGCAGAAATCCAGCTTAGAAAATATTCGCATTTTTCCTCCAAATTCGGCCTAGGAAATGTTTTTTCCCTTCTCAAAAATCCGGCTTAGAAAATGTTTCTTTTACCTAAAGCCTCCTTAGAATATGGTTGTTTTCCAAAAATCTAGCATAGAAAATGCTTTTTTTTCCCCACAAATTATCAGCGAAATTGCAATGATTTCTGGCACACACATACAATGATTGTCGATCTATTTACCTTCTTTCTTTTGAGAGAGAGGGAGACCGAGACACCTATAACAAAGAAAAGAGATTTCTCTTCAAACTGGCAATTCGAAATAGTGTGCTCTGGTGACCTTGTCTGCCAATTGAACTCTTGTACAGTGAAGTTGCAAAAGGCGGATTTTCTCTCTGTTGTTTTTGGATAAGAGTCCTGGCAACTTGTGGATCCAATCGAAAATGTAAGTTCTTGACAAGAAATTATGTGATGGTTGAATGAAAACAATGAAAATGGAGAAAAAAAATAAAACAAAAACAACATGGCACAAGAAAATGGATATCTTGGGCGCCTTTTATACATTGCAATACTGTTTGGTGCGAACAAGCATCGTTTTCGCATGCAAATAAATCCGTGTCTGGGGTCGTGCTGTCTTCACCTGTCAGCAGAACAGCAACGAATATGGCTGCGGGATGCTCACGATAGTTGCTTGAAGGTAGCGTTTTTGGCCGGTAGGCTCTGCAGTCATGAAATGTGGGCTAGTGCAACCCATGGGAACGCTCCTGTGGAGGTTCTGTCGTGTCGCGCCCAGTGGCCATTACACAATGGCATCTGCCAGTGAGCATTTATGTCCCTTGACGTCTTAATGGAGTGCCCTGTGCGTGTCTGCACGCTAGGTGAACACAGCGCTGGTCTCCGAAGGCGGTGCAGGATTGCTCCCAGCGGGTTGTTTTGGCAGTTGAAGACAGTACTTCTTTAGGTTCCACCTCGCACCTCCGGGTGTATCTTTTTCTTCTTGTCTGTCCTTTCAAAGAATACTTACTCATGGCTTCAAGCTAGAAGGCAGAGTTGCTTCTGCCGCTTTCTGCTCAACAGCTCCCTCTCAGTAACTTGAACACATTCCCTCAGACGGCTCCATCTACACTGATGAGCTCATAGTAGTCTGTTTCTCTCTCTCTCTCCTCCCTCTCTCTCTCTCCTCTCTCTCCCTCTCTCCTCTCTCTCTCTCTCTCTCTCTAAATCACAACAAAGAAATTCTCTTCTCTTCAACTTCTTTCTGCTTTGGAAGGCATTTCTTGCTGTTACCTCAAGCACCCTCAAGCTCTAAATATTGGGAAAAAACACACACACGCAAAAAACCCTGTACAACTCTCTGAAATCAGATGACTACAGCATAGTTTTTGCTTGATTCCAGATCATGTTGACATTGGAGGCTATGTGGTGGCTGATCAGCTCGCCAAAGACTTAACAAATAAAGAACTATGTACATTTTCTATCCCTCACACTGACTGAAACCAAACGTTAAGGTTACCGTCAAAGGCCTCTGACAAGAGACTGGACACGCAGACGCATAACATTCTTTCAGATCAGTCTAAATGTTAAAAAGTGTTCACCCTCTGCCACTGGTGGCCGGGGAAAAAGAATCAGTTTGTGCAGATTAGACACAGGCCATTCCCTTTGCAGCCGTGTAATGAGGCTCCGTGCTGCATACCCTGTGGTGTACCATTCACTATGAAAA
>CM031610.1:55879132-55891632 GCA_018398815.1 Conus ventricosus | reverse complement strand
CGAGACCTTAATTTTCCCAAAATACAAGAGGGGAAACCAACATGTTCCCCAGTGGGGATCTTTGGGCCAAAACCAAAAACATGCAGCCCACGTATTCCTGCCCTTTACACCTTGGGTTTCCCTGCCCCACAACATCGAACCCACATTTCCTGCACCGAGATCTTAGTTCCTTTTCTAAAGGAAAGAGAAACGTTGTCTGAAGAGTACAGCACGTTTCTCGGAAACTCGGATTCATTGTCCATGTCGGGGTAACCCGGTTCGCCTGGTTGGAAAGGCATCAAACTCTTGTTCCAAGTTCCAGGATTCCATTCCTGTTCAAGACAGCCAGACTGGCAGAGACACCTTGTATGGATGTAAACATGTCAAGTCTTACACGCGCGTTAAATCCAGTTCCACATTTCTGAGAAGAAATAGGCCATCGCGTGCCTGTGGAATGGATGGCAGGATAATATGACACAATGCACATTAGTACCGTGTTTAGACCTTATTCCGAAGACGTGATGTGGCCGCCTAAAAAGGATTAAATAAAAAACCCCATCGTATTATGCAAAAATCTCACCAGTGGTAAATCTCTGAATACTAGCCGACTATCAGAGAGAGAGAGAGAGAGAGAGAGAGAGAGAGAGAGAGAGAGAGAGAGAGAGAAGAGAGAAGAGAGAGAGAGATGATTGATTGATTGATCTTTAATACGCAAGGATGAAGATTTTGTGCAAAGCCCAGTCTTACAATCTGTCCTTGTCATGCATACATATTTCAACACATATCATTCATACTGACAATTCAACACAGCAACATTGTTATCTAACTCTAACAACGATAACAAATTATTCATAAAAATACAATGAGATGGGGGATGGTAAAACAGAAGGAAACTTACAACAAACAAAACTACAGAGAGAGAGGTCAAGAGGAGGGTGGGGAAGAGAGAATGGAGGTGGGGGGGGGGGGGGGGGGGGGGGGGGGGGGGAGGGGGGGGGGGGGGGGGGAGGGGGGGGGGGGAGAGAAAAGGGGGGGGGGTTGGGAGAGGGGTGGGGAGAGGAAAATAAGGAGGGGGAAGGTAGAGGGGAATTAAAGGAGAGAGGAGAGAGAGGGGAGAGGGGGAGAGAGAGGAGAGAGAAGAAGGAGAAGGGAGGAAGAAATGGAAATTCCTGTGTAGGTCATAAAAGGGGGGGAAAAAGCACCCTTTGTTTTAGTTAAAATTTCGGGTTGGGGGGTTAGGGTTTTTTTTGTGTTCAATTTCGGGTTGCCCAAAATGGGTAAATTTTTTACTTCTTTTCCCCTTTTTTCAATAAATTTTTTTTAAAACCCCTTCCCTCCCCCCCTTTTTTAAAATTTTTTTTTTTAAACAAAAGCCCTGGGGCGTCACCCAAAAAGAAGTTTGGATTTCAAACAAAAGAGGAGGGGCGTTCCCACAAAGGGGGGAAAAACTTGCCCACCCCCAACACCCAAGTGAACACCCTTTCCCCGCCCCCCAAAAAAAAACACCATCCCCACGAAAAGGCCGTTCCCCCCCTCCCCTTAAATCCCCTGCGAATAACTGGGAAGACCGT
The DNA here is from genome assembly GCA_018398815.1 of Conus ventricosus. Classification (NCBI taxonomy): domain Eukaryota; kingdom Metazoa; phylum Mollusca; class Gastropoda; order Neogastropoda; family Conidae; genus Conus; species Conus ventricosus. Next base: position 55,890,082 of record CM031610.1, on the reverse strand, counting down.
AAAAGGTTTCCCCCCCTTTTGGGCCTCCCAGGCCCATTTAAATTTTCCGGGCCCCAGGGCTTTCCCCCGTTTTTTAAAAATTTTTTTAAGGTCCGCCCCCAAACCCCCTTTTCCCCCTTTTCAACTCCAGGGTCCCCCCCGAGGAGAAAAATCCAAAATACCCCTTCTCAAAAGGGGAAAGTATAACGAGAACAAATCCCCCCCCCTGTCCCAAAAGGAGGGAAAAAATTTCCCACCCACAATTCCCTTTTGGAAAAATTTGGGATTTTTTCCCAAAGGGGGACAACGGGGCCCCGGGGACGGAGGCATTGGCCCTACTCCAGGGTTTGGGACAAGACCAAAAACAAAGGGCCAAAACACTCCCCCTTGTTCAAAAAGGCTCGCGACCAACCCCGGGTAAAAACCTTGGGCATGGGGGCCGCACCCGTGGTTAAGGTTTTCCCTTGGGAAACAGCGCCTTGGTGGTGGGGGCCTTTTTCTCGTGTTTGGTTCCCCCCGGTGCCCCGGGGGTTTTTTTTTTTCCCTTTTAAAAAAGCCCCGAGGAACAAGCGAAAGCCCCCCTTTTTTCAAAAATGTCGAGGGACCACAGAAAAAAAAAATGGAGATCGGGAAGAAGAAATTAAAATGGGAAAAAGGGGTTCAATTTCCCCCCCAAAAGGGGCCAACCCGAAGTTTCCGAAGCGGAAAAAAAGACGCCCTGTGTATGAGCTACAGGGCCCAGAAAAACGAAAACGTCACACCCAAAATACCTTGGGTTTCCCCCCAAAATTTAATTAATTATTTTCAAAAAAAAACCCCAAAACCCCAGGCTTTGTCCGGGAACCCAAGTCGGACAAGAAAAAAAGGAAACCTAAAAAGGCCCCCCCCTTGGGGCGGCCCGTTCTGGGATCCAAAACCAAAGGTTGGACCCTCAGAAACCAGAAGGACAAATGGGCGAACCCCCAAAAGCCAAAAAAACAAATCACCCATCCTTGACTTTCTTTTCCCCCCCAAAGCCTTCCTAAAAACCTAGAAAAAAAATTTAAAAAAACCCCCAATTTTTTTTCAAAACCACCCCCCCCCCCACCCCGGGGCGGCCCAAACCCTCCAGGACCCCAAAGACCCGGGCCGGGTTAAAATGGCCCCCCCCGGGGAAAGGGTGGCTTTTTCCCCCCCCCCTTTTCAAATTCCCCAATTTTGGGGCCCCCCCCTTTTTTTAAAACCCCCCCCCCCCCCCCTTTACCCTTAAAAACCCCCCCCCCCCCCAAACCCCCCCCCCCCCCCCCCCCCCCCCCCCCCCCCCCCTTCCCCCCCCCCCCCCCCTTTTCCCCCCCCTAAAAAGAAGGTTTTTAAAAAGGGGGTTTTTTTTTTTAAAAAAAAGGGGAAAAAAACCCCCCCCCCCCCCCCCCCCCCCCCCCCCCCCCCCCCCCCTTTTCCCCCCCCCCCCCCCCCCCTTTTTAAGGGGGGAAAAAAAACCCCCCCCCCCCTACCCCCTTTTTTTTTCCCTCCCCAAAAGTTTGTTTCCCCTTTTCTTTGTTTTTTTGCCCCCCCCCCCAAAAAAAAAACCCCCCTTGGGATCCCGACAACCCCGGCGGCCCCCCCCCCCCCCCCCAAAACCCCCGATTTTGAAATTTCCCCCTTTTTTTTCCCTTTTCCCCCCAAACCCAAAAACCCCCCCCCCCCAAAAAAAAACCCCCCCCCCCCCCCCCCAAAACCCGAAAACCCCCCCCCCCTTTTCCCCCCTCAAAATTTAAAAAATTTTCCCCCGGGGTGGGGTTGGGTTTTTTCCCGCCCGGGGCATTTCCCCCCCAAAAACCCCCCCCCCCCCCCCCCCCCCCCCCCCCCCCCCCCCCCCCCCCCCCCCACCCCCCCCCCCCCCCCCCCCCCCCCCCCCCACCCCCCCCCCCCCCCCCCCCCCCAACCCCCCCCCAAAAAAACCCCCCCCCCCCCCCCCCCCCCACCCCCCCCCCTCCCCCTTTCTTCTTTTTCACTTTGGGGTTTCCCCTGTGGGGGTTGGTGTTTTTTTTTTGGGGGGCCCCCCCCCATGGGTTTGGGTTTTAAACCCCCCCCCCCCCTTAAAACCCCCCCCCCCCCCCCCCCCCTCCCCCCCCCCCCTTTCCCCCCTTTTTTTTTAAAAAATTTTTTTTGGGGGGTTCTTTGTTTTTTTTTCCCCCCAAAATTTTCCCCGGGGAAAAGGGTTTTTTACCCACCCCCCCCCCCCCCCCCCCCCCCCCCCCCCCCCCCCCCCCCCCACCCCCCCCCCCCCCCCCCCCCCCTTTTTTTTTTTTTTCTTGTTTTTTTTTTCCCCCCCTTTTTTCCTCCCTCCCCAACCCCCCCCCCCCGGGGGGGGGTTTTTTTTTTTCCCCCCCCCCCCCCCTTTTCGTTTCCCCCCTTTTGGGGGCCCCCCCCCCCCTTTGTCCCTCCCCCCCCCTCCCCACATTGCCCCCTTCTCCCTCCTCCCTTTCCCCCTTCCCCTTTTTTTGTTTCCCCCCTCCCCCCCTCCCAAAACCCTGTTCCCCCCTGTCCCCCCCCCTTTGTCTTAGACCTTTTCAAATCCCTGAAGAAAAACCCCACCCCCACCACCCCCAGCCCCACCCCTCCCACCACAACAACAAAAATTTTAAACCCCAGAATTTGAATTTTCAGTCAACACTCTTAAAGGTTTTTCCGGCTGACAGGTGTAAGTTTTTTTTTTTTTTTTTTAAATCCCCGTGAACACTAGCGGCGAGGTGTGTTCTGACTCGCCCCGAATGTCAGAAAACGCTTCGCTACGTGCGATCTTGAGAAATGCGGCTATTAGCACAACAATTTTTCGCTTTGTTTGACCGAGTATCCCAATTTAGTCACCACCCATTTTGGGAAAAAAGAAAAGATGAAAAGTGTGGATTTATATGAAAAACAACTGCCTGCATACAGAAAGACAGACGGCAGACACCACACCACCAGCACCACCCACGAACACCAACACACACACACACCACACCACACACACACACCACACACACCACAACCACACAGCACGCACCACACACAGGGTACAGAGAGAAGACGTTTTAATCTTAATTCTTCTGTTTTTCGAGCAACGAACATGTTCTTGTGATTGTGAAACACCGTCGGAAATTGACTTTTCTCCTGTGTGTGTGGTGTCGTGCTGCGTGCGTGCGCCCCGGCGCGCGCGGGGCGCGTGTGTGTATGTTATATTATTATATGTGTGTGGGTGTTGTGTGTTGTGGGGGGGGTGTGGGGTGGTGGGGGTGTGTGTGTGTGTGTGTGAGCGCGCGCGCGCGGGTGTGTGATGTGAGCACGCGAACGCGCGCTAGCACCTCCTTTCTCTCAATGTGGGTTTACACGCTCGGGTGTACGTACTCGTGTATACACATGTCTCACTCGCCGAACAATTTAATCGATGGCTGAATTTTTCTCCTTCCGTGACGAATGAGTTAGTGACAGACACTTGTTCATTCCCAAACGGCCTCAGCTGAGTGCGTCTGTTTGTTTGTTTTGCTTGCTTGTTTGGTTGGTTGGTTGGTTGGTTTTTTTGCTTGTTTCTTGTTATCTTATGAGGAAGAGTGGAGAGGGGCCGTCTCTCACGCTTTTTCCGGTGTAACTGGTTGGTTGATTAATAGATTATTTGATTGGACTAAATGGCAGTTTTCTTCTTCTTCTTTTTTCTTTTTCTTTTTTTTTTTCCTTCTTTTTTTTTTTCTTTTTTCTTTTTTAACAGATCGGTTTTCTTCCTGTTTGGGGTATAGGTCACGGTTTTATGCATGCCAACGTGCTTGTGTGTGTGCGTGCGCGCGCGCGCGCGCGGGTGTGTGTGTGTGTGTGTGTGTGTTTGTTCGTGCGTGTGTGTGTGTGTGTGTGTGTGTGTGTGTGTGTGGTGTGTGTGTGTGTTTTGCGCGTGCGTGCGTGCGTACGTGCGTGCGTGGTGCGTGCGTGTGTGTTTCATTGTCTGTCTGCCTGTCTGTCTGTCTCTGTGTTTCTCTCTCTGTCTCCTTTTCTCTCCGTGTGTGTGTGTGTGTGTGTGTGTGGTGTGTGTGTGTTTTTGTGTGTGTGTGGGGTGTTGTGTGTGTTGTGTGTGGGTGTGGTTGGTGGGGTGTGTTTGCGTGTACGTGCGTGGTGGTGCATGTGCGTGCGAGTGTGTGTGTGCGTGCGTGCGTGTGTGTTAGGTGGGGGGTGGGTGGGGGGTGGGGGTGCGTGCGTGTGTGTGTGGGTGCGTGAGTGCGTGCATATTTGTGTGTGTGTGTGTGTGTGTGTGTGTGTGTGTGTGGTGTGTGTGTGGCGTGCGCGAGTGCGTGGTGTATGCATGTGTGTGTGCGCGCGCGCTGTCTGCTTTTCGCTCTTTCTCTCTCTTTCTCCTCCTTTTCTCTCTTTCTGTGTGTGTTGTGTGTGTGTGTGTGTGTGTGTGTGGTGTGTGTGTGTGTGTGTGTGGGTGTGGGTGTGTGTGGTTGTGGTACGTACGTACGTGCGTGCGTGCATGCGACTGTGTGTGTGCGCGCGTGCGTGCGTGCGTGCGTGTGCTTGTGAGTATGTGTGTGTGTGTACGTATGTGTGTGTGCGTGCGTGTGTGTTTATGTGCGTGCGTGCGTGCGTGCGTGCGTGTGTGTGTGTGTGTGTGTTGTTGTTGTTGACAGTGTGTGGTCAATGGTGTGGAACATCACCGGTGTGCAGTCACCCTGTGTGTTCTTTCTTTCTTTTCTTCTTCTTTTTCTTTCTTTATTTTTTTCTCTCACCTCTTTTCTGCATGTGTGTTTACTGAAGCTTAACGCATGTGGTTTTGATATGTTTTTAAAATCTGAAATTAAGGCTTCGCGCTCGGCGATTAAAAGCAATTGCACATTTTCTTTTTTCAGCTTCTAAATGCTACTGCTGTTGTGGTTTTTCTCTCTAACTTGGTTTCTAATATCAGTTACACACACACACACACACACACACACACACACACACACACACACACACACACACACACACACACACACACACACACACACACACACACACACACACACACACACACACACACACACACACACACACACACACACACACACACACACACACACACACACGCAGAGCCGGAATAGCTCAGTTGGTAGAGCGCCTGACTCGTAATCTTGGTGATCCTGGGGTTGCGGGTTCGAACCTCCGCCGGGGCGTTTCGGTACAGGGGGATTTTTCCCTCGGAGTTAACATTGGTTCTGACTCCTTTTCCCATACAGTCCTTCGAATGAGACTATAAACCGAGGTTCCGTGTGTGAACGCATGCATAACATCTTGCACACACGTAAAATCCCATCACCAACTTTCGGAAGAGTAGGCCAGTTTGGCCGTTGGTATGGATGACACGTTACACATAGCATGCACCCTGCGTGAGAAATGGAAAGAATGAAGGAAGTAAGGAAAAGGAAAATGAGTGATCAATATTGAACGATACTGACTGGATGACACGGGAAACGACTGAATGAAGCGCCAGCTGGCAGCTCTTCAGTCGGCACTACCCAGGTAGGCAGCCCGTTGTGTAAACGAGTGTGGATTGTAAAGCGCTTAGAGCTTGGCCTCTAGCCGAGAATAGGCGCTATATAAGTATTCATTATTATTATATTATTATAGAGTATGTCTGTAGTAAACAAGAAAAAAGACCCAGAGAAGTATAGTCCTCAACTGCCAAAGCAACCTGCTCTGAACAATCCTGCACCACCCATGGAAGTCTGCACAGCGTTGACGTGGGGTGCAGGCACGCACAGCGCATTCCATCAAGACTTAGGGTACAACACAACACACCTGGATGAAAACGCATCTACGGATGTACCAGCCCTTATTTTCATGACTGCAGAGCCCACCGGCGAAGGACGACGACGCCACCACCAAGGGACCTGCCGCGCGCTTCCCACAGCCGCATTCGCTGTTCCGCTGACAGGTGATAGCAGTACAACTCTGGACACTGCCAAGCTTCAGCCACATCTTACGTTCCGCTGAAAAAGGATTCCAGATAGGCGTCTTTCCTGCCCTCAACAGGACTTTCCCTGCGGTCAGCGGATCTTTCCTCGATGTCACTGGGCTTTTTTCTCTGCAATCGGCACAAAGTCGATCGGACGCTCATATTTTATACATGTGGGAGCAGCTTTTTCATGTATAACGTGAAGACACGTCAAAGGTGATTGGCCAGACATAGGCATCCACCCCAGGAGGGGTAGCGAAGGAGGCTGATCATCGTTGCCTTTTCAGTACAAGAATCAATGCCCCACACAGTACAGAGAGGCCGTGAAACAACGAAGACACCGGGTGAGGGCGCTATGTCTCCGTGCAGGGATGTGACGCCAGTCTTTTGTGGGAACCCTTGGAAGATAAAGGGTGAGGGGGGGAGAGGGGGGCGTTTCTTTTCATTTCCAACTGTATCTACCATTTCTGGAACTTCATATAGTTTTTGACACTCGCGAGCGCGCGCTCCCACGCACGCACACACGCACGCATGCACGCACGCTCGCGCAAATGAAAACACATACCTATTTATCTGTTTATCTGTCTGGCTATTTATCTGTCTGTCTATCTGAATGTCTGTCTATCTGTCTATCTATCTGTCTATCTATCTATCAGTCTGGTCTGTCAGTCTGTCTTTCCGTCTGCCTATCTATCTAATCCATCTATGGGTCTGTCTGTCTGTCTATTTATCGATTTTTTTAAAAATGTCTTTGCGATCCTCCATTGTTTTTAGATTCCCATTGTTCACATGTCTTTGTTCAGATAATCTGCACACTTTCACTCCTCCCTCTCAACAATTCAAGTCTGGCACTTACGTAGTGATACCTTACATACTGTCCACAGCGGATGTCAGCCGTATAGTCTGCATAGCTCATCAGCCTGTGCGGGGCGTTTGATGTATTTTTGTTTGTAGCACCTTTATGACCGTTCCATCCCACCCACCTCTCCCTCTTTAAAATTTTTATGTGTGTTCAAGCTGGGTGCAATGAATTAAAATAAAGTCTTGGCTCGTTCCAGACAAAACTTCGGGGCCGATCTTTCTGAAAATTTGTAGGTATCTTCATTATGGGTCACGGATGATGCCCGATGTTTTTATTTTACCAGAATAGCTCAGTGGTCTTGAAGTAGTCCCCTATCAGTGGTCTTGAAGTAGTCCCCTATAGGGGACTACTTCAAGACCACAGTTGGAGTCCGTCAAGGCTGCCTGCTATCTCCCGTACTGTTCAATCTCTTCCTGGAAAACATCATGCGTGAAACCCTCCATGACTTCCACTCCACTGTCTCCATCGGAGGAAGAATCATCAATAATCTGAGGTTCGCAGATGACATCGACCTGATGGGAGGCAGCAACGAAGAACTACAAGACCTGACAAAGAGACTGGAAGAAAGGGCAGGTGCATATGGAATGGAAGTGAGCACAGAAAAAAGCAAAGTCCTGGTCAACAGCACAACCAACACCCATGCTGAAATCTACATGAACGGACAACAGCTTGAAGAAGTGGGCGCTTTCAAATACCTTGGCGCCACTCTCACCAAAGACGGTCGCTCTACAACAGAAATCAAGACCAGACTAGCGATCGCAACAGCAGCAATGGCAAAGCTAAACAAGATCTGGAAGAGCAGGGAGATCAGCTTTCCTACAAGGATGAAGCTGTACAAGTCACTGGTGCTGTCCATCCTGCTGTATGGCTGCGAAAGCTGGACCATGACAGCAGAGACCACCAAGAGAATCCAGACGTTTGAAACTAAATGCTTCAGGCGCTTGCTCGGGATCTCTTGGCAAGACCGGAAGACAAACGACGTTGTGAGGAGCCAAATAACATCACTTGCAGGCCCCCAAGAACCCCTCTTGGCAACAGTCAAGAAGAGGAAGCTGTCGTGGTTCGGGCATGTCATACGCCACAATTCACTGCCCAAAACAGTCATCCAGGGCACGCTGGAAGGCGGCAGACGAAGGGGACGACAAGCCAAATGCTGGATGGACAACATCAAAGAATGGACCAGGATGGATGGCCCTACGCTGATGCGACATGCAGAGGACAGGGCCGGATGGCGGTGTCTGGCTTCGAGAGTGTCTCTCATCTCTCCTCTACGCCCATCATGGGCAAGAGAATGATGATGATGATGAGCTCAGTGACGAAATACATTATGACGCACGTTTGATTGTGACGTTTTTCTACACGCGTATTCAAGATAGATCTAAACTGGGAGTACGTTTATATGCTTTGCATCTTTTTTATTTTTATTTTATTTAAAAAAAAAATAGGACTGGCCCTTTTTTTTCACTGAGTGATGACAGTCCCAAAAGAGCTCTGAGCCATCGGCTAAGCTGAATAACGCTGACACTGAAACTTAAACAGCTGTATAGTTGCTACCTGATTAAAGCATTCGGACGAAATTAATGTAATTAGAAATAAACAACCAAACAAACGAACGAACGAATGAACGGACGAACAAACAAAAACAAACAAACAAACAAAAAAACCCTCGAAGAAAAGCACTCTATATCAGTGTTCAAATGAAAAGTATTCATGAAGACTTTAGATTTATAACTTACATATGCACACACACACACACACACACACACACACACACACACACACACACACACACACACAGAGTTTCATTCTCTCTTTCCTTCTCTATAATTATATGTGTTTCTTTCCCTTGCCTCTCCTCTTCAAAAGTAACATCATATCCTCCCTTCTGCACATCCGTTTGATGACATGTTAACGACAAGCGAGATGAAGAGATGGGACATAAAGAACAGGATATGAAACGGTCTTCAAAGGACTAGGTGGGATAGATGAGCTGCAGAAATGAAGGGGGATGAACTCTCTCTCTCTCTCTCTCTCTCTCTCTCTCTCTCTCTCTCTCTCTCTCTCTCTCTCTCACACGCACGCACGCACGCACGCACGCACGCACGCACGCACGCACACACACACACACACACACACACACACACACACACACATGAACGTACGCACACACTCACAGCGAGAGAGAGAGAGAGAGAGAGAGAGAGAGAGAGAGAGAGAGAGAGAGAGGAGAGAGAGAGAGAGAGAGAGAGAGAGAGAGAGAGAGAGAGAGAGAGATTAATTGATTGATTGATCTTTGATACTCAAGGATGAAGGTTTTAGTCAAAGCCTAACAACCTGCCCCTGTCATGCACAACATTTCAATGCATATTATTCATTCTGAAAAAAACAAAACATCGTAGACACACTGTGATGCAGTTCTATTAACGAAAAGCAGACTGTTGATAAATGTAATAAGGACATGCTGGATCGCCCAGCAGAAGGAACAAAAACACATTAAGAGAGAGAGAGAGAGAGAGAGAGAGAGAGAGAGAGAGAGAGAGAGAGGGTTAAGGGAGGGGTGGAGGGTGAGTAGTAAGGAAGTGGATTTGGCTTAGCGGTTTGATGTAGTAGGTAACGTGTTCAGACGGTGTATTTAAAATATGGCTGACAGAAGAATTAGGAAATGGATGTTTATGTTTTAGAGTATTCGTATTTTGTAGGCTCGGTGGAACTGTGTTCCAGACATGTGGATCAGCGTAAGCTAGGCCTCGTTTGTATTGATCATCGCGTAGAAGAAATTTTGCGAGTCGGAACAGCTGTTCAGTCTTGTAAAAGGACATTAACCTAAGATAGCATGACATTTGTCGAAATTCAAGACATACATGTCTTGTTGAACTCAGAGGATGTAAGTTCAGAACTTGCAGTTTTTAATTTGTTGTTAGGGAGGAGTAGCTCCGCTGCGTGTCTATGGATAGAAGTCAGTCTTTTTTTGTGGAGGAGCTAATTTGTGCTTTTGGCGAGTGGTAATGATAATAGATTTGGTTTTGGTCGGGTGTATGACCACTGAGTTTGAATTACACCAGTCTGTTACTTTATTCGAAACTTCCTGTGGAAATGTTCCTATTGTTTGCAGCTTACTGACATATATTTGAAGCGATGAGTCATCATCAAATAAATGGGTCGTGATTTTTTTTTAATCATTTGATTTGGATAATGGTAAGCCATTGATGAAAATATAGAAGAGCAGGAGGCCTAGCACCAAACCTTGTGGCACTCCATGTCTGACAAAGTTTGTTGAAGAGTTTTTGCCATTAAGGAGCACATACTGAGTCCTGTCACGTAAGTATGCTGGGGATAATGTGACCGTCGAGGAAGGGTTCAAATAGATAGACAGTTTCTTTCAAAGAACGAACTGTTCAACAAGACCAAACGCCCTCAAAATTTTAGTCTAGAAAAAACAAAACAAAACAAAAAAAAAAAAAAAAAAAAACAACTCCTAGCATTTGTGACTGGTACATATTTGAAAGTCACGAGTCACATATTCATGATAATGCTGTGTGGCAAGAATGATCAGATCGGAATCTAGACTTGGAAGGGCGAAAGAGTTCGGTTTTTCTCCTTGAAGTTGAGATATAGGTGTGTGCTTGTCTCTTTTGAGGAGTTTGAGTAGAACTGATAGTAAGGATGTAGGTCTGAAATTATTTTGATCCGACGAATTATTCGATTTTGGTAGGGGGATAACTCTGACATTTCTCAATACATACAGCAACGCCACGAGAGAGAGAGAGAGAGAGAGAGAGAGAGAGAGAGAGAGAGAGAGAGAGAGATAGAGAGAGAGAGAGAGAGAGAATTATGGAGTAGGGACCTAAATCATGACCATATTGCATAGAAAACAATCTCTCTCTCTCTCTCTCTCTCTCTCTCTCTCTCTCTCTCTCTCTCTCTCTCCTGTGTCTGCATATCCATCTGTCACTCTATCTTTGTCTATGTATCTTCTTATCTAAGGTGTGTGTCTATATATGTGCCTCTCTCCTTGACTTTATCCATGCCTGCCCTTTCCGCTTACTTTCTTTCTTTCTTTTTCTTTTAGCACAGCCTTGGCACGGAAATTGACTTCGCAACCTGTCGCCATGCACGCACAGTGAGACCGTGTGGTACGGGCAGAACAAAGGAAAAAGGAGCCAGGCTGCTG
>CM031610.1:55866632-55869132 GCA_018398815.1 Conus ventricosus | reverse complement strand
AAGAGACTAGCATTCCCCATCCAAACGACTAGCACTCCTCATCCAAGAGACTGGCATTCCCCATCCAAGAGACTAGCATTCCCCATCCAAGAGACTAGCATTCCCCATTCAAGAGACTGGCATTCCCCATCCAAGTGACTGGCATTCCCCATCCAAGAGACTGGCATTTCCCATCCAAGAGACTGGCATTTCCCATCCAAGAGACTGGCATTCCCCATCCAAGAGACTGGCGTTCCCCATCCAAGAGACTAGCATTCCCCATCCAGGAGACTAGCATTCCCCATCCAGGAGACTAGCATTCCCCATCCAAGAGACTGGCATTCCCCATCCAAGAGACTGGCATTCCCCGTCCAAGAGACTAGCATTCCCCATCCAAGAGACTGGCATTCCTCATCCAAGTGACTGGCATTCCCCATCCAAGAGACTGGCATTCCTCATCCAAGAGACTAGCATTCCCCATCCAGGAGACTAGCATTCCCCATCCAGGAGACTAGCATTCCCCATCCAAGAGACTCGCATTCCCCATCCAAGAGACTGGCATTCCCCATCCAAGAGACTGGCATTCCCCGTCCAAGAGACTAGCATTCCCCATCCAAGAGACTGGCATTCCCCATCCAAGTGACTGGCATTCCCCATCCAAAAGACTGGCATTTCCCATCCAAGTGACTGGCATTCCCATCCAAGTGACTGGCATTCTTCATCCAAGAGACTAGCATTCCCCATCCAGGAGACTAGCATTCCCCATCCAAGTGACTGGCATTCCCCATCCACGAGACTAGCATTCCCCATCCAAGAGACTAGCATTCCCCATCCAAGAGACTAGCATTCCCCATCCAAGAGACTAGCATTCCCCATCCAAGAGACTAGTATTCCCCGTCCAAGAGACTAGCATTTCCCATCCAAGAGATTAGCATTCCCCATCCAAGAGACTATCATTCCCCATCCAGGAGACTAGCATTCTTCATCCAAGAGATTAGCATTCCCCATCCAAGAGACTAGCATTTCCCCATCCAAGAGACTGGCCTTCTTCATCCAAGAGACTAGCATTCTTCTTCCAAGAGACTAGCATTTCCCCATCCAAGAGACTAGCATTCTTCATCCAAGAGACTAGCATTCTTCATCCAAGAGACTAGCATTCTTCATCCAAGAGATTAGCGTTCCCCATCCAACAGAAGAGCATTCCCCATCCAAACACTTCGCATGTGACCCTGTGTATTCTTCTGATTCAGATTCTTTATCAATCAATGAGTTAGAAAAAAAAGTGTTTTGGTTTTTTATCTTACAGCGTGCAGAAGACGAAGAACATGTCAATACAAACTAGGAGAAGAACATGTCAATACAAACTAGGAGAAGAAATGTCAATACAAACTAGGAGAAGAACATGTCAACACAAACTAGGAGAAGAACATGTCAACACAAACTAGGAGAAGAACATGTCAATACAAACTAGGAGAAGAACATGTCAACACAAACTAGGAGAAGAACATGTCAACACAAACTAGGAGAAGAACATGTCAATACAAACTAGGAGAAGAACATGACAACACAAACTAGGAGAAGAACATGTCAATACAAACTAGGAGAAGAACATGACAACACAAACTAGGAGAAGAACATGACAACACAAACTAGGAGAAGAACATGTCAATACAAACTAGGAGAAGAACATGTCAATACAAACTAGGAGCCACAAGAAGGAAGTGAGCCAACTAGGAGTTAGAAAAAGGACGCGAGCAGATTAAAAGCAAAAAGTCTTGTCATGGACATACGAACTCTTCTCAAACTCTTTCTTTTCAAATGTTAGTTTATATAGTCATCCAGCTTGATATCCTGCGCGCTGAGGGTTCGTGGCTTAGCGGATGTGGTGAAGCGTTTATGGAGCGACACCTCCTGATGACACTCAAAACTGAAACTAGCAACAGGATGTTTTGTTTTGAATTTTCATCTCACACACGGCGTGGAAGTCCCCAGCCCCCACCACCCCCGTCCCCCTCCCCCCACTTCCCCTGCTCCATACCGGCTTCCCCTCTCTCTTCCCCTCCCTCACCTTCCGCCTTCCCCGCCTTCAAATCCAAAACAAAACGAAAAACAAAACAAATCCGCCGCTGTTTACTGTATACAAGAGAAACAGACAGGGTCAGTCGGCTGGCTTAGTCCTTTGATTTTTGATACGTGTGTAAGGAAGCCAGTTAACGAGTGTAAAAAAATTAATCATCCGCCAGGGGAAGTAATAAATACAAAAAAAAAAAAAATCCTATGATGATATCCTATGTAATATTTCTTCTGATAGGATGTTTAAGATATAAAATGTCAATGTCTATTTCGCTTAAAAGTTGAGATATTCCGTGAAATCAAATGATAGCTAAGGCGAAATACATGTAAAAACACAAAAACAAGGTGCATAGTAACGCTTGTTTGATACATAATACCAGATCGTACTGTGAGTCAAATATCCATCACTTTATACCTTGTTATGTGAATTACTTATTTATGCCTGCCC
>CM031610.1:55849132-55861632 GCA_018398815.1 Conus ventricosus | reverse complement strand
ACGTGGACAAACGAGTCACAAAACAAAACACAACGCGTTTCGACCTCTTAGGTCTTCTTCAGGTGAGACAAAACGAATCAAATAACGAAAATTCACTTAGCTTTGATCGCTTCAGATCGCTTCAGAGTTCTTCCTTGCGCCTTCTTCCTTACACTGAACTCTGAAGCTATCTGAAGCGATCAAAGCTAAGTGAATTTTCGCTATTTTATTCGTTTGTGTCTCACCTGAAGAAGATCTAAGAGGTCGAAACGCGTTGTGTTTTGTCTTGTGACTCGTTTGTCCACGTTCTCTGGGCGGTTTGCTAACATTTATTTAAGATTTGTTTAGATTTCCGCCTGCAGTCGTCTCACTTTGCAAGTAGATTTCTTTCGATAGTTTTTATTCAGTGTTCATTGTGAGGTGCCTTTCAATGGATGTCATACTGAAAGAAACAGTAAAGAACTCAGGCTCAGCAGAGTTGGGGAAGGGATACCGAATGTTCCCTCTAAAGGCCCTCATGAGAGACACAACAGCGCTTCCCTCCAAGGAAGATGAAACACACACCATACTGAAGCACCTTGACGATGGCTGGAGACACCAAACCATGCAGGATGAGCAGGATTGAATCCTGACAGCAATGTGTCCGGCAGCAGAAGGTCATCTAGGAGTCGGGGCCTGGATGGGCCCGGCCCCCTGAGGGTGTAAAAAGTTCAGGACGGAAACACTTGTCTGAAGGAGGAGGGGCTGTTCCCTGAAGACCTTCTTGCTGTGAGTCAACAAACATTTTCATTCTATTACTGCTACAACTATACAGCATGGCTGCTGGAATTTGCTTTATTTTCGTGTCCCCCCCCCCTCCCCCCCCACCCAACCCCTCCCCTGCCCCCTCGTTCCCTCCCCCATCGACTCCGCTGGCCCCCCCCCCCCCCCCACACCCCACACCCATCCCCGGTCACGCACACGTGTGTGTGTGTGTGTGTGTGTGTGTGTGTGTGTGTGTGTGTGTGTGTGTGTGTGTGTGTGTGTGTTGTGTGTGTGTGTGTGTGTGTGTGTGTGTGTGTGTGTGTGTGTGTGTGTACATGCATATGAAAGTGCACTGCTGGTTTATAAGATTATTAAGAGAAGTGCGTGCTTGGCTATTGTGTAAAATGTCCATGTCAAGTGCTGTGATCTCACAAGAGAAGGGCACCATTAAACGATATATAGCTGCTATTGTTCTCATTATGCTGATATTATTGTTATTACCATCGTATTATGGGATATCAGTTCAACAAAAAGCGTTTATAAGTTTAAACAAATCAATTTACTGACCTCAGTGTAGCGCTGTGTGTGAGGAACTTGCTTGGTCTTGAGAAGAGTTTTTTAATTATTGAAATTTTTTTTTTTTTTTTTTTTTACAAAAACACGAATAAGAGGTTTTGAATTATTGATTTTTTGTTTCAAAAATTTGTGCTCTGGATAAAAGATAATCAAGTGTGGCAAATACCACCCACCGTCCCACTTCCTCCCCCCGACCCCCCCCCCCCCCCCCCCTCCCCCCCGCGCATCCTTCCAACATCCCTGCAGCCCCCTCGCTGAAATCCCACCTTCGTCACGGAAAAGCGAACCTACCCGTTGGTACGGACACGTCCCCACCTAAAGGTCACAGAACACGTGGAGGCCATTCCTTTGTGGGACACCTATGGTCTTATTTGGGGTTCAGAAGTAAATCTTTTTTTGCAAAACAAAGGTAAATGGTTTTAACTGTCGATTTTAGTTTTAGAATTATGTGCTGTGAATACGAATCTGTCAAGTACGATAAAAGAAACAAGAACAAAACATAACAAAAACAAACAAACGAACAAAATCTAACCTCCCTCCCCTCCCCCCCATCCCTGGCCATCCCTCTTATCCCTCATCTTCACCTTAGCTCAGATCTCACCTTTTTCGGGAAAGTAAACCGAACATACCCGTCGAGACTGGCAGGTAGAAATCCAAAGGTCATGCTAATAACACAGAACATATGTGAGTTACATTCCCTGGCACACCTGGCACTTGTGATGGAAACTCAGCAAACTCAACGAGAAGCCTCCCTGCACTGAGCAGTCATTGAGTAAGACAGAAGGCGGAACAGAAGAAGACGTACCCAGGAAAGTTCGTGGGCATGATTGTCTGATTTGTGTTTTTGGAGGGAAATACTCTTCTTCTTCTTCTGGTTGGGGTTGAAGGTCAGGTCGCCTAGCAGGCACGTCCGATCTTAGCTCCGTTAGTTTTCATCGTCTTCATGTGGTTTGACTGTGTGTACAGTTTTGATATTTGTTAGAGTGCTGCATGATGGACTGGTGTTGGATTATGTGTGCTCCACTTCACGTCAGGACGATGTTCTTCTTCATGATTCTATCGGTGAGATTTTTCCTTTTGAATCAGCGTGGCAGTCCGCCATTTTCGGCCGGCATCCCCGGCATCCCCGGCAACTTGCACATGCTACGACCCACTTTTCACCGTCCCACGCTGCCGCTAGCCGACACTACGTGTAGCACGGAGGCGCTTCGTACACTGAACTGTGGTCGTGCCTGCTACTCTAAAACACGAAATCAGCTGTTAGCATGTAAACAAACAGCGGCACACCGTGACCTCGACCCCGATCTGATCAGTCGTTTAAAAGAACTGTCTATTGGTTACCGTCTGCCACGCCACCGATCGTCCCGAGGGTGGCACCAGAAAACGCCGGCAGATTCCTGTAGTTATCAGTCAACAACATTCTACAACCAATATTTCTTCTGTCACTGATCTTGACTCCTCCCTCAGCTCCCCTGACGTGTCGACCGCGCTGACCTGTGCTTCGGGTGCCAACCTCGAGAACCTGATAGCGGTTCCTGTACAGGGCTCTGATCTTCCTAATCAGCTCTGTGTCTGTCACCTGAATGCCCAGTCTGTTCGTGGTAATGCCCTTAAAACACGTCAGAAACGCACTGCGATCGCTGACTTCATGACCGATTACGACGTGGACATTATGATAGTGTCAGAAACGTGGCTTCGTGAGTCAGGTGATGAGAGTAAATGTGCTGATTTGACACCCCCGGGTTATAAACTCTACAATTTCCCCCGTGAACTTGGTGCCACTGCCAAGAGTGGTGGTGGATCGTGCTGATCATCAAAGAGTGTCTCGTGTCTTACTGCCACGTCAATTCGACCTTCCCCTTCTCCACACCACTTTTGAAGTGGCTGAGCTACTTCTGACTTTGCAGAATCAACGAATCCGTCTGCTGTGTGTGTATCGGACCCCGCCCAGTAAAAGGAACAAACTGCTTGATTCAAGATTCTACGAAGAGTTCCCTGATTTCCTTGACTTTGCCGCCACGCGTGACGGCGATCTTCTGATCATCGGTGACTTTAATGTTCACTACGACGACTCGAGTGATCCCAGAGCTAGGAGGTTTCAGAAACTCTTAGAGACGTGTGGCCTTTCTCAGGCCATCGATGAACCCACTTATCCAGCAAGTGGTCACATTCTTGATCTTGTGATTTTTCGTGACACTGATGGTCTTTTGCACTCTGCTAAGTGTTGTTATGATTTGATGTCTGATCACTATACTCTAGTGTGCCATCTCAGTGTTCCAAAGCAAAAGTCGGCACCCTAATTCAAATGGTTCGTGCCATTCATAAGATTGACCCTGCTGATTTTTCTCATGACATCGCGAACATTATCACGCCTGACGTAACACTTACTGATTTGAACATTGGTCTTAGAAAAGTTTTGGATAAGCATGCGCCTGTATGTCAGCGGACGGTACACTGGCGTCGCCCGGCTCCGTTGTACAACTCAATTGCACCTGAGCTGCGAATATTGAAACGCGAGCGACGTCGAGCCGAGCGGCGCTGGGTATCATCTAGACTGACAATACACAAGCAAATTTACGATGCTGCCAAACAGAAAGTCGTACAGTTTGTCCATCAAGCCAAAACCGCTTTTTATTCTTCCAAAGTTGCAGCAGCATCCTCGTGTAAAGAACTGTTTAGAACTGTCACTAGCATGTTGGGTAAGGCTGCAAGTGTTGTAATGCCGTCCACTCATGAGCCGTCACAGCTTCCTGGTTTGTTTTCTCAGTTTTTCGCCCACAAAATTCAAACAATTCGAAACGCTTTCCCCCATCCTCAGATACTTCAGATCAGTCGTTGTTTTTAACGGTACCACACTCTGTTGAGTTCTTGCCAGTGTCCGAGCAGACTGTTCGTAAAATCATCACACAGTCTGCGAAAACATCCTGTACCTTGACCCCATTCCCACCCCACTCCTCTTTGAACACCTTGACTCTCTCCTTCCTACCATCACCAAAATTCTTAACGAGTCTCTGTCTTCTGGCACAGTTCCCACTGACTTTAAGACCGCCCTTGTTAAACCTCTACTCAAGAAAAGCAGTCTTGATCCCAACGTTCTTAAAAATTACAGACCCATCTCAAATCTTCCTTTCCTATCCAAAATTCTTGAGAAAGTCATTCTTCAACAGCTCTCTGACCATCTGGCCTCAAACAACCTCCTCACACCACATCAGTCAGCCTATCGCCCTGGGCACAGCACGGAGACCACCATCCTTCGCATTCTCAATGATATTCTAAATTCCTTAGACGAAAACAAAATTTCTGTCCTTCTTTTGCTAGATCTTTCGGCAGCCTTTGACACCTAAGACCATGAATCCTTCTCTCTCGTTTGAAATACACATGTGGCATCAGGGAAACAGCTTTAAATTGGTTTCGTTCTTATCTTCTAGATAGGAAACAGTTCATCCAAGTAGGTGACCACCGTTCTGATGAATCTAACCTCCAGTTTGGCGTGCCTCAGGGATCCGTGCTGGGACCTGTCCTCTTTATTTTGTACACCACTCCATTGTCTAATGTCATCCACGGCCATTCCGTTTCACACGAAATGTTTGCGGATGATACTCAGCTGCTCCATTCCTCTGTCATCGATGACTACTCACCCCTTGTTTCTACTCTTCAATCTTGTACTTCTGATATTGAGACCTGGATGTCAGCAAATAAGCTTAAATTAAACTGTGAGAAGACTGAAGCCATCCGTTTTTCAAAGCGGTCACATCATGGCCCTGATCTGCTCCCTTCTTCTTTGACATTAGGTTCCAGCACTATGAATTTTCAAACACTGTTCGTGACCTTGGTGTTCTCCTTGATAGTGACCTCTCAATGAAACAGCATGTCACAAAAACTTGTCAGTTAGCTTACATGGAACTTAAACGAATTGCTGCTATTCGACCCTATCTCACTGAAGACGCCACAAAAACTCTCGTTTCATCATACATCCTTTCAAGGCTAGATTACTGCAACTGTGTTCTCCTTGGCTGTCCCTCAACTGTCATCCAACCCCTCCAACGTGTACAGAACTCTGCAGCCCGTCTCATTTGCAAATCTCCTAGGACCCAACCCTGCAGCCCTCTCCTGAAAAAGTTGCACTGGCTCCCCGTTGAAGAAAGAATTAAATACAAATGTTGTTGTCTCTGCTTCAAGATTTTCACTGGCGATGCCCCTGCCTATCTTTCCGATCTCCTTCAAGTATATGTCCCATCACGAACGCTCCGCTCCTCCACCGACTCCAGGACCTTCCGCTTTCCCAGTTACCGTCCCCATCGTAAACAGCATGGCGAACGAGCTTTCTCATACGCAGCTCCCAAACTCTGGAATAAACTCCCCTATGACTTAAGACATTCTCAAACCTTTTCTTCCTTCAAAACTCCCTGAAAACCCACCTTTTCAAACAATACTAAGAAGACAGTCATTACCAGATAGTTGATTGACTCTTGTTGTTTTTGTGGATCGCTTAGTAGTTTTGTGTTTGTTGCGGCTGTTGTGTATTGTGTGTCTGTGCGTGAGAGTGTGTGTGCGCGTGGGAGAGAATGGGAGAGAGCCTTTGTTTTTCATTTCTGAGCCGTTTTTCAATGCATTTTCTTTACATTTAGCAATTGTATTTTTTCTGCCTTTGTAAAGCGCCTTGTGCCGTGGAAGGCGCTATATAAATCCCCATTATTATTATTATTTTCTTCTGCGTACGCAGGTTGATACTCCTGCGGACACTCCCTATGTGGACAGCAAGTATTAATCCCATCTACCCAACAAAGGGAGTGGAGTTTTGTGTGTGTGACCGGTTTTTTTTTATCCCGCCATTAAGGCAGCCATACTCCATCTTCGGGAAGAGGGGAATACTCAATACAGTGGCCTTCCTCGCCCTCTGACTGACCATCGGCTCTACCTTGACACAAAAACACGTCAAGATACCTCCTCACTGGCAACCGTAACTGTGACACAGGTTTCTGACGTTTTAACTGTTAAAACACTGCTTACTGTTAAAAATACTGCTGATTTTGTTCGTTTTCCCTCCACAAATCCCAACTAGACACGCTAAATGAATACAATGAGACATGGCAACCGTAACTGTGACACAGGTTTCTGACGTCTTAACTGTTAAAACACTGCTTACTGTTAAAATACTGCTGATTTTGTTCGTTTTCCCTCCACAAATCCCAACTAGACACGCTAAATGAATAAAATGAGATGCTAGAAAAGCTTCAAACAGGAAGAAATACTGCTTGGTCACTGGTTCCGTCACACACAGGAAATGAAACACCCAACTGAAAAAAAAAAAAAAAAGGCTATCCTTTATTGTCGCTTGTAATTTCGAAATACTGTGCGGCCAAATGGAAGAATAAATACATTACAGAACATTGTTTATTCTTTGGTTTCGCGGCACAGTAATTAAAAAAAAGTTAATTGTTTCAATTCCCTCCTGCAGTCATCTCACTTTGAAACAGACATTGGACAAGTAACAGGAGCTGCTAGACAGTTAGAATTCGTTTAGGAAGCAAGTTCACATCGTCGATTTAGTGCCGAATTGCAAACAGAACTGGCTGACACTGTCATTGCCACCACAACAGCCGTGACCTTTGGACAAAGTGCGCTTCTCTCGGCGAAGCAGAGCCTTTCAACATCGGCAGCCCAGACAACCAACACAGCTAAACCCGCTTCGCGTCGGCTGCCGAAGTCGGTGTGTCCGTCAAGTCACTGCAACCCTGGGCCTCAAGCCAGCCCGACAACATTGCATGTGCGTGCGTGCGTGCGTGCGTGAGTTTCCCTGCTAGAAAGAAGGTAGTCACAGCTTCTTCCCCCCTCCCACCTGATAGCAAAAAAAGAAAGAAAAAAAAATCCCGTGCATGGGTTGGTGTCTTTTTCTTGTCGCTGACACTGTGCCAGGCCGGTCTCATTATGCAGAGCAATGATTGCGTCGGTTTGTAGCTGAATCCTCTCTCTCTCTCTTTCTCAACAGCACACACCAGCCGTCAGACCACTGTTGGGGAGTATGTCCCGCCTCACATCCGCCGCTACCCAGTCATCTTGAACAGCTGTAGAGATCAGTCACTCGCTGACTTGTGTGTGTGTGTGTGTGTGTGTGTGATCGATGAGGGCCAGTTGGAGGTGGAGGAGATCGATGTGGTCAGGATGAATCGAAAATCGACCAAAACGGCCACTGGTGGTACCATGTTCCGTGCCCCGTCCTACTTCGTCTGGAACCATCGCAGTAAGTAGGCCTGGATTTGTTGTGGTGTGTTCGTGAGGTTAGCTCGTGTCTGGATGTGTGTGTGGTTAGGGGGAGGATGTGTTCTGTTCCACGGGCTTGGCTTTGTTGTGGTGTGTTCGTGAGATTAGCTCGTGTCTGGCTGTGTGTGTGTGATTAGGGAGGAGGATGCTTTCTGTTTCATGCTGTTTGGGACAGCTTTCTTCAAAGTTCGACTGGTTTTCTGGTCCTCCGTTTCGTTTGAAATCTTCGACGCAGTAGACGCGGAGTGCCCAAATTCAAGCGAATCGCCAGATCAACATGGGCTTGGTCCCCAGTGTGTGCAGCCTGTCAGTGTTTGTGACATGTTCTAATAGTCTGTGTTGCCTACAAGAACATGGAACATCAAGGTCTTCCCTATGGTTGTGGACCATCAGTCAGTCAGCTGATCACACGGACACTGACGTTTACGTACCAATGTTGTGCAGATTTTGTGACCTCTCCTCTTATGCCACCCCCTCACCCCTCCTCCCTCCTTCCCTGCCCTACGGGTGAATACCTTTCTGCCATTGGTGGAGCAAACCTCAAGGATGGAAGGGGGTGGTGATGGGGGGGGGGGGGGGGGGGCGGCGGGGATAATCAACATTATGTATGGGCTCTGGAAGCCCAGACATCTCCAGCACCAAACAGAAGAATCGCGATTTGTTCAGGCTCCATCTTCATGTGTTGTCTTAAAAAAATGGTCATTTTCGTTGCCCTTCTCATGTGTTGCCGTTCCTGGTGGTGAAGCTTAATGCAAGATAGGCCCCCTTCCCATATTCCCCTGGGGTGGGTATCTCCGCCCGAATATATCACAGTAGGTGGATTTAGACGTTAAACCTCAGTGCGACCAACTAACTGGAACGATCCTCGCCAACGTTGCTTTCTACTTTCACCTTTGAACTTGGTGTCCGAGGTGTGCATCCGATTAACGACCTTGGCGCTGGACAGCCGCCGATTACTATGCAGACAGAGCCCAGTCCACAGGTGGCCCTGACATGGCTGACCTCTGGGGTCATCATGACCTGTCATTAATGGAGAAACGTCGCGAGGGCATCTTCGTTCTGGTTTCTCTTCCAAAGTGGAGAACGTCATTGGTCTTCCCCTTGTGAACCACCTGTTAAAGAGCCCCTCTATTAGAAGACGCTCATCTCTTCATTCTTTCCGTGGCATCTTCAGCTCGTTTTCTGGACCGTGGCAGGGATGGGGATGATGATGAGGAGATGAGAAGAAGGAAGCATGAACCACCTGGGTTGTCGGTCACTAAAACAATCCTTCTGTCATGGCTTCTTTCAGTTCGTCCATTGGAATGGGGGGGGGGGGGGGGGGAAGTAGAGGGGGAGGAGGAGTTTGTCCAGAACGTATTCCATTCATCCTTTGGCTTGGGCATGGGAGGGGAGCACGTTAACATCATCATGTTGTCCATAGCATCGTCAGTTTTGTCCTCTAGGTATCTGGCGAGGAAGGGGAGCAGGAGTAGAAGGAAAGAGGAGGAGGATGAAGAGGAAGAGGATATGGAAGAGGAGGAAAAGGAGAAGAAGAGGAGGAAGAGGAGGAGGAGATAGATGAATTGTGAACAACCCTGTTTTCAAGAGGCTTTGGATCATAGCACGTTGACATCACCCATTTGTCCACACGGTCGTCTCCTGTATTGGACGAGGAGGAGGAGGAGGAGGAGGAGGACGAGGAGGTGAAGGAGGAGGGGGTGAAGGAGGAGAGGGAGCAGGAGGACGAGGAGGGGGAGGAGGAGGAATTGTGATCAACCTGTTTTGAAGAGCGTTTGGATTACAGGACATTGATATCGCCATTTTGCTCACGACATTCACTTCATCCTCACGACTGGGCGAGGAAGGCGAGCAATGGTAGGAGAAGACGGAGAAGGAAGAGGAGGAGGGAGAGGAGGAGGAGGAGGAACGGTACACAACCTGTTCTTTAGCGCCCTGGTTAATATCACCATTTTGTTTAAGGCTTCTTCAGTTCCACCTCTGGATTAAGTGGGGAAGGGGAAGGGGGAGGAGGAGAAGGAAGAATTATTGTGAACAACCCGTTCTTAAGATTCCCTGGCAAATAAGACGTAGATACCACTGTTGTTGGTTATGACATCTTGAGTTCGTCCCCTTGAATGGGCGAGGAAGGGAAGCAGTTTGAGGAGGAGGAGGAGGTGGAGGAGGAGGGAGGAGGAGCAGGAGGAAGAGGAGGAGGAGGAGGAGGAGGAGGAGCAGGAGGAAGAGCAGGAGGAGGAGGAGGGAGGAGGTGGAGGAGGAGGAGCAGGAGGAAGAGGAGGAGGAGGAGGAGGAGCAGGAGGAAGAGCAGGAGGAGGAGGAGGAAGACGAGGAACAAATCGTTTTTAACGGCCCTCGGATAGATCATAGGATGTCGATATCAGCATTTTGTCCATGACTGACTGATTGATTGATTGATAATCTTTACTCCCAAAGGTGATAAGTAAGAACATACTTTCCCTCATCTGGCCCTTGTCCCTTCAGGGACTAAGGATACTTATGTAGAACATTATTAAACAATATGGAACTGAGTATAACAATAACAGTGACTATTCCTACTAGCATAAAAGAAAAAAAAAGCATTCACACGAAAAGTGTTTGTCACACACAAATATACACACACTCACCACGCACGCGCGCACGCACGCACGTGCGAGTGCGCGCGCGCACGCACACACACACACACACACTCACACACACACACACACACACACACACAACACACACACACACACACACACACACACACACACACACAGAATTATGTAGTAGAGGATACAGAGCGGCAGTCACCGAACTAGTATCATCAGCTCAGCCAGAGGAGGAATGACCTTTGCTTTGTGAGGCAGTCGTTTCCAGCACCACCATGCGGACGTTCTGTCATAAAGGAAGATAAAGACAGCAGTGAGGAATAAGAGATTACCGTTGGTTGTTGACATCTTCTGTTCTTCCTCTGGTCTAGTCAGGGGAAAAGGATTGGAGAGAGAGTTCCCGTGGCTTACTACTGGGAATTGGAGAATTACTACGTTTTTGATATTGCAACTTATCACTGACGTTTGACCAAAATGGCGGCTGAGAATGGTGTGTGTGCTGTGTGTGTGTGTGTGTCGTGTGTGTGTGTGTGTCTGTGTGTGAGTGTGTGTTGTGTGTGTGTGTGTATGTGTGTGTGTGAGTGTGTGTGTGTGCATGCGCGCGTGAGTGCGTGCGTGCGTGCGTGCGTGCGCGAGCGTGGTGGCGTGCGTGCGTGCGCGCGCGTGCGTGTGGTGTATGGTGTGGTGTGTGTACGTGCGTGCATGCTGCGCGCGCGAGTTGTTGTGTGTGTGTGTGTGTGGTCTGTCGAAATGTTGTGTGTGTGTGTGGGGTGGGGGTGGGGGTGCGCGTGTGCGTGCGTTGCCGTGCCGTGCGTGTGTGCGTTGTGCTGTGTGTGTGCATATGTAAGTGTGTATGCGTGTGTATGAGTGTATGTGTGTGGCGTTGCGCGCGGCGGCGGGCGCGCGTGTGTTTAGGTGTGTGTGTGTGTATGCGACGAGTGATGTGAGTGGAGTGACTGTGGTGGTGTGTGTGTGTGTGTGTGTGTCGTGTCTGTGTGTGTGTGGTGTGTGTGTGTGTGTGTGATGATAGATAGATAAGAGGAGAGAGAGAGTGATGAGAGAGAGAGAGAGAAGAGAGAGAGAGAGAGAGAGACTCTTACGACTTTTTCACTCTTTAGTCCCGCCTCTCCCTTCTACACCTCCGTCCAAAGCCCTCACCCCCCCCCCTACCACCAGCTCCTACCCTTCCCCAACTTTCCCCCTTTCCTCCCCACCACCCCCCTCCCCTCCCCCCCCCCCCCCAGTACCGATTTAAATTAATTGTCCGGACTCGGGTCCAGAGGTCTTGTCAGTGGTCTGTGCTTTGTGACTGGTCAGTGAGGAATGAAGTGGATATGTGTGTTGCTTCTGATCAAGGTCTGTCACAGCCTGCATGGTCGTCCCTCTATTTTCTGTCTGGTTCTCCTGTCTCTTTATCTTGTCTTGGCTTTGTTTAACCGTGTCCGTTCCGTCTGTCTGTCTGTCTAACTGTCTGTCTGTTGTCTAACTGTTGCGCTGTATGTCTGTCTGGATGTCTGAAGGTCTATTTGCCTTTCCTTTCCTTCGTTTTCTGTTTGCCTTTTCTCTGTCTGTTTGCTCTCTCTCTCTGTCTCTCTGTCTCTCAGTCTCTCACCCTGTCTCTTCCTTCTCCTCTCTCTCTCTCTCTCTCTCTCTCTCTCTACGCTCTCTCTCTCTCTCCCCCTATGTGTGTGGGTGTGATGTGTGTGTGTGTGTGTGTGTGTGGGTGTGTGTGTGTGTGTGAGTTGTGTGTATGTGTTGCACGCGCGCACCTGTGGTGCTGTGTGTCGTGTGTGTGTGTGTGTGTTGTGTGTGTGTGTGTGTGTGTGTGGTGTGTGTTGCACGCGCGCACCTGTGGTGTGTGTGTGTGTGTGAAATTGTGTGTGTTTGTGTGTGTGTGGTGCATAGTCGCAACTTTGTGTGTGGTGTCGTGTGTGTGTGTGTGTGTGTGTGTGAGTGTGAGAGGAGAGAGAGACGGGGATGAGTGGGACGAGGATGTGACGAGAGATGGAGGGAGAGAGAGAAGAGAGGAGAGGAGAGAGAGAGAGACGATGGTAGAGAGAGAGTGAGAGTGTGAGAGAGAGAGAGAGATAAATTGTGGTGTGTGTGTGTGTGTCTGCGCGCACGCTGTGTTGTGTGTGCATTGCGCGCGAGCGTCATCGCGCGCGTGTTTGTGTGTATTGCGCATTACGTGAGCGCGTGCGTGGGTGTGCACGTGTATGTCTGAGTGCGATGTGTGTGTTGTAGTGTTGTGGGTTGTGTGTGTGTGTGTGTGTGTGTGTGTGTGTGTGTGTGTGTGTGTGTGTGTGTCGTGCGCCGTGCGCTGCGCACGCTTGCGCAGACACATACTCTCAC
>CM031610.1:55836632-55844132 GCA_018398815.1 Conus ventricosus | reverse complement strand
ATCCTTCCTATTTCAAACACAAACCTCCCCTGCTACGCCTCAAAGCCATCCTTCCTATTTCAAACACATCCTCCCCTGCTACGCCTCAAAGCCAAACCTTCCTATTTCAAACACATCCTCCCCTGCTACGCCTCAAAGCCAGTCCTTCCTATTTCAAACACATCCTCCCCTGCTACGCTCAAAGCCAATCCTTCCTATTTCAAACACATCCTCCCTGCTACGCCTCAAAGCCATCCCTTTCCCATTTCAAACACATCCTCCCCTGCTAACGCCTCAAAGCCGTCTTTCCTATTTCAAACACATCCTCCCCTGCTACGCCTCAAAGCCGTCCTTCCTATTTTAAACACATCCTCCCCTGCTACGCCTCAAAGCTAATCTTTCCTATTTCAAAAACATCCTCCCCTGCTACGCCTCAAAGCCAATCCTTCCTATTTTAAACACATCCTCCCCTGCTACGCCTCAAAGCCAGTCCTTCCCATTTCAAACACACATCCTCCCCTGCTACGCCTCAAAGCCAATCTTTCCTATTTCAAACACATCCTCCCCTCCTACGCCTCAAAGCCAATCCTTCCTATTTCAAACACATCCTCCCCTGCTACGCCTCAAAGCTAGTCCTTCCTATTTCAAACAAATCCTCCTGCTAGGCTCAAAGCCAATCCTTCCTATTTCAAACACATCCTCCCCTGCTACGCCCCAAAGCCCAAACCTTCCTATTTCAAACACATCCTCCCCTGCTACGCCTCAATGCCAATCCTTCCTATTTCAAACACATCCCCCCCTGCTACGCCCCAAAGCCAATCCCTTCTATTTCAAAACCATCCTCCCTGCTACGCCTCAAAGCCAACTTTCCTTTTTCAAACACATCCTCCCCTGCTACGCCTCAAAAGCCAAAACCTTCCTATTCAAACCACATCCTTCCCTGCTATGCCCCAAAGCCAATCCTTCCTATTTCAAACACATCCTCCCCTGCTACGCCTCAAAGCCCGTCCTTCTATTTCAAACACATCCTCCCCTGCCACGCCTCAAAGCCAATCCTTCCTATTTCAAACACATCCTCCCCTGCTACGCCTCAAAGCCATCCTTCCTATTTCAAACACATCCTCCCCTGCTACGCCTCAAAGCCAATCCTTCCTATTTCAAACACATCCTCCCCTGCTAGCCTCAAAGCCAGTCCTTCCTATTTCAAACACATCCTCCCCTGCTACGCCTCAAAGCCAATCTTTTCCCATTCAAACACATCCTCCCTTGCTACGCCTCAAAAACCCAAACCTTCCTATTTCAAACACATCCTCCCTGCTACGCCCCCAAAACCATCCCTTTCCCATTTCAAACACATCCTCCCCCTGCTACGCCTCAAAGCCAATCCTTCCTATTTCAAACACATCCTCCCTGCTACGCCTCAAAGCCCAAACCTTCTATTTCAAACACATCCTCCCCTGCTATGCCTCAAAGCCACTCCTTCATATTTCAAACACATCCTCCCTGCTAACCCTCAAAGCCAATCTTTCCCATTTCAAACACATCCTCCCCTGCTACGCCTCCAAAGCCAATCCCTTCCCCCATTTCAAACACATCCTCCCCTGTCCCCGCCTCAATGCCAAACCTTCCTATTTCAAACAATCCTCCCTTGTCACGCCTCAATGCCAATCCTTCCTATTTCAAACAATCCTCCCCTGTCACGCCTCAATGCCAATCCTTCCTATTTCAAAACATCACTCCCCCTGCCACGCCTCAATGCAATCCTTCCTATTTCAAACACATCCTCCCCCTGCCATGCCTCAATGCCAATCCTTCCCTATTTCAAACACAATCCTCCACGCCTCAATGCCAATCCTTCCTATTTCAAATACAATGGTCTCGGCATGATTACACCCTCACGATCGGTCGCGCAGAGGGTCACATACGCACAGATCCACGCACACGCTCTCTCTCTCTCTCCCTCCCTCCCCCCCTCTCTCTCTGTCTCTGTCTGTCTGTCTGTCTGTCTGTCTCTCTCTCCTCTCTCTCTCTCTCTCTCTCCTCTCTCTTCATCTCTCTCTCTCTCTCTCTCTCTCTGCTTCCACTCCCTCTGTCTGTCACTGTTTGTCTGTCTGTCTGTTTGTTTGTCTGATCTCTCTCTCTCTCTCTCTCTCTCTCTCTCTCTCTCTCTCTCTCTCTCTCTCTCTCTCTCTCTCTCTCTCTCCTCGTTGTCGTCTTTCTTGTGTTAGGTGCGAGTTTGAGTACATGCATATTGTTGTCGGCGCACGCACACGCGTGCATCAGTTTAAGTGCACAACGTGTACGTACGCGCATTCGTGCATACATAGCCTATCAGTTTTACAAGGGATCCAAACCTCACACAACGAACACAGTGAAGTGGGGAAGTGGGGGAAGCTCTCGATCTCACCAAGATGAGTGTTTACGGGCCAGCACGTGTGGCACAAAAGGCTCAGTTCACCCCAAACCGATGTGACAGAAAACCACAATGCCACCCACTTCTCTCTGTCCGAAAAAATTTAATATTATCTAAAAGTACCATACTTCTGTTGTGGTGTGTGTGGTGTGTGGGTGTGTGGGGGCCCAACTGGGGGGTCAGGATCATAGGGTTTGTTGAGGCACGAGCGTAAGGGGGGCGCCACCCGGCCAACCACCCCGCCTTAGCAAGTTTTAAATGCTTTTCTTGTTTCAGCTCGTCGATTCATTTCTGCGTCTTAGAGAAGATGCATTTTAATGCGGAATGAAAGGCACTCATTCACACCGGGGTGATCAAAAACCCTGTCGTCTGTCTGTCTGTCTCTCCTCTTCTTTCTTCCCTTTTTTTGTCTCGTTTTTCTTCTCTCTTTTCGCTCTTCATTACGCACTTACTGCGCGCAAAAAACCACGCGCGCGCAGTTTCACCACAACACACCCCCACAAAAAACACACCACACACACACACACACAACAACAAAACCCCATGTTTCGCGCGCGTGCTGCAGCAAAAACCACAATTCCTCTCTCTTTCTGCTCTGTTGGTGTTCTCTCGCTCTCCCTCCCCCCCCTGCATGTGTGTGGGCGCGCGCTGTTATCTACGCATAGTATCTCACCACAAGCAAACTTTTATACAAAAACCCTAAAAAATTATTACAATATACGATTCACAGATAATATTTTGGGAAAAGCTTAGTAGTGCATACCGCGACACACTTGAAACTCCGACATTTACTCTTTAAAAATTTTCCCCCTGTAAAGCATGCCCCTTTGAGCTTCTGCAACTGTTGCGATATGCTTTCTTTTTCCCCAACCCCCCTCCCCCTTCCCCCTTTCCCTCCGTCATCCGTCTACCTCGGCTTTGCCTCTGTCTGTCTGTCTTTTTCTTTTCTGTCCTCCTCTCTGTCCCCTCCCCCTCCCCCCTCTCCCCCCCTCTTCTCTCCCCTCCCCTGCCTCTCCTCTCTACAGACACTGTGCTCTCTATCATTCTGCCCCTGGGAAGGGTTTTTATCTGTTACACGGTCGGTAATTATGGCAAAACCCCGTGTCGGAAGGCCGACTTCGGCTTAGCTTGGGTGTAAACTTTTTCCAGCTTGGCACAGGCTGGGCATGATGGTAAACACCAACTGTCGTTATTCAATGATACTGATGAGGGTCAAGCTCTTAGCATAAAAACCTTCGCCCCCCCCCCCCCCCCCCCCCCCCCCCCACCAGCCTCCCTCTCCTGAAATTGATGTATAATTCGTCTGATTTCGGGTCATGTCTTGTTCACGCAGTGAGGACGAAGGGGAAAAACGGTTCTCTCAATCTCTGTAACGCGGTCAATGATTTGAAATGTTCTGGTAACGGGAACGGGTGAGGGGTGGGTGTGAGTTGGGCGGTGTGAGGAATGGGGGGGGGGGGGGGGGGGGGGGGGGGGGGGAGAGAGATTGAGATACATACATGTGATATCTACACTGCAGAGCTGAACAATCCTTTTGAAGATGGACATTTTCAGATCAGGAGACTTCAACAGACTGTAACATTTCCGAAAACTAGCCTAAATACAAACAGACCCTCAATCCAAGGAATGAAGTAATACTTAAGTATTACACAATATAACGCAATGTATTGCACAATACAAAATACAGACACACAAAACAAGGTATGAAGTGACGCTAATGTATTGCACAATGCAAAATACAGTCACACAAAACATGGTAGAAAGTAATACTAAAGTATTACACAATGCAAAATACAGTCACAACAAAACATGGTAAAAAGTAATACTAATGTATTACACAATATTAACTACAAACAGACACACAAAGCAAGGTACAAAGTAACGCTAATGTATTGCAAAAATACAAAATACAGACACAAAGCAAGGTATAAAGTAACGCTAATGTATTGCAGAATACAAAATATAGACACACAAAAACAAGGTATAAAGTAACGCTAATGTATTACACAATACAAAATACAGACACACAAAGCAAGGTACATAGTAACGCTAATGTATTGCACATATACAAAATACAGACACACAAAGCAAGGTACAAAGTCACGCTAATGTATTATACAATACAAAATACAGACACACAAAACAAGGTATAAAGTAACGCTAATGTATTACACAATGCAAAATACAGACACACAAAACAACGTATAAAGTAACACTAATATGTTACACAATACACAATAGACAAGTGAATTTTTGGCAAATGCGTCTTCTTCAAACTCACGATCAACAGACATCAAAATTTGCACAAAACGACACTCCCGAGATTGTTGTCAAAGGCAGAACGTTTTCAATCGGTTTCCATGACATTCTGACCATAATACCAAATAATGCTAATGGTCGCAAACGACCCAAACCAGCCTGATCCAACCCAAACCAATGTTAGCCAAACCAAACCAATCTAACCCAATCCATTTCAACCTAATCCAATCTAAAACAACCTGATTCAACCCAAACCAACCTGATGCAACCCAACCCAACGTGGTCCAACCCAGCCTAACCTAATCCAACCCCAAACCAACCTACCCCAACCCAACCCACCCTAATCCAACCCAGACCAACCTAACCCAACCCACCCTAATCCAACCCAGACCAACCTAACCCAACTCGGCCCGACCCGACCCGACCCGATCCAACCCAACCCAATCCAACCCAAACAAACCTAATCCAACCTAATCTGATGTTTTCTAATTCCGCCCCACCTAATCCAACCCTACCCAACCTAATTCAACCCAACCCAACCCAACCTAATCCAACCCAATCTAATCCAACCCAACCGAGTCCAACTCAAACCAACCTAATCCAACGTAATCCAACCTTATCTCAACTAATTCAACCCAGCCCAACCTAACCCAACCCGAACCCACCTAACCCAACTCAATCCAATACTGAATACTGCTAAAGATAGAAGACGAACGCAATTTGGGAAAGGGCATTCCTTTTCAAATGCGTATGGCAGAATTTACGCCCCTGGCTCAGTCATGCTTTTTATTCTTTCAAATTTTCGACCTCAAACACACACACACACACACACACACACACACACACACACACACACACACACACACACACACACACACCACATACCACACACACACACACGCACACGCGCACGCACGCACGTGCACGCACGCACGCACGCACGCACGCACGCACGCTCAAATGTGTCATCTGATCTGGTTTGTGCTGTGCAAACTAAAAGTAACGGCTTCGGGTCAAATGTTTAATGCTACCCAAAACAACCTAACCCAACCCAACCCAACTTAATCCAGCCCAACTCGCCCCACATTAATGCAATCCAACCTAACTGAATCCAGCCTAAACCAACATAATCTAAACCCAACCTGATGCAACCAAACTCAGCCTAACTCAATCCAACCTAGCTTAACCTAACTCAATCTAGTCTAATCCAACCTGAACACGCCCAACCCAAATGAATTTGAATCTGACCTAACCTAGCCCTACCCATCCCAACCCAACCCAACTAAGCCCAAAACCAACTGAGCTTCAATGCAATACGATGTGAAATCAAACAAGACTGTACCAAAGGACATTACACTATACAATACAACGCAACACAACATAATACAAGCCAACACGACACAGCTCATGACAAATATGGAATGGTATAGTGCAGCATAGCACTGCACAACACAATCTGGTGTAGGCTTAGGGCTCGGCTTGGAATGCAATCGATACAAAGCCGTCAGATTTGGCGTCTGTCTATACATGGCCCTTGTAACTTATTATTTCAGGGCTTTGGGATCGAAGGGGGTGGGGACGGGGGAGGGGAAGGGGGGGGGGGGGTAGGTGGCGAGGGAGAAGGGAATGGTGGAGGGGGGAGAGGGGGGGGGGGGGGGGGGGGGGCTCAAAATTCATTCTGTTGAACGTGGAGATTTCCCACACTCTTTTTAAGTCATTCATTCACACAATTTGAACACAGCGGTTGCCCATATACGGCTCTTGTGATTCATTCATTCACATCTTTTGAACATAGCGGTTACCCATACGTGGCACTTGTGATTCATTCTTTCACATCTTTTGAACATAGCGGTTACCCATACATGGCTCTTGTGATTCATTCATTCATTCACATCTTTCGAACATAGCGGTTACCCATACATGGCTCTTGTGATTCATTCATTCATTCATTCACATCTTTTGAACATAGCGGTTGCCCACACGTGGCTCTGTGATTCATTCATTCACATCTTTTGAACATAGCGGTTGCCCATACGAAGCACTTGTGATTCATTTAATCAGATCGTTTGACCCTGGCGTTTTTCTGTACAGGGCTGTTGGAATTCAGTCTTCCAGGTCTTTTGAACATTGTGATTTCCCATACAACGTTTTTGTAGTTTATCGCTTCAGGTTATTTTTCATTAAAAAAAAATTAACATGGCGATTTCCCATACAGGTCTCTTGTAATTAACATTTTCAGATGTTTTGAACCCGGCGATCTCCCATACAGGTCTCTTGTAATTAACATTTTCAGATGTTTTGAACCCGGCGATCTCCCATACAGGTCTCTTGTAATTAACATTTTCAGATGTTTTGAACCCGGCGATCTCCCATACAGGTCTCTTGTAATTAACATTTTCAGATGTTTTGAACCCGGCGATCTCCCATACAGGTCTCTTGTAATTCATATTTTGAATTTTTTGAACTTGGCGACTTCCCGTAGAAAGCTTCTGTAATTCATTCTTTCAGATCTCCCAAACCTGGCGATTTCTCATTACGGTTTCTTCTAGTTCATTCTGTCGGATCGTTTGAACACAGCGGTTTTCCACGCAGAGCCGCGGCAATTGATTATTTAAGAGCTTATGGAGCCAGTGACTTCCCATACAAGGCTCTATCAATTCATTTTTTTTTTTTTTCTGTCAGAGCCTTTGGAGCCGCAGGTTTTTCAAATGCAAAGCTCTAGTCATTCATTAACTGGTCTCTTTTGAAACTGGTGGCTGGCCATACATAGGCCCTAATAATTCATTCTTTCAGAGCTTTTGAAGATGGCGGGTTCCCATACTATGCGGGGGAGCCCAGCGTTTCATTCA
>CM031610.1:55824132-55826632 GCA_018398815.1 Conus ventricosus | reverse complement strand
GGGGTGGGAGTTTATGACGGACGGTTTGGATTATTCAGGTGTGGATCAGTGCGTTAGGGATTTAACGAGAAGCATGCCAGACTAGGGACAGGCCTAGCTGCCTTCGACTGGTTCATGATAGCTGTCTCTAATGGCATTTTATTAAACAGTAAACAGTGGGGTACTTTTGCTCCATAAGAAAACCTAACACAGAGTAACTTTTATTCAAGACTGGCACAGCCTTTTAAACTTGAATAAAGTCAGACAAATACAAAGACGAACAATCTAATAGTGGGTGGGTGGGGGGGGGGGGGGGGGGGGGGGGGACAAGCGCAGGCCAACAACTCAACTGTCTTCATAGTGATGACTTGGTAAAGATTTGGACTTAAGGGGGGGGGGGGGGGGGGGGGTGGTTAAAGATGGAGAAAATGGGCACATCAAAATAGAAAATATAGATATGAAATCTCTTCACTAGCTGCATGTTTATGTTTATTGTTTACTGTTCCCTACCTCATTTCATTTTCAATGGCATTTTATTAGTTATGTCTCAAGGTGTTGATGACGGGGGGTGGGGTGGGGTGGGGGTGGGAGTTTATGACGGACGGTCGGATTATTCAGGTGTGGATCAGTGCGTTAGGGATTAACGAGAAGCATGCCAGACTAGGGACAGGCCTAGCTGCCTTCGACTGGTTCATGATAGCTGTCTCTAATGGCATTTTATTAAACAGTAAACAAGTGGGGTACTTTTGCTCCCATAAGAAAACCTAACACAGAGTAACTTTTATTCAAGACTGGCACAGCCTTTTAAACTTGAATAAAGTCAGACAAATACAAAGACGAACAATCTAATAGTGGGTGGGTGGGGGGGGGGGGGGGGGGGGGGACAAGCGCAGGCCAACAACTCAACTGTCTTCATAGTGATGACTTGGTAAAGATTTGGACTTAAGGGGGGGGGGGGGGGGGGTGGTTAAAGATGGAGAAAATGGGCACATCAAAATAAGAAAATATAGATATGAAATCTCTTCACTAGCTGCATGTTTACTGTTTATTGTTTACTGTTCCCTACCTCATTTCATTTTCAATGGCATTTTATTAGTTAACGACAGCTGTCCTTAATGGCATCATCATCACATTTTACTGGCTAATAATAGCTATCAGTTATTAAATATTACTGATTCATTATAGCTTCTCTAATTACAGTTTACTGATGAATACTACTAGTCTTTAGTTACATTTCATTGGTTAATGACATCTTTGTTGAATAATCTTTTGCTGATTTATAATCGCCGTCTCTAATCACATTTTACCGGTCAGTGACAGCTGTTTTTCATTTTCGTCAACAGGTTAGTGACAAATTGCATTAAACCACATTTAACTGGTTAGAGACAAACTGCATTTAACCACATTTAACTGGTTAGTGACAAACTGCATTAGACCACATTTAACTGGTTAGAGACAAACTACATTTAACCACATTTAACTGGTTAGTGACAAACTGCATTAAAACTGCATTAAACCACATTTAATGGTTAGAGACAAACTGCATTAAACCACATTTAACTGGTTAATGATAGCTATCTCTTATTACATTTGAGTGATTAATGCCGATGTCCCACCATTTCAAATGATTAATGACAGATGATTTTTATTACGTTCAAATAATGAACAACACCTGTACTCTTGTATTGTACTGTTCAATGCCCGCTGTCTCTAATTGCATTGAACCTATTGATGACAATGATCTCTAACTGC
Source organism: Conus ventricosus (assembly GCA_018398815.1). NCBI lineage: Eukaryota > Metazoa > Mollusca > Gastropoda > Neogastropoda > Conidae > Conus > Conus ventricosus. The sequence continues at coordinate 55,824,901 of CM031610.1, read as the reverse complement.
TTCCCAAAAGGTTCATGAAACCTGTTACTAATTAGCATCACTTGGCAATTGTCTCTAATTACCGGTAGGTGTTAATAACATCACTGTCTCTAATAACCTTCAGCAGGTAACTGAAATGACAGCTGAGGGGAGGTGGAGGTGGGGGACGATAGAGGAGGAGAGGAGGAGGAGGGGCGGGGGTGAGTAGGTGGGGGGAGGGGAGGGCGCGGGAGGAGAAAGGGAGGAGAGGGACGGGTGAGGGACAGGGAGGAGGGCGGTAGATGGTGTGTGTGTGTGTGTGTGTGTGTGTGTGTGTGTGTGTGTGTGTGTGTGTGTGTGTGTGTGTGTGTTCGTTCTTCTGTTTAACGTCTGTTCACTTTGAGTGATATTATACGTGTGTGTGTGTGTGTGTGTGTGTGTGTGTGTGTGTGTGTGTGTGTGTGTGTGTGTGTGTGTGTGTGTGTTACTCTGTGTGTGTGACTGTATGACTGTGTGTGTGTGTGTGTGTGTGTGTGTGTGTGTGTGTGTGTGTGTGTGTGTGTGTGTGTGTGAGTGCACGGGGCAAAGTGGGGGGGGGGGGGGGGGGGGGTAACCGTGTTCTGACGGCTCAGACCTTATTCTGTGGAGGCGACACGCCGCACGGTACCATTACATGTCAAGGCTGAAGTGAACGAGGAGAGACCGTGTAAGAGAAGTCTGGCACTGATTGGGTTCGTTCCAAGGGATTCAGTTCCCCTACCCTCCCCCCCACCCCACAGCCCCTCCCCCCCTGCACCCCTCCCCCATGCCC
>CM031610.1:55807484-55812484 GCA_018398815.1 Conus ventricosus | reverse complement strand
GGCGTGGCGAGTGGAGGGTAAGGGTTGGATAAGGAGTTGCAGAAACTGAGTGTGTGCATTTTGACCGCTTCATCTGCCAGTTCGTCTACGTTACGTACTGCAGAGCATTAAGAAAAAAAGAAACAAAAATTGGATTACAATAATTGATTAATCCGTAATCATAATAGAAATAACTACAAAAGATTTCCTGTGTTGACTTTAGCCTCGAAAGATGATTTATCTGGAGAAGATAGGCGCCATTGTGAGAAGGGAGAATTATCGATAAAAGATAAAATACAAGGGATAATCATTATCATGCAACACCCGAAAAGGATAATCACCACTGTGAAAAAGATAATTTCCTTTGAAACACAGCTGTGTACATTTAAAAAAAAGAGAACTATGTAATGTTACTTACAAATATGATAATGATTGGATGATATGGACACACACACACACACACACACACACACACACACACACACACACAACACAACACACACACAGATACACACACACACACACACACACACACACACACACACACACACACACACACACGCACACACACACACACACACCGCACACACACACACACAGATACACACAGATACACACAGACACACACACACACCACACACACACCACACACACACACACACACACACACACACACACACACAGATACACACACACACACACACACACACACACACACACACACACACACGCACGCACGCACGCACGCACGCACGCACAACACACACACACACACACACACACACACACACACACACTCACACACACACACACACACACACACACACACACACACACACACACACACACACACACACACAAGACCGTCAGCCAGGAAAAGTCCAGAGGAGAACGAACCCTGAAGGATGGTGTCTAAACAAAGACACTAATGCCCAAGACAACGGCAGTGAGAAGATGACCAGTGACATAATTATCAGACATGTCAGCAATTGTCGACCCAGCTGCACAGTGTGTGAATATAGCATGGATACCTCTTCCATGTCTAGTTGGATCTGACGGTCGTTGGCTTCCACTTCCAGACTGGGATTATACTATCGTTGATGACTCAGCGTGCTGATAATAGCTGTGTTCGCTGCCATGAATGACGGGGTCGTCTGATGTTGTTAAGCAGGCTTCAAATAATGGTGCTGACGAGCGAAGAAAGTATTTGACTGTGTTGTGTTGTGTTGTGTTGTTGTTTTGTGTTGTTGTGTTGTGTTGTGTTGTTGTTTTGTGTTGTGTTGTGCTTGTTGTGTTGTGTTGTTGTGTTGTATTGTGTTGTTGTTTTGTGTTGTGTTGTGCTTGTTGTGTTGTGTTGTTGTGTGTTGTATTGTGTTGTTGTTTTGTGTTGTGCTGTTGTGTTGTGTTGTTGTGTTGTGTGTTGTTGTTTTGTGTTGTGCTGTTGTGTTGTGTTGTTGTGTTGTGTTGTGTTGTGTTGTATTGTGTTGTTGTTTTGTGTTGTGCTGTTGTGTTGTGTTGTTGTGTTGTGTTGTGTTGTTGTTTTGTGTTGTGCTGTTGTGTTGTTGTGTTGTGTTGTATTGTGTTGTTGTGTTGTGTTGTGCTGTTGTGTTGTGTTGTGTTGTGTTGTGTTGTGTTGTATTGTGTTGTTGTTTTGTGTTGTGTTATGTTGTATTGTGTTGTGTTGTATGGTATTCTGTTGAATGGTTTTGTATTGCATTGCGTTGTGATGTATTGTGTTGTATGTAACGTATTGTGTTGTGTTGTATGCATTGTGTTGTGTTGTATGCATTGTACTGGGTTGTATGTAATGTATTGGGTTGTGTTGTATGCATTGTATTGTGTAGTGTTGGGTTGTATGTAATGTATTGTGTTGTATTGTATTGTTTTGTGTTGTGTTATGTTGTGCTGTTGTGTTGTGTTGTTGTGTTGTGTTGTATTGTATTGTATTGTGTTGTTGTGTTGTGTTGTATTGTATTGTATTGTATGTATTGTATTGTATTGTATTGTGTTGTTGTGTTGTGCTGTTGTGTTGTGTTGTTGTGTTGTGCTTGTGTGTTGTGTTGTGTTTGTTGTGTGTTGTGTTGTATTGTGTTGTGCTGTTGTGTTGTGCTGTTGTGTTGTGTTGTTGTGTGTTGTGTTGTGTTGTGTTGTATTGTATTGTATTGTATTGTGTTGTGTTGTTGTGTTGTTTTGTGTTGTTGCTGTTGTGTTGTGTTGTGCTGTTGTGTTGTGTTGTGTTGTGTTGTATTGTATTGTATTGTATTGTGTTATTGTTTTGTGTTGTGTTATGTTGTATTGTGTTGTGTTGTATGGTATTCTGTTGAATGGTTTTGTATTGCATTGCGTTGTGATGTATTGTGTTGTATGTAACGTATTGTGTTGTGTTGTATGCATTGTGTTGTGTTGTATGCATTGTGTTGTGTTGTATGCATTGTACTGGGTTGTATGTAATGTATTGGGTTGTGTTGTATGCATTGTGTTGTGTTGTATGCATTGTGTTGTGTTGTATGCATTGTGTTGTGTTGTATGCATTGTACTGGGTTGTATGTAATGTATTGGGTTGTGTTGTATGCATTGTATTGTGTAGTGTTGGGTTGTATGTAATGTATTGTGTTGTATTGTATTGCATCGCGTTGTGTTGTGTTGTATTGTATTGCATTGTGTTTGTTGTGTTGTATTGTTGTGTTGTGTAGTATACAGTGTTGTATATTGTATCATACTGCACCGGTGTACCCTGTATTGTATAATGTGCTCTGCTTCAAATGGGATTGACTATCGAAGAAGGTATTTGACTGCATAGTATTGTATTGTATTGTATTGTATTGTATTGTGTTGCATTGTATTCTGTGTTGTGTTTTATGTCATATTGTATTGTGTTGTATGTAATGTATTGTGTTGTATTGTGTTGTATTGTGTTGTATTGCATCGCGTTGTGTTGTATCGTATTGTATTGTATTGCAATGTTGTACCTGTATTGTATAACGCATTGTGCTTCAAATGGTATTGACTGTTGAAGAAGGTATTCGATTGCATGGTATTGTCTTGTATTCTGTGTGTTGAATATGATATCATTCTGCACTGTTGTACCCTGTATTGTATAATGTAACGTACTTCAAATGGCATTGACCAGCATAGAAGATATTTGACCGCGTGGTTATGTATTTGATTTATTGTATACTGTATTGTATATTGTGTCATATTGCGCTGTTGTGCATCATATTTTGTAAAGTATTGTTTCGTACTTTGAAAACGTTTAATGCGTTTTATTGTATTGTAAATTCTACCATAGTGAGAAGAAGCTCTAGGGGAGCTTGACAGCAGAAGGTCTTCAGAGATGAACTCCGCCCCCCCCCCCTCCCTTCCTGCCTCCTCCCCCCTCACCCTCTGCCCCTCAGGCGACTGTTTTGATCCTGAATTCCTTATACTCTAAGGGCCCTATCAGGTCAAGACTCATAGATGCCCTCCTGCTGTCAGCTTGTTTTTGTTTATTGAAATTGTTCTGTCTCCCGTCAAACCCACTTCCTCCAACACGTCTGGTCTCCTCTCCTTTCCCTTCCTTGTGTATGATGTTAGGTTGTAAAGTGTGTTGTATTGTGGTTTTCTTATGGTCACAAGATAATTGTCTGTGTGTCTCCCCCCCCCCCCCCCCCCCCCTTCCTCCTTCACGGTTACCCCTCTCCTTCTGTCTCTAGCTGTTGGCTGACCAATCAAAAATGTGGGATTTTCGTTCTTTCTTCCTTTCTTTCTTTTTCTTTTCTGTTCTTTCTTTTTTTTTTTTTTTTCATGTCTCTTTATTATTTCCCTTAACGTTTCATCGTCTATGTCATCGTCAATAGCATTATCTCCACGCCGCTCATGCCGCTCCCCGTCCACAATCACAGCCCCCCCCCCCCCCCCCCCCCCCCCCCGGCTTGTTCCTCACCGCAGCCCGGCCTGCTATCGGCAAGTTACAGAGAGAGGTCAGTGTCAAGTCGTCCTGAGGCAACCCACCAGAGGAGACACTGCGCTGTTGGCGAGTCACTGTAGTCATGTTCATGGCGCGTCACCGCCATTCCAAAGCGGTCTTTTTTCCTCAGAACTGAATCAGGAACTAGTTCCTTGTTGCCACACGTTCTTTTACGTGCGCTAAATGCCTGCAGCATTATGGAGTTTCAGGTCTTCTGAAAGACTAGCACCCAAACCAGCATGGAAGTCTGGTTGAAAAAAAAAAAAACAAACAAAAGAGAAGAAAAGAAAAAGCTACTGCGTCTTGAACCTGAGACCTGTGACTGTCTCCCCCCCTTTAGGCGTGTTAACCGCTAAGCCACGGCATTCACCTTTGCTGAAGAAGAACTCTTCCACGGGGACGGAGAGAAGGAGGAAGGGGAGGAAAGAGGAAACGGAGAAGGGCAGGAGAGGAAGAGAGATGCAGCGGGATTGACGTCAGATGTCTTCCAGCGAGAAGATAAAAGAGTTTTTAGAGGAGATTTTGCAGTGAAAATGGATACTCTCTCTCTGTCTCTCTCTCTCTCTCTCTCTCTCTCTCTCTCTCTCTCTCTCTCTCTCTCTCTCTCTCTCCGTCCGCACGTCTGTCTGTCTGTCTGTCTGTTTATCTGTGTGTGTGTGTGTGTGTGTGTGTGTGTGTGTGTGTGTGTGTGTGTGTGTGTGTGTGTGCGTGTGAGCGCGCGCGTGCGTGCGCATGTAGAGGGAATGGAGTAGGGAGTGAGGGTATGGCAGGGGGAGATGTGTGTGTGTGTGTGTGTGTGTGTGTGTGTGTGTGTGTGTGTGTGTGTGTGTGTGTGTGCGTGCGTGCGTGAGTGCGTGTGTGTGTGTGTGAGTGTGAGTGTGTGTGTGTGTATGTGTGTGTGTGCGTGTGTGTGCGTGTGTGAGTGTGAGTGTGTGTGTGAAAATCAGGGTGTATGGTAGTGTGAGCGCGCGCGCGCGCGCGCGCGTGTGTGTGTGTGTGTGTGTGTATGTATGTATGTGTGTGTGTGTGTGTGTGTGTGTGTGTGTGTGTGTGTGTGTGTGTGTGTGTGTGTGTG
>CM031610.1:55782484-55792484 GCA_018398815.1 Conus ventricosus | reverse complement strand
TTGAACCGGTCAGCTGAACGGTCAGTGGTGGACAATCTGCTGACAGGGTTGGTGGTATCAGATGGCCATACTGCCAGGTGACCTAGAGGTCACGGCTGACCGCAGTGATCTGGCGATTCCGCCGTCGGTAAAGCCGTGTCTCTTTTGTTATATGTATCCCATGTCATGGCCCTGCTTGCAGGGCATAGGACCCCGGCTTTCGTGTGGTATGCCCACTCTGTATCTTCCAGCCGTCTTCATGCGTTAGCAGTACACACATCCCACAGCTTTTCACGCCGCATGTTCAAACCTGTACACAAAACTGCTTTCATGTCGTATGCCAACTGTTTACATTCAACCGTTTTCGTGCGTTAGCAGAACACACCTCACTGCTTTTATGTCGCATGTTAACCTTGTTTATCCAAATGTCTTCATGTTGTATGTTAACTGTATATCCAACAACCTTCATGTCATATGTCCAACTATAGATTCATAATAGCTTGTATGCCGAATGTTTACTCTGTTGACGCGACTCTTGTCATATTGTTGGTCTCTAATTCATCTTTGTTTATGGTGTCAGTTAATCTGTACTGACATCTTAATCTGGTTTATTATTTATTATCCCCACCACTTGTAAAAACAAGTTTCTTGCCAGTATTCTAGAAAAAAAGAATAACAGGAGCAATGAAGGGATACTGAAAGAGGATGAGAGACAGGAGCAATGAAGGGATACTGAAAGAGGATGAGAGACAGGAGCAATGAAGGGATACTGAAAGAGGATGAGAGACAGGAGCAATGAAGGGATACTGAAAGAGGATGAGAGACAGGAGCAATGAAGGGATACTGAAAGAGGATGAGAGACAGGAGCAATGAAGGGATACTGAAAGAGGATGAGAGACAGGAGCAATGAAGGGATACTGAAAGAGGATGAGAGGAAAAGTAAAACAACGAGAAAGATAAAATATTGAAATATAGATAGAGTGTTATCACTCTTTTCCCCTCCACATCTCTCTCTCTCTCTCTCTCTCTCTCTCTCTCTCTCTCTCTCTCCCACACACACACACACACACCACCACCACCACCACCACCACCTCTCCCCTCTCGCATATACACACTCAGACAGACAGACAGACAGACAGACAGACAGATAGACAGACAGACAGACAGACACACACACACACACACACTCACACACACACACACACACACACACACACACACACACACACACACACACACACACACACACACAGCATCCCTCTCACATCCCACTCACACTGCAGAGAGAGAGAGAGAGAGAGAGAGAGAGAGAGAGAGAGAGAGAGAGAGAGAGAGAGAGAGAGAGACAGACAGACAGACAGACAGACAGACAGACAGACAGACAGACACACACACACAGACAGACACAGACAGACAGACAGACAGACAGACACAGACAGACAGACAGACACAGACACACAGACACACAGACAGACAGACAGACAGAGGCAGACAGACAGTGAGAGATGGAGACAGAGACAGACAGACAGGAAGGTGAACTATTTTCTTCCCCCCAGCCGAGCTCCGCGGACAGTGATGGGCGGGGACACGGACGGGGGGAAACAGGTGATAACAGTCCTGGCAGTAAGGTGGTAACTGACCGGGGCCATTAGCTGTGGCTTATCTGCCCTGTGGAGGGAAGATGGAATCGCACGGCAAATCTACCGGGTCAGGTGGGGCACGCTATCAACTGGAGGAGATTGATCAGATCCTGAGAGAGAACGTATTCCCCTGTCTGTCTCTACCAATCACAGAATGTTGCTATTTTTGATGTGGGTACGGGGAAGGGGAGGAGGGGGTGGTGGTGGTGGTAGTGGTGGATAATGGCTGAAAATTTGATTAGAACATGATTGCTTTTTTTAATTTTTTTTTTTCAATTTTTTTTTTACGTCTAAGCCTTAAGAACATTATTTATCTTGTTTAAATCGATTTTAAGCGGAAAGACTCTAAATTAGAACGACTGTGTTCAAACTTCGTCGTCGTGTTTTCGCCTCCGTTTCTTGTATCCATAAATAACACTACATAATTATGTCGCGTGATTTGCCGAATTCTGTAAACTGTCTTGCGATTGGTAGAAAGAACCGTCGGCATTCACTTGCATTTAAGTTTTATCTTGGATACCAGTCTTAAAACTGGGTGAAGGTGTTATTGAGAAGGCGTGGGCCAACATTGTGGTGTCTTTGGCTCTGTGACGTAAATCACTGTCTTGATGTCAACCAAAACACGTTCTTTCCGTTTAGGCACTGGGGTACGATAAGGATGTATAATGGACATGTCACGGCGATGTGAGCAAAAATATGTTTTTCCTTGTGTGATTTGTAGCTCATGTTGGTTTTCAGAGAGATTACAATGAATAAGAGAGAGAGAGAGAGAGAGAGAGGAGAGAGAGAGAGAGAGAGAAGAGCATTTGGGGAGATGAGATGGTTGTGTGGAGAGAGGGGCTTTGAAGAAGACGGGGGATGGAAGGCGGAGGGGGTGGAGGAAGTGGGCTCAGGCAGGATATGCAGGCGAAAGTAAGTACGCCAACACACCCACACACTCCCACACGCGATTTCTGCATGAAAAGAAATTGCCTTGCCTTCGCCTTTTTCTCGCGCACATATACCTACAGGATGTGCTCTTGACACCTGCACGCGCGCGCGCGCGCGCGCGCACACACACACACACATATACATACGCGCGCGCGCGCGCGCGCGCACACACACACACACACAGATCTTTTTAAATGAAATGTTTGAATAGAACAAAGCGACACAAAACAGATAAGTGTCAAAAACGACTACCTCTTCCCCCTCTGTTCTCCCCTCTTCACCCTCCCTCTACTCCGCCACCACCACCACCACCACCACCACCATCTCTCACAGTCACACTCGCGCTGAACGCACACAAGCCCATTAATATTCTCTCTTTGTGTCGTCTAATATCACTTTTAGTGAAGAGGTGTTAAACTGAAGACTAATCAGCCGACACACTTTGAAGCGGAAAACCCCCTCCATTTTCTCTCCTACCCTTCCCCCTCTTAACAAAGTCACGTGAGAGTTCTTTCCCCTAGTCTTCCTCTTTCCTCCATGTTGGTGCTTTGTGTCCTGCACTGTTCCGCTTTCAGACTCCGCCCGATCCTAATGCGCATGTGCGTCACAGAGCGTGACCAAGCAGCGAAATGCTATTAAATGGAACTGATGACTTTCACATGTCATTAGCTGTCGCTGCCTGACATTAGAAACTCTCTCTCTCAATGTCTGTGGGCCTGTCTTTGTCTGTGACAGACATGAAGTGATTCTGTCTGTTTGTTTGCTCTGTCTCGCCTTCCCTCTATTTATCGCTCTCCCATTTCTTTCTGTCTTTCTCTCTTTGTGCAAGTTATGCGTCAGAACGTATTACGTGTTTTAAATGAAAAAACGACAAAGATGTGTGAAACATGTTGAAGCAAACTGTAAAAGATTTACGCGCAAGGCAAACAGCAGGCCCGTAATACTTCAACATAGAGACAAACAATAACCTCCCCTTTCCCTCTCATCCCTTCCCCCGTTCTCGCCAGTTTGTTTCCTGTATTAACATTTTTGCTAAGTGATTTTCACTGTGACAGAGAGCTAATTGCACTTGCTTTTCCGCTTTCTTCTTTTTTTTTTTTTTTTTTTTTTTACTTTACAAAAGTAAAGCAGCTTCGTTTTATTATTGAAATGTTTCTTTTGCATTAAGCGTTCAATTTTAGTACTAAAATTCAGCTGTATGAATTCATCCGAAAAACGTTTAGTTGTGCTGTGTCGGATACTGCTTTTTTTCTTCATAAAAAATGTGTAGAGTAGGTTGGAGGCCTGAAAGTTGTCTTCTTTCCCAACAACATGAGATGGGGTTAGATCGGATCAGCTTGCTTCACTCCCATATGTCATTTACAGAATGAAAACAAACAAACAAACAAACAGAAAACAAAACAAACGAAACAAAAACGGTTTTACAGAGCTATAACTAGGAGATACACCCAATCCTCCTCCTTGATACTGCTTTCAATAAGGAGTGATCAGTTTCTTAATTAAACATGGCATTATTCCTGCTCATGGCACTTGAAATGGTAAAGGAGATGATTACAGGTAAAAGGTAAAGATTCTTCTTTTTTCTCTCTGTTTTTCCTTTCTTTGTTTTCTTTCTTTCTTTCTTTCTTTCTTTCTTTCTTTCTTTCTTTCTCTTCTTTCTTTCTGTCTGTCTGTCTTTCTTTTCTTTTCTTTGTTGTTTCTTTCGTTTTCTTTTTCTTGCTTTCTTTGTTTTTTTTTCTTTCTTTCTTCTTCTTTTTTGTTGTTGTGAGTTCTTGTTCTTGTTCTTCTTTTTCATTCCTCGGTTAGAGCTCCGAGGTTCACCAAGAGTGACATATTTGCCCATGTTACCGTGTTGATCTCATCATTTAGATAGCAACATTCCGTCTTCCGAGAACAGGTCAGAACACGACGCTAGTGTGGTTTTTTGTTGTTGTCGTCACCCATCTCGCCAGCACCCAAAGACCTGTGACTGACGAAGGATGGAAAGGGATTACATGCGCATTAGTTTAAAGCTTCTCAGAAGGACTTGAAGAGCGTGGAGACAGGACAGCTGTGAAATCCAAAGAGAAAATTATAGAGCAAATTGGGAGCCGGAATAGCTCAGTTGGTAGAACGCCGGACTCGTGATCCTGGGGTCGCGGGTTCGAATTTTTTTTAAACTTTGGTCCAGTTCGGGCACTTGGATTCTATTGGTGGGGTAAACCTGCTTGTTCTTACAGGATACAAAGCAGTTTCTTCAGGCTGCGACACAGGAATCACGGAACATGTCTGAAAATGATAGGATACTTTGGAAAAAACAAACAAGCTAACAAAATAAACAAGCAAACAAGCAAGCAAACAAACAAACAAACAAACAAAACAACAACAACAACAACAACAACCCGGATGACAGATTTTACCGCCTGTATCTTTTTTTCAGATACTACTGTGCATGATTGTTTTCATAGCTGATTTGCATTATTACTCACAATCCACCACAAAATTCAGACGGAATGCATGCGATGACTGTTGGACTATTGTAGATTGCATTGGAATGTATTGCCCCCATCCCACAAGAAGGGGGATAACTATCCAAAGAGAATAGAATGACGGGACCTGTTGAACAGTACACTGACAATATTAGAACGTTTAGACAGGCTTCGCAAGTGGCAATTTTTTAATGTTTCTCTTACAAGAGGCACACAGAACAAAGAAACAAAACTTGCCTTAGAAGAGGTACACATAACGAACAAAGGAAAAAACTTCTCTAACAAGAAGGACACACATAAGAAATAAAAAAACAAACAGAATATCTGTAACAAGAAGCACAAAAAACAAAGCAACAAACAACATTTCTCTTACAGGAAGCACACACAAGAAACAAACAAAACTTCTCTTATATGAGGCACGTTACAAACATAAAATCAAACAAAGTATCGCTTACATGAACCACACATAACGATCTAAGAAACGAATAGAATTTCTGTTACAAAACTCACACGTAATAAACAAATAAACAAAAAAACCTGTCTTACAAGAAGCGCATGCAATGAACAAAGAAAAAGGTAGGAATTTTCTTACGAGAAATGTGTAAAACAAACAAGCAAAACGCCTCTTCTCTTACAAGAAGCTTAGACTAAAAGCAAAGAAACAAACCTTCTCTTGCTGGAACCACACATAAACCCTACATTACAGACAAACAAACAAACACAACTTTTCTCACAAGAAGCACAAATAGCAAACAAACAAACAAAACGTCCTGTCCCAAAAAGCACGCATAGCAGACAAACAAACTTCTCTGACAGAAAGCACAGAGAACAAACAATCAAACAAACCTTGTCTTGAGAGCAGCAGACAGAACAAACAAACGAAAACAAAAACAAACGAAACAAAAACAAACAAACCCGCCTTCACTGTTATCCCACTCTCTCCTTCTCACTCCCTCTTTCTCTTCCTTCCTTCCCTCCTCCCTCTTCCGGCCCCACTATCCCTACCCCCTCCCTCTCCACCAGTTCTCTCTCCCACTCTCTTTTTTCCCCTCCCCCCCTCCCCAGCCACTTTTCCCCCACCTCCTCCCCACGTTTCATGCAGACCTGACCTCCCAATACCACACTCCACATCAACAACCATGCCGACAGTCGGTGACTGAGCACACGTGGCTGGATTTGCAAACACGGCTCCTTCCCTCCCTCCTCAATGAGGAAGATGCAATGGAGCACGAACAAGCAGCTTTAAAGGGCTGCTTGGTGTTACGGGGTTAATGACGTCGTCTTTCATTGGCGAGGTTAATGACGTCACACGCCATTTGCCGCCACGTGTACGGTAATGCAAGTCTGGCGTGGTGTATTCTAACCTGGAAGAGCGTGTTTAGCCGCATGGGGTCAGCAACGCGTTAAATTTAATTCAGTGACTCATCGTCAACATCATCATCAACATTATCATCATCATCATCATCATCATCATCTTCATCATCGTCATCACCATCATCATCAACCTCTCTCTCTGTGAAGGAAGGAATAGGTATCGTCTGAACAACAGGAAACAAAAGGAAGGAGGAAACAGGTGGTACCTAGTATCTGAACGAAAGGAACAGAACAGGAAGAAGGAAACAGACGCCTGAACGAAGGATACAGACGAGTACAAGGTAAACACAGACAAAAGTAAGCAGAACTATAGTCAATACAGGGACAGGTACGTTGGTTCAATGCATGTCGAGGAGAGAACGTTGCGAACAGCAGTTCAGATATTTAGTAACGGAGTATTCAGCAGGCTTCACGGCGAGCTGAATGACTGTGATGATGGTGTTGTGATGAGATGATTGTGATGATGGATGGTGATGATGACGGGCTGAGCAGGCGTAGAGCATTACGACACTCTGTTCCGTGCTGAGCAGACTGCCGTGTGCCGTATACTCCTTTGAAGGGGAGCGGGGTATAGGGGTGCAAACGGCGACTTATATGATGAACGTGCGTGCGGCTAGAGAGAGAAAGAGGAGAGAGAGGGAGAGAGAGAGGAGGGAGGGAGAGAGGAGAGAGGGTGAGAGGAGGAGAGGGGGGGGAGGCGGGGTAGAAGGTGGGGTGGGGGGCGAGGGGTCAGCATAGAAGGGAGGCGTGGAGATTAGGTGACTAGGAGGATAGGGAGAGTACTGTCATTTTAGGGGGTGGGTTGTGGGGTGTGGTGAAGCTTAGATGGTGGATTATTGTCTGGACCGCCCGATCGTGTCCTATCCTTGTTCTGTCCTCAGTGTTTCTGTCCTATGTGTCTTTTTCTGTCCTGTTATCCCTGTGTCTGTTTCTTTTTCTGTCTGTCCTCGTGTTCTGCCCTTCTGTCCTATCTGTTCTGTCCTATTTTCTGTCTTGTCTTCTGTCTGTCCTGTTATCCCTGTTGTCTGTTTCTGTTTCTGTCTGCCGTCTGTGATTCATGCCTTCTTCCGAACATAGTCGGTCCATTGTTTCAACGGGCGGTTATTGCAGTGGTGACTGTGTTCCCAGTGGCGTGCTGGCATCTTGCGGCGATTGGCCAAGTCTTCGCGGAAACAATAGGCGGCGGAATGCAGGGGCGGTGGGGGGGGGGGGGGTGCTCCGAGGGCGGAGCTGGGGTCTGCGGAGGGCGGGATCGGGCGGCGGGCAGGGGGGGGGGGGGGGGGGGGGGGGGGGGGGGGGCGGGGGGGGGGGCCATGCCCCCCTCCAGAAAAATATGGGGGGCAGCCTTATATACTGCCCCCCCTAATATTGAGCACCTCCAAAAAATCAGAGAAAGAGAGAGAGAGAAGGAGAGGAGAGAGAGAGAGAGAGAGAGAGAGGAGAGAGAGAAGAGAGAGAGAAGAGAGAGGAGAGAGATGTTTGATGGTGCATCATCTTGTCGTCATACTTGTCATACTTCCTGTCAAACTCGCTCAGGAAAGATGTCAACACATTTCTCGGGAACCTCTCTGCAGCTGACCACTTGGTCACACATTACTGACCAGTACCTGACCAACATTGCCAAGAATGGCATATATGCTGATGCATATTGTAGTGCAAGCTATGGCGAGAATGATTGGTAGGGACATACACATCGTAACAAGTCAGCAAGAGCTCCCAGGATATGCTACCTGATGAATAAGATCTTGGCACAAGACACTGAATCATCCCTTCCACCTGTCCTTATAGGGCAAATAAGCGAGGAACATTTTGTGAGCCTAACACTTCATCAAACCAGGACAGTGAAATGATGAAGAAAAGGAGGAAGAAAGCGTTTTTCTCATCTCCTACAGAAGGTGCATCAATCGTACAGTCTCCTCGTGACGACGCCAACTGACCTGCGCAGTCTCCTCGTGATGACACTGACCGACCTGCTACTGTAAGAAAACCAAAATGTCAGTCTACTGTGTGCTGCAAGGACGCAGTCAACCCCTTTCAGCCACAGAGCGACACAGTCCTCTCCAAACTGACCAGGGTAAGTTCAGGAAAGATCTTGGTTCCAGCAATACCCTTGGCTTCACCTATGCACAACAGACAAGAAGGTATATTGTTTCTTCTGTATGAGGGCTAATCATCAAGGCTGCAAACCTGATGCAGCGTTTGTATGTTGCGGTTTTGACAACTGGAAGAAAGCACTGGAAAAGTTCTCAAGCCACGAAAAATCATCTTCACATGGAGCAGCCGTGTATGATGTAAACTGTAGGCAGTCTACAACGTCAGTGTGTGCTCCAGTGACGTGTCAGCATGAAACAGAACAAAAGAAACACTGCAAAACCTGATGAACGAACTAAAGAGCCTTCAGTTTCTCCTTTGTCAGGGTCTGCCTCTCCGTGGACATGACGAGCAAGAAGGCAACCTTCAAAGCTGCTCAAGTTCTGCTTTGGAGAGGGCTGCAAGGAAAAAAACAAACACAGGTTCAAAATATCTGTCACATGATATTGTCAACGAGATCCTCAGGATTATGGCACATAAAGTCTTGCGATCTGTTGTACTTGAAATCAGAGAAGCGAATTGGTTTTCGATACCAGGTGACGAAACCCGTGATGTTGCAAAACAGGGAGCAGGGTTGTAATTTGCATAAGATGGGTAACTGAGCAGTTTGAAGTCATAGAGGAGCCTGTGGGACTGGTGTATGTTGACAATACCTGTGCTGAGACAATTTTTAATGCGCTAAAGGATTGCTTGATCAGGCTGGGCTTGCCAGTGCAGAAGTGTAGGGGTCAGGCCTACGACGGGGCCAGTAATTTTCAGGGTCACGTTTCAGGAGTAGCAAAACGGTTCAAAGATGAGGTCCCGTCAGCAGTGTCCGTACACTGTTTGGCACACTCAGTCAATCTTGTGTTACAAGAGGCTTCCAGAAAGGTCAAAGTAATAAGAGATGCCCTTGACTTTGCCACAGAGGTCATTCAGTTGATCAGATTATCACCAAAACGACAGATCCTTTTTGAAACAATCCAACATGAAACATCAACTTCGTGCAGCCCGTCCATTAAACCACTGTGTCCAACAAGGTGGACTGTTCGAACAAGAGCTTTTGAATCTGTCATTGAGAACTATGAAGCTTTGCAAGAAACACTTGAACTAGTCTCACAAGGACATGATGAGTATGCCAGGAGGGGCATTCGGCCTTCTTGCACTATGCAGCAGTTCTCCTCCTGTCTTGGGCTCTCACTTTCACGGGATGTCTTTAGTGTGACTGAAGAGCTGGCGACAGCTGTTCAAAGGAAACAAACGTCCTGTGTGGATGCAATAAACGCTGCAAACCTCTTTCTGAGAACGCTTGAAAGTATGCGTCAGGATAACAGTTTCCAGACGTTTTTTGCCGACGTCTCAACCACGGCTGCAAACGTGTGTGATGAGCCCCGCATTCGAAGACGGACACAGCCTCCATGAAGACTTGATGAGGGCTCCCAGGGTCACAGCCACTCTGACCCTTCTGCTTATTACAGACAGCAGTACTATGAGGCCATAGACAACGTCAAAGAGCATGTAAAGCACAGGTTTGACCAA
>CM031610.1:55759984-55764984 GCA_018398815.1 Conus ventricosus | reverse complement strand
AGGTGCTCTGCAGTCTTGTATTCCTGCTCGTAGGGACAGTTTGTGACGGTACCAGTGTCGGCTGATGGATGACCACTGACATGAAAAAAGAAGGGACTTTCCAAATCAAGGGCATTAATTCAATCCTCTTTCCAAATCAGGGGCATTAATTCAATCCTCTTTCCTAATCAGGGGCATTAATTCAATCATCTTTCCAAATCAGGGGCATTAATTCAGTCCTCTTTCCAAACCAGGGCATTAATTCAATCATCTTTCCAAACCAGGGGCATTAATTCAATCCTATTTCCTCTCTCCCAGAGACTGTAGAAGCATTTGAATACGCACGGGTCATACACCACACACACACACACACACACACCATCTAAACGGAAACACACAGGAGAGAACGTGCTTTGCAACGCAGAGAGTCACCTCTCAATAGCGATCTGTAGCCCCCCCCCCCCCCCCCCCGCCACCTGACACTCCCCCTCCCCCCACTCTCCCTCTCCTCTCTTCTCCACGTGTGTGTTGAACTACGTAGTTATAGGGAGCAGAGAGACGACAGCAATCACGTGAAGTGGTCCCGACAGCAACGTTTTGTCCTGGGGTAACCGGGAGAGAAAAGTATTGTCACGAGGGTAATATGTCATCATGCTCTCCACGCTGGATCGCTTGCACACACTGGGGTCGGCACACTGACAAGTTGCTGCCAGTGGTGTTGGAGGAACAAACAAACAAACAAACACACAGGAACGGCTTCTGACCGAGAGACAGCCGGCTTCCAGGACCGGTTCCAGTCCGATTTCTAGCACCAGTACAAACATATCGATCGTCCTCGAGGCTTCCGAGCAAGACCGCTACTTTTTTTTTTTTTTTTTTTTTTTTTAATGGTGTGTAATCTTCTGCTTGCTGCCCTCATTAAATGTGGTCTGATCCATCCCACCTCCCTTCCCTCCTTCCCCTTCCCTTCCCACCTTCCTCCCCTCTTCCCGTTGGGGAAGGGGGGGGGGGGGGGAAGGGGGGGGGGGGGGGGGGGCATCGTTCTCCGGCTTGACAGCGTTGGCGGTGATTTTTTTTCTTTCTATAAAAGCGTTCGCTGGAAAGGGTTTTTTTTTCTTTCTTTCTTCCTTCCGTTCTTTGTTTCTTTGCTTGCTTTCTTTCTTCCTTTCTTTCTTTGCTTTTTCTTACTTTCACTCTTTCCTGGAATTGCTTGTACTTTTTTTTCTTCCTTTTCTATGTTTTCGTTTCCCTCCTTTCTTTGTCCTTCTTCCTTTCTTTGTTTCTTCTTTCTTCCTTACTTTGTTTCTTCCTTCCTTTCCATGTTTCTTCTTTTCTTCCTTTCTTTCCTTTCTTCTTTCCCTCCTTTCTTCTTCCAGCTTGCCCGCCCCCTCTTCCTCTTCCTTTTCCTTCCGTCTCTCTTCCTCTCTTCTCCCTTCCTTTCACTCCTTTCGTTCTCTTTTCATTTGTTCTTCTTTCTTACCCTCTTTCCTCCCTTTCTTCCTTCCCTTTTGATTCTTTCACGTTTCTTCATTCCTTTCCTTTCCTTCTTTCACCCCTTCAGTCCGTCGTTACTCTTTCTGCTTTTTTTTGTTTTGTTCCTTCGTTTCATTCATTGTTATTTTCCTTTATTCCTTCATTTCATTCATTGTTATTTTCCTTTATTCCTTCATTTCATTCATTGTTCTTTTCCTTTATTCCTTCATTTCATTCATTGTTCTTTTCCTTTATTCCTTCATTTCATTCATTGTTCTTTTCCTTTATTCCTTCATTTCATTCATTGTTCTTTTCCTTTATTCCTTCATTTCATTCATTGTTCTTTTCCTTTATTCCTTCATTTCATTCATTGTTATTTTCCTTTATTCCTTCCCCTTTTGAACCTTTTTAATTTTCTTCATTCCTTTCCTTTCCATCTTTCATCCCTTCAGTCAGTCTTTATTCTTTCCGTTCTCTCTCTCTCTCTCTCTCTCTCTCTCTCTCTCTCTCTCTCTCTCTCTCTCTCTCTTGATCCTTCATTAATTGTTTTCTTTCTTCCATTCTTTCCTTCCTGCTCTCCCTCCTTTCTTTCATCTCTCCTTTTGTCCGTCTTTCTTTTTAATCTTTCGTTGTCTCCCAGATCAGCCGCTCACACAGTGGCCCTTTTTTTTTTTTCCTTTTTTTTTTCCCTTCTTTTTGTTGTTGTTGCTTGCCACACCCTTAGTATGATTCTCCTATCCCCCTCCTCGGCAGTAACCGCCCTGGCTGATCTGGAGAGAAATAGTCGGCATCGGATCGGTGCCACCAGGTGCTTTCTGCTGATGAAAAAAAGTAGGACTGACTGACTGGTCCGGGTCTCGCTTCCGGCCGCCATTGTGGCGGTGTTCGGATTGTACTTGGGTCCTTACACAACGGAGCCTCTTTGTGTGCTCCACGCTGTCTTTGAAGCTGCAGCTTAGGGGTGGTGGTGGTAGTGGTGGTGGTGATGGTGATGGTGGTGGTGGTGATAGTAGTGGTGGTGGTGGTGGTGGTTAGTCATGAGCATAATTAGAACGCGGGTCAGGTATTACATATGCGCGGCAGCGGGCATGCACGCACCCCCCCCCCCCCCCCCCCCCACACACACACACTAGAAAAAAAAACCCGATGCTGTCGTATAGTGAGAGAATGTCGACTCGATAACACTCTAGCATAATGTTGACACCACAGCAATGTGACGAAATGAAATGACGGTGTGATATAGTGACGAAATCGGACGTCATAGCGTAACTTAAATTTATGGAAGAAGGAAAAGCGTCAAGGCCGACAGGCTTTCCCCTTTTTTATTTCCACACCTCCTAAAAGACAACAGCTTTCTATCTGATAAGCTGTCAAAGTCGTTGGCTCCCATACTAATACAGCTGCTGGGTGCGTGGTTCGTTTCCTCCCCATTCTCCTCCCCCTACCCCCCCCCCTTTCTCTCCTCACCTTTTCCCTTCCTCCTTCCCGCTTTTGTGTAAAAACAAAGAAGCGGCAGCTGTACATGTGACTGTAATGCCCAAACCAAGGTGGCGGCATTTCTTTGTTGTTTGCGGAAGGTCTTGGCCTCGCACCGACGGGCAGGCACACATATGTGCTGATTTCATTGGGATCAATGCCATTGGGATACGTCATATTAATATTCACAACTCCTTTCTTTCGCACGTGTTGCAGCTCTTTCTTCTTTTGTAATAGTTTCTTTGTCTGCCCTCTCTGTCTCTGTGTCTGTCTCTCTTCATCTCTCTCTCTCTCTCCTCTCTCTCTCTCTCTCATACACACACAAACACGCATACACACCTCAACCACTATCACCATCACACCACACACACACACACACGCGCGCGCGCGCGCACGCACGCACGCACGCACGCACACACGCACGCACGCACGCACACACACACACACACACACACACACACACACACACACACACACGCTGGAGAGAGAGAGAGAGAGAGAGAGAGAGAGAGAGAGAGAGAGAGAGAGATGTACGTATTGTGCACGAGAAAACGAGCTGTGACACAATAGGTCAGCACAAATAGTTCAAACTGTGACAATCCAAAATGAGGTTATCCTGACATCAGCGATACAAGTGGATCTGACAAGTGACTGGAGACCTCACACTGTTGAGTGGTTGTGACGTGAACTCTTAAGAGTCTACGTGAGTAACGAGGGGAAAAAAAAGTAGGTTAAAAAAAAGGACAGCTGTTTCTACTAATCACATACGTGAAGAAAAAAAGGACAGCTCTTTCTACTCATCAGTATCTTTGGTGCAGGAGGAGGAGGGGTGTGTGTGTGTGTGTGTGTGAGGGGCGAGGGGGGTGGGAGGGCGATGCCGGGGGAGGGGGTGAGAGATAGAGGAGAGCAAAATGGCTTAATGCATGCAATTATTCTTTTTTACTTTTTCTTACTATTTTGCTTTCTTTCTTGATTTGAAGAAAAAAGTTACATTAGCTAGTTGTTCTCGTTCACAGTGTTGTGCAACCGTTTCCGTTCCAAGGCCGCCATTGTTGACTTAGGTATCAGCTCTGCTTGTCAACACCGAGCACGCCATAATAACCTTCGGCTTAGAGTGCGAAATTCATGGGGCTGTTTGTACGCACTTTTTCGGGTGTTTTCGGTTCGGAACGATGCAAAGACACGTAAGACACCCTCACCTGCCCACTTTCACCTGTCCTGCCCCACTTGTGGGTGCAAATAATTTATTTCACTTCACAAGTAGGGATATGCATGCACATCCAATGCGCCATTTTGGTTGCTGATCACATGGGCACAACGTCAACAACCAAAATGGCGCATTGGATGTGCATGCATATGCCTACTTGTGAAGTGAAATAAATTATTTGCACCCACAAGTGGGGCAGGACAGGTCAAAGTGGGCAGTGAGGGTGTCTTACGTCTCTTTGCATCGTTCCGAACCGAAAACACCCGAAAAAGTGCGTACAAACAGCCCCATGAATTTCGCACTCTAAAGTACATGTTTACCGCATACGTCACTGGAAAAAGTACATACGTCACTGGAAAAGTTTATTATAACTAACATTACTGAAAAAAAATCGTTTTTAATCTGCATTCGGTTCTTTGTGTCCGAGATAAAGTGGAATTTAAACGGGAAAAAAAGCTGGATTAGAAACCAGATTGTTAAAATTTGGTCTTCCTCCACCCCCACCCTCACCCCTGTTCCTTTTACGTATAAATATCAGTATCAACATCAATATAAATATCAGGCTACGTGTTTTGTCGAATCATGCCAACTTTCATGCTTTTGCTGGGGAATTCTCCGGTTGCCACGACCACAACATGGTGACAACAGACACACTTGAGACAGATCATGGTTCATGTTTCCATGATTTATTATGGGCCCTTGCACGGTGCCTTTGCTGTCTTTTCACGGGCATGCATGCAGTCTTGGACGGCTTTTATAGGCTTATAAATCACCGCTACAGGTTAGTTTACTTGAGCATTGTGAGTTTGGGTGTGGTAATCTGAGATACTTTTCGGTGTGTGTGTGTGTGTGTGTGTGTGTGTGT
>CM031610.1:55749984-55752484 GCA_018398815.1 Conus ventricosus | reverse complement strand
TGACTCGTAATACAGTACGTCAGACACCAGGCGACATAATGACCAGTAATACAACACCAGTCGACATAATGACCAGTAATACGACACCAGTCGACATAATGACCAGTAATACAGTACGTCAGACACCAGGCGACATAATGACCAGTAATACAGTACGTCAGACACCAGTCGACATAATGACCAGTAATACAGTACGTCAGACACCAGGCGACATAATGACCAGTAATACAACACCAGTCGACATAATGACCAGTAATACAGTACGTCAGACACCAGGCGACATAATGACCAGTAATACAGTACGTCAGACACCAGTCGACATAATGACCAGTAATACAGTACGTCAGACACCAGGCGACATAATGACCAGTAATACAACACCAGTCGACATAATGACCAGTAATACAGTACGTCAGACACCAGGCGACATAATGACCAGTAATACAACACCAGTCGACATAATGACCAGTAATACAGTACGTCAGACACCAGGCGACATAATGAC
Organism: Conus ventricosus; assembly: GCA_018398815.1. NCBI lineage: Eukaryota > Metazoa > Mollusca > Gastropoda > Neogastropoda > Conidae > Conus > Conus ventricosus. The sequence continues at coordinate 55,751,979 of CM031610.1, read as the reverse complement.
CAGTAATACAGTACGTCAGACACCAGGCGACATAATGACCAGTGATACGACACCAGTCGACATAATGACCAGTAATACAGTACGTCAGACACCAGGCGACATAATGACCAGTAATACAACACCAGTCGACGTAATGACCAGTAATACAGTACGTCAGACACCAGGCGACATAATGACCAGTAATACAGTACGTTAGACACCAGGATACATAATGACGAATAATACGGTATACTATAGACCAGTAATTTAGCACGTCAGACACCAGGCGACATAATGACCGGTGATACAGTACCAGATTCAAGACTACATAATGACTTTTAATTCAGAGCGTCAGACATAGGCCACATAACAACAAGAAACAGTGAAGAATGTAAGGCACGAGACTACAGAGCAAGCAGTAACACGCGAAGGACGTCCAGCAAGGCTACACGATGACCAGTAATACGTGAAGTACATCGGGCATAATATACATGGCAATCATGAATCCTTGAAGTACGCCAGACACAAACCTACACAACGACCAGTAATGGGTGAAGTACATCAGCATCCAGGCTACACAAAGACTAGTGATACATGAAATATGTTAGGCACCAGGCTTCATAAAAACTAGTAACACAAAGTATTTCAGACACTGGGCTAAACCACGACTAGCAATACGCGCAAATATGTCATTCACCAGCTACTCAACAACTAGTCAAACGTGAAGTATGTCTTACCGTGAGCTACTTAACGACCGGCAGGCAGTACGCCGACCACCAGGTCACATAACGATCAGTAAACAATGCCATGAGCACCAGGCTATGTAACGACCAATAAAGCAGACGACTGCAAACAACGTGAATTGAACGGAGTTAAGAAGAAGTTGAATTGCTATGTTAACGAAGTTCAATGTTGCTTTAAGTTTTCAATGACATAACAAAATAAAACGAAGCATCATCATCATTATCAACAACAACAACATTGCACCCCACCTTCCATCTTTCTCCCCCCCCCCTCCCTTCGCCGACCCCCTCCTCATCCAAGAAAAAGAAAAAGAAAAAGAAAAACCCAACAAACTGGACTTCTTGAAATATAGTGATAACGCACTCTATTGAACTCCTTGATTCTATAAATAATATGTCTTCTTGAAGAGTCTAAAGGCGTTCCACAGCATCAGACAGGAGGTGCTGCGGAACACTAGGAAGAAATTTAACATGGGGGGAAAAGCTAATCAACAGCATCCAGCAAGTGCTCCAAAGCGACACCAGTGCAGAGATTACACAGGGCACTACTGGAGAGTGGTTCCATAGTCCAGTCAGAGTTCCCCAGACCTGCCTTCTATCTCCAACACTTTTTAACATAATGCTGGGACGCCTCATGACTGGTGCGCTTGAAGATCACGTCAGCACAGTCAGCTTTGGAAGAAAAGCCACCACCAACCTTCGATTCTTAGATAACACTGATGACCTGGCAAGCCGTGGACAAGAAAGAACTCGCTCAGTTTGTTGACACGCTGGATGAAACATCGACAAGATATGCCAAGAACATCAGCGTCGTGAAGACCAAGTGAATGGCCAGCCACGACAAACAACCATCAACACTGATACAACAGCCCATGGACAAAAGCTAGGAAGTGCTCAACAGCCCACTCCACTAATCTGGTATCCATCGTTAGGAGTGAGGGGTCCAAACCAGAAGTCCTCTCAAAGGGCAACGAAGACAACATCAGCAGTGTCCAGACTAAAACTTGGAAGGACGATAACATCCTCACGAGACACAAGATCACGCTTCCGCATGCACTGGCACATTCCATCTTTCTGTACGCATGCGAAACATAACACACACACACACACACACACACACACACACACACACACACACACACACACACACACACACACACACACACTCCCACCCGCTCTCCCCCTCCCCCACCCCTCAAGCGGATTAGGGAGGAAGAATCCAAGGCATGGAAATGTTACCGCAAGATTCAAAACGTCAGTTATACTAACCATG
>CM031610.1:55732484-55744984 GCA_018398815.1 Conus ventricosus | reverse complement strand
AAGTAGAACAGACAAAATAGGAACAGTAGCTCAAGCAATTCAGCGTTGATATTAGCTGACGAGGACACGAATTGGTAATCTTATCGTTGTGCCGTAAGTTATCAGCCGTCTTTTGCGCATCTCTCCGCCGGACACTTCCTGTGTGCAATCTACAGTGACGTCAGGGCAGTGTGAAAATGGCGGATTCGTCTGAACTGGGCGAGCAAGCGAGTGAAGGTATTTTCTTTCGATAAACGTTAACTGATGCTCTTTATTGTGAAAAACAGCATGACCAGGATAGAGTGAACATTTTGAACACATTGTATTTGGAGGGACGTAGTATCACTGTGAAGCATTGGTGATAGACAGATGTTTTCTTGGCTACCCTCACTCGTTCACCGCGATGGATGACTGATTCGGTACTGTGACGTGACTGCATTGGTGTACCATGAGAGGATGTGTCATTGTACGTGTGTCTTAGATTCAAAAACCAATTTTGTTATTAAAGTGACTGGATTCTGCCTTGATATCTCGCACACACACAGTTTCAATTATCTACCTGTTTTCTGGAACAAAATAATATGAACGGGTGACCTCCGGTCGATTATTGCTCTTTTTCTTCTCTGGCACACTCGCGAGAACAGGAGTCTGCAGAAACATTCGATCATCCGTGTCTGGCATCACATCACGCTCCTCGCGATAGCGTCTTGCGATTTCTGTAGAACCGGTTCAGGTTTCTTTTATTTTCATTGTGACTTTGTCGTAACCTTTGTCATTGTTGGAAGATGAAAAAGTTACCTCTAGTACAGTAGTAGATAGCCCAACAGTCTTGGTCGAAGGGGGTGTGGTCACTGGAGGGGCAATAATACGAAGCTATGGCATCATCAACAAGATCTGTATTTATGCAGATTGCATAACAGTAATTGGTGTAGGCTGGAATGTTGTGCATTCTTCCCACAGAAACCACCTCTTCTCAGTCATGTCTGTTATTGTTTCAGGCAACTTCTTTTTTTAATTGATAACAGGAGTTATGTTCCTTATTGTGTGTGATGACTGCATGTTTTGATCTTGTTCATTTATTTATTTGTTCATTTATTTATGTGTTTATTCATTTAAATTTGAATTTGTTTACTTATTAATAATTTGCTTGTTTGTAAAACAGAAATCTTTTCATACTGGTTTTTGTTTTGTGGAATCTTTTTTAAGTTTACAAAAGTATACAGTTTTCAACTAGTTTGTAGAAATAGTGCAGAAAGCAAAGAGTCAACTATTTTTGTAGGAGTTGTTTATGTGTTGTTTACCCATTTATATTTTAGCAATAGCCACTTTTTAAAGGCAAAATGAATTTGGCTGTTGGATGGTAGAAAAGAAAGAAAGCAGTAAGTTTGTGGTCATGAATATGAAATGTTGCTGACGAAAATGTCTTATATCATAACATTTTAAAAGTTTTCATCACATGAAATGAAAGGGTTTTCATATCCTCAAGTAAATTGTTTTTGGGTGGTTTGGACTTCTTATAAACTGAAATGATGTTAAAATGTGATACAGCATATTGTTGGTCTTTGACAAATAAAATTTCAGTTGCAGCAAATTAAGGCACTTTTTGGCCAGCTGAGTGAATTCATGAGTCATTCTTTATATGTAAGAAAAGCAATGAAAGATTATATTCTTAAGTAGATTTTACTTTTATGAATTTGTTGCAGACATTGAAGCTTTTAAGAAGTCTAACCGAAACTGAAATGCTAGCGTTTTTGTTACTCCACTGACAGAAGTTTGGCTATAAGTAGTAGACTGAAAATGTGAAATTAGGTTATGTAATGATTCATCATGCAGTTAGCCCCAGAAGATTCTTTCAAATGTTGAATCCTTTCTCCAGTTTTTGCATGTGTTTATGAAAATGTTAAACATACCGTTTAAATACTCTCACTAATCTTAGGTTCATGATTTCTTGTTCAGTAGATGGTAAACAGCATACCTATTTTGTAAAGATTGTGATATGAAACTCGGATATCCATTGAATAATTAGTTAAATATAAAGTACGAAGGAGAAACAAATGTAGGGAAATAGTTTTTACATCTGCTGTATACCAATTCAGAATTGTGGATGGTGCCACAAAGTGAAAGTTGAAAATAAAAGCATGCAGTTTTGGAGGCAAAATTAGTCTTTTTCCCATCTGTTACCAACCAGGGTATGACTCACCTATTGGTTGTACAGGTCAGTGATTCACACAAACACAGAGAATTAGTCTTTCTTTTTAAATTATTGTTTTATTATTAATAGAGCTGTTTTAGATAATGCCTATTTCTGGTTAGAGACCAAGCTCCAAAAATTTTACAGTTCATGCTCTCATTTACACAACAGGCTGCCTGCCTGGTTAGAGCCAACTGAAGAGCTGGCTGCTAGCACTACATTTGCTTAGTCATTTCCCATTTGTTACCGTTTCTTGTTTTGTTTGATGGTCATGTCAGAAGATGGTATTTGACTCCGTGCTTTCATCTGATGTGGACTGTCATGACTGTGGAGTTCCTGTTTTGATCTGCATGGGGGTCCACATTAGCGCAGGGAAACTTGTTTGCTCATGCTCCACCCGAGACCTCTGTGATGCTGTTTTGGAGGCTCTGTTTGGAGCTGTCGGTTGCTCCCTTTGTCATGAGTACGCCAGCTGGTGGGTTCAGAGCATGTACCTTTAGCTTTTTATCTGAAGGATTTGAGCATGGGCTAAGCTGGTATTCACACAGTCCATGAAACATTTCTGAGACCATCCTTACTGTGTGCCGCATAGGCAAAATTTGCCTTAAAGTGAGGATTGTGGACTTTCTTCTTTTGTATGATGTGCTCTGTCCATTGAAGCTGAGCTTTTGAGATCATGGTATTAATGCTTGTCTCTGTTCCGTCCAGAGCCTCCAGAATGAGAGTGGCCTCAGAATCAGATAGAGACAGTCACTAGAGAGGAGTCTTTTTGCCCCATCTGTTGCCAACCAGGGGGCATGATTCAGCTGTCAGTTTTGAGGATGAGGCTCAGAGTCAGATACACACACAAAGACCACAAGCACCTGTTGCAGAGTGGCAGGGGAACTCATGATAGGTCACACTCAGTTTGGTTGTGCCACGTTAGGGTCAGGATCAGCTGTTTGCTTGGCCCCTGTGTGTGTGTGTTTGTGTGTGTGTGTGTGTGTGTGTGTGTGTGTGTGTGTGTGTGTGTGTGTGTGTGAGAGAGAGAGAGAGAGAGAGAGAGAGGAGAGAGAGAGAGAGAGAGAGAGAGAGAGAGAGAGAGAGTGAGTGTGTGTGTGTGTGTGTGTGTGTGTGTGTGTGTGTGTGTGTGTGTGTGTGCATGTGTGTGTGTGTGTATGTGTGTGTGTGTGTGTGTGCAGTATGCTGAATGGCAGTTGTCACACTGCAATTGTTTTAGTGTTCGTCAGTCTTTTTGAGCGCAACCACTCTTGAGAGAGACAGTTTTAGTTTACTTGGTACATTTTGTTTTAGTGTTTTCTTTCTTTCATGTTTTGTTTGTTTCTTCTGTTTGTTTAGGAGTTTTTTTTCTCTTTTATTCAAGATTTGTTCTTCATATTGGTCAGCTGTTTTGCTTTATTATGAAAGATACCACAGTTTACTCCATCAAAGTGGAATTGTCAGAGAGTGAGGGGGAGGGAGGGAGGGAGGGGGGAGAGAGAGAGAGAGAGAGAGAGAGAGAGAGAGAGAGAGAGAGAGATGTAAATGCTGCAGAAATTGAGAGTACTCAAAAGGGCAGACTACTCTCAGAGGCCAGGCGGAACCAAGCCATAGGAAAAGTCTGCTTCTGTTGTGCAGAGCATGCCTCCTCCAGCCCTCGCTTCAGTGCCCACACGACAGCCGCCAACACCAACATGAACAACACCCAGGACCAAGATGGAACTGTGGGTGACAGCGGCCCCTCGCCCCGCAAGATGCGCAGCACTCGCCGAGTCCCAGGTCTATCAGGGGCAGACAATCAGTCTACTGACACCAAGTCGTCAGTTCTGTCTGGCGATTCAGGAGGGCCTGTAACTATCAGCCCCAAGCATAAAGGTGAGGGCAGGTGTTGATTGCTGAGGAAATGTCTTATGTGAAGTGCAAACGACAGTGATCGCGTTAGCCGTTAATCATCGGTAAATACAGTTTGCATTTTATAGTAGAATACTGAGACTTTTTTAAGCTGCCAGTCCCAGGGTTCAGTTTTATTATGTTGGAACCAGAAGATAAATTAGAACAAGGTTATGTCAGAAAGGAAAAAAAATCTATACATTGATACTAAAGTAGTATATGCATATGGTTAGATGAAATGTTTAAACATCGTGTTGTGTGTACTGGCAGTTTTTAACAAAGACTTCATGTCACAGTAAGCCCACGTCATATTCTTTTGGTTCTGACACTGGGTCAAGGATGCACACTCTTCAATCTTCATTCTGTAGAGAGACAGCAGTGAAATCGCTTGTGATCTTAGATTTTTACTGGTGCTTTGGAGAAACACTGACACAAATCGGTTTCCTTCTTCAACAAATGGACAAAACCAGACCTTGACTGTGTGGAAAATGCACAAAGTTTCAGTCTCCTGTTGCCTTGAAGAGATCTGCTTAGAATAGAGGCCAATCCTGGAGCCTCATCTTAGTGACCTAATTGTTGCCACTGGTTTTTGTTTCTCTGGGACCAGTTCTGGCCCTAGTTGTCAAGTGACAGTGCAAGGTTGTCAAGTGTTAGGACCGGTTTGCAAAATTGCTTGTGCAATCACTGGCGTGAGTGTGTGTGTGTGTGTGTGTGTGTGTGTGTGTGTGTGTGTGTGTGCCTGGGCTGCATGATATTCTATCCCTATTGGGTGGATCAAATGCAGTATACGTCTGCATGCTTCAAGCCTTTGATCGGGTGACAAGTCTTGAGCAAGTTCATTGCAAAATCTATGAAGCATGTTCATCACATAATGTATGAATACAGAGTAAACTTTAATGTTGTTTCCTCTTTGTACTGTATGCTGCTTTGCGGGTGCAAAATTTGAATGATTTGATCATGTTTTTTGTTGTTGTTGAAAGTTTTTTGTTCAGACACTATGAGCCAATGTAGAATGTGTACAGTAAGGCAAGTATTGGATAAAATCTTTATAGAGGATCAACACAAATAGCTTTAGAACTGTGGATGAAGTAGCCATAAAAATGTATAAAGTTGCAGAAAATATGTTTGGCCCTGACTCATACAAGTTTTCTTTGCATTTATTCACGTTGTACAATAACTCTCAGAATAAGAAACATTAATGAAGTGATGAATGATCTTGTTAGCCTGCACTCATGAATAACTCGTGCATCATTTCATAATTCAAACCTGATGAAAGTATTGTAAAAAAATATTTCTGTAGGTGTGTGAAATGGCATCTCTTTTGATGTTCCAAACAGTAGTAATACTAATTGGACCGTGATCTTCCAGCTGGACAGTGAAAATGTGTAAATGGATAAATTACTCACCCGGTCACTGTGTAAGAACTGAAATGGTTAACCTGTGACTGTGAGTGCATTATAGATTTTGCCAACCAGGTCTGCCTGTGAGTGTGAGTAACACAGAGTGTTGAGAAGATGACAGATACCAGCCATTGTTGACCAGAAAAGAACACAAATAACTGGGAGTGTGTGACAGTGTGGTCTGCGGCTACAGGGAAGTAGTGGGTGTTGTCTCTCCATTGTGTTGAGTGGAACTGCGCAAGCTGCTGGCTAAGTGAAGCACTGGAGATGAGGACGCTGAGAATAGTGTGTCATGTGAAGAGAGAACATGGGCTGTACTTGTCTGCATCAGGGAATAGAAACCAGGCTGCACAGATCTTTTGTGATGTTGCCACATATGCTCGTCCAGACAGAAAAGAGACAGGTCATAGGTTGGAAACAATGTTGAATAAAGTTGTCTCAATTCAACAGTAATACATCCCTGGGGAGAAATGTGAACAAACTGTTGACGCAACAGCTGGTTCTGTCAGACAGCAACTGGTGATGAGTACAGGCTGCTTGACTTCTTTCCATGTTTACATTTTTTTGAAATAACAATTTACAAGCTGTTGCTTGGTTTTGTGTTCATTCTTTTGCGTAACCATCATGCGAAGTTAACAGAAACAGATAAGGGTTTGGATAGTGTGTACATGTACAGAAATTTGGTCTTTTGTTTACATGAATGAATAAGTTAGGTTCATCTTTAGTTTTAGCCACCAAATCATTTTGAGGTTAAAGTTCCCTACACTGGCCAGCCACCATGGCAAAGCGGTTAGCGTCATGGACTCGTGGCTGGGAGATCGTGGGTTTGAATCGCCTCTGAGCCATGTGGGATTTTTCTGCCCTGACGGGCTCCTACCCAGGGTTGAGTTTGTTACGGGCTCAGTTGGGAAGACTGGGACCACATAGTCGAGTTTCATCCATATAATAAATGCGTCTCTAGGAGTGTTGCTCAAATTTCCTGACCAGCACTGCACATGTCTGTATCGTTCGTGCCTGGTTGACGCCAGGATATATTATGGAAGTAAGCATAGAGTACAGCCCTGTCATGCAGTCTCAGACTGGAATGGAAATCTGTAGCATCATCTTCATCATCCTCATTCTGCATTAAAGAAAAGTCTGAAATTCTGTGGCCCTTCATGCCCTGCTCTCATGGTGACCACAGTTTCAATGATCTGTCCACGTTTGATTCCATTGGTGCCACTGGTGTCAGCAAGTCCATGGGGGCTGCTGCTGGACGGACGTGGTGGCACCCTCCGGAAGGAGAGCTCGCTCACGCTGGCTCAGCACCTAAGCAGTTGTCGTCATCAGCAGGGGGCATAGTAGGTGGTGTCCTGCATATGTTGGATTAGAACAGGCGCCACTGAACACCACCGAAGTGACTTGGCAGCAGTGCAGTGTCTCCTCCGATGGGTTGCCTCATGACGACTTGACATTTACTGCTTCTTGTGGATTGCTGGTGCTGGGGCTGCAGTGGGCTGGGCTGGGCTGTGGCTGTGGACAGGAGATTAGAATGAGCACCGTGGGTGCAGTGCCACTGAGATGGCACAGAAGATGGGACAGTAGAAAAAACAAGTTCCCTATAACACAATAATATTATGTTAGAGGATCAAAAAGACAAGGGTATTGTTAGAAATAAAAAAGGAAAACTGTCTTAAAACACCTTGCCAGTCTGAGTTGAGGCAGCATTTTGTTTAAAAGGGTGTCAGTGGATATAGATCGAGTTATATCTTGTCACTTTGTGTGTTTGTGACAGACCATTGTGATTACTCACCTGTACTGCAATGACTCATGATATCTGGGTCAAACATTGTCACCCGAGTTTGATTCCACTTCAGGCACATTCACATTGTCTTCCCTAATATCTTGAGTCATCATCGTTGATTTAGTGATAGCTTGGCTGCTGAATTGTCCACTCATGCTAAATATACTGTCATCATCAATGACTGTGTCAGTTATACTCGATACAGGGTAAAAAGAAATATTAAAAAAAAAGAGATTAGCACCTTAGCTTACAAGCAGTGCAAATTGCTTCTGCTGGAATTGAAACTATCTTGTCAAATTGCTACATCTTAAAGCTTAATTGTTCCCAAATATCCGCTTTGGTTGTGAAAAGCATACTGACCCTTTGACAGGCAGAACAGGGCTAATCTATACTTGGTAAGGAATGACGGATGGAATAAAGGAAAAGGGTGATCTGTTGTAGAAAGGTTAAGAAATCTTAACTGCTAACCGCTGTTGACAGTACAGCTGCGAGGTTAAGTGCATTAACCTGATTGCATGTGTATGTGTCTTGTCAGTGAAAATTATTTTCTAGAAATTTGAGGGTCAGACTCTCTGTGCCACACTTGCTTCCAGATTTTCGGGGGGTTGCAAAAAATAGTTAGGGGATCACACTTTATAACTGCTAGAAAATGTACTGTAACACACACACATACACACACACATGCACACACACACACTCACACACACACACACACTCACACACACACACACACACACACACACACACACACACACACACACACACACACACACACACACACATACACACACACACACACACACACACACACACACACACACACACACACACACACAAGAGCACTGTAACTGGCTCACACACAAACACATAGAGAAAGAGGATAAGACAGAAATTGATAAGAAAAGAGGAGCTAATGGCAGAGTTCATAAAACACTTCCAGATTAGGCTAACCATTGTTTGTTCACAGAGCCCAGACACGTGTTCAACTGATTGTAAAGTTGTCAGCTAAAGTGAATAGATGTGAGCATATACACAGTCAGAATTTTAACAGGGAAACTTGGTGTGTGGGATGTCCTCAGTGATTATCATAAGAGCTGTATCCACCAGAGCTTATATTACATGAGCCATTTCTGTCAGTGTCAAAATATTTTGTCGCTTGACCATATTCCAGTCACCAAGTAATTATCATCGGAAGCCCGGTGACAAAAAAGAGGCAAACAATAAAAATCTTTTGAATCTTTGACGAAACTGTTACCTGGCCTCTCTTGCACTGTGCACAACACATTCATTCCACATGTAAAGCAGCCATTTTAATTGTTCAAGCTGGTCATGTTGCATAGGTCGCTTGACTTCTGTTCCATTTTCTGGACCATCACCAACAAGCCACAGTGGAGCTGTAGATAATACAGACTGAATCCCATTAGAGTTGCCATGTATTTTGCATTTGGCTGAATCTTGTGATCTTGTGGCCCAGTCAAAAACTGGGTAGGCTGTTTTGAAGATCTTGTTGGTTGCCATGCATTTTGCATTTTGCTGAATCTTGTGATCTTGTGGTTTAATCAAAAACTGGGTAGGGCTGTTTTGAAGATATTGTTGGTTTTCAGCAGAAAAGAGTTCAAAGGCGGAAGTTGTTCATCAATTCAGATCGTTCAAAAACATTGAAGAAAAAGATGTTTTTGTTGATTCTGATTATGGCGGATCAGACAAAAGTGCTTTTATGTGATGTGTTCTTTGAGGTTATATAATGTTCAGGAGAAAATCGATGCATCAGGGCAAATTTTGGTACGATTTAGTGATACACTGATCTGAACTCCTGTGTATCAGATGGGAATTTTATACATCACAGATGCACGTTAACGCGTAATAACTCTTACTGCTTGTACGTAGCGGTTTCATCACACAGTTTTTCAAAGGACTAAAGTTGGGAGTCTTCCCATACGCTGCAGTCCACAAGCTGATCCATTTACATCAGTTATACACAGCCAGTGAAACCCAACTTCAGCCTGATAGAATCCGGACAGAGGTTGAGTTCCCTGCCTGTCATTGTCAGCGTTGGTCAGACTTTGGCTTCAAGCCATTGGTTGTCTGATCACAGTTCTCTTGAAGCTCCTACAGGCAGGTACTCTTCGGCAGTGAAGGGACTAAATGGACAGCAATAAGTGGATGAGCACCAATAGGTCTTTGTGTTCGGTAAATATTCACCCATTCACAGTCTCGCTCTATGAAGGAGTTTCTTTTTTATTGTTGTTGTGCACTTCTGTCATGGGCAGATCCGGATCGCATCAAAAAGGATCGTGAGCGAGAGGAGCGGGTGCGGCAAGCCCGAGAGCGGCTGGAACAGGAGAGAAAGAGGAAGCTGGTGGATCTTCAGGAGCAGCAGCGGCAGGCTCAAGAGAACCGTGAGAGACAGCTGGAGATGAGGCGCAAAAAGATTGAGGACCTGCGACGCAGAGATGTGGAGCGACGAGCGGAAGTGGAGAAGAGGAGAAGAGACAGGGAGAACGCAGAAAGGGTGAGCTTTTTTGGTTTTGTTTTATGCTTTTTTAATTTTTTTTTAATAATCTTCTAAAAATGAATTTGGTTGTTGTTGAAAATACATTTCTGGTTTGGTGGTGTAATTGGGTGAGTATGGATTAGTTAATGCAAATATAATGTTGATTAACTTGTTTTTGATATTGATCATTTATTTTGTTGAGCGTTATGATTTATGTTTGTGTGAAGGAATGGGATCACTTGCTTAAATGGTATTAGCTATAACAATTTTTAGTTTGTCAGCTAGTGACAGTTTTCATGTAATTTGGTGATACTTTACTCATAGTACTAATAAAATTTTGGTGTCTTCTTACATAGAATATGTATAGTACCGACAGTATTTTTATGTTTTCTAATCTAGGATTATTTTTGTGGATGAATCTTCCTTATAATTTATTTAGACCATAGACTATTAACAGATTCTCTTCATTTTTTTTTCTGATAGTAAGATTTTCTAAGAATCAAAATCATGGGCTGCACTTTCACAACAAGAATGATATCAAAACAGAACATGAACAGAAATGAAATCGAAAATTTAAAAAAAAAAAAAAATGTCCAACAATTTTGTAAAGTCTTTAGTTTTGCTGTTAACAGGACTTCTTCCAAGGCCACTGTGATACTCTGTCTCTCTCTTGCAGCCCTTTTCTTGCCACTCGCTCTTCGGCGTAAGTTGTCATGTCTGTCTGACTGAGCATTTCCAATGCACAGCAAGCTGTGTGCCTCTTTTTTTTTTTTTTTTTTTTTTTTTTTGCGCCCCTCGAATGAAGTGTAGGTCATTGGTACCTTGCCTGTCCTGAGTGGTCCTGATTTCACCGTTTTCTCAGTTTGCTTTGAGTGGAGGATGAGGGGTACATAGGCAGGGGGAGGCAGCACAGCAGGGTTTCAGCAGCAGGAGTTAGTGAACGTGTGCATGAATGTGTGTGTGTGTGTGTGTGTGCGTGTGCGTGTGTGCATGTGTGCGCATGCGTGCGTTTGTAATGATGTTGTTTGTGTGTATGTGTGGAGCATCATACATGGGCATGTGTGCATGCATTTCTGTCAGTTTTCTGAAGCAAAGACTAAGGGATGGGAAGGAGAGCGGCAAGCCGAATTTAAAAAAAAAGAGCAGGGAGGTGAAAAAAAAGGTTTCAAAGAAAGATCTTACGTTATTTTAATTTAAGGGGTAAACATGACGGTTAACTGTAATTTTTTGATGATCTGTTACAGTTAGATTCTATGTTGCTAAATTGAGTGGATGATCCGTGTGTTCTGTCAGTTCTTGTACTCTTCTGTGTACTGTCTATGAATGAATGATACACTCTTGGCTAGTGAAATGACTGATGCGTCCATATGTCTATCTGTGCCGCGACTATCTTAGTATCAAAAGCAGTGGCCCAAGCGTAGTGGCTATGTCCTTTCAACCTCTGATTTTTGCTCCTCAAGCCTGTTGTTTTCTTCAGCTTGATTGTAGATTGTTGCATGCTGCTTTTAGTTCTCTGAAAACGAACAAAACAACAACAACAACAACAACAACAGAAGAACTAATTCAAAGTGGGTTTTTTTTGTGCATGTCCCTGCTGCTGCTCACATTCTTTTTGTTTGTCATAGTGTCCTTAGTTTCAGTTCCTGCTCCATGCTTGTGATGACTGTGTATATATCCAAGTCCTTGGTGGGGGTGAAGTCGGGGGAGTAGATGGGGATAGCAGCCATGGTCTCCTTCCGAAACAAGGGGCGCAGGCTTTTTTTTTGGCTTCGCATCCAGGCAGTTAAATGCTATCAGTAATAGGATTTAACAGGTACTATTCTGCCTGATACTTATAGGTCAGAATGTGCTCTTGCGAGCAGCTCTAAAATGATTCACATTGTTCAGCACCGGTACATGGCATCCTGTAGCGAGTGGCCTCCATGCAATGTAACCTTGATAGCTTTCCGTGGGTTCCTGTTAACTCCTGTTAACTGACTCTGTGTATGGAGGAGAGGGGACGGAAGATGTGGGAGTAAGACCGTTAATGCCACTGATACGGAAGCAACAAGGATAAGACTGAAAAAAAGGGTGATCATTGATTTAGATCTGCCCAGGCGGTCACCGCTGTCTTTGCTGAGAACGTTTGCCAGCAGAGCGATTGTTGACATATCACCCCCCCCCCCTTCCCCTAGCCTGCTGCAGTGCTCCCCCCTCCACCTCCCCACTGTTCCTCCAGCCTCCACCAAACAGGCAGTTAACCGGACGTGCCTAACCACATCTCTGTCCCTCCAGACTATCACAACTTTTTTTCTGTCTTTTGATGACCACTTTAAATTGCATCTCCAACTTTCCTGCCTGTTTTATTTTTTGGATGTGCAGTGCCTCTGACAGTTTACATTAGCTCTGTCTGTTGTCAGGAATCTTTCATTTTTTCTCTCGTAAATTCTCTAGATGTTTCTCTTCTTTATTTCGTATTTTGAACTAATGGTAGAGGAATAGGACATGAAATTTTTATATTTCTCTTTGTCGTTTGTGTATTTAAAGAAAAAAAAAAGAAAAAAAAAAAGAAAATGAAAAGAATGTAGTACCAAGTAGGCTTTAATTTTGTCTGGTGGAAGTTTGTGCTGTACGTTTTAATTATTTTCATTAAAAAAATGTTTTCATTCTTTGTTTACACATGCAAATTGTATGCATGCATGTTTAACTATGTGCCTGTCAGTAACTATTTGGTATCACTAAGAAACGTGTGTGTGTTTATGTATGTGTGTGTATATGTGTACGTGTGTGTGTGTGTATGCACGC
>CM031610.1:55649984-55727484 GCA_018398815.1 Conus ventricosus | reverse complement strand
GACTGGTATAAGAAGACAGGCATCATACTGACGTACGGAGACAGGAATTACACTGGTTTTGAAAGCTGCCGTGGAGTATGTTTAGCTCGAAATTGAAGGGAGTGGAGTTTTCTTTTTGGGTCAGCCATTGTCAGGTTAGCAAATCATCATTGTTGGGATCTAAGGATTTAATCTTGTAGACCAAAATTTGGGCATGTATCTTTCTTCTGGTAAATGGGACTGAACCATACAAGCATTTGTAGTCGTTTTCCCCTTTGACCACTTAATTAGCGAGCTTCCCATCGTAAAGGAAGGTCTTTCCTGCTGAGTGAGTCCTGTTCAGCACCAACTGGTATCCCATTATCTTCACTGTCGTTCATATTCTGAGTGAGTCCTGTTCAGCACCAACTGGTATCCCATTATCTTCACTGTCGTTCATATTCTGTCTGTCAGAGTTGTCATAGCAACTTGTATTTTGATTTATTTTGTTTTGGAAGCCATTTGGAAGATGAAGAGCAAGGTTTTGATGAAAGTGGGAAAGCGTATGGGGAATTCAGCAGGTTTTTGAGGAAAGTCAGCTGGATTTATCTGAGCTCATAGAATTGAGCAAGGCAGTAAGCTTCATACCATGGAGAAGAAGTGCTGTTTTGCTTGACTGTCATTGTCTGGAAACAGTTTTGTTTTCTTTCATCTCTATAATTTGTATGACTGTTCTTTTTTTTTCCCCCTGAAGTTCATGGTGATGACAATTGTTATTGTCCTCCAGCCCCGAATGAAATGAAATTAGTTATTGTTCAGAACGATGGAATATATTGACTGAATATCATTTGGCAAACAAGCTGGAATCCCAATGTTTTTTTGTGTGCCTCCTATGAATTATGCTTTATTATATTGCACTGGTGTATTTCTAGGTTGTTTTTGCATGAAAAATAGCAGTGTATTTTTTCATTGTTTAATAACTAAGTGTATAGTGGTTTAGCCCTTCATTTTCTGTTTGTATTGACATTCAAGAAAATGATTATGCAATCACATTATATATTTTTTGTTTTTCATGTGTGTGTGTGTGTGTGTGTGTGTGTGTGTGTGTGTGTGAAATGTACTGTCAAGAAATAAGTGGAAGCCCTGGAAGCACACAAAAATGTGAAAACTGAAGAAAAGTGAGCGCGTTCAGTCATAGATCTTGATACTATCTGTGATTTTGTCGATTGATTTCCTGATTACAAGAGTAACGTTTGTATTGTTATGTTGTTGAAGCATTTATTAGTATGGAGGTGTTTTTTTTTTCTGCAAGGTTTTTCAGTACACACTGCTGAAGAATGGACCCAGAAATCGTGAAACACTGGGTTCAGTGGGAGGGAATTTGAATTGTGGGGGGGGGGGGGGGGTGAAAGATGAAGGGTAAATGTGATCTGCGCCAAGAGGGAATTTTCCAAATAAAAAAGTCTTTGAAAGGAAGGAGTCTTAGGAGATGTGTTCTGGAAAACCCTGGGGACGGGACAAACGAACTGCTTTCTGATATTTGATCCATGAGAACGGATGGGGTGGGGTGGGGGGTGGGGGTGGGACTGGCTGTTTAAAGATATTGCAATAAAACTTGAACCGTGTTCACTTCCATTGTTTGTGATGTACCTTTTAAAAAGTGTCAGTTGTCACAGTGTCACAAACGTCATTGACTATCATTTGTTGGGAGTAAATATAAATCCAGTGCAGGTCAAGGGAAAAAGTTCCATATGAGTCGTTTACAGCGAGGGTGTTTAAAGTGGGAAGGCGCTTTATTTAAAGATTTTATTGTAGAGTGGCCATCTTGCAGTGTCTTTTGACAGTTGTTAATGGCAGGACACTGTTGATAATCATGTGGCCATCTTGCAGTGTCTTTTGACAGTTGTTAATGGCAGGACACTGTTGATAATCATGTGGCCGTCTTGCAGTGTCTTTTAACAGTCGTTAATGGCAGGACACTGTTGACAACCATGTGGTCATCTTGCAGTGTCTTTTAACAGGTGCTAGTGGCAGGACACTGTTGACAACCATGTGGTCATCTTGCAGTGTCTTTTAACAGTCGTTAATGGCAGGACTCTGTTGACAACCATGTGGTCTGTTGACAACCATGTGGTCATCTTGCAATGTCTTTTAACAGGTGTTAGTGGCAAGACACTGTTGATAACCTTGTAGCCATCTTGCAGTGTCTTTTAACAGGGTGTTAGTGGCAAGACACTGTTGATAACCTTGTAGCCGTCTTGCAGTGTCTTTTAACATGTGTTAATGCAGGACACTGTTGATAACCATGTGTCTTTTAACAGTTGGTAATAGCAGGACACTGTTAACCATGTGGCCATTTTACAGTGTCTTTTAACAGTTGTTATTGGCAGGACACTGTTAATAACCATGTGGCCATTTTACAGTGTCTTTTAACGGTTGTTAATGACAGGACACTTAATAACCATGTGGCCGTCTTGCAGTGTCTTTTAACAGTTGTTGATGGCAGGGCACTGTTAATAACCATGTGGCCATTTTTACAGTGTCTTTTAACAGTTGTTAATGGCAGGGCACTGTTAATAACCATGTGGCCATTTTACAGTGTCTTTTAACAGTTGTTAATGGCAGGGCACTGTTAATAACCATGTGGCCATTTTACAGTGTCTTTTAACAGTTGTTAATGGCAGGGCACTGTTAATAACCATGTGGCCATTTTACAGTGTCTTTTAACAGTTGTTAATGGCAGGGCACTGTTAATAACCATGTGGCCATTTTACAGTGTCTTTTAACAGTTGTTAATGGCAGGGCACTGTTAATAACCATGTGGCCATTTTACAGTGTCTTTTAACAGTTGTTAATGGCAGGGCACTGTTAATAACCATGTGGCCATTTTACAGTGTCTTTTAACAGTTGTTAATGGCAGGGCACTGTTAATAACCATGTGGCCATTTTACAGTGTCTTTTTAACAAAATTGTAAATGGCAGGCAGGACACTGTCAGTAACTATATGGCCATTTTGTGGAGTCGTTTGGTAACCATTTATGGCAGCACATTGTTGTTATCATGCTGCCATCTTGTGTCTTTTAATGACTGTTAGTGGCAATGTGTTGTCAGTAATCATGTTGCCATCTTGTTGTGTCTTTTTACAGCTGTTTATGGCAACAGTTTGTCGGTAATCGTGTTTCTGTTTTGTGGTGTCTTTTAACATTGGCTAATAGCAACACATCAGTATCCTTTGTTGCCAGCTTGTGTTGTAATTTAGTAACTGCTAATGGAAAGACATTGATAGCCATGTGCCCGGTGCATAAAGGCATTTTTCATAGCCATGTCGCTGTGTGTGGTGTCTTACAACCATCAGTGGTAAAGAGGCAATAACCATGTGGCCATGTTTCCATCATATGGTGCCTTTTAACAGCCATTAATGGTAAATAACGATGTGGACATTTTGTGGTGTCCTTTAAGCACCATGAATAACAAGACACTTTCAATAACCATGAGGCCATCTTGTGGTATCTTGTAACAACTGTTCGTACCAAGTGGCCATATGTTGGCGTCCACTATGTTTACATTGTGTGGTGTCTTTTATCAGTCATTAATGACAGGGTGTTGTTAGTAATTATGTGGCCATCTTGTGGTGTCTTTTAACCTTAATGAATAACAAGACCAGGGGTTCCATTTATTGCAAAATTTTGCGTAATTATTGCGTTTTTCTGCCTTCCTACGCATTTTTTTCGCGGCCGTGCGTTTAGCGACGCAATTTTCCCAGGACCCTGTTCTCAACCGCAAGCCTATGTCAGAGGGGCAAAAC
Source organism: Conus ventricosus (assembly GCA_018398815.1). Taxonomy (NCBI): domain Eukaryota; kingdom Metazoa; phylum Mollusca; class Gastropoda; order Neogastropoda; family Conidae; genus Conus; species Conus ventricosus. The sequence goes on along the minus strand of CM031610.1, from coordinate 55,723,721 downwards.
ACGGCACAGACCTACAGCAGACTGCTTGACACTGCCAATTAGTGATAGTGCGTGCACATTTTACTCTGTGGCACTCGCTGACTTTTTGCTAGATCAAGAATGTTCCAAAACGCCTCATCCTTTCTCCCCTCGAAATAAAATGGAATCTTTCCCGCGTCTGCGATGGTGCCATCTTCCAATCGGAATACGTCCGGACTCGTGTGGCACAGAAAACGCTTTCCTGCAGCGAGCTGCTCTGCACTTCAGCGGTGTTAAGGCGCGTGATTCAGAGCTGTTTTGACGGGAGCGAGTACAGTTTACTTTGTGACGCATTTTTTTCAGCGCTGACGCAATTTTTGCGGAGGCGTGCGTTTCTTGACGCAAAAACTAAAAAGTCAGTGGAACCCCTGCAAGACACTGTCAGTAACCATGCGGCCATCTTGTGGTGTCTTTTAACCTTAACGAATAACAAGACACTGTCAGTAACCATGCGGCCATCTTGTGGTGTCTTTTAACCTTAACGAATAACAAGACACTGTCAGTAACCATGCAGCCATCTTGTGGTGTCTTTTAACCTTAATGAATCACAAGACACATTCATTAACCATGTGGCCATCTTGTGGTGTCTTTTAACCTTAATGAATAGCAAGACACTGTCGGTAACCATGCAGCCATCTTGTGGTATCTTTTAACCTTAATGAGTAACAAGACAATGTCAATAACCATGCGGCCATCTTGTGGTATGTTTTAACTTTAACGAAAAATAAGACACTGTCAATAACAAATGCGGCCATCTTGTGGTGACTTTTAACCTCCATGAGTAACGAGACAGTGTCATTAACTATGTGGCCATCTTGTGGTGTCTTTTAACCATGAGTAAGAAGACACTGTCATTAACTATGTGGCCATCTTGTGGTGTCTTTTAACCTTAATGAATAATGAGACACTGTCAATAACCATTTGACGATCTTGTGGTGTCTTTGAATGAAGAACAAGACACTGTCAATAACCATGTGGCCATCGTGTGGTGTCTTTTAACCTTAATGAATAACAAGACATGTTCAATAACCATGTGGTCATCTTGTGGTGTCTTTTAACCACCAAGAATAACAAGACACGTTCAATAACCATGCGGCCATCGTGTGGTGTCTTTGTGCAGAGTCGGCGGGAGACGCTGCTGCTGAAAGCGGAGGAGCGAGTGGCACGCTACGAGGCCTGGAAGCGCAGCGGTCAGAAAGGTGGGCGAAGTCATGTTCTGGGTTTTGGCAGCGCCTCTCCGCGCCACGTCTGCCTGCCCAGTGATCGGCCCAGGCGCTCGTCCTCTCATAGTGCCCTGGTCCGGCGCTCGCCTTACGGCTCGGAATCGGATTACTCGTTTCGCCCACAGAGACGGGCTCTTTCTGCTTGCAGCACTGTCCGGCGTCATTGTTGTGTTGACCTTAACCGGACGGGTATGTCCTGGCTTACTAACCTTTCCCCAACTCCCTCATACCTCCACCCTGGGTAGTCCTTGCCTCTGGTGGTGAGGTTTACTTACCCCACCTGTCATGGTGTACCCTGGGGTCTTGGGCAGTCAGCTCCTTGGTTGCAGTTTCTTTGTGTTGTGTAGGGTTTTGGTATGCTTAGAGGCAGTTGGCTTATTCTTGAGAGTGATAGATTATGACATGATATGTAATAATATTTCCTAAGTGCTTGCAAGAGAAGAGAGCTTTGTTTATTGACCAACTTGTTTCATTTATTTCTTGTTTTTAAAGTTGAAGAGGCTTCCCCTGACCCCAGAGGAGATTGAACAGATAGTACCAAGCTGGTTAAACCGACTCCACCCTCTTTCTTTGTTTCATGAGTAAAGCTTTCAGTGGAAGCAGTTGTCACTTGATAGGTTTTGCCTGGATCATGCCTGATCTTCATTATCAGCAAAGGAGGAAAATGTGTCAGATCATTGCAGTTAACGGACCTAAAACCATAGTAAATTCATATTGATAGGGGGTTTCCTTTTTCCGTTTTTTTTTTCCTTGGCCAGCTTTAACTCTTGATGAAGTCAGGGGGGTGAAAACTATGCAGGAACATGTAAACATGCTTTTTGAAAAGAAAAATTAAAAACAAGCAAACAAAACCACGCATCTGCTTTGCGTTGTTAGTGATCACGCAAAGTGTTTGTGAAGAGATGGTAGCTTACCATTGGTGAATGTCCCAGTCTGGTTTGTTGTTATGGTCTGGCAGTTTTGGCCAGTCCGGCTGTGCTGTTTTTTGTTGACTGCTAGGGATATGAACCATCATGGCCTTTGAACTCTGGCAGCAATAAGCTTTAATGCCCAGTCCCCGCTCACATTCTTGTTAGGTGTTAGAATGGTGTCCATTGTGCTGATGAGGGTTCTTGTATGGTGCAGAAGATAATACAGCCAGTGTCGTAAAGAGCATTGAAAATCACGTCATAAGTATTTTCGTAGCCAGCTTGGTACTTCACTGTCAAGTAGCATTGATATTTCTCTTTATCACTATGTTACTTTGAAAAAAAAAAGAAAAAAAAAAGATACTTTTATGGAGTTCTTAAAATTCACCCAACTTTTATTGTTGTTTGAATTGTGATTGAAAGCCATCATGTTGAAAGTGCAGTGCATGAAAGAGGTAGATAACTGTTTTCATTGTAACTTGCATTATTTGAATATTGTCGTGTTTTTTTTTTTTTTTTAGGTTTCTATGTCCGAAGTGAAATCTGCTTGAACAGCCATTTAGGAAGTCTATGAATGAGGATTCTGTGAGATCAGACATTTTTTTTATTACATTATAAAAATCTGGAAAGCTTCCAGCTGAGGCGTGAAAGCCTAATTTCAAGCTGAGAAAGGATTTTTTTTTAGGCATGAGGGATCAAATGACTCCTTGATGGCAAAATGGGGGTCCTGAAAATGATGGGCTCAGTTTGAATATCTCATGGGCAAGTATATTTATGAAGAAAAAAAATGGGTCTGTTATTATTGGGCAGGTAACTGCATGAACGTTCCTGTCTTCAAAAACTAAAATGATAGGAAAATGATATTTTCCAGCCTCAGAAGCGTGCTGAAGTGATTAGTTCATTAATCAGTTAAATCAGTGCCAGTCTGTTATTAGAACTTACAAATTTCTGCCAGTCGAAGTAGGTAATGCTATAATGGCTGTTAGAACCTATAAAGCCAGTCAAAGCAGATGATGCTATACACTTGTGTTAGAAATGTTCCTCGTGATCTCAGTTTGATCTCTGACTGTATTAAATGCTGACTGATCAGAGATCTAATGAAAGTACTGTTCATCATTTAATGACTATTTTTGTGCTGATGATGTGGGCACACCAGTCAGGTTGAGGATGTGTTCAAGTGTTGCTGATTCTGAAATATAAGACCAGTTTGGTGTTGAAAGTACTAATTTGAAAATGCTTTTTTTAAAAAAAACAACTTTTTATTTGGTGAATTCAGACTACCTGTTATTTTATGAGGGCTGAAATTTACGTGTAGGGAAATTTCATTATAATGGAAAAACAAAGTTGTTGTTTTTTATTGCGTCTTTGTTGAATACAGTTACTTTTTTTTCTTTTCAGATTAATGCCATTCAGAGCAAATTGTTACTTTTTTTTCTTTTCAGATTAATGCCATTCAGAGCAAATTTTTGTAGAAAGCAGAAAAAAAATCCGGAATTAAAAAAAAAAAAAATTTTTTTTTTAAGGGGGAGAGAAGAGTATACAAATGTGATATAATCTGAAAGAGAGTGTTGGGAAGGAGGGAGGATGGGTTGGGAGATGAACTGTTCCCTTAATACTATACAAGGGAAAACACACAAAAGTGTCATGCAGTTGTGTCGTGGTGCCGGCTGTGCACCCAGAGACCTTCGTGTTGAATCGCACGTTCAGTGGATGCAACAAACAGTTGTTTGAACTTAGCACAAGAGTCTGCCAAGTGTTTTGGCACTATCTGGTCAACAAACAGTTGTCTGAACTTAGCAGAAGAGTCTGCCAAGTGTTTTGGCACTATCTGGCCAACAAACAAACAGTTGTCTGAACTTAGCAGAAGAGTCTGCCAAGTGTTTTGGGCACTATCTGGCCAACAAACAGGCTTGAACATTAAACACAACTCCACACACCTTTGCCAGTGCTTTAGGTGAAGCCCGCAAGCTGGTTGTGGGCAGTCAGACTCCAACAGCTTCATATGCTTCGGCCGTAAAGACAGTTCCCACAGTTCCCACTCGGTCAGTCTGCTGCCAGACTGATGACTTCACGTTTTCCAAAACATTGCAAGGTAGAAATGTCAACTCTGGTGGAAGCAGGTCCACCACCTTCCAACCCAAAGTGACTGCCCCTGGTGGAGGCAAAAAATCCGCCACCCCTCAGACTGCCCAGCAGTCTACAACATCTGCTGCTGGGCAGATTAAAAAACCAGCAATCCCGCCTCGAACTCTTCCGTCCAGTGCCCGTGCGGGCAAGGGAGTTCAACCCAGTGTGGAGATGGTGGAGATGAAGAAGAAGCCTCCACCGTCTCCCAAATCCAGACCTTCTTCACCTGTTGGCAAGTCTGCCAGCAGGTCTGTAGACCACAGTCCAGTGAAACTAACAAATAAATTCACTCCATTGGAAGCAGATGTTGATGAGGAGATGACCTGATCTCTCTCCTTTTCGCCCTCTGCACCATGGATAGTGCAATATCATAGCTGCCCACTGTCCCGGAGTACCCGTATTTCGTCCGGGTTTTGGTAAAAAGTCGGCACCTGTCCCGGGAATACTGTTTTTGATAGTGTGTCCTGGGAAATCAAATTTTGGCATCGATCATGCCTTTTTGCGCTGAAAACATTCAAAGCATCTTTGCTGTGAAGACCAAAACCACTATTTTTCCATCCATTTCTCTAAAACAGACTTTATAGCCAACAATACACCGAATAAAACACGAAAGACGAACGAACATAACAGTAGCAGACAACATCTTGGCTTCGACAAACTCCTGCACTACGCATGCGCGAAGTCGTAACCTGTTCCTTCCTGGTTGCAAAATGGCGTCGAAACGTGCCGCGGAATCGCTACCTGGGCCTTCTAAACCCAAAAAAGGGAAGAGACAGCAACTTTTTATCCCCAAATATAAGGAGACATGGCCGTTCATGAGTCAAGGTAAACTCGACACGTTCGCTTTCTGTGGTATCTGCTCTTGTGATGTAGCGATAGGTTCAGGAGGCGGAGATGATATAAAACGACATGTGGCTACGGACAAACACAAGAAGAACAGTAAGATACGAGACAATGAGAAGGCTAATTTGAAGATGACATCGCCAACTGCGAGATCTGAAGAGTGCCAACTACAGGCACCATCACCCCAGCAGTAGCTTGATAACAACAACAGCAATTTTTTTTTTTTTAACAGCAAAGACTTTAATATTATAATACTTTCAAACAGACAGAGACTGAAAATGTTCAGTAAAGATTGCTATTTTCAACCAGAAAGTGACTGTGTGCGATGCACTTGTAGGTGGATTACTTTAGTGCTGTTCAGGATCACAGCCTCATGCAAAGAAAGGGAAACTGTAGCAGAAATATATATGTGCCGCATCATGAAACGCTTATGGTGAGTACATGCATGTACCAAAGTTTGTGTTGTACAGTCGTTATTGTGATGTGTGTGTGTAAACGTCCGTGTGTAAACGTCCGTGTAAAATAAGTGTCCCTGGAATTTTTTCAGAATACTGGTTTTGGGCAAGGTTGTCCCTGGAAGTTATGGAGGGGGGTGGGCAGCTATGCAATATTCCATTGGAATATCCGTGGACTAAATTCCAACTTTGAGGAGCTGCAGCTTCTGTGTCGATCTATAAAACCTTCCGTCGTGGCTCTTCAGGAAACTCAAATTCAAAGCCAGAAGACCTTTACTCTTTCTGGCTTTAATATTTTTTCAAAACCTGCACAACCATCCACGTTGGGACTGTCGGGCGGTGTTGCCCTTCTCCTACACAAAACTTTGTTGTATAGTCCTGTCGCTCTGTCGGCTGGGCTATAAGCAACATTATCTTATCTTATCTGTCGCTCTGTCTACCTCCCTTCAGGCTGTAGCTGCGAGAGTCACTCTCCACAAAACTGTCACAATCTGTTCCCTTTATCTTCCACCTTCTGTCCCGGTTTGTCGTCAGGACCTTGTCAGTCTGATAAGAGAACTTCCTCGACCTTTTTTGCTGTTGGGTGACTTTAACGGTCATAATCCTCTTTGGGGTAGTGTCAGTACATCATCCAGAGGTCTGCTAATTGAGGATGTCCTTTCGGATTTAGACTTGTGTTGTCTGAACGACGGATCTGCAACTTACCTCCACTCTTCCACAGGTTCACTTTCGTGTTTAGATTTGTCGATTTGTGACCCCTCGCTGGTCCTGGACTATGAGTGGTCTGTCCATGACGATCTGCACGGGAAATGACCATTTCCCTGTCCTTCTTCAACCTGTAATAACTGAACATGTCTCTGTCTCTCAACATCTAAATTATAAGAAAGCAAACTGGGATCTATTTGCAGCCACTATTTCTAAAGAATTCCAGGACACTGATTTTCTTCAGAGTCCAGACCCAGTCGAATCTCTGACTAACATTGTGATAAACTGTGCTAAAACCTGTATTCCAGTGTCTTCCGACAAACTCCAAATGCCCAAAACACCCTGGTTCAATTCAGACTGCCAACAAATTTCAAAAGTTCGCAAACGGGCTCAGCGTCGGGTATACCAACGACCTTCGGGTCCCAACGCTCGAGCCCATCAGAAACTCCGTGCGAAATCGAGACACACTTTCAAATCAGTAAACGTCAGTCCTGGAGAAGCTTCTGCTCCAGGCTGACATCGAAAACTTCCAAGAAAAAAGTTTGGAACATCATTAGAAAAATCAAAGGGAAGAACACCAACCCCTCCATTCATCACTTGAAACTTGCTGATGCTCTGATCACTGACAAACAAGCTGTTGCCAATCTGTTGGCCTCCACCATCCAACAGAACTCCTCATCTTCAAATAAATCTGCAGTCTTTTTAAGAAACAAAGAGATTAGAGAGAAATCCTCATACAATTTCACATCGGACAACTCTGAAACCTATAATCTTCCTTTTTCAATCGTTGAACTCAAATTAGCTTTACAAACCTGCACTGATTCTGCCCCTGGTCTGGATGACATTCATTATCAGGTTGTGAAACATTTTCCAGAAAGCTGTCTCCAGACTCTTCTCCAAGTTTATAACCATATCTGGACCACAGGGTCCTTTCCGCCCTCCTGGCGGAAAGCCCTGATCATTCCCATTCCAAAGCCTGGAAAAGACCTTACCAACCCTTCCAACTATCGCCCAATCGCTCTGACCAGCTGCCTCTGTAAGCTGATGGAAAAGATGGTCAACTCCCGTCTGATGTGGAAGCTGGAAACCGATGGTCTTTTGGCCAGTGAACAGTGCGGTTTCCGGAAGCACCACTCGACGGTTGACCATCTAATCCGTCTGGAAACCACCATCCGCAATGCCTTTGTTAACAAGCAGCATGTGGTCGCTATCTTTTTCGACCTCGAAAAGGCGTACGACACCACGTGGAAAGCAGGCGTCCTCATGGACCTGCACAGACTTGGTTTTCGGGGTCACCTGCCTCTGTTCATTCAGAACTTTTTAGCCGATCGACAGTTCCAGGTGCGTGTTGGCACCACACTCTCTGACATCCATGGGCAGGAGTTGGGTGTTCCTCAGGGGAGCATCCTTTCTCCCGCCCTTTTCAGCATTAAAATTAATGACATTGTCCAATCGGTAAGCCTGGGCACCGAGTCCTCTCTGTTTGTTGATGACTTTGCGCTGTATGCAGTTGGAGCTTCTTACACCAGTGTACAGCGTCGACTCCAACTTTGTGTCAACAGAATCCAACAGTGGGCCGAGGAAAACGGGTTTACCTTCTCCCGTACCAAAACTCAGTCAATTCATTTCCACAATTTTCGTCGATTCTTTGCTGATCCTGAAATTCGTCTGGACAAGTCCACCATTCCAGTTGTAAAGAAGCCAAATTCCTGGGAGTTATTTTTGACCAAAAACTCAACTTTCTCAGCCACATCAAAAACCTCAAAACTTCTTGCCAGAAAGCTCTGAATATTCTGCGGGTCGTAGCGCACACCGACTGGGGCGCTGATAAGAAAACTTTGCTGCACCTCTACAGAGCCTTGGTCCGTTCCAAACTGGACTACGGTTGTGCTGTATATGGCTCCGCAAGATCGTCTTACCTCAAACTCTTGGACCCTATCCACCATCAAGGGCTTCGTCTCTGTCTTGGAGCGTTCCGCACCACCCCTGTGTACAGCTTGTACGCAGAGGCGGGTGAACCTTCACTGTCCAACCGCAGGCTGAAACTGTCTTTGAATGATTATATCCGACTGTTCTCAGAACCGCAGAATCCTGCCTATGACTGTGTCTTTGACCCTCCGTTCCAAAGTAAGTTTGTAAACAACCCGAAATGTATTCCGCTGTTTGGTCTTCATATGCAGCCTCACGTGTGGAATGCAGGTCTAGACCTAGGAGTAATATCCGATTTTTCCAAGTTTCCAGATCAACCTCCGTGGACCTTTTTCACACCAGAGATTCGTTTCGATCTTGCAGCTTTTCGCAAAGAGTCTACCAGCTCTCTGGCGTACAAGGCATTGTATGCTGAGCTCTGTTCGAAATTCCCATCCTGTCAAAAAGTTTTCACTGACGGTTCCAAGTCTGAAGATGGAGTGGCCTGTGCAGCCTATTGCCCTGGGGCTCCTTCTCAGATACTGTTGGAACATATTCATTCAGATGCTTCTGTTTATTCTGCTGAACTTACTGCTCTGGTTTTGGCTTTGAAGATAATCTCACATTCTTCGAAGAGGGACTTTCTGGTTCTGTCGGATTCGCTGTCAGCTTTGGAGGCCATAGCTGGCCGCAACCTTCAGCATCCAGAACTTTTACTTTTTTTTGAACTTTTTAGCAAGTTGAAGGCGGACGGTTACAACATTACTCTTGCTTGGGTTCCTGGTCATGTTGGCATCGGCGGGAATGAAATGGTTGATCGTTTAGCCAAGAACGCCATAAGAGAGATACTGTCCAACACTTATATCCCCTGCTCAGATGTGAAACCCAAAATTAACGATTATGTGAGAGACCTCTGGCAGGAGGATTGGAACACACAGACGAATAACAAACTCTTTCAGATCCGTCCAAACCTTAAGGACTTCCTCCCATCTACGTCGGGTGGTCGTAAAGAGGAAACGGTTCTGTGCCGGCTGCACACCCGGGCCCTTCGTATTTTACCCATTCTTACCTTTTAAAGAGTGAAGAAGCTCCGTGGTGCATTCCATGTGATGCGCCACTCACAATGAAACATGTTCTTTTAGAGTGTTGGGACTTGCACATTGTGAGACACAAACATTTTACAGCGGAGTCCATGAAGATCCTGTTCAGGGATGTCCCGCCTGACGTGATCCTTGAGTTTTTGAGAGAGATTAACATTTTTCATCTGATTTAAGATTTTACGGAAGAAAGATTTTTAACAAAGTTTCTGGTGCGTTTCCAGACGATGTCATTTAACGAGATGTGTGAAAGTTGGTTTTTTTTTTTTTTTTTTTTTTGACTGGTGAGTTGATTTTAACGTTGTGACAGCCCTGATGTGGCCCTTTGCGGTCGGCTGGGCTATAAGCAACATTATCATTCATAGCTTTAGGTGAAAGTGAAAGTCATACCTTTCTTGTCATTCATTTTAACCTGGAAACAAAAGTGATTATTTATCATGCTCATCTGATTATGTATGGCATCGTAAATGACTCGCAACTACGCCAACGTTTAGGCAGTGTCAGTAAATGACTTGATATCTATCTCTATCTGTTGGATACAGGTTCATAGTATATTTGAATGCTTACTGGCTGCTTGCAGATTTCACTTTCTTTATATGTTTAAAATCAAAAAGGTTGATACCATGTCGCATGCCAGTTTTGTCCGAGATGCTCCAGGTGGAGGGATTACCATTTCATTTCCTTGGAACTTTGGATTTAGTGTCAAGGAGGGTTGTCTTCCTTGGCCTTGAATTATGTGAGAAAAGGTGACCCAGCAAGATGGCGGACTTGTAAGTGAAGGAAAAGGGGGAGGGGGAGGGGGGGGGGGGGGTGAACACTCTCAGGTCAACCATCTGGACTTTGCTCACTTTCTCTCCGTCTTCTTTCTTTGGCACATGCTTGATCCCTCTTGCTTGGAATGCAGCATTTCCCCTGAATTTCTTTGAGAAGAAGAATATTTTGGGACCCCCCCCCCCCCTCCCTTTGCCCATTCTCTACCCTTCATCCTCCCCTCTTTTGATCCCCCTCCCCCTTCATTTCCTCCAATAGCATTGTTTTAATATTGACATTCATGTAGTTGGTATTGCAGTGTAGTAGTTTGTTTTTCTTTTTTTATTGTCCCAGTTTGATAGATCTATTGTTCAGAAAGCTTTTAGTATTCAGTTCTTTTGGAATTCGGATTGTTGATAAAATTTGCTTTTTAAAGAAATTTCCAGTTTTACGATTGACGAATGGAGGACGTGTCTTGGACACCCCCCGTCACTCCCCCAACAAACTGAGAGTGCTGAAAACCCATAGCTTTGAAAAAAAGAAAACTAAAATAAATAATGTATGTGTACATACCTGGCTGAAACAGATGGAAAAGTTTGTTTGAGTAGAACCGACAGTACTTGGCACCTTTCAGTTGGCCATTGCATGGATTTGAGTTTTTGTACATTTTATTTTTGCTTGCTATACATATTATTCACTGAGATTGATCATATATGATATATTGTACAGGTATTTTCTTTTACATTTTTGATTTGCTTATTCTGGTACCAGCAATTTGTTTTTGGTGGGGTCATTAACTTTAGTTTTCTTCTGACATCTTCTCTACTTTAAAATTTTAATACATTTTAACCAGTTTTACTTCGTTGGTTTCTTTGTTTTCAAGTTTATCAACATTGTTCAGTTTTCCTCAGGTTTATGAGAAGAAAATGTGTGATGGTGTTCCATAATTTTCTGTTACATTTGAGTTCATTTATTTATTTTATACTGACACTTACCACATGGTTCATTTGTACTGTGGGGAAAAGAAAAGACATTAAATTAAAAATGATTCCAGTCTCTCACCTTATGACCCAGGGGGAAGAATTGTTACTATGTGAATTGGGAAAAAAAAAGTTTTCTGATTAAATGAAGTGTGGTACAGAATCTTTTCTTATAACATTAGAAATCGAGACATTTATCAAGTTTCAACTGTGTATGGATTTAGCTGGTTTGGTTTGTTTTTTTCTTTTTTTCTTTTTTTTTTCTTGAGTGTAAGGAAACAAGCTGTGAAAGAAAATGGCTAGAACATAACACTGCCAGATTTGAACAGGAAAATCAGGTTCATGTTGGGTTTCAGTGGTTATAATTACCGTTTGTTAGTGGAATGTCTAGGAAAGCTTACATAGAAAAATATTACTGATCATTAACAAGATAAGTACCATCTTCATCACTAATGAGAAGGTTTTGCATTGAGAAAATGTTTTTTTTTCCTGAACTGTTTGGTAGTGATCTGCATGCTCATTTCTCAGCTTATTTAAGGACTTCACAACTGCTAAGTTTTTGAGAAGCATTTCTGTCTTTTCTTCTTTGTTATTTCTCTTCCTTTATACACATAACCACCTATGTCTTTTTGTCTGTGTGCTCTCTCTTTCTTAACACATACACAAACCATGTCTGTCTTTGTCTGTTTACACCATCTGTGTTTTTTTTTGTCTCTGTTTTCAGGTCTTTTTTTTTTTTTTTTTTTTTTTAAAGTTCTGTTAGGTATATTATTTCATCCTGTGTCTTTAGCTGTCTTCTTCAGTGTTTCATTTTTCTGTCTTTTTTTTTTTTCTTTTAAGTATTTGAAGACATGTTAGATGAAGTTTGACCATGGAGTTGATTACCTGCCCTTATTTTCCTCTCTGCAACTCGGGAACCCCGCAGTAATCCCACTGGAGGATTTCTGTGTCTGCTTTTTGACTGCACTGTAACCATGTCCCACTAATCTGGTCTCACTAGGTAGGAGAGTGCTGCAATGCTGATTGAGCCTGGACCCGTGTGAATCTTGGCGTGCGCTGAAAAAGCAACCCCGGCAGTGCTTTGCATCTCTTGTTAACATTTGGAAAATGTCAAGCGCATGAAGAGCAAATGTCTTGTGCTCTCTTTTGTTGTTCTCACTGCTATCAAGAAGAAAAGTTGGCCTTGCGGCGGTTTGCGTAGTGATAACCTTTTGCGCATGCGGAGCTCGAGCCTGTGCACCTTTCGTTGGGTTTGTGTGATGTTGTGTGACATGGTTTGGGCATGTGCAAGTGTGTGTGTGTGTGTGTGTGCGTGTGTGTGTGTGTGTGTGTGTGTGTGTGTGTGTGTGTGTGTGTGTGTGTGTGAACAGTAATGAAGAATTGAGTACTTGGAATAATTGTGAAAACGTTTGCTGCTGAAAGATAGCCCACAGTTTGTGTTGGATATGAGTAATTTTGCACACAGAACCTATGGCACATGTCTGGCTTCTATCAATGTCGAAATGTTGCATGATACAGAATTAATTCCTGGGTCTTGAATTTGAATCAGATCTTGAAATTTTTACGCCTGTCAGCTGCATTGTCAGAGTCAAAATTTGGCTTCAGAGACTACAGATGTAAGTGACTGCTGATGGGAGACTTCAACGTCTTGCCCAGTTTATCAGACATTAAAGTTAACACAGTGTATGAGTGTGGTTCAGTAATCAAAAAAGAAAACTTATTCTGATTTCTCATCTTACAACATGTCAATACTGTTCAGGACTTGAAAATTTCGTAGGGGTGTTGATTCAGAACATAACAAGTCCTATTCTATTCCCCATTGATTGCAACATGCTGCATGTGTTAAAACCATTCAGTAATGTCGCAGTCTTTTCCGAGTTACCGTAGATTGAAATTTGGTAACATCAGAATTGTGCTTGGATTTCTCAGAGATTCAAATTGATAAATTGTATACATACTACAGGTTCAGTAACCACAGAACCTTGATTTATTTATTCATTTATTTATAATTTTTCCTGTGGTCAGATTGAGATTTGTCTCTGACAGTTTTCAACATATTATTTTATGTGTCAGATGTTCTGAGGGCCCCTTGGCTTTGTTCAAACTTTCTTTTGCATTCCTGCAAGGATCTATTAAAAAGAAAAGAAAAAAAAATAGTGAGAAAGAAGAGGAAAAGGGAGTGAAAAGAAAGCTAAATTTTGAGCAAGACATGGGGTTATAATGCGATGGTCTACGTGAAGGGTTGTCATGGAGAATGCTGCTGCACTTACATTATGAACTACCGTGCATGTTTGCCATAGAAGGCTGGTGTTATTGCCATGTCTGCATTGTCCTGTGTGACATGTCTTTTTATTGCAAAGGATGTGTGTGTTCATATTCCGTTTTGTATGTGTGATCATATGCCCCATGGTCATTATCATATGGGTACATTCTTTGCATGCATGCATATGTGTATGTGTGTCTTTGTGTGCGTGCGTGCGTTTGCACAGTATTTGCGTTTGTAAGTGCATGAGTGTGATGAAAATGCTGTCCTCAAATGACTTGTCAAAAGCACTTGTCGTTTCTGCTTGATCTTGATGTGAACAGTTTGTCAGCCAGTGTGTAAGTTGTACCAAACTGTTTTGAAAAGTTTCCACAACACAAAATAAAAGGAAAAGAAAAAAGAAAAAGGCTACCAACATGCAAAGATCCCCCTCCTGTTGACTCCCTCTCAGCTCCCTCCCCGACTCCCCTTCCCTTTCTCAACTTCCCTCCATCGTGCTCCCTCTTCCCCCCTGACCCTCTCCAAGAACGCAGAGGTTTTGTGTTGGAAAGAATGTTTTGTTATGATTATGAAATTAGAAAGTAGACTCGGTCTTTGGAAGATGAGGGTATCAGAAGTTCTAGACTGAAGATTTTTCTAGGGTTTAGAAAACCAAAAAAGAAAGAAAAGGAAAAGCTTGAAATGTTGCATTGAGCGTTTTTGCTTTAAATATGTGTTTTTTACTCTCTTTTTTTTGTTGTTCTATTTTTTTCCCTCCATCTGCTCAGCCGATTTTTGTTTCTTTTTATTTCTTGCTTTTTTTTTTTTACTGAAAAAAAAGACATTATTAATTTGTGATTTTCCGCACCAAGGCTTCCTAAAGTGTGTGTTGGGTTAGCTGCTTAAGTCTCAGAGCACAATTTACTGTTGTATGCTGCTTGGATAGTTCTTGTTGTCCAAAGGAATTGTGTGATTGATACCCTGGCCAGTGATGGAGAATTCACTGAATGCTCTTCATACATTGCTTCAGTAGACTGCCCACGGATCTTTCCCATCGCACACAAACAGTGAACCACATTTTCTTCTTGTTGATCGCAGCTCTCATTTTGAATGTTGCCTGAAAAATACTGTGCTTTTGATGGAAAAATGCTGTAGGCTCTATTTCAGCGTCTTTGACCGTTTATATTCATTGACCGCTGTTCTGTTGTTCAGCCAGTGAAATTTCATGACTGTGTCAGCCGGCAATGTTGGGTTTTGCCATGAAACGTAACAATAGTGATTTGCACAAATGAATTGGATTCATTTGATTTTGAATCCGTTCTTGCTTCTCTTGATGCTGAAGAACACAGTCTATACCCGCAAAGTTTACAATGGATACAAGAAGAAAAACAACAAAGAGAGAAAAGACAGAGAATCTAGAAACTCTTTCAGAGGGGAGCGTTTACAGACAAGCACATACTTAGAGCATGTTTCAGTTCAACACTGTATCTAGGGTGATAGGGATGTGACACTCTCTGTGTTTTTAATGGAATTAGGTTATCTGACTGTAATTGGCACTTCTTTTCATGATGCTGCAAGTAATGTCCGTAGCAGATGTCAAGGGGTAGAATTACAGTGCCTGTGAATGCTGAATTTAGCAGACTAAGGTTTGAATAGAGACCTGAAGACACCGGTGACTTCAATCTGACCAAGGTACAGGCACTGTGCTCCACTGAGAGTCTGGGCTTGTCTGCATGGTAGTTGAGCAGCTACACAAAAGCTACGTGTCTGGGTCATTCCCCGTGATCCCATCCCTTCCCATTCCCCTCCCAAACCCACCTCCCCACCCTACTGTTTTATTTGGTTCTTTTTATTTAAAATAACCTACCCCGTTCTGAAGCATAGATGTTGTGTGTTGTCTGTTTGGGATGCGAGTGGTTGTGGTTTTGTCACGGTGCTGGCGATGAAGTTGATGTGTGTAATATCACTGTCCATCATCGATCACTTTTCATTGGATGAGTCTCTGTCAGCTGGAGAGAGAGATTGGGATTTGTGGGTTCAGGAGAACAGTGTGATAAAGCAAGTAGGTTGTTAGCAGATTGGCAGTAATGTGGAATTTGCTTTTTTTTTTTTTTAAAGATTCGCCTATATCTCATTCTGAGAATTTTGACAGTTTGATTCACAAGACTCAAGAGATCAAGGTACTGCACACAAATTTTAGCCAAAGTCCAGCCACAAAAAAAGACACATTTGACAGTTGGATTTTCTTTATGTGACAGTGGGGGTTCGATTTTAGTAATCAAACGTTGTAGAAAATAATTTTCTCTTGAATTAGCGATTTGGAAAAGTGAATTGGAAAGTATTGATCAATTCAAGAATGCTTGACATTTTGCATGAACTGAAAGACCTCTATCAGGTTTCACAATTATGGAATGCTGTTGGCACCAATGCTTGCACCGAGGTGCAAGTTTTCGCGATAAGTTTATCTGTGAAAAAAATGGGCCAGGATAGGGCAGAATGTGTGAGCATTACCATTGGACAGTGGTATTTCACTCCTCAGGTTTTTTTTATTTGTTTTGACATGGATGTAGAGTAGAAGGCATAGTCGCTTCATGTTCTCTCCACAGCATTTTTGTGCAATTTTTGCATCATGTGGCATGGTTTTCTTTTTGGTTTCTCTCCCCTTGTCCGGCTGTAGGGCCACCACCAAATGGCGTTATGCCTACTGCCAAGCATCTGTCAGCTTCGACTGGTGTGCTTTATCACAAACGAAACTTTGCTTCCTCGGGAGTGCTAAATGACACGGACCGACCTGAGTCCCTGCTTGGTAAGCTTGTGACAGTGTTGGGTATTAGAAGATGTCGGTGAGTTTGCATGACTTGCTGTTTAAAGAAAACAAATCCTATCCAGAATCCTATCCATGTGTGCAGTGTTATGAGTGTGCTTTATTAAAAGTAGTTAGTTTGCTGAAATGTAATATTCTTTCTTTGCGTGAAACTACTGAAATGTTATATTCTTTCTTAGCGTGAAACTGATGCGGTAGTTTAACAGATTTTAATGAAAAAATACTAACCCTGTGTTCTCACTCGTTTTGATTTTAGAAATGATCAGATTAGCAAACCCTGTGTCAAGTTTAGAAACGGCATTTTCTGGTATTGTTCAGGGGGGAGGCGCGAGATTCAATAGCATTTCAGATACATTTGTTATAAGAAATAGTTAATTATTTATTTTCATTTGTTTCTAGTTTATTTCTGTGTTATTTTTATGCTTTGTGCTTCATTTATTTTTCACTGTAGGTAGTGCACTAACATGCATTAATAGTGATGAGTGTTTAGAGTTCTGTATTGGTTTATGTATCTCATGATTTCCTTATTTCCCAGTAATTTTTGTGTTGTGCTTCATTTCTCTTTTGTTGTAGATCGTGCACTAACATAACAGCACAATATGTGTGTGCTCTGTTTTCACCGACTGAAGGTCTGCATTTTCTTTGTTTGGAGACTTAAAAATCATGGTAAAATGGGGGAACTGGAAGGGCAAAACAAAAATGCCTACTTGAACGACAGCATTAGTGGCTTTTTGGTAAATCTGTTACTAATTAAATTTGATCAGATTATTTGATTGGATGGCTATTAAACTTGTTTTTGTTTTCTTGCATCAACAATCAAATGAGCCATAGCTTTGAATGAAAACAGATAGTGTGTGTGTACATGTGTGCGTGTGTGTGGGTTTTCCTTCAATGATGGAGGATGAACTGTGTGACTCTGTGAGAAATTAGAGGTTATTTATTGCTGTGTTTTAATAGATTGGAAAAAAAAAGCCTGACATGATTGTACAACAGTTTAATTGTCTGGTGTAGTGATTTATTCAGCCACAAGTCCGCAGGACTGCAATTTCAGACAGTGCTGATTATTTGAGCAGTTGAATGTCTGTCACTTCAGTCGGTGAAAAACAGAAGCTTCTTTCATGTTTGAACTTGTGTACCTTGTACGTCATGCCATTCAGTTGCCTATGGTGTTGTGTTCTCCTGCTGTTGTGTCTGGTACCCTTTTGAGCCAAACCTGTGTCTGCACCCAGCTTTCATTGTTTTAATGAATGATGATGAAGAGACACAAATCATTACTGTAAATGTTAGAGAATGTTTGCGAAAGTGATTCTAAAAAGAAAGGGGGTCAAAACAGCTGTGTATAAAGGCTCAGAATGTAGGGTCAAAAAGCTGAAAACAGCAGGACAAAAAGAGTCATATACAACAATAAGGTTAAAGGGAACAAAATGTTATTAGGATAAAAAGGGTCAAAACAGCAGGATGAAAAGTTGAAAGAAGAGGGTAAAATGGGTCAAAACAGCAGGATGAAAAGTCAAAAGAAGGGAGGAAAAAAAGGGTAAAAACAGCAGGACGAAAAAAGTAAGAGGGTAAAAAGGGTCAAAACAGCAGGATGAAAAGTCAAAGAAGAGGGTAAAAAGGGTCAAAACAGCAGGATGAAAAGTCAAAGAAGAGGGTAAAAAAGGGTCAAAACAGCAGGATGAAAAGTCAGAAGAAGGGAGTAAAAAGGGTCAAAACAGCAGGATGAAAAGTCAAAAGAAGAGGGTAAAAAGGGTCAAAACAGCGGGATGAAAAGTCAAAGAAGGGAGTAAAAAGGGTCAAAACAGCAGGATGAAAAGTCAAAAGAAGAGGTAAAAAGGGTCAAAACAGCAGGATGAAAAGTCAAAAGAAGAGGTTAAAAAGGGTCAAAACAGCAGGATGAAAAGTCAAAGAAGAGGGTAAAAAGGGTCAAAACAGCAGGATGAAAAGTCAAAGAAGAGGGTAAAAAGGGTCAAAACAGCAGGATGAAAAGTCAGAAGAAGGGAGTAAAAAGGGTCAAAACAGCAGGATGAAAAGTCAAAAGAAGAGGGTAAAAAGGGTCAAAACAGCAGGATGAAAAGTCAAAGAAGGGAGTAAAAAGGGTCAAAACAGCAGGATGAAAAGTCAAAAGAAGGGGGTTTAAAAAGGGTCAAAACAGCAGGATGAAAAGTCAAAGAAGAGGGTAAAAAGGGTCAAAACAGCAGGATGAAAAGTCAAAGAAGAGGGTAAAAAGGGTCAAAACAGCAGGATGAAAAGTCAAAGAAGAGGTAAAAAGGGTCAAAACAGCAGGATGAAAAGTCAAAAGAAGAGGGTAAAAAGGGTCAAAACAGCAGGATGAAAAGTCAAAAGAAGGGAGTAAAAAGGGTCAAAACAGCAGGATGAAAAGTCAAAGAAGAGGGTAAAAAGGGTCAAAACAGCAGGATGAAAAGTCAAAAGAAGAGGGTAAAAAGGGTCAAAACAGCAGGATGAAAAGTCAAAGAAGAGGGTAAAAAGGGTCAAAACAGCAGGATGAAAAGTCAAAGAAGAGGGTAAAAAGGGTCAAAACAGCAGGATGAAAAGTCAAAGAAGGGAGTAAAAAGGGTCAAAACAGCAGGATGAAAAGTCAAAGAAGGGAGTAAAAAGGGTCAAAGCAACGAAAAATCAAAAGAAGGGGGGTAAAACCTGTCAGAACAGCAGGATGAAAAACCATATGAACAGGGTAAAAAGGGTCAAAATATCAGGTAAGAAGGGTGGAAACAGGGTGAAAAGGGTCGAAACGGCTGGGTAGAAGGGGTCAAAACAGAGCTAGAACTGCTGTGTAAAATGTTCAAAGAGCAGGGTGACTAGGTAGTCCTGATACGTCTTGAGGTGTCTGTGTGTGTGTGTGTGTGTGTGTGTGTGTGTGACGAAGTTGTGGTCTGTGTCATTCGGTACATGTGTTGGAGATTTATGCATCATGATTCTTTGACCCAACTGTAACGCTGACAAAGCTGTGATAACGATGCATTGTCTGTTGGTGTGTTCCTCTGTGTGACGTTGCTGTATCCTCCTGTTGTGCTTTGTCCAGATTCCTATCTTTTTCCACACTGCCTGTTTGTGCATGTTCGTGCATGTTCCATTCCTTTTTCTCATTTACAAAGATGGTAATCCTGTGTGTTCTCTATAAAATGATGACACGAAAAATCGCAATCATCTCCCTTTAAGCCTCTTCTCCCCAACTCCCCAAGGTGCTTAACCTTTGTGCTGATGTCCACCTTCGTTTTTTTTCCCTCCCTTCCCCCAACCTGGGTCGTCTCCTCTTGCTGGGCTGGTCGTGTTAGCTCTCAACACGATACCCGAAGGCCGTAGATCTGTTCTAGCCCCGTCGGCCCCGCCGCCCCTCCCGGCCCAAGAGCGTGGTGACCCTGAACGTCTCATCGTCGTCCTCGCTCGGCGGGGTGAAGCTGAGGGAGAACAAGAGCCCGCGCAAGCCCCGCCCGGCCTCCGTGGGCACCTCCATGCCCAGCTTCGTCACCCTGGAGCCGCCTAAGTCCTCGCCGCGCAGCAAGAGTACCGACAGGCTGGCTCGAGGTAGTATGTTGTCGGGGGTTATGGTCCCTGGCTCCGTTCTGGACCACCCCATCCTCCCTGGGGTCCTTAAGGATTTGAAAGCATGCATGTCCTTTTACTGTGTGGACATCTTGTTATCATACTGTAGTGGCTAGGCAGTTCAACATGCGCACTCCTGTAGATGGTACTTTGAGTGAGGGGATAGAAATCAAAGGGGGAAGGAGACGGAACATGCATTTATACATGCATAGCATAATTATTAACAAGATGGCACATTGGCAAGTATGCAGACCAGTATAGATTAGATGTTGAGCATGTCCAATAGGCCAGTGTGTGACAATTTCAGTTTTAGAAAGAAAATAAAAAAAGACAAGGAAGAATTTAGAAAAGAATGCACAGACAAGCAGAAAAAAGTCCTGCATTTAGCTAGCCGTGATCATTCCAGTGCTTGTGACTGTTCCAGTCTCTGAGGACAGAAAACTGGAATAGTCGGGCCATTCTGTCACGTGTGTTATCACATTCTCATCTTTAACACTTCTTTGTGTGACCCCCCCCCCCCCCTTCCCTCTAACCCCACCCAGCTCCTGTTGAACCACCCGTGGTGGTTGTATGTTAGCGATGCTGTCACGGGATCTTTCACTCTGTGGAAGATGATCCTCTGAGGGGGGAACCGAAAGGCTGTCGGCACTTCAGGTTGGAATCATCTGTCCATAGTTTGCTTGGTCAATATTTTATTTCATGTGGGGTCAGTGTATGGGGAGAGTGATGTGAGAGGCTAAGTCAGTGGATGGGGACTAGTGCTGGGGGGATCGTTACTGACTCTGTGTGTGTGTGTGTGTGTGTGTGTGTGTGTGTGTGTGTGTGTGTGTGCGCGCAAGATTTTTACATCAGCACTTGATTAAGTACTTGATTTTAAGTAAAGAGGTGTTGTTTTTATCTCTTTGTGAACTGTATTTTTTGTTTTGATGTGTTCATTTCATCAAAATGTGCACATGTTTGTATCTTCATCGTGTATATGTTTGTATCCTTTATTGTATACATATGTATGCAGATATCATTGTGTACATCCATGTATGTAGTCATGTATCTTTTTTGTAGGATCTTGTATCAATCTTTTTGTTCTGTATGTAGAGACGTGGACTCGGTTTCATGTGTTTGATAATCACATGTCTCTTGTTGGGTGTAGCAATGTTGGTGCCCATTTTACAGGTACATGACTTTATTTAACATGACATTTGACCTGGAGGGGGGAGGGGAGGGTGATGATGTGAAATAGACCATTTAAAGTTATGAATACAACACAGTTCTTTTTTTTCTTTTTCTTTTTTATAGTTGTTTGAATGTATGAACTGCTTTAAAAGGTGTGGTGGTCCATATGAAATGAAATGTATGTGTACTGAGTATAGAGACATCATGAACACAGTGTTTAAGAATGGCAAATAGGATATAAAGAATTCCGAATGTGCACATTCTAATAGTCTCCTGACATTTGTTTGCTTATATGTATTTATTCAGTTTGGGATGTAAAAAATATTACTTTGGATTAATTCCAGTCTGTTAGTTTCATTCATTTGTGAATCAGTTACTGTCTCGTCACTGTTTGTCTGTGTGTTGCTGTATTGGTGTAATTTGATACCCATGCCATGTCAGCACCATCACAAGGAGATGTCATGGTGATGTTTTATATACATCAACTCTTTTTTTTTTTCTTTGTTGTTAGTGGTGAGTTATCTTGCTGCAAGTTTCATAACCTTCTGAGACATAACAGGAATTCCATAGAGAAATAGTATTTCTAGGTGCTTTTTTTTTTTTTTTCCGTTTCTAGTTTTTAATCTGCTCTCACTAAAGGTGTTTCAAGCATAACTTGAAGATTTTTGTGTATTGTTGCTTATCTAAGCTGAAACATTAGCAGTAGGTATGTCAAGTATAACATGTAAAATCACTTTTGAAGCCAAATGAATTGAACATTTTTCACATGACACTGTCTGAACTCTATTAAGCAAATATAACGCTCATTCGTCATGCATTCAGGGCAGATCATTGCCTTGAAAACAGAAATGATTCTTCATCGTACTTGTTGGACTTTGAGCTTTATCCAACCCATAATACTTACTTATGCAGTCATACATGATGATGTGATTAAAAGAAAAAGCAGGCAAAAAAAAAAAAAAAGAAAAGCTACAGGGACATGTCCATCAAATGAGAATGTAAACCGAAGTTCCATGTGTGGAATGCATGCATAACATCTTGCACACACGTAAAATCCCATTGCTAACTTTCGGAAGAGGAAGCCAGTTTTGGCTGTTGGGATAGTTGTCACGTATTTATATACACACTGCGGGCACCGAAAGAATGAAAAATGAAGGAAAAAGCAAGTGACTGATTGTGTAAACGAGAGCATTGATTGTGAAGCGCATAGAGCTTGGTCCCTAACCAAGGATAGGTGCTATGTAAGTACTCTTGATAATGATGATAATATGTTGGTTGCGAGCCAGAACTGAGGGGTTGACCCATAGAGCGTTTCATGTTCAGAGCGTTCCCGGCCTAGAGGCCCTGCGTCTGCCCGCCGGGGAGAGGAGAAAGAGGAGAAGAAGGGAGGGGAGAAGAGCGGCGTGAAGATGAGCCGGCGAACGTTGGAAAGGTTGTCCACTCCCCGGCAGATGGCCTCCATCATGGGCGACAAGGAACTGGTGTCCACCCCAAAACGAGAGACGGTGGCCAGGGTGAGTACACAGGGATTGGAAGGGGGGGGGGGGGTGAAAGTTTCGCCTCTGTTTTGGTTGTGCTTTTTTCTTCAGCATCACTACATCTCTGAGGCAATGGAGGGTCATGGCTTAAGTGAATAGCTAGCTGCCTGATTTGAAATGCCCCAATGGACAGCATGAATTCTAAAGATTCCAAGGAATAAATATCTTTTGATTGTTGTGTAACCTGTGTTTGCAAGCAGTACAGGGGTAGTTTTTCAATGTCATATGCGTATATTTCTTAGAACAAAACAACAAAAAACAAACAAACAAACAATAAACACACAAAAAAAAATCAAGAAAAAAGGGATGATGTGTGTGGTGAAAACATTTGTGATTGTTCACATCACATTTTTGAGGGATTGATTTGAATTTTTTGATCATACATATGGCTATTTGATACACCCCTATGGCCAGGTATTCTGCCATGGAGGCATGATTTGCTGATAATTTAAAAAATGCTAGCTCATACACTTAATGTGATTTAGTTACCACAGTCAGTAAAATCCAGTATGTGAACTTTTTTTTGTGCAACATGCGGCTTCAGGCCAGGTTCATTATTAGGATAAGGCGAAAAGTAAGTGGTTCAGTTGAGTCAGTGTAGCATCAGGCATGTTTTGATAGTCCTGTGATGGAACTCCCCTATGTCTGGATTTGCATGCTGACCTCTTTTGACCCCTCTGTCCTCTGGGGGTCAAAGGTGGAAAATAGAGCAGCAAATACTTTTGCATTGCGTGTCTCTTCTTGTGTGGCTGTTGTGTTTTTATAGAACAGACTTGTGCACCCAATCAAGCTGGGTGTAGACTATGAGCCGCTTTACGTATAATACCCTGAATTCACCAAATTTGAAAAAAGTAAATGTGCCTCATAAAAATACGGTTTGGTCTGTATTTATATTCAGCATGCTGGCTAGTTTCTCTTTACTTCTCAGTTTAAACAGTCAACAGTAAATGTTGTCAGTGTCAAAATTGTCACTCTCTTCCGAGCTGAAGACTTCTGATCTGAAGATCTTCAGATCAGAAGTCTTCAGCTGTTGATAAAAAAAAGACTATTCTGGGCCAAAAAAAAAATTCCAAGTTGAGACATTTTCAAATCACACCAGTTTTCAGGACAATACTCTGTACATCAGCAGCTAGTGGCGGGTACACAGGTGTGGATGACATGTTTGTTAGTGCTATGGTGCTGTGTGGTTTTTACCTGTTTTGAGATTTAACTCTATGTGCTGGGCTCCCACTTCTCGCAAATTTGTAGATTTCAGCCAGATGTGAATGCGAGAATCTGGAAACAAGAATAAAAATCAGCGAAGAAAAACAAAAAAAACTGACAGTGGAAACCATGATTTGCTGGTCTTTTTTCTGGTATGTTAGCGGATGACATCAACGTCACAATCTCGTGCTAACTTCTTTGTGATGTCAGCCGTGGCCATTTTGTCTTCCCGGTTTAAGGCAAAATACTGTCATTTTCTGAAGGTGCTGCATCTGCAAAACCTCAGTTAAAGTATAAGAGAGGAGCAAAAACTGAATGAACAAATAACTGTTGTGGGGATTGGATCAGTAAGTGAATGATGCATCAGACTGCCCAATTTTGAAAGCTAGTTTCAGCATCTTTCTGGTTAAAGGGGAAGCATTCCTGCCATACCCTATAGAGTGTCAGCAGATGTCCTCAGTGGGAGCCCTGTGTGTGTGTATATGTGAAAAAAATGGTTGTCATGAGCACATGTACGGTTCATAAGGTCATTGAAGAGTTTTGAAAGTTTGCGAAAACTGAGTTTGTATTTTCAAGGCTTCAGTAAGAGTGGGAAAAGTCAAACATGGCTCAAAAGTTTGGGTATGTTTACAAAATTTGACTAGCAGCTCAGCATATGCAGCACATGACCATTTAAATTGTAATGCAGAAATTTGTTGCATGCATGAAAATAATTGAAATCAAATTCAAAGTGTTGTCCAGTGCTGTTCCTCATCGTGTACTCCAAGTTGCTAGCCATGATTGGAAGTTCTCAGGTTTTACCTTTGATTTATCACATTTCTGGTCATGGCAGCTAGCCATGATGAATCCATGATGCTTTGCGTGTGTTAGTGTAGACAATTGGCTCCCAAAATGAATACAAATCAAGGATCAAGAAAGATGTTTGCATGCAATTGGCATGCTATTTTCTGCTTTTCTGCAAGAAAACCATACACTTTGGCTGGACTGTGAGGTTTTGGAATTCTGAGTGGGTGGTTTGTGAAAGCTGGGGAAACATTTGATAATTTTGAAATGATTTTGTGATATCAACCCAGACTAGTGTGTAACATTTTCATCTATTCGTTGTAGTGATATGTGTGTGTGTGTGTGTGTGTGTGTGTGTAGGTGTGACTGACAGTTTGTCAGTGTGTTAGCGAAGCAGGTAGTGTGTTAGTGAGGCACTGCTTGTGTAAAGGCTGATTCCGCTGCCTTTGTTATACAGTGATGGGGATAGTCCATTTTCAGGTTTTCCTCTCTTTGAGTTGGCTTGTTATTTGTCAGGCATGATGACAGTCGGGTCTAAAACAAATCTGGCAGACTTAAAGACAAGTTTCAAAGTGTGTGTGTGTGTGTGTGTGTGTGTGTGTGTGTGTGTGTGTGTGTGTGTGTGTGTGTGTGTGTGTGTCTCCTTCATTTAACGTCTATCTACTATTCATGATATTAGACACGTATGTGTGCGTGTGTGTGATGTGTGTGTGATGTGTGTGTGTGTGTGTATGTGTGTGTGTGTGTGTGTGTGTGTGTGTGTGTGTGTGTGTGTGTGTATGTGTGTGCGTGCGTGTGTGTGTGCGAGCATGTGTGCGTGCGTGTGTGTGTGCGTGTGTGTGTGTGTGTGTTCACATCCTCCACAGATTGCACACATGACCCATGATGACATCATCAAAACTTCTGGCATAGTACATATGTCCTATTGCAAGATAGCACACAGGGTCCATGATGATGTCATCAGCATTCATGATATTTTACACATGTTCATTTGCAAGATAGCATACACGTTCCTTGATGACAAAAATCAACATATGTGTTCATACCAGTTGCAAGATAGCACATGTGACCCTTGATGATGTCATGAACATGCGTGACATTGTACACAATACCAGCTGGAAGACAGCACACATGATCAGTGATGATATCATCAGCATGTGTGACATTGTGCACATGTCCAGTTACAAGATGGAACGCATGACCTATGATGACGATATCAATTTGCATAGCATGTTCACATGTCCATTTGCAAGAGAGCACGCTAGATCCATTCGACGTGATCACCATGAGTGGCATTGTGTTCGTGTCCAGTTGCAAGCATGCATGCGATACACATATTGTCATTCTGCTATGGAATGAAAGAGAATGAAATGCTATGGAATGGTATGAAGACCACTTGATCTGTGCATGTGGTGTTTTTTTTTCCCCCTACATTTTCTCACGCTGTTAAAATTTTATTCAGTACTTTTTTCTTCTTTAGTTTTGTTTTAGATTCTTTAACTTTGGTGTCAAGAAATCTCTTGGTGTTTGAAATGTTTTGTTGTGTTCCTAAATCTGA
The DNA here is from genome assembly GCA_018398815.1 of Conus ventricosus. Classification (NCBI taxonomy): domain Eukaryota; kingdom Metazoa; phylum Mollusca; class Gastropoda; order Neogastropoda; family Conidae; genus Conus; species Conus ventricosus. The sequence goes on along the minus strand of CM031610.1, from coordinate 55,697,828 downwards.
GTACATGTTTGCTGTTTTACATTGGAAATCAAAAGGAAAGACCCCCCCCCCCCCCCCCCCCCACTTCACACCGAAATTTTTTTTTAGGTATTATTACCTGGTGATGTTATACACATAGGCTAATATGGACACATGCGGCTTAGGTCAGCAGAATTGTTTACTTTTTTTCCCCCATTAATGTGTTAGCAGTTATGGTAAATGAGTAAAGTCCTAAATAAGGTGCGAGTACAAGAGAATCCAAGTTGGTAAGACAGTAACTGCATGCATTCTCTTGACTCATGTTTTCAACAGTTGTATCCAGAATAATGCAAAGCCAGACTAAAAAGTGGTTCATAAGAAGGTCAGATCTTATCTTTCTACTTTCATTCACTGCAATGAAAATATTAGATCAGTCCAAAGGTCCGTGCAGTGCTTAACTTTTGGTCTGCAAAATTATCTGGTAGGGTTTTGACAGACAGTACCTGCGGTAACAACTTGCAGGATTTGGAAAGAATGATGTATTCTCAATATTAAGTATGAATTAAGCTATGCTATGCATTTTCTTATGTCTGAGTGGCTTGTGACTTGTTCTGGAAGAAGCCATGAGTTCAGTCTTCCAAACTGCCAGTGCAGCACAGCAGCCATGTTGGAAAGACTCAGAGTGGCAAGACAGCCATCATGGGGTCTGATTGTTTGTAGTCAAGGAGAAAGAGGCCACAATTTGTACAAAAATGCAAGAAAACTCAGTTTTCATCTTTGTGTTACACAGGTTGTGTTGCTTGTCTGGGATTAAGATGTCAAGTTATTGTGAGAGGAAGTTTGTGTTTAAAAGCTTGCATTAATCGGGGAACTTTTATATGGACAGAGAGGGCTTTGGTCTCAAAAGCAAAACGTTTGCATTTTTGCGTTATCATTAGTAGCTGATTGTTTTCTTCAGATGCGTGTTCACTTACTGTCAGTGTAGTTTGAAATCTGACATATTCAGTTAAGCAGCTTTTGAGAGGGAGGAACATGAAGCACAAATGGGAAAACCGCCTACCTTTCCCATCCCTGTCCCATTAAAACAATAGATAGTTAGATTTAGTCATCAGCGCATGTTTTGATACTAATGTATATGTGAAGTTATTGAGCTGAAAGTGAACACAGATCTTCATGATGATTGCTCAGTGTTGTTGTTGTTGCTTGTGTTGATGTTGTGTTATTTGTACCCACTCGTTCAAGTGTCTGCCTGTCACGCTTTGAAGTGAAGCCCTATCCGGAGTGTGAGTGTATTCCCTGTTTGCAGATGTCGGCTCAGAAATCTTACTCTACGTCCAATCTGACAGTGTCCCCAAAGGTTTGTGTGTCGGCATAATGGACACATGTAGCCCACCAGATTGCACATTATAATATCTGTTTATATACTTACTCCTTGCATGCTGTGTGTAACTGGGTGTCTTGTGTAACCATAGGTCAGCAGTTGGTTGGGTTCTTCATTGAAATACTTTGGTTTCTTTCCTGTGTGTCTGATCATGCACAGCCAGAAAGAACAACATTTTCTAGTTTTGCTATTTCCATTCATTTACTTGCTTGTCTATTTGAAAGAAAGATTTATTTTTGATGGTGTTGACGTTTACCAGTTTTAAAAGGGGAATAATATTACTGCTGTTGGCTGTAGTTTAGTAAGTTGTAATATTTTCTTAGGAAAAAAAAAAGATTGATCTAGTTACGTTTATTTCTTTTTTTGAGACATAAAATATTGACATTTTTTAGTGTCACTGTCTCATCTTGCCAAATTGTCGACTAAGACCTCTCCCTGACGTATCCAATCTGTAAAAGACAATGTACATGAAACAAGCCACATGAAGTTTTATATTAAAGATGTGAAAACTAAATTTTACTCATTCCCAAGCACATATACAGATGTAAAAATTAAATATGCTCAAGGTAAAGCACAACAAATTTACGTGTACACAAACACTATGCCTCATAACACATGGTTTTATATGTTTGTGAAATAAAGGTTTTATCTTTGAATCGTATTCACTAGTCAGTGAAATAATACCAGTGCCTGCTTGTGAATTAACAGTGTTATCTGCTGTACTGTAAAATAACAGTTTTTATGTGAAAAAATGGTGTAATTTGCTTCTCTGTAAAATAGCAATATTATCTTTATCGTAAAAATTATTCATCAGTCTGTAAAATAATGACAATATTTGCTTGTATGTGAAATAATGGCTTTACCTACTTGTGTGTAAAATAATGTTATTATTACATACTTGTGAAATAACAACATTATCTGCCAGTTTGTGTGTGAAGTAACAGTGTATGTTTTCTGTGGTGTTATAATAATATCTGCTATCCAGAAATAACAGTTATTTGCATGTGAAGTTATAATGTTATCTGGTTGTCTGTGACATAACAGCGTTGTTTGCTCATCTGTGAAGTGATGGTAGAAAAAAAGACAGCTTGAAAACCAAAACAGCAGCAGCTGACAGGTGTAAGGTCAAAATGTATGTTCCATTAAACCTTTTCTGAACAGGACTTCAACAAGTACTGTGTTTAGTATCCCAAACATGTCAGTTTAGAGTGGGTCATTTAGGAAAACAAAACTCCTGTTTCCCTTACAGAACTCATTTTGGTTATAGAGATCCTCAGCCAATGGTTACATTTATGATGAAAACAAAACTGTTCCTGTTACAAATAAGATCAACTGTTGGTTATTGTAAAGAAAACAAAACTGTTCTTTCAGCTAACCCTTTGCCTTCCTTTACTTAAGTGTAATTTTTTAAACCTTTCAGTTTGACATACTGCCTGTCTGTAGTGTCTAATGCTTTAAGTTTTGATTTGGGTTTATGGAATACTCGGTTCAGTGTAAAAAAAAAAAAAAAAAAAAAGTCATATATAAGAATCATTCATGACATGCCTGTGTTGCCAGTTTCCCCTCTTTTCCCTTGAACCCTGAACTGTACATATATCCGCAGTCAGGAGCGAAAAGCTAAAAGACCAACTACTTGTTATTCAGATGAAAATAGAATTTCTGTTTCCTTAGCAACACTGAACTATTGGCAATAATAGTGAAAACAAAATTGATCTTTTTGTGACAAGGACTATCGAATATTGGCTTTGATTATGAAAAGACCTTTTCTGATATAAAGACTATCAACTATTTGCTATTATGATGAACACAAAACTGATGGTTTCGTTACAAAGACTTTGAACTATTGGTTATCATGAGGAAATCAAAACTATCATTTCCAGTACAAAGACTGTCAACTATTGGCTATTATGGTTAATAGCAGCTCTAATGTTTCCTTTACATAGACTTTCAATTACTGGATGTTATGATGAAAACAAAACTGTGTTCATTACAAACACCATCATCTATTGGCTTTCATGATGTACTGTGCTGAGGTTCAGTGGAATTTTCTCAGTTTTGTTTTGATGGGGTTGAAACAGTGTGCAGGGAAGAAAGGAACAATGACCACCTTTAAACCAACTGCTGAGCTTTCATGTATCTGTGTTTGTGTTGATCAGGTCATGATGACTATATGGGTATTGACAGTTGATCTGGAGGTGGTTACACTTCTGTGGATATCTCTTTCTCTGTGTGTGTGTGTGTGTGTGTGTGTCCGAGCGTGCATTTTTTTTCTCCATCTGTGATCTTTATAGCTGACATTTCTGTTCTGATGTTTAATCTTTAACACATGATCTGTACATGGCATATCTAAGACACTAGTTTGCAGGGACCTACTGCTTCAGTTTGCAACCTTGATTCTCTTGCATGTATTCTTGGTGTAACCTGATCTGTTGGTTCAAGTTTTGCTCTGTCTGGGGAGCAGTATTGGGCGGAGACTCTCTGATTCTGTTTTGCTGTGTGGAGAACTGTTAAACTCACTTTGTTACAACATTGACATGGCGTTATAGATTTCTCTGTTGCATAATGTGGGGATTTGAAATGTGTTTGGTTGTGTTTGTGTTTAGAGTGATGCCAGTGTAAGAATACTACTACTATGAGAGAGAGAGAGGGGGGAGATAAAGAGAGAGAGAGAGAGAGAGAGAGAGAGAGAGAATGAATGAATGAATATATGCATGTCTTTTTAATGTTGATTTGTGTGTGTGCTTTAACAATTGCAGTATTTTTGTTTCCTTCTGTATTCTTGTGAATGCTTTGACAAGTGAGTTTTAAGAAACTTGCATCCAAATTCTATGCTCATATTGAAAGTATATAATCAGATTTTGGCTTAATACATTGACCATGTACTGTTTCTCTTCGTTATTGAATTAATAAGTGTGTTGAATGGTACTGGCAAAACAAAAAAAACAACAACAAAAGTTAGCAACCAAGTCAGTACGGAGGGGAAAAAAAAAAGGAAAATGATCTTCAGTATTATTATTTTCCATTGCCCAAGTGGGAAAAAAAAAACCCCGGAGGAAATTAAACAAAATGAAATGATACACAACGCTGTAGTGTAAGAAGGTCCACTTGATTTTTGAAAGGATGTTGCAAAGGTCTGTTGGTAGCAAATATAACCATGTGAAAATGCTGATGACCCCTAATGACCTCATGTCATTGATCGATGTTGCACTGCTTGCATTGAGATGTACCTGGTCATGTGCACTTCTGTGTGTGATAATGAAGAACCCAAATGAAAGATATGATAGTTCATTGGTTAACGAAGAATCAGAATCTGAACATAGCATGAATTGAATATGCATCATGTCTGTCGAGAAGGCTTGGTTCTCACCTGTGTCTATAGGTTTATCTTGCTGTTAAAAAAGATGGTGCTAAAACTATTGAACCAATTTCCATAAAACTTGGTGGTTGAGTGGAATATGGCTCATTGAGAACCAGTGACCTGTTGGTGGGGATCAGTGGTGCATGTTCAGATCAATGGTTTACCCATTACCTGTTGATGGGGATCTGTGGTGCATGTTCAGATCAATTGTTAACCCATTACCTGTTGGTGGGGATCTGTGGTGCATGTTCAGATCAATGGTTAACCCATTACCTGTTGGTGGAGATCTGTGGTGCATGTTCAGATCAATGGTTAACCCATTACCTGTTGGTGGGGATCTGTGGTGCATGTTCTGATCAATGGTTGACCCATTACCTGTTGATGGGGATCTATGGTGCATGTTCAGATCAATGGTTAACCCATTACCTGTTGGTGGGGATCTGTGGTGCATGTTCAGATCAATGGTTGACCATTTACCTTTTGGTGGGGATCTGTGGTGCATGTTCAGATCAATGGTTAACCCATTACCTGTTGGTGGGGATCTGTGGTGCATGTTCAGATCAATGGTTAACCCATTACCTGCTGGTGGGGATCAGTGGTGCATGTTCAGATCAATGGTTAACCCTTTACCTGTTGATGGGGATCTGTGGTGCATGTTCAGATCAATGGTTAACCCATTACCTGTTGGTGGGGATCTGTGGTGCATGTTCAGATCAATGGTTGACCCATTACCTGTTGGTGGGGTTCTGTGGTGCATGTTCAGATCAATGGTTAACCAATTACCTGTTGGTGAAGATCAGTGGTGCATGTTCAGATCAATGGTTAACCCTTTACGTGTTGGTGGGGATCTGTGGTGCATGTTTAGATCAATGGTTAAGCCTTTACCTGTTGGTGGGGATCAGTGGTGCATGTTCAGATGAATGGTCAACCCATTACCTGTTGGTGAAGATCAGTGGTGCATGTTCAGATCAATGGTTAACCCTTTACCTGTTGGTGGGGATCAGTGGTGCATGTTCAGATCAATGGTTAACCCATTACCTGCTGGTGGGGATCTGTGGTGCATGGATCAGTAGTGAACCCATTACTTGTTAGTTGTGATCTGTGATGCATGTTCAGATCAATGGTTAACCCATTACCTGTTGGTGGGCATTTGTGGTGCATGTTCAGATCAATGATGAACCCATTACATGTTGGTGGGGTCTGTGGTGCATGTTAAAGTCCAAGTGTAGATCCAGGATCTGTTTGACTTGGGTGGAGGTCTGCACTCTCCTGAGTACCCTTTGCATTTCATGTACGTTGAGTTTGGCTTCTTACCAAAGAAACAACCATGTTCATTTGGTTTCTTACCAAAGAAACAACCATGTTCACAGTAAGCTGGTGCTGCTTTTGTCCTACTTACTCTGTCTTTAACTTTTGAAAAAAGTTTAGTTGATTTTAGAATATCAATGGCATGCCCAAAACACTTTATGATGATAAACGTTATATAAGCTAAAGGGGTTGTATAATATTTGTGCTTTGTTCCATATCTGGTAGAGATTGAAACCAACATTTCTTCTGCGGTTGATCACAGAAGTCGACCACTCGAGACAAGACCCCCAGAGAGGCACCAGCCAAGCCTCAGCAGCCTGAGGCAGGTGATGGAGCTGCTGCTGCTGCTGCCGCTGCCGCTGCTGGCACCACCACGCCCCAGCACCCTCATCTGGAACTCCCACCCACACCCCTAAGCGTGTGGTGTCTCCCACCCCAGGAGCAGACGAGGACGGAGGCAGCACAGTCCCTGCGATGCGCCCTACCCTGAGCGCGGCTGAAAAAACTCCAAGTTCCGCGGAAAAAGCCCCGGGGGATATCAGTGCCGAGGAGTACAAAGCAAGGCTGGCAGAGAAACGTCGCCAGGCAAGGGAGAAAGCGGAGAGGGAAGCGGAAGAGGAGAGGAAGCGTCAGGAAGAACTGGCGTAAGTGTCTGGCTTTCTGTTCTGGTTTTCTGCTGTGGGAATCTGGGATTAAAGAAAATATAAACAGAAAGTTGAGGAAGTACAATGTCTCCTTCAGCTCTTCATTTTATCCCCCCACTGCTTCTTCTTCCCCTCTCACCTCTCCTTTAGTGTTCCTTCCTCGGATCTCTTTCTTCCCCTTCTTATCTCCCTTTCTTATTACCTTTCCATCACCTCATGCCCCTACTGGTATATATATATATATATATATCAGGGCTACCATTTGTACTGACAGACAGGGGGTCCCAGGGACTCCTTCACTGGTGCTATAGAGGGTCCCAGAGGGGGTATAGAGAGTCCCCATGAACAAAATTAACCAATACAGAAAATGTAGTATTTCTTGCTTTTTTAACCCTTTGCTGGGCACAGCATGGCAGTTTGTTTACTTCCTGCAGGGCAGAGAAAATGGCTGAAATGGGCGTGTCTGTGGGTGTTTGTGTTCAAAACGCAATATCTTTGGAAAGAAAGCATGGATTTCATTCAAATAAGATGTAAAACATGCAGAATTAAATAAAGAATGATATACTTCCTACCTGGTGTTGATTTCTTCTTTCTTTTTGAATGACTCGTCAGCAATCCACAACCAGATCACACAAACAGTTCACTATTTACACTATGTACAGTTCAGTACTTCACTGCAAGTCACTCAGCTCAAGGCCATAACTTTATTTATTCCTGGCACCCCTAGCCTGTCATCAGTTGACCAGTACATCTCTTCTAGTGGTAATGAGTGAATTCCCATCAGAATCTGAAGGCCAAAATACGCTCTGATTTCTGCTGGTGTGACTTCAGTCCACAAAGGATCGCCTTGCGGTTTTGTGGCGATCTTGACACGTGCATACTGGTTGGTTTGCTCAGCAATTGTTGTAAACATTTCTGGGACAAACAACTGATAAAAAAAATCAATCTGAGTACCATTCTCAGCCTGAAAACCATCGATATTTACTCCACTTTGGGCAGTAAACGCCTCAACATCGAACAGTCGTGTTTGCCGACTCCAGCCGAACTGATCACGATCGTCGTCGAAATCGTCGTCCCTATCACTCCAGTCACTCAAATCCGATGTGTGCACACTGCTAACATCCGCACGAAACCCAAAAAACTCCTCCTCACTCTCAGAATCGGTGAACGGATCCATCTTGAAAATCGCCGAACTTTTTCTATCGCACCACGTGTTGAAATTTGCCTTGTTTACTACTCAATGCAAAGCCACAAGTGAAAGAAAGTGGGACAGGAAGTGGCGGAAGTCTCGTGGCTTTAATTGAACGAGATTTGGCGCGAGATTTACGGAAACTTCCATGTATGGAAGTTACGAAGATGACCGAACATTAGCAGACGCTTTCGGACGTTTTGCCCATCGGCATGAACGGACGCTTTCGGCCGCTGTGCTTGATAATCTGAACATTTCAGAAAAAATGAATCTCTCTCTCTCTCTCTCTCTCTCTGAAAACATTTCTTTAAAAAAAACATTTCTTGTTAGGTGGTGTTGCTGTAGATATTTCTTTAGGAATCGACGATTCACTGTCTGTAGCATCTTCAGAAGACGTTTCTTTGCGTTTTTTAGGAGCGCCCAACCACTGAAGCAATGACATATTTGCGAGATGCGATAGCCGTAAACTTCCTTTCTGCTTCGTTCGCCTAGGCTTGTGCACGCGATTGTTACAACTTGTGAGTCATCGAATTGGTTAATTAGTTGCGGCGGGCGCCACAGTCTGAATAAGTCAGCCGGTCGACTGAGTAACCGTTCAGTGACGTGGGCCACAAGGCGAGCCTATCAGTGTTTACGCAGCTTCTCGGCTTACTGTACTTTCGCGGGCACACGCTGTCCTGAATTTGACGGCAGGCAATCGCGCGCGAAGCTTGTGGTGTGCTCAGCTTTGATCACTGACTGCTGCACGTTTTGGGGTTTGCCTGATTTTGTAGTGCGTCCCGCAGGACTCGCTACACGTTTTGTCAGTGCGTCCTTTTCGCTCATAGTGCGTCATGGACGCACATATGTGCGTCATTGGGAGCCCTGTATATTATGGTAAGGATTAACTGGGAGAATGATGAAGTAATGTGGTATACACTCTTTTTCTGCTCATACTTCTAACATAACGTCTTCTTGATAATTGACGCTGATCTTCTCTGCATTCAGACGCCAAGAAGAGGAGAGACTACGTCGGGAAGAGGAAGAGCAGCGACGCCAAGACGAGGAGGCCATGAGACTGGCAGAAGAGGCCAGGAAGGCGGAGGAGGAACGCCTGCAGAAAGCGATTGAGGCGGAGGAAGCCCGCAAAGCAGAGGAGGCTGCCAGACTGGAGCAAGAGAGACTGGCGGTATGAGCGTGTTGAAAGACATTCCTGTTAACGGTCAAGACATTCCTGTTAACCCCACTAGTACCACTTGCAGTGGAACATTACTTTGTCCAGTCCAGTGCATTCAACAGTTGCTATTTTTTCATGCTGGCAAACTTAAAACACCTTAAGTGTTTTTTTTTTTGTTGCTATCTTTTGTAAAATAAAGAAGGATTTTAACCTCTTTTTTTTTTATAAATCGTATTGAAATTTGTCTTCATCATGCTTTGAAGTGGTTGCAGTCTTGCAGTAGTTTCCCTTTGGGTAAGACGCAACAGTGGGACACAGGCACTGAACCATTTTGTGGCAGTAGTGGGAAATTGGTACTGAAAGGTTCAGGATTCTGTGTGCCGTTTTGTTTTGGCACCATGCAGCAAGAGGGGTTATTTTAAAGATCTGAAGGCCATTTGCAGGCTTCCTAATAGAACAGTCTTACTCAGTTTTTATCCTATCAAATCAGACAACGTCCAAGTCTTGTGAATGAGTTTCTTATATATATGGGATGTAATGAAACGCAGAAGGGACCTTCATAAGTCATGCAAGGCAAGGTGAAAGGAAATGTCAAGGCTAATTTTTTTCTCCTCAGGTCAGACACTCTGGCATTTGGCAGTGGCAGTGTTGCATGTAAAGCGACATTGGGAGGCCAGGCTCATGATAGGAACGCAGTGGTCTGCTCTTACCATAGGCCCTCTCCTACCTGCTGCCCTGATCGTTTCTTCTCCTGACCCCCTTCACATTCCCTGCTGTCCATATATCTGCTGCCATCCCTCTCTCTGTCTCTGTCTTTTTCTTCATTTACCTTTCCACTTGATTTTTTTGTTCTTCTGACACGACCAGATGTTATCAAAGAATACAGGTTTTGTTCTACGGTTTGTGAAGCATCCTTGGAGATGATGTCATGGTTATGTCCCACAACGGTGGTTCATGGTGACTGAAAATCAAGGGAAAGGTATTGGGAAAGAAAATCATACTTTTCAACCAGCTGTTTATGATGTAGTGGCTCACAGTGTGTGCGTATGTGTGAGCATAGAGATTTTTTATTTGAGTCCCATCATGTGTGTCAGAGTTGTTGGCCCTGCTCTGTTTCCTGAAGTTGTGTGCTAGGGGCTTAAATGGCCATGCTGGAATCACAAACTGAAGTTTCATCAACTTAAAATGGGTGTATCTCTGAAAGTGTGCCTCAGGTATCCTGTCGAACACTGCAGGTCTCTGTATCTCCAAGACCTGGTTTGCCATGGGATGTATTGAGATGAAGTGAAGAGTGAGCCCTGTCATGGAGTCTGGGACAGGAATGGAACTCCGCAGCGTTATTGTGATTATTGATCATCATGAACAGAGAAAGTCACAAAGTCTGTAGTCTTTCATATCCTGCTCTCTTGGTGACCAGGTTTTGATTTTCTCACTTCATCAATGCTCGTTTGGAGTTTGTGACAAAGGCTGTGGTACCCCCAAGTTCATGCAGAATGTCGTTGGATGGATGTGTTGGCTCTCCAAGAAGGGAACGCTCACTTCTGCTGGTTCTGTGACTAGGGGGTGATTGTTTTCTGGAGGTTTCTTACAGATGATGATGTCCTGCTTGTATTTGATCAGATCTGACTCCTCTGAAGACCACCAAAGTCACTTGGAGGCAGTGGTACTCTGATGGGTTGCTGCATGACTTGATGTTGGTTGCTTCCTGTGAACTGCTTGTGCCGAGAGCCGCAACAAGATGAACCTGAGTGTGGCTGTGTGTTGGGGAGGTGGAGGGAGAAGTGAGGAAGTAATACTTGTCAACGTGAGACAGCTGAAGAACAAAAAAGAAATAAATTCAGTGTTATGGGGATGGGTGTATAATGGCCAGCTGGACTGGTGTGAAAGCTGCTGGTCCTGCACTGGGTGTCTGGCTTGGGGTTTTTTTAGTCAGAGAGATCCCCAGTGAACTGTCTTGTGATCATTGTCTCTTTGGTGATTAGGATTGTAATAAAAATTGCGATCTCATTATTTGTGAAATTGTAAACCATGCATGCACACACACACACACACACACACACACACACACACACACACACACACACACACACACACACACACACACACACACACACACAATTTGACAGGAAGTAAATTTGAGTTTTGATTAGAGTTGACACGGATCCAGTGTCATTGTTGACTTGATTGACAGAAAGAGGAGGCAGAGAAGAAAGCGAAAGAGGAAGCTGAACGACTGGAGCAAGAGAAACAAGAAAAGGCACGCCGTGAGGAAGAAGAAAGACAGGAACGAAAGAAGGTGAGTTGTTGACAGTGCCAAAATCTCTGCACTTTCTCAACCATTTCTGTGAAGGATGAGTTGTCAATCTGGCCGGTCACTTGTCATCATTAGAAGTGATGTTAGTCTGATCTTAAAAGGAAAAAAGAAAAAGGAAAATAAACAAAGGGAAACAAAAACAGCAGCCTGGGAATTTTGAAGGAAATTGTCTTTTACTGATTTAAAACACAAACACAAAAATCTACAACACTTGAAATCTGGTGTATACACTCTTTAGAGGTGTGTTATGCTTCCTTGCTTTTGTACAAAAGCTATTGTAGAAAACATACATTAACAAACTCGTTTTCATTTGGAATATCAGCTGTTCAATAATTGAAATTTGCACTTTTTTCACTGAGCTTTTTACTTTGCATTTTTGGTGTGCTCTTTTTGACTGCAGATGCTGTTAACATAATGATAGGTGAATATTTAGTCACAAAATTATGATGATTATAAAGTGCCTTGATATGTTCGAAAATGTCTAGTGTTTGCTGTTTTTAGGATGAAATTAATGTCAATCGCTGTCAAGGATTGGCACTGATGTTTACTGAGAATTGGAGAAACTGGCAGGCATGCTCTCTCTGTCTCTGTCTCTGTCTCTATCTTCTCTCTCTCTCTCTCTCTCTCTCTCTCTCTCTCGCACGCACAACACACACACACACACACACAGGAGGGCAGGATGTAAAAAAGCTGTATCGCTTACTCTTTTACCCTCATTAAAGATCATTTTGACTTTGACTTTGACTTTGACACACACACACACACACACACACACACACACACACACACACATGGTCATGGGTACAAAGTGCAATAGGTTTTCCTTTGATATTGTGATTACTCAGAAGCGAAAAGAAAGGATTATTGGCTCCCTGAATTTGACACCTTTGGCAGCAGCCTAGAGCAGTGAAAGATGACCAGACTCTGTGTGTTTCAGAGACTTGAAATGATCATGAAGAGAGTGAAGACGGAGAGCCCTGCAGAGGGAGCCACCAAGGTCAGTATTAAGGTCACAGGACTGGCTTGTCGCTCGCTTTTCACTCTGTGTTTCTGTTGGAATAGATCTGAAGATGGAGGATTGTTGAATTGAAAGGATTTTGTTGAAGATGAACACCAACGCCTGAGATTGAAATGAAAATGTTCTTGCTGTGAAACTTTTATGCAGGGTTGAGAAAAGTTTTGAGAAACTGAATACCCTTCTTGGAGCCTTAAAAGATAGTAGAAAATGACTTTGGTTTGTTAACATTTGTAAATTTTATGTTGCTCCCCTCAAAAAGGAAAAAAAAGGAAGAGAAGAGATCTTGTAGTTATTCAAGTGAATTCAGATTTCAGCAAGGATTTTGAGATGGCCTACTTTTTTTTTTATAGTATTTTTAGCTGGCTAGAAATATTTTAGCCAAATTGTGATGGGTGAATTTGGCTTTTATTGAGTGAAGGAGATAGCTCCAACACTGAATTAAAGGTAAGGTTATGCACAAGTGTTTGTTTTTAATATATATATGATTTATAAACCGTGTTCAGTGTTTATTGGGTTTGGAAACTTAGTTCAATTATGTCTGATAAGTTTGCAAATTTTGTGCTTTTTGAAAACATTTTTGAAGTACAACCCCCTTGTTCAAAATCTTGGTTTACAGAGTAGTTTGAAAGTCAAATCATGATTAGTTCTCACTGTTGTTTTTGCTTGTTGCATTCATAGATGTATCTATGATTCAGGGAAGATGATAAAGAAAGAGCAGCTGTTGTATGATACTGTGTGATAACTGTGTGACAGGATGGTCCACCCAAGTCTGTGACCAGCTCCCCAGCCAAGAGCATCACCTCCACGGCCTCCAGCGATGTCTCTCCCACTGAACCAGACAACAAGACGGTTCAGGCCATGGCGGCTGAGTCAGCAGCAGCCGGGGTGGGCGGTCAGTCCACCACACAAGACACGCCTGCTCAGGAGGAGTCGGAACTGCAGGACAGAGGTGTGGCCGAAGAGGAGGTGAGCAGGTCCCCAGTGCCCTCGGGCTCACCCATCACGACTTTGGATCAGCAGACAGCCCAAGGGGATTTAGAACAAGATAAGCCAGCTGAGCTGATGGAGAAACCTGGAGTAGCCGAAGGAACGCAGCCTGCAGAGGTGGTACCTGACCAGGTCTCGTCCATGCCTAGTTCCCCGGTACCCCCCATGGAGGGTGGGACGGAGAGGCCCAAGTTCAAGTCCCCTCTGCTGCAGAAGCTGGTGGAGGGCAAAGATGATGGTGGTTCCACCACCGCTTCGGGTCCCAGGTTCAAATCCCCACTGCTGCAGAACCTGCTGGGCAAGACCAAGATGCGCTCCATGGGCTCCTCCCAGGAGCACTGTGTGAGCGATCCTAACCTGGCGGGGATGGAGAGCGGCACCAGGGAGCAGGGTGATGGAGACATTCAGGCTGCTCCGTTGATCAGTGGCGTCATGTCGTCCAGCATGGTGGAGATGGGCACAAGTGATTCCAGCCAAAAGGAAGTGAGAAACAATAATGAGGAGAAGGATGTTGACACCAGTGAGGAATCTTCCTCTTCTCATTCCTCCCCCAGTCGGGTGTCGAGCAAACATATAGTTTCCAACGGCAACGAAGACATCTCTATAGCCGTGTCAGCACGTAGCCATGAAGATGTCAGCTCTATCGTCCAACCGGAACCAATGGAGATTTCGACTCCTATGGAGTCCTCTGCAACCCCTGCCATCATGGCGGCCAGCGCAGCCTCTTTCTGGAGTGAGCAGGACAGTGGGGTGGTGTTGGGGTCAGATGAACTTCATTCTGCTGCCCCTTCAGGCGTACTCCAGGTGTCCTTGAATGGTCACGGTCCAGCTCGTCTTGCACACAGTCAGGACTTGGAGGACTCAAGGTAAGGATTTCCTGTATATCATCACGACATCAGTTCTCTCTTTTTGACTCGCCCCATCACTCTCATTGCCGTACTTTTTGGGGTAAGGTTGACTAGCAAGACCAGGCCAAAGATTTAGCAGTCAGTTAAGATCAGAGTGAGCTGCTCTTCATGGCCGTATCACTGAGAACCATCAGGTGTGAGTTCAATTTTCATGTTCTTTTCAAGACATGCAAACTGTGTTCTGTCTGCCAAAATGACTGTGTTTTTACCCATGTCTACTGGTTCATGTGTCTTGCAGCGATATAGAAAAGAACCCACAAAACTGATTTCAACAGATATTGTTGGACAGATGGAAAGTGGCTTGAAGATGAACCAGTGAAGTTTGGTGCAGATCTGTTGTGTGTGGATTGGGATCAGCAGGGAAAGGGGGTGGGGGGTGGGGGCGGCAGTTCCTGGATTTGTTTAGCAAGATTCGGCCTAGACTACCAAATCAGCTGACAGCTCAAGTTGATGGAACGATAGTCTGTGGCCAAAGGATTCCCCCATTACTTCTGAGAGCAGATCATTGTGCATGTCTGGATCAAACAAAGGAGTTAGGATCTCATCCACTGTATAGTTGCTTACAAACAAGAAAAATTTAGAAAAGAGGATGTTAAAAAAAAAAGGGACAATCAAGGGACAAAGCAGTGGTCAGGAAGTGAGTATTGTGGTCTGTTTCAGAGCAGGTGTTCCATTAATTGGTAGATATATCCGCCAAGAAAGTGGACAGCACTTGACGAAAATTTTCCATTAGGGTAGATTATTGCCCATCATGGTCTGGAGGGCTTGTAGTTCTGTGGGTGCGATTACCAAAGTTTGCAGTGCTTGCCAGTCACAGCAAGTCACTTGACTAAAGCAGCAAATGAACACAGGCAAGTATTGTACTCTGATTATGAAGAACTTGAAATAGCGATGTGATTTTGGTGGAAGGATCATGGCGTGTCTCTGCTTTTCTTTTGCCACAAAGTTGCAGATTTTCCTGTGACCTGTCATAGGAATCTTATGGATTCAGTGGAATGCAACATAAGCCCTCTTTAATCCGTTACATTTCATGAGATCTTCATCACAGTCAGGTGCCTGTCTACATGTAGCGGTCATCTACTTGGACATCCTGAGTTCAATACATTATCGCAGCACTTGGCGCTGTTACTGTCTTCTCTCTCCCTCCCCGTCTTCCCAGCAGATAGTCTTGGTGATTCTCCATTGAGCGTATCTTTGTTAACCTCTTCCCTGCTTGCCCCGCGTCTATTACGGGGTCGTTTTCATGATCTTGTACGCCCATAATCGTGTCTATTACGGGGTACTTATTATAAAAACATTTGATTATGTATCATATTAATGACCAGCAAAATCAAATTATTATGATACCACATCATAGCACAGGGTATAAGAAAAAACATGCAAAAAATCTAAGAGATATCTCAATAAATTAAAAAGTAGTGAACAGATGAGTGAACCTACTGCAATTTGGCCCCAGCACTCAGCAATGCGGAAGAGCTCTTATACTGTGGCAGGGAATGGGTTAGATGCAGAGATTTTTCTGTTGTTTTTTTTGTTTTTTTTGTATATATTTCAGTGTCTACACTCGAAGGTTCAGTGCTAAGCGATGCCAGACTCTTCGAAGGTCCAGTGCTAAGCGATGCCAGACTCTTACAGCATTTTCACAGAACAATGGAATATGACCAAAGTAATTCTGCAGCTTG
The DNA here is from genome assembly GCA_018398815.1 of Conus ventricosus. Classification (NCBI taxonomy): domain Eukaryota; kingdom Metazoa; phylum Mollusca; class Gastropoda; order Neogastropoda; family Conidae; genus Conus; species Conus ventricosus. The sequence continues at coordinate 55,681,925 of CM031610.1, read as the reverse complement.
CGACCTGCAATCTCTTTAATGGAAACGATGCAGTATACAAACGGGTATTAAAGTAAAAGAACTGCCGTATCGGCCAGAATGTGATGGACTGGTTCAGATTCCATGAGGGCTTTTTTGTTTTGTTTTTTTGTTTAGATACTGGTCTCCTTTAAATAAAAAGTATGTACTCAGTTTTTAGAGCAGTTCCAGTGTTGAAGTGTTTAATAGTCACAAGGAAACAAAGCTGCACGATCAGAGAAATGACTAGCAGAAACATAAAAAATGGACTTATTGACTGGCTGTTCTTTTGGTTTTTTTTCTTTAAGCAGCCCATCAGTTCCACCTTTTTTTCATTCTCACTATCAATTATTTGGCAACGGATTCTGACTAGTGGTGGGTAAAAAAGAAAAAATAATAAAAAAAGGAATAAATGCTATCCATTTGTGTCAAGGTTACATACATACATTGTACAGTTTTTCTAACAGTGTAAAATCACTTGAACTGAATGTAAACATTTGCTACCCGCTTTTAAATGTATGGTATATCTGTAAAGACATGCATTTATTTTATTACTGTTTGTGAGGATGAATCAGAAACAAACCAAAATATTATGTGTACAACAATGGGAAGAAACTCTAAAATTTAGGGAGTTTGACAGCAGAAGCTCCCATATATGAGTGTTCAGCACCCAATTCCATACACTGGCGGGGTCAGGCCACATCTAGTCATGACCCTACTTCATTTCCTTTTTTTGTGTTTATAATCGTCATTTCTTCAAATTTGTAATGTTCATCCTAGGTTTTCTCTCTTTTTTCCCCCCATGTTCATCTTTCTCTCACCCAACGTCTGTATGCTCTACTCAGTTTTGGATACAGGTGACCAGAAAGTTGTTAATGCCAAATCTACCTGTATTTGGAGCTGACTCAACTATACTATCCCATACAAATTAATCAGATTTATCCTTCTCAAGTTCTAGAGGAGCAAGTTCTGTTATAAAAGTGTTGGGGCTGACTCCACCTGAGTAGTGCTGAAGTTTCTCCTTTCCTTTTATTAGGTTCAGGTTATGGTAGCTCAAGGCTCTCCAACTTCAGCATGTCAGAATGTCTTTCATACTCTTCTCACATGTATCGTAACAGGAGCCAGTTGAGAATAGAAGCCCAGTTATTCTGTATACTCATCCAGCGTAGTATAATGGGGTGATTTGGTGTTTGTCATGATTGGCAACCTTGCTTGAGATAGTGAGAATGATTTTATTTTGGAGGTGAGGAACTTTTGCACAGTGAGTCTGAGAGTGTGGTTCACACTGAGGGCTGTTTTGGGTGATGTGATGGCTACTGGTTGGTTGTGGCTCCTCCCTGGTGGTAGAGGATGTTCATTGTTGTGATTGCCTTGCAGGTGACTTAGCTCTCCTCACAGTATGCATTTCTGCTGCTCTCCTCACAGTATGCGTTTCTGCCTGTCTGTCACTTCTTTCCACATTGTTCTCTACGGATATCCTCATCTGCATGCGTGCTTTTTGGTTAGAGTTGGCCTCTTATCACTCCAACCCCATTCCAGTCCATATCCTTACTTTTGTGGTTTGTATCCTTCATTTTTACCTCGCAGCTTTGTTTTGATAAGGTTGTTTTGATAATACTGTTCTGATATTTACTGTGAAGGCTTGCCTTATACTTTTTGGCTTGGGTCCTTTGGTTTTGAGTTACTGTATAGTCAGGGCACTGTCTCTGTTGCAATGATTTGCATTTTATTACACTACAGTCTCACAGTCTGATAAATGGCAGTAAAGGTTATTTTCCCTTTTCCCATTTTTTTCTGTGTTTTTTTTTAAATAGAAAATTCACCTATATGTACAATTAAAGTAGTCTCTTTATCCAAGTTTCTCTGAATATCCGGAGAACAACCCAGGATGTGTCAGTCACTCAGTGTCACGTCCTTCTGTTGTTGTCTGGGAGCACAGAGTTGTTTCTTCAGCACAGAGTTTGTTTCTTCAGAAGTTCAGGAAAATCAAGATAACTTGGACTGGTTAATGCATTACTTCTACTGTAACTGAATATGTAATTAGATTAAAGCAAAGATTAGTTGGGTATATAAGAAAGTTTTTTTTTATAAAGGGGAAAAGAAATTACAATTGTAAGCAACCTGTAAACAACTGAAGCAGAAATTCTATGATATATACATATTCATATTGCTTTTCCAGCACCTCCCTTTCCCTCTCCGACCTGCCCCCTCCTTCACACCATCCAAGAGTAATTTGGAAGAACAGCACAACACACACACATCACTGTCACACCACAACGCCCACTTTTACTTCAGTCCACTCCCTCGAACAGGAAGGCATTCACAAAGTCCAAAGTGAACAAAAGAGGCTGTACAGTACAGTGACTGTGACTGTGAGTCATACTTTCGCTTCTCATTGTTGACGACCCATTTGTTGAACCCACTTGTCTGACGCCCTAGATGGATATGACACAAGCTGTGACCATTCATCACTTTTTTTGTAATGACTTGTGAGTTGACTTCAACGCGGTGTCAGCCCTGATAGGGCCCTTTGCAGTCGGCTGGGCTATGATTGTATGAACATCATTACCTTACCTTACCGCTCCTCATCCGCTTCCCCCCCCCTTTTTTTTTAAAATTCATGTTCTGTCCCCATCCCTTCTCTTTGCAAAGGTCAGCTCAGACAGTGTAAGCTGTATGTTGCTCAACTCTGACTTTTTGCATTGTCAGTCCACCCCTCTCAAGCTTATTCCTTTGTGTTGACATAGTGTCATTTTCTGTCTGTTGGAGAGCTCAGCAGCATCAGCTGCCCTAAATCTTGGTTTGCTGCACCAGTGCTCACTTCTTTTTAATGCCTCTAACATCAAGCTGTGGTTTTTTTTTGTTTGTTTGTTGCCATTTTGAAAGCAGAGACTGAGAGTGGCACTGGATTAACACATGTTATGGACTGTCCATTTGTATTGTGATTGAATATTGCTGCTCATGAATAATCTGATCAGATTATTGATTAAGCTTTGTCCAAGGGTGTGGGGAACCCCCTGGTCTAACACAGGGTTAGGGACATTCCTGCAGTGACGAGGAAAGATTTTTTTCAGTCCAGGGAAACTTCAAGTGGCCCAGAACAGGAGAGAACTATCTACCCTTTGAGCTGAATGGCACATAAAGAAACAGCCAAGTGAACAAAATTGCAAGCTCGAAAAAGAAAAAGAAGCATTCTTGTTAGAATAGGGGAAAAACACACACAAAAAACCCATTCATTTGCTCGTCTTCTCTTGGAGTCGTATAGCACTAGACTCCGCTTGTCGTGCTTTATTTATTTACTCTTTTCACTTTTTTTCTTCACATGCACACATGTACACACACACACACACGCACACACACACAAAAGCACTCTCACACCCTGAAGACGCACGTTCATGCGCATGCGCGCGCACACACACACACACACACATGCACACACAACACACACACACACACACACACACACCAGTCTGTCAGATTTTATCAGCACTGCATAAAAACAGGTTTGAAGGGTACAATGAAACAGGTAATAGATGATGTCTAGAAATCTGCAAGGGAGGTAATTTGTGTTCGAGCTCATAGATATACTCAGAGAGAGAGACCCTGCTGTTGGCATGCGACAGATGGTGTTGGTAGGCATGTCCAAAGCAGTTTCAGCCATTTCAGTGGGCTAAAAAGTTCAGTCAGGGAAAGAAAACGACAAAACAGGGGCGTGAAATGGTGTGCATTTGTAATGCCGAGCGGACATTCTAATCATGATTTTAGTGTGTGCCTCACCTCAATTTAGTGTGTGCCTCAAATCAGATATTTGACTCCCTTGACCTGTTTGTGTGCCCCATAAACTGAGAAAAAAGGTAGTTATTTGCTTTACGAAGACATGTATTATCTTCCTCCCATTTTTTTTTTTTCAAGGAAGAGGTCTGTTCCATTGATCTGCCATGTGACAGGTGTAAGAACTTGTTAGGTCAGGCACCCCCAGAGGGTCAGTCATTTATACCTAGTACTCTCTGGTAGAGAAGATTTTTTTTTCCCCATGGGTTTAGAATAATGAACTCAAAGACTGAAAGAGGGAAAAAAGGGCTGATATTTGCTAGAAATATATCTCAACCATTTCTCATGGCATTCTTCAGTCCAGTGATGAAAACTGAGCTGGCTGTCTTAAAGTTTGTTGGTAGTAGAGGCAAGTTTTGTCTAGTAATTGATTATAAACAGGTTGTAAGTCATCAGATGAGTGCTATCTTGGGATTGTTCACATACAGCACATTTTGAATATGTAACATGTTCACTGAGTCTAGTTTCCTTCCAGTGTTCACACACTGCCGTTTTCCTTGTATTCTATGAGGACAAATAAAATATTTGTGTTTAGTCAGTGAATCTAACATGCTAATAAATCTGCTGTGCATGAATATAAGTAAGAAATCAGCCACTTGACTGACCTGCAACAGAGATAAATGCTTGATTGAGAACTTGCCTTCACAAACGGGAAAACCGTAAAGCCATGGAAATTTATAAGAAATGCTGAAATAGGGACAAGGGTTCTGACCTTCTACCTGCCAGTAACCCACTACTGTGTATGATACTCACTTCAGCTGTTTATTATCTGAGAAAATAAACAATTCATCGTCACTGTAATAATCATCATCATCATCATCATCATCATCTCTCTCTCTGTATGTGTGCATGTGTTTGGAACTGTGGGTGTGTGTAGTGTATGACAATTGATATCAATTGCAGTATGATGGAGGAAACTTGTTTAGTTTCATATCACACATCCCCACCTTGCTGTTGAAAAGCGCTAACTATATTTGCCCCATTTCTGACTGTTATCCAAACAAATGTGTCCTTGTGATTTTGGTAGTCTCGAAGAAAAGTCCCAAAAAACACATAAACATAAAAACACCAGTGCATACTGTAAAAGTGACACAGCTTATTTGTTTTATGTGCAGAACTCCATTAAATGCTTTGAATTGAGGAAATGATATTGTAAACTAACTTTTATTTCTGTTTTTTTAGGTTAATTTAAGATAGACATCTTGCAGCAGAATTTTACAGTCATAACCTCTTAAACTTTTTGGAGGGAAGGACACAGTGGAGGCAGCTGCTATCAGCTTGAACCTAATTAAATAGGATGTTTGTGCAAGTCACCAAAGTGACGAACGATGTGCAATGTTATTCCTGTTTCATTAGCTGTTTGTCTTGCACCAGGATTTTGAAAAGAGGTCACTTATAGGGCAATGTGAGCTTCAGTTGTATCTTTTAATACAGTTAACCCTTTTCTTTGCACGATGTGAGACACAAACATTTTACAGCGGAGTCCATGAAGATCCTGTTCAGGGATGTCCCGCCAGACGTGATCCTTGAGTTTTTGAGAGAGATTAACATTTTTCATCTGATTTAAGATTTTACGGAAGAAAGATTTTTAACGAAGTTTCTGGTACGTTTCTAGACGATGTCATTTACTGAGATGTATGAAAGGTTTTCTTTTTTTCCAAATGACTGGTGAGTTGATTTTAACGTGGTGACAGCCCTGATGTGGCCCTTTGGGGGTCGGCTGGGCTATAAGTAACATTATCTTATCTTATCTTATCCTAACCCTTTTCTTGCTAATAGCTCACATGAAGTCATGTACAGTACCTTTGCAGCATGGGTAGTTTCTCATTTTTCTCTTTACCAAAATTTGTAAACTTTCATCAGGCAGTGGTTCACAAGGAGTATGAAACCATTTCTTACTAAAGTTGCAGGCACTTGCGAACATATATATGAATGCATGCACACACTCACACACAAAGAGATGCATATGCACACACACAAATGCATGCACACATGAACGCAAAAGCACACAATCATGAAGACTCAAGCACACACACACACACACACACACACACACACACACACACACACACACATACTCTGAGTCTGTTCACGTTTATTGCTTTTAATCTCTAAAAAGAAACCTCATCACCGACCCTCCCTTCTCCTTGCCAGGTTCTAAGTAGCAGTAGTACTTGAAAGACAACATGCTGTACGCCTCTGGGGCATCACCTCTTTCTGAAGATTGAATGTCTGCTTGCCAGTGGATCTCTTTGTAAACATTTCTCCGCTTTCCATTATAATCCATGGGTGAAACCTTTCCTTGTTTAGATTGAACCCTTAGTTTAGGGGGCGTGTATCTATTTTCACAAATGAGTATAAAATGTGTATCATGTACTTACAAAATATCCACTTTTTTGTTGATAAAGTTATAGACAAAACAAAACCAACTGCAGATACAGAATACACATGTTTTATTGCGTGCAGTTCTCTGCGTTAATTTGTTTGCAAGCAGTATACAAATTCCCTCTGTCGACTGGAATTAAAAGTAGTTTGAACTCTTCAGTTGGCCTTCAATTGAGCCTCTTCAGTTGGCCTTCAAATTGATCTCTTCACAATGTTCAGTTTGGGCACATGCCAATGTTCACTGCATGGGATGTTTCAGGACTATGCCCCAAAGAACTTACTGGGGGAGTGGTTTGGAACAGGGTGGTGGGTATTGTGGCTCAGGTTCAGAATCGCTTCTTCTTCTTCCTAAAATACTGGTTCACTCAAAAACGAGTAGGTCACCAGCGCGCATGTTAAAAAGTAAAATAAAATAACATAAAATAGTGCGACTCAGACTGTTGGCCCCTGGAGCAAATTTGGCAACAAGGGTCGCACTCGATATTCAAGAAGTTAAAAGCAATGGCCAAATTCAGGCCCAGTTAACAGTAAAATATTTGGGGAAGTAAAAAATAGAAAAACATCAATATGCAGATCTCAAAACTGTTGTATCAATTTGTTTTTTAAAAGAGATTGCATTTGTGGCAATCTTGATGGCACCCGGCAGTGAGTTCCACAGCCGTACAGAACTGGGGTAAAAAGAATGTAAGTGGCTGTCAATATTTGATGCAGGTATGGTATAACACTGACCGCCACTCCTGGTGCTACTTTTATTCAATACTAGTTGTTCCATTGGAATATCAATTACTTTAGCTCTGCCTTTGAAAAAGGTGTTAAGTTTAATAAAAGCTCTTCTCTCTTCTAAGGGTTTCCATTCTAATTTCCTCATGTTCTTCCTAGTATTCCCCTTTTCTCTGATGTGGTTCCCTGTTACGAACCGTGCTGCTCTCTTCTGAATCTTTTCAAGGTTATCAATGTCCTTTAGATGGTAAGGATCCCAAACTGAGCAACCATATTCCAGTACTGGTCTAACCAGTGTTTTGTAGCAGTCGTCTTTAACCTTTTGGGGGCAGTCATTGATATTCCTGTGTAAGAAAGCTAAGATGTTATTTGCTTTCTTACATACTAAATTGTAATGTTCTTTCCATTTGAGACGACTATCTATAATCACGCCTAAATATTTTGCAGCATTAGTTTCTTTAAGAATAGTATTATGGATAGAATAATCTGATCTAATTAGTGAGCGTTTGTTACATATACGCAACACTTGGCACTTTTGAGGATGAAATTCCATTTTCCAAGTTCTTTCCCACTCTTGTAAAGCGTTTAGATCTTCTTGTAGAATGCGTGTATCATTCTTGCTTCTGATTGTTCTATATACTAAACTGTCATCTGCAAAAAGCCTTATAGTAGTTCCACTCCCTTCCCGCAAATTCAGATGCTAAGGGACACTGAGACTTTATAACTGGCGGGGAGTGATTCTGGATAAAAAGTGGTAGGGAGAGTTCAGTCTGTATTTACTCTCCGGAAGGTAAATTTAGGCACGTGCCTTATCTCACCCGCCGGAGAGTGATTACGGAACGTTACACCGCCGGAACTTGCCATCGAGCGGAGATGACAAAACCGGTTTCGCAAGGTGTGTCTGTGAAGGCTCGCTTCCTGTCGGGTCAGAGGTCAGGGACAAACAGTGCTAAGATGGCTGCCAGGTTGTTATCCTGTCCAGGTAAGGAACGTTACCGGCTTCAGGCTCGTTTCTTCTTGTTTCACTGTAGACGGATAGTATTGAAACAACATTATAAGTTCACCGAAGAGAACATGAAGCATGGGAGGTGGAACGGGATTTATCACTAGCGTTAAAAAAAAACCCAGCGGGCGTAACAGAAGCATTGGTGCAAGCGTTCGATCGACGAGCCTCGAGCCAGATCTGTCGGCGATATGCTGTCACCGTTGTGTGTTTTGGTCGGATATTTCAAAACAAAAAGTCTTTCAGATAAAACAGAAAACTGTTAGTTGATGCATAGGTGTGTTCAGATTAAAGAAGTAGTCTGGATGAGTGGATCGGCCTACTGAAGCGAAGCGGTCCGTGAAGTTTGCAATGTCGTCTGCTAGTGCTACGGAGCAAGTACAGGCTCGTACTGTCATCAGAGGGTGAGGACGTAAGCTTACAGCGCAAAACCGCTGACAAAAGATAGACGATTGCCGTGGGCGATTTATCATGTGCTGATCATTAGTTGGCAGATGACTCATACAATTGTGCTGGCCGTGTTATTAAGGACTTTATCCTTTTGCAACTGTCGTACATTTTTTTTTTTTTGGTTGAGGGGCGACAACTGCGTATTCAACTGAGGGAGACGATTACACTGACGCAGATTTAATCGTTCCATATTGATTGTTTGGCGAGGTTTACATTTTGTGGAGTTCAGAGGTACAAAGTATACTCCAAACAATTTTTTTCCCACCGAGTTGTTTGTAGCATCATTCAGATGATCAGCTTATTAAAGCAAATTATTTAGTGTTGCAGTTCAGCCATTGGGGCACACTGTGTTTGACTGAAGCAGTTTTTTATGTCCTGACAGTCAACAAGTTGTGCAACTACAAGGACACATCTCATCCTCCTTAATCTTCTATCCCCATCGCATCCTGTTATTTTCTGTCTTTTAGATATTTTGCTCTCCTAACTAACATTAAAAAAGCAAAAGATTTGAATACTTTTAAAATCCTGGATACTAACGCAAAGTTAGATATTTTAATTTCAATTTGATTGACAGAATAGAGTAAAATAAATCCGGAGCATATGCATGCATTATGCAACCACTATTTATTTATATAAATAAGATGATTGGGACACTAAAAGCTGTGAGGGTATAGATCAAAGTCCCAAGTGAAGTGAAGTGAACTGAACTGAACTGAACTGAACATACGTATACGACAGAATCATCAATATAATGATGTTGGTCGTCAATAGGAGAAGAAGAAGAATACCATTGAAACACACTGAGTTCACAAGTCATGCTCATTTCCAACATCCTTGTTGACTTATAGCATTGAAAGTATCTAGTAATATAAGGACTAATGTTTCTTTACGTTTGAAAACAAATCTTTTGACAGAAGTAGGGCAGTTTCCATCAATTCAAACAGCTCCATTTCTACTTGATCTCGGTTGTAATTCCAAACTCAGACTGCAGTTGTCAGTTGTATTTGCTTTATGATCAGTTTAGAGGGCAATGTTTCACTGTGGTTCCAATACATTTTAGAATTGTAATCGTGCAACAGTTTTGAAGATTTTCGGTCGGGGCAGATTTTTACCTGTTACTGGTCTGAAGGATTTTGCAGTTTTGGGTGCACAATAATCTTGCACTGCAGTGCTAGCCAGACACAACAAGTGACAAAATGAACACCATAAACTGAGACTAACCAAGTACTGGGATTGTGAAAAGATTGAGCAAGGAAAATAGCCATGTCATTTTGTTGGAAGGAGTTGAAATACTGTAACATGTTTCTGCTTTCTTCTCACCACAAAGTTGCAGATTTTTACATATTCTTTGGAATGCAGCATAAGTCTTCTTTACACTGTTGGATACCAGTTTAGGTGTAGTTGTCAACCCCAAGTTTGTATCTCTGGAAGATTATGATTATAAATAACGTTTCAAGGCCTGGCACCAGATGGGGCAACACCCCTCCACTTTCCTCTGTATCTGCTTCAGTATGAAATATCCATCATCAAAACAGTCAGGGGAAATTTTCATTCGGAATCGGTTCCATCAAGGTCAGTTTAGGACTGCAGTCATTGCAACTTTTGTGGCCATGTCAGGGTAGATTCCAAAATAGGACTGCCCACTTTCCATTGTTTGTTCCTACAGCAAAGTCGAGAGGTTTACCATTATTTTTTTTTGGTCAGTAATGGTTCCTTTTCTTTTTTTCTTTTTCAGCCTTACATCTTACTTTTTTTTTCTCTATGGTTCAGTTTTGTTCAGTTATCTCATCAAGTTTCACTTTGAATTGATGCAGTTCATATGCTTGTCACTGAGGTTTGTACAGAGACGTCACAGTAGTAGTAAAAACTGGTCACAGTCTAGTCATAAAAAGTCTGTTGTGCTTCCCTGTTGAGGCTGTTTGGCTTCTACTAGTGAAATGTAGTGAAAGCTGCAAACCAAAGACTATCAGACAGCTTTGGCTTGAGTGTTGGCTTGGCATGGTTCACGCATGTGGAGAACAGATGAGCACTTCAAATTGTCTGAACATTTTGTCATGTTTGAACGTCGGGTGGTCGTAAAGAGGAAACGGTTCTGTGCCGGCTGCACACCGGCCATTCGTATTTTACCCATTCTTATCTTTTAAAGAGCGACGAAGCTCCGTGGTGCATTCCATGTCATGCACCACTCACAATGAAACATGTTCTTTTAGAGTGTTGGGACCTGCACGATGTGAGACGCAAACATTTTACAGCGGAGTCCATGAAGATCCTGTTCAGGGATGTCCCGCCCGACGTGATCCTTGAGTTTTTGAGAGAGATTAACATTTTTCATCTGATTTAAGATTTTACGGAAGAAAGATTTTTAACGAAGTTTCTGGTGCGTTTCTAGACAATGTCATTTACTGAGATGTATGAAAGGTTTTTTTTTTTTTTTTTTTTTTTTTTTTTTTTTCAAATGACTGGTGAGTTGATTTTAACGTGGTGACAGCCCTGATGTGGCCCTTTGTGGTCGGCTGGGCTATAAGCAACATTATCTTATCTTATCTTATCCAGCTGGGCAGAACAAGGGATGTGACAATCACCTGGTATGACTATTCATTATATATATGTCTGGATGGGTGTTTTGTCATGCATATGTATGGAGTGTTAGAATTGACCAAGAAATGCATTGCCTTGAAACATGACAGTGATGTGATGACTAGAGGAAACACAGTAAGTTATACGGTGCACACTCGCACATGTACACACATACTCACGCACGCATGTTCAACAGTATGAACACAAAATCACATACACACTTTTCCATACAGGCACATCCTCATAGACTGTTGCTGACACGCATTCACACACATATCCACCCCTGTGCACACTTAGAGTACCAGACTGTCAACATAGTTGCACCACATCCTAAGAGAATTTCCTCAAGATGATCAGGTAAGAGTGATGAGGTATAATCCTGTTCCAGTATCAGCATGCGGTCTGTGGAGAGTGTGACTTCCTCTATCACCGACAGCGCGGCTGGCAGCGTCTTCTCCAGTGTGACCAGCCTGCCTCCGGGCCAGGGCCTCTCTGCTGGGGAGAAAGAGTTTGAGGAGGTCATTGAACTGCCTGTCAACAACAAGTCCAGCTCCTCTGCTACGGCCCCCTCCACACTGACTGTGCTGCACAACGCCGATGACCTGGTCAACTTCAACAAGCTGGAAGAGGGGTCTGAGCAGACCACAGCTGTGCCGCCGCCCATCATCGCTTTTGAAGATCGCCGCCAAGACGTACCAGGTAGGTTCAGGTGAACAGAAAAATCAAACACCTCTGTCTGGCCGGCTTGTATCTGGAATAAGCAGGGATGTGTTGAAAGTAAATCAGTTCTCAGCCACTTCCTTTTTTGTCTTTCTGTTGTTGTGGCCTACTTGACTATGTTGTCATAATAGTGTTACATCCATTCTGCCCATTGAGGGTTTCCCAAATACAGCTACACCCAGTTTAGTCCTGTTCTAAGCTGAGTATCAAAAGTCCACAGAGAGCAGTCAGTATCAGGTTGTAATGAGGGAAACGCTGAGGCCACTCTTGTTTCATTCATTGATGCCTGATTGGATTCAACAGATGTAGGACACCATATATTGAGCTCCTTTATGGATGATAACTGTATCGTACCAATAAGCAAGTATATTTGTCAGGGGGGAAACTGTCCTGACTGGGGTTCTGTAGTGTACGGTGCAGCAAAGCAAACACTCCAACACTCACACCACCAAACCACAGGAGGCAAGGGTAACAATATAGAACTTTATTACACAATCATGCATTTACTCCTTCACACCACCTAGTAGGGAAGGCCCTAAGTAAGGAGTGAGTACAGACCGAGAGCATAGAAGGGAAGAGGGGACAAAGAAGAAGATAGGTTTGTGCATAACTAACTATCCTAGTGGACAGAAAAAAAAAATCCCTTCTGAATGCCCAGGAAAACCACTAAGTCCTGACCTAACCGACTATTCAAAATACCAATCTCCCACAGAAGAGAAATGTGAGAAGAAACATAATGACATTGAATAACAGGATCTATACAACGGAGAATTTGTCTGGCAGTTTTAAAATACACCAAACAAACAAAAAAGTATAATAACAACTATCAAGGTATCCCAGAATTCTCCATCGACTAGCCCACTTTCACTGCACACACAAAGAAGAGTCTCTTCAAATGTTGACAACACATGACCTGGTGGACAACTGGCTCCAAGGGTGGTCCAGAGGTTCCAACTCGGAGTGTGATTCTTGGACTGTGGAGTCAAAGCAGCAGACCTGCCAACCATTACGCATTTCGCGTAATTTATTACGCCCAAGTGATAATTCTTACGCATTTAGCCAAAAAATTACGCATTGAAAGTTTTCAACAACAAAAAAGAAAAAGAAAACGGACGAAAAAATCAGCTTATGTACAGATACGCACGGCGCCGTGCGTATAACCAGTAATCTTCAAGAAGCGTTTCCGGTCATGCGCAGTTCGTTTCACCATCTTTACCATTCAGCGAAGTTGGCGTCTTTTTGAAGTTTTAGCTACGAGAACATCGAAACATGGAGTAGAAAGTTTTGGACAAGATGCGAAAAAGAAAAAACTTGGTCAAAAGTTCTGAAAAGAATACTCAGAAAAGTTCCCCTGCATACGACCTTCGGCTAAAGGTGTAAATTGTGCACTGTGTACCACTTGCGAGTCGGGACTTCACAATTTCCCATGGCGGGATGGTGGATGTGAAGCATCACCTTGAGTCACGCAAGCACGTCGATTCCTCAAACGCTCCGAATTCTTCCAGCATCACACAGTGTTTTCAGACCGTTGACACCTCAAAAGAGGATGAAATTAGGAAAAGGGTAATTTGGGCTGAAGCATCGGTGGCCGCATTTTTCGTCGAGCACAACATCGCTCTTAGCGCAGCCGACCATGCATCCCGGCTTTTTAAAGAAGCGTTCTCAGATTCGGAGATCGCCAAACAGTTCAAGAATGGTCGAACAAAGACAACACACATTGTAAGGACCCTTGTCTCGGAAGCCTAAACTGCTGCTGCATCTCGACTGCAGAATGGACTGTTTGTGTTGGGGACTGATGGAGGGGGGGGGGGGGGGGGGGGGGTTCAAATTCTTTCCTGGGGTGGTGCGATACTTAAAAAATGACACAATCACCACTGAGCTGATAGCCAACCCCACATGCACAGAATCAGCAACAGGGGAGAAAATTTTTTTTAGGGTATATATTTTCTTAATTTCATGTTCCCAGTTTCTCCATCTTCGAACCCCTCCCCCCCCCTCTCCCCCCCACCTCCTTAAGTCCAAATCTTTGCCAAGTCATTACTATCAAGACAGTTGAGTTGTTGGCCTGCGCTTGTTTTTTTCCCCACAATTAGATTGTTCGTCTATGTATTTGACTTTATTCAAGTTAAAGGCTGTGCCAGTCTTGAATAAAAGTTACCTTGTGTTAGGTTTCCTTATGGGAGCAAATGTTACCCCACTCGTTTACTGTTTTATTATTTACTGTTCCCTGTCTCATTTCATTTCCAATATTTTAGGTTGTTTCTGGCGCACTATCAAGCCTTGGTGTGCCATGCCATGATGGTTTAGGGGATTTGTGTGTGTTTCCAGTGTATTCTACATTTTTATAATTTGTAAAGATTTCTTGTGACACTTAAAAGAAAAGCTTGTTTTTGTAGACAAGTAAAGTTCACAAAAATTGTGCGAACAATTTCATCGCATAGTGTTTGTTTGAAAAAAGGTAAATGTCGCGCTTGATTACTCTTAGCTCTCAGAAATTACACATTTCTGCCTCACTGAGCTTCAATTCTTACTCATTGGTCTCTTAGGGGGTTGGCAGGTCTGAAGCAGGGTAGAAGGTGTTCCACGAATCATGCCCGACACTGAAGAAGGCTATAGGCAGCGGTGCTCCCGATCCTCAGTGCCGACCCCCACAGGTTGTTCCTGGGATGCTAGTTGCAAAGGAAAAAAATCCCTACGGTGGAGATCAATATCTTGTATTGCTGTTTAACATGTAGACTGTCATTTGTCAGAGAAAGTGTGGGGGGATTGGTAGGCATAGTTGTGGAAAAGTCAGTGGGAAGAGGTAACAGTCGGTAGGGCTTGAACATCTAGTAGTCAAGAGGCTTTGACAAAAAAACAAAAACAAAAACACCAACAAAAAAACCCCAAATAAATAAGAATATGAAGGTTTCCTAGCCAACAACAACAAAAAAATGAAGATGGCATTAGAAAATGGAGCACATCCCTTTCCTTCTATTACTTTTAATGTCCTTCAACCATCATCAGGAGACGATCTACATTTGGGTGGCTCCATAGGGGGACATCAGTCAATATTTCAATCCAATTTACATTATCCCTTTTTTTTGGAGGATTTTTGTTTTTCATGGTGAATAAACACTTTATTTGAAAAATTCACAGACAAAGTAATATGATAGACATCTTTAGCTTGAATTCTTGTTCCTTTTTTTTTTTTTTAAATTGATGACAAATAAACGAATAATCCAACTCATCATAAATGTGTAATAATTCTTCATCCACTCTCCTGGCACACAGACAAACGAACAAATACAAGCCAAGTGGGGCCAGAAGGTAGGGGCGCGACAGGAAGGACTAGTCACTCCTCAGCGTAAATATTGTGTCATACACACGCTACCAACGTTCCGTGACTCCACTCAATAATCAGAAGACCAAAACAAGATACCGGCAGTAGAAGGGGAGACAAGTATGGACAAGCAGCCATTAAAAAAAACTGATTGTCTTCATTCAAAAACTTATTGAAAAGGGAGAGTTTCAATTTCCGACTATTCTGCTCTCTGTTATATGCAAAGTGCGAAACTATCCACCCAAGGTAGCTAATGAAATATTGAACATTGATCATTTGAAAGCTCGATTCCAATGAATTAATTATTTCACCAACACAACGGTCACAATTTGGACATGTTCGCACTGACAACGAAACATTCGTAACCTCAGTTACAACATCTGTCGAAGCGCCATTCAAATGAAATATGACTTTTGAACCGCCCGTTCAAACATGGAAAGAAGCAAAATTTACAAAGTCAAATTGTAAATATAGAAAAAGATAAAGTAGTTACCATAACGGCTTGTGACTGAAAAAAAACAACAACAAACTTCGTCATCTTTCCGGCCTGATGAAGGGTGAACGCCACCGACCACAACTCAGGCGTCTCACACCGAAGTGATGACCCGGTCTCAAGACCTCAGGGAAGATACCTGCTGGCAGAGAAAAGGGTTCTCCCCACTCAGCAGCCAAGGTTCGAGTGACTCTATCTCCTGTTTTCCCAGTCCCATGCCAGGTAACACAACTCACCCATCAGAAGGTGACACATGACACTAGCCGCTGCAACCACGTGCAAAACACACTGAGTGGATCTACATGGGGCGGCCTTGCTCATGGAAGATGAAGGGACAAGAAAAAAGAAGAGAGAAGGAAAGAAATTTTAAAAAAAGAAAGCTTAAAGCGATCTGTTGGAGGATGGGAGAAGGAAAAAGTCACGGACAACGTGCGCTTCTTGTGTCTTAACAAGCTTGCAGAACTGACATGTAACTTAGGCAAGAGAAAGGAAAATCCGTTTGGCCTCTTAAACAAATATTCGTCCGTGACAGTCTTCCTCCAGAGGGTGCCACCAACATCCATGCAACAGCAGTCATGAGGATAAATATAGCGTAGTTTTATTACCAGCATAATTGAGATTCTGCCTGTTCAGAGCACTGCCACATCCATCCAGCTACAGCCACATGAACCTGCTGACATTGATGAATGATGGGAACTCAACACAGGCATGGACAGGGTATGGAAATTCAGGTCACCACATGAGAAGGATAACAGCATTTGACTTTTTTTTTATATAGTAATAATCATTGATCATGGTGATGAGGTGGCTTGATGCCTTGTAGTTTGATTTGGGTAAGAAACTATATGAAAAAGCTGCTCTCTGTTTCCTTTTACAATCTTTCCAGGCATCAACCAAAGTGGAGAACTACAGACACTTGCATTGGCTCAGGAAGTTGTAGCAACAGTCAGATATATGTGTTTGGCTCCAGTGTTTCTGTTGCTGTCTGAACACCTTTGGGTTAGCACCAGCCAAGGGGAAATGCTTTTATGCTTCTGACAGATGTCTGACCGTGGTGGCTGGTGCAGTCGACCATAGTGTAAAAAGCGTTCAGAAAAGATTTTGAATGTAGAAGGGTCGGACAAACCTGAATGCGAAATAGTCAGTTTTTTAATATTTTTTTTAGGTCTCTGAGTTTCTGTGTTAAACTGTAGTTTTAGCTACATGATATTATGTTTTAAGTGAACTCGGAACAGTTTGGGGCAGATGTTTAGAAAGAATTTAAGAAACTTAAAGGGTTCTTCATTCTGACAATCCTTAGAATTAGCATATGAGAAGTGTAGTATGCATTTCTGTTGTGTCTCTTTGGCTGTAGTCATGTTGCCTGAAATCTTCAAAGATCTTTAAGGGGAAAAGGTGAAAACCTTGAAATTAGACATTATTAATCAATAAGGTCATGGCTGTTGCACAGTCAGTGTCATAAAAAAAAAAAACACACACTCTGCTTTCATTGTGTATTTTCGGAAGGATCTTAGAAATATTCCACATACGTTACATTAACAAGAAGTACTGCAGAAATTTGTGTGGAGAAAATCTTTTCTTATGCCATTCCTTGAAACACACTCGCACTGAGAACCTGCAACCCAGTTAGGTTTGATAAAGACATGAAGTATTGACCAGTAGGTGAAGTCAGTCACATCTTATGATGAACTGAACATTGATGATGTGTGAAGGTCTGACAGATACCTGAATGAGAAATTCCATATTCCAGCAAGAATTACGTCTTTTGGAACATCTCAGGGATATCTCTTCAGTCTTAAATATGAAAAAAATAGTATTTCATTTTGACATGTTTTCCTGTCTAAGGTTGTAAACTTAGGTTTCTAGACCCTTTCTACTCCCAAGTAAAAGTTTTCTGTTCTTGTCCTTCTTTCTGGCAAGGTGACATTATCCTTCCAAACTTAGAACGTGGCTTTGAGTGCATGCAAGTTACGAAAGTGTGCTTCCACCTGCATATTTGTTGATCTGGCCGTCGATGTAGCTAAGTAAATGAAAAGAAAGGATTAAATGTTTTGCCTACATGAATACATATTTCTAAAACTTAACATGCTGTACAACATTTAATTTATCCCTCCTCATTGTTTTGCACTCCGGCTGAAGTTGCTGTTGAATGGATGCCCAGGGTCCTCAAGAAGTGAACATCATGTTGACAACCCTGTTTGTGCTTCAGATGGTCATATCTGTTCTGTAGCTGCCTCTCGGGCTTTACTTTAGGAACACAGTAAAACAACTGAAAATGATGTGACTTTTGCATTTTTCTTTGTTTCAGATCTCCTTTCATGACAACACTCCAGAGGGGACCTGTAGTAGGTGATAGTGTGACCGTTGTGTACATTGATTGTGATCAGTGAGGAGCTTGCCAGTGTTGCCAATTCCACGCTGCACCTTGGAGCCATCTGACTGTCGACCAGCCCCTCCACGTTTTGTCGTGGCCTGTTGTTTAGTTTCGTGCAGGCCATGGCGTCAGACGACAGAGCTGTAAGTGCCGATCGGGATGGACGTTCACCTCTTCCTTCGGACTTGGAAGAGTCTCGCCTTCACTTTGGTGATTATCACACGGTATCTGGTGAGGTGGCCAGGGAGGCGGGTCTTGTGTTTGTGACATCGAAGGAAAGCAAGAACGCCATGCCCGAGTCTACGCAGGAAGGGGTGGTTACTCTCTCTTCCCTTTCCGATCCCAAGCTGGAAGAACTGTGGAAGAAAGCAGAGAGTGTGATGGCTGCCAGGCAGTTGAATGTGAGGGAAGTGATGGAGGATTTTGGCGTTGCGGATGTGCCGCCTGCCACTGATGAACTGGAAGAGCAGCTGTGGCAGGTGGTGGAAGGGGACTTTACTCTGCAGGAGGCTGCTGATCTTGTCTAGTCCTAATTTCCCCTTTGATTACCTCCCCCCTCCCACTTCACACATGCCATGAACTGTGAAGGAATGGTCGCTTAAGTGTCTTGCATGCTGTCTGTCTGAGTCACTGATAGTTGAATGAACTCTGCCCCTACTCCATCCCCTCCTCTTTTTTTCTTTTTAAAATTTAATTGATTTTGAAGTAATGGGGGATAAAGTGATGATAGTCAAAAATCATTGTGATTAGGAATGAAGAAAAACAACAAACCAGTATATTTCAAATTTAAATTCTTATTCTAATGTTGAGCAGGGGTGGTGCAGTATTGTTCCCAGCTGGTTGGTTCGGCAGTTGTCCCACAAAGAAAAAAGAAAAGAAAATATCTCCAATGGTAAAAGTTTAATGATTTATGATTCTAATGGACCGAAGTAAATCCAGTCAAGAGTGACACCGAAAACGACAGGTTTGTCAATAACGGTGATTTAAAATAAAAGGAAATATTATGACAGCGGTTGCTCTTGTTACACAGAGTTTAAGAGAGTGAGTATGTTTTTCTTTCCAGTGGAATCAAAAGTTCTCTTAACATGCGTCTTGATAACAAGATAACCTGTTTCTTGTATGCAAAGTTTACATTCCCAACCGAAAGCCTTTATTTCCTTGTGAAAATGCCTGATTTATGCAAACTTTTTAAACATGAATTGAACTTGCTAATGATGATAAATTTTGCAGTGCTATACAGAGCAAAATGTTGAATCTTTAACCTGTTGTTTTCTCTTTTTTTGACTGGTTCCTTCCAGAGTGGGTGCATATGTTCCTACATTATTTGATTGGCTATTGGGTTGTTGGAGTCTGTATTCACGACTTCTCCAAGAGCATGCTAGCAGTCAGCAGTTTAAAGATCATTAAAAGAAACAGCAGTCACGGCTAATACAAAATATTGGGAAAAATGGTTCAGGATATGGAAAGTAATTGGCGCAGGTGTTACATGGGTACAAATACCATGAGTTTTGAACCCCATGACTGCGGTTGTGGGACAGGCACACGAAAAAGTCGTATGCATGGCTGTCATGGAGGAGACTCATGTGTAGAGTTTCTCTGGTCACTGTCTCACTGATTCTTGAGAGTAAATTATAATAAGGTTTCAACTTCATATCAGCTGCTTTTTGATTAGTTTTTGTGTCGTCATAGATATGCTATTGAAAAACAGGTCAGCTGAGTGCACTGTTATCATCTTGCCTCGCTTTTCTGGCTTTCACTCATGTCTCATTGGATTCAACTTTGATACACTTCTTAAGACTTGATCTGTTTAGCAGAATTATTGGTGAACAGGAACAAATTTCTCATATTCCCTGAAACCAGAGTTAAGCGGACTCCACTGTTCAAGTTGAGAGTCCCACAGCCTGAAGGCCATAGAGGCTGAGTGTTAGACATTCACCATGTCTAGGGACGACATCATAGACAATGCAGGCCATTCTTATCCTTCCGCTGCCTTCATCTTCCTTCACTGAAACCGAATCAGTGGCCCACTTGCTGCTGGGTGGACGCAGAAGTTTTCAAGCAGTAAACATGCAATCTCTCGAGTAGTTTTGATTCCCCATTACCCCTACAGCCGAATGCTGTGACTATATGACTACAGGCCACTCCACCACTGTAGAGTTATTTATGTAACTGATATGTTTGCATGTCTTTGTAGCTTTTTTGGGGCAGGATTATTTTAAAGAAAAAAGCGTTAAGAAGATGAGGAAATCTGCAGTCATGTGGAGTGTGACATCAGTTTTTGCTCACTACTTGGGTAGTGGTGACTTTTCAGTAATCTTTAAAGCAGTGAAAGGGATTAGAGGACTGGTGTAGAAAATATTGTGGGAGAGCATGTGTTGTCAGCTGAGGGATTATTCTTGGGGTAGTCCCAACAGTTCTTAGTACTCCTAATGAAAGAACTGTGGGAAAGAAGAATACTTCTGAGAGGAGCAAGGGGGGCGGGGAGTACAGTTGGGGATGTGGGGGAGAGGGGGGGGGGGGGGGGGGGGGGGGGAGTGATTGGATGGGATGGAGGATGGAAGGCTGAAGACGATTATTACTGAAGATGTGTTGCGCATGTTTTCTTATGTGCTTGTTTTTCTGATAACAGAATTTGCTATTTATGTCACGATGCTTTGCTGTGATGCTGATTTGCTGGAAATGAAAGTGAGAATCATGAAAGTGAAATGATAAGGCGAGAGAGAGAGAGAGAGAGTGGAGGAAGGCGAGATGTGTGAGTGTGCATGTGGTACGGGTGGTGTCTGACCTGCTGAGGGCTGACCCTTGCTGTGGGTGTGCATTTAGGTCTGTGTTGAAGGAAGAATTTGCCACTGTGTTTCATTTGCTTTTCACAGGAGGTGGAACCATGTTAAATGTAAAGTCAGTCGTCATAATTAATGCCCCTGAAATTGAGATTTTTAAAAAAGGCGAAAAAGTTCAGAAATAAATCAGAAAAATTATAAGTGTATGTATGAATGGATTTATTTCATGTTCACTATCTTGTCTGCATTTGAGACTTGAGGAAGGGTATGATTATTGTGAGGATGCCATTGTGAGGATGGAGTAGCTTCTCTTTGCTGCCACAACCCATGTCATCCCCTCTCTCCTTACACATAAGTTGTAAAGAGGTGAGGCAAGTTCATGGTCATAGCTCTGGAAAGTAAGAGTCATCAGTCGGATCCTGCTAAATATCATTGGAGAATTAGCACATCATTTTGTGCAACTACGACACAGCATAAAAGGAAATGCTACGTCATGACTTTGTACAAAAACTGGCTATTTTGCAGTTGTGCATTCGTGTTCTTAATTTCTGTGGTGCCTGTCATTTGGACGATTCCAAATAAGAGAAAATGATGCCCAGGTCATTGGCATCACTGTCTGTTGAGGGTGGCGTCGGCGTCAACCTAAACAGCTTGTTTGCAGCCACTTTTTGACATGGTCATATCATCATGCTTTCATTCGATCCATGTGATGTTCTGCACAGGACAGTCGGGGCTCGTAACACATGTGACTCTGGATGATTGTACGCATTTAGACTGCCACCTCGTTTAATTAAACAAGAGGCATATGGTTCCCAGACAGCTGTGAACATCATCCATGTGTTGCCTGCCAGAGCAGCGGTTCCATGTTGCTCTGAAGTTGTGCGTCATGTGTTGTCATACTTTGAGTTGTGCAGAGTTGTGGTTGGTGTCTGTCACCGCAGGAGGCTATTAACCGCATTCCCACCCTCTTTCCCCTGTTCCTCCCAGGTTCCCCCCCAGATAGTTTTCTGACCATCATGGCGATTCTGTGTTAGGACTGAGCAAGGGTAGGGCTGAGGTCCATAAAAAAAAATTGCTGATGGCAGTCTGTAGTTAATTAATTCAAAACGTTGATATGAATGTCAAAGTCGATAATTTCAGATTTCTGTGAAACTTGATTACTCTTCCATCATCCTGCAAATTAACAACAAAATCCATGGAGTTTAATGGCTATTGATGAATCTTCATAATTTTGCACTGGACGAGCTTCATGTTTCGCTTTGTCAACATCATAGACCACAGTTAGTATTTCTCCTTGGCCACGTTTGTGCACTTTTTTCTAATCTTTATCGAGTCTGCTTTTTTCCACCTCCTGCATGAAGCTAGTTTGCATTTTATTGTGAATGGAAGCCGTTCTGTCTCTTTGTCGTCGACCTGGGATGACTTGTCTACAGTACTTGGTGCGTGCATGTCACTGGTCAGACAGCTGTGTTTGTTTCACATTGGATATGTTGTTACCGGTTCAGTTACTGATGTCAAATAAACTTCTTGACAAAAGCAGGCCTCTGTGTTTTTAGTGCTTTTGTGAGCCCAATACGTGAGATGCACCATTAACAATATGGTTACTGATAATGTGCCAATATCCTTGATTGCTGCTGCCACTATGTTCAGCATTTGTAGGCTGCACACATTGAATATTGTATACCTGTCAGATCAGTTAGACATATTTTTGTGATATAATTATAAGCGAAACACACCTTCCACTCCTCATGGCAAAGTAGGCAGACTCTTTGAGAAAGTAACAGGCGCTTTCTCTAATTCCACATTTATTTGCATTACACCGCAAAATGGAAAAAAAAACAAAAAACAGGCACATACCTTTTCAGATGATGGTTTGTTCAGCTGTATTTCCGGTATATTAATTTAAAAAATGGTGCAGAGGAGATCAGCAAACACATGAATTACAACTAATCCAGTCACTGTATTGTAAGTAACAACTGGAATGATCTACGGATAAAAGTATTCCTTTTTTGACTCGCATGTGTAATTAGTGAGTCTGTATTATAATTATTCTGTTTTAATTGTGTGCGTGTGTGTGTGGCAAACTTCAACATTGGCATATTCTCAGCAAGTATATAAGCATGATCTTAATCAAACTTGACAGAATGTAGGATGTTGGTTAATGCCTTTCCAGTCATTCCATGCATGACAATGTCACTGAATCATGGACAGAAATCTGAGATAAGCATTTTCAATAATAAGATCAAAGTCATGAAAGTGTCAATCACTTACAAGTGTTGCTTTATATACACAAAATGAAAGCAAAAAAACCCAACCAAACACAAAAACAACCCCCAAAACAAAATGCAGTTAGTGATATCATGTTAAAAAAAACTAACAAATCTCTAGCAACATTTTTTTCAAGATAAGTTCAGATCATTACATTTCTACCACATGCAAGATGAAAATTGATATTCTCTACTTACAGAAGTAAGCCAGACCATCGCCATATAATCAGTTTAGCTTCGTGCATGTTGCATCTACGGTACACGTCATGCTGATACATGTTTACAGTGTGTTAGAGACCTGCTTTTTTTGTTTGTTTTAAGGAATGGTGAACACATTGACAAATAGATTTCATGGATGAACTTTTCACCTAGACATGTAAATGGTAGAGTGAGAGCAGCAGTCATGCCAATCAGCGTCAGGACATTACGGAGTGCTGCCAAAGGGCAGAAAGACAACCAGACAAGAAGAGTGGGGGTGGAGATCAGGCTGGTGGCAACAGAGTGGAGGTGTGAGTCGACCCAAATGTGTATTCTGAAGGTCATACAAAAATCGGTTGTTTTTTTTTCTTCACTAAATTGTTGACATGCCATGTTTCTTCTTTGGATTTCTCTCTCTCTCTCTCTCCTTATTTTCCCTTTGTTGTTATTGTTGTTGTCTGGAAACATCACGGTTGGGTATCTTATGTTAGTTTTAATTTTGTGACGTTGGAAACAATCTGAATATTGCGATGGCGAAAGTTTCTGCCTTGGGGCGGAAATCAAGTCAATGGGTTAGAAAAAGGTTATAGCCCCTTGCCGGTAGGGGCTGTGAACTGTAAGTTCACCTCTCAGGGCATGGCCAGGAAAATGAATGCTCCCCCTTGTTACTAAATACTGTTGTCTGGTGGCAGCATTCACACTGCAGCATGTCGCCAGACGACAGAAAACTCGGAGCCCGAGGAGCCAGACATAATGACGGAGCGGTGCAGATGTCCAACAGCTGTACGGCTTAGTGCCTAATGAGAGGTGACACCCTGATGTATGACCAAGCTAAAAACAGTTGATGAACATAACCACCAGCCAAGTCAAAACTGAGTACACCCCCTCCGACATCTTTCCTCTCCCCTTGTCCCCCGCCCTCCCTTCCCCGAAAAACAAAAAACGACAACAACAACAAAAAACAGCCCCTCCAAAAACACAACAAAGCTGCATGCACAGAGACACATGTACACACACATGCATTTTTTTTTTCAAATAATGACCTCAGAAATATCCAAGTTGACATTCAAAACATTTTAAATATACCTGTACTGCCGGTTAACATGGCAAATTAAAAAAAAAAAACCGCAAAAGAATGGAGCAGAAAATATAAAATCAAAATGTTAGCAATATATTTTTTTTTTAAATAGTAAAAAGGAAAAACGTACTCTTCCCGCCCCCCCCCCCCCCCCCCTTTCTCTCTATCTTTTCCACACACACATATACATGAACACGCGCTTACACACACACACACACACACACACACACAAGGAAAGTGCCACAAACGCGTGGGTGCGCACGCACGCACGCACACGCACGCACGCACGCACGCACACACTCATGAGAAATTAAACCTAACACTTCATGCATCCCCTGTGGAGAAAAACACTTTTTTGACAGATGCCAGACATCACGTTAATAAAGAGACTTTTTCTCGTCATAAGTCGGGCACATTCTGTTAAGGTAAAAGTGTGTGTGTGCGTGGACACAATGAACAAACGCAACAAAGCCAGGCGCACGTGGTATCACTGAAAACGTTTCTGACAAGTTGAAGATGACGTCGTGCGAAGTACATCCACACTATAATTCATCATTGTAGCACAATGCCACAGTTGATGCGTCAACAACGGAGACGAAGGCAAACAAACACGCAAGCACACACACACACACACACACACAGAGGAGGAAGGGAGGGGAGGGGGGGGGGGGGGGGGAAGAAAAAAGAAACGGGAGGAGACAAACGGGACTGGAGAGAAACTGACACGCAGTGTTCGCGCTCACAACAGTGGGCTTGTTTACCCCCCCGCGCCCCCAACATTGGAACGGAGCAGGAAAGGAAAGGTGAAACTGACTTTCCACTCAGAATTATAACAAATTTTGTCCTTTTTTATTTCTCTCTTTTTTATCGTTTGAAAGGACCTGGAAGGGAAAGGTGAACCTGACTTTTTATTCTGAATATTAGCAAAGTTGTTCTTTTTTTTTTTTTGTTCTAATCTTTCTTTTCTATTCCCCCCCCCCCCCCCCCCCCCCCCCCAGTTAGTTCTGATTTGTCGCAGCCTCGGCATCAGCGCTCTACAGGGAGCTATCAATGCCAAGTCGTCATAAAGCAACCTACCAGAGGAGACACCGCACTGCTACCGATTTACTCTTGTCAAGTTGTTTTATAGTGATGCCTGTTCTGGTCCAACACATGCAGGACTTTATCTTCTAGGTCCCCCTACTGATGACGATAATTGCTCAGATGCGGAGCCAGCGTGGCTAATAGACCCCCCTCCCCCACCCCCCACACCACACCCCTCATCCCCCTCTGGCGGGTGCCACCGTGTGTATGTGTGTGCGTGTGTGTGTGTGTGTGTGTGCGTGCACGCGCGCGTGGGTGTGTATGTGTGAGTGTGTATGTGTGTGTGTGTGCGTGTGTTTGTGCGTGCGTGTGTGCGCGCATGTGTGTGCGCGTGCGCGCACGTGTGTGTGTGTGTATGTATGTATATGTGTGTGTGTGTGTGTGTGTGAAATGTGTAAGTGTGTGTGTTTGTGTCTGTGTGTGTGTCTATGTGTGTGTCTGTGTATATGTAAATTGTGTGTGTGTGTGTGTGTGTGTGTGTGTGTGTGTGTTGTGTTGTGAGAGTGTTATTGCTTGTTGACCTCTAGGGAGACCATGCTCAAGGCAGAAGACACAGGTGACCTCTCCCTTTTTCCAGCGTCTGTGCTTAGCAATCTGTGGACTCCATGCTTCTCTTTTGCTTCTGTTTCTTTTGCGATTGGTGTTTGGGTTTTTTTGGCGACTGGAAGGGAGTTTTTGTGCGTTCGTGTACATGGGAAAAACAGTCAAGAGAGAGAGAAGAGAAGAGAGAGAATCCCCGTCGCTGCTAATTTCTGGCTAGTTTGGGGGTCCTTTCCGGGGGTCACCAGTGGCACCTCTTAAAAACCAGTGGCTGGCGTTTTTTGATTAGCACGACCAGGCTGGAGGTGGGAAACAGGGCTGGGGTAAAAAGGGGGGGTTGCGCTAGTCAGTGTCCTCAGTGAAATTATAAACTGCGCTTAAGGTCTGAAAAAATGGGGTGCTCGTTTTCAGCAGGGAGTCGCCCGCGAAACTTCCGCCCCCTTACATATTTTCCCTTTGTGGGACTAAGAAAGGTTGGGTTTTTGTTCTGTAACGTAAACTGACCTCGTAAAACCCACCGATTCTTTACATGATACATTTTACTCGCGAATGTTTTAGAAAGTTTCTAATGACTAGTTAGAGCTGTTTTATGGCTTTGAGAGCTCTCGGTGATTTGATTTATTACTAGGGGATTTTTTTTTTGGGAAAATCCCACTTCCCTTTAAAGAACAGGGAGTACTTTAGAATGGGAACGAAGAAATGCTCTGTGTGTGTTTGTGTGTGTGTGTGTGTGGTGGTGTGTGTCCGTGGTCAAAATGTGTTCACTCGCTCCAGACAAAACTACTGGGCCTTTCTGAAAATTTTTAGGGATGTTCACTATGGGTCAAGGATGATGCCCGATGTTTTAGTTTTTCCGTTACAGCCGTTACTAACGGCTGTAACGGCCTGTAACGCCTTTTCTCTCAAAGAATATCTCAGAAAGGGACTTGGCCGATCTTTGTGAAAATTAGCAGGTATGTTCATTATGGGTCACGGATGATGGGCCCCTTTTTTTAGTTTACTCCGTTATAGCCGTTACTAACGGCTGTAACAGCCTGTAACGGTTTTTCTTCTTTATAGAATATCTCAAAAGGTACTTGGCCGATCTTTCTGAA
Source organism: Conus ventricosus (assembly GCA_018398815.1). NCBI lineage: Eukaryota > Metazoa > Mollusca > Gastropoda > Neogastropoda > Conidae > Conus > Conus ventricosus. Next base: position 55,655,013 of record CM031610.1, on the reverse strand, counting down.
AATTTGTAGGTATGTTCATTATGCGTCACGAATAATGCCTGATGTTTTAGTTAAACGTTATAGCCGTTAGTAACGGCTGTAACAGCCTGTAACGGTTTTCTTCTTTATAGAATATCTCAGAAAGCACTTGGCCGATCTTTCTGAAAATTTGTAGATATGTTCATTATGGGTCACAAGTAATGCCCGATGTTTTGGTTTACCATATATACCGTTACTAACGGCTGTAACGGCCTGTAACGCTTTTTTTTCTTCATGGAATATCTCAGAAAGTACTTGGCTGATCTTTGTTAACATTAGCAGGTATGTTCATTATGGGTCACGAATAATGCCCGATGTTTTAGTTTACCGTTGTTGGAGAAATATGATTGACATTATCTGTGAAGTTTTGTGGCATAAAAAATCTAGAAAACAGCTAAATTCTATCCCTTCAACCATTGCTCGCTCATTACTGTGTGAAAACCTTTTTTTCCACGGTCTGTGTCTGCGAGGATCCAAAGTCAGAGATCCCAGACCCTGAAGCTAGCGTTCCGCCCTAAGAAGATTTTACGATGTGTTGGCAGAAACCTTCCGCGGTCTTCATTTCCTTGTAACTGCATCAAAATCACCAGCAGCAAACGTATCTGTTTCAAGGTAAAAGCTAGTGGGTGAGGATCATTTTCGGGATGCATTTGATTTATTTCATACCGCACTATCTTTTTTGTTGTCGGCCACAGAAATAGTGCACTACATTCGTCGGTGAAGATGGCACTGCTCTCATAACCTGATCGAGAAAGGGAAATTCAGGTGCTTCGTTTTCGATTTTTGTCTTCGAGGCAGAATGGCTCTCGGTTTCATGATATGTACAGTGTGAAGGGGTGGTGGTTTGGGGGAAGGGGGAAGGGGGAAGGGGGGGGGGGGTGCGTAGTCCAACGGAGGAACCCGTAGTCAAATGGTTACTGTGTGTGCCTGCGAGGCTGACGTTCGTGAGTTCGAACCAAACGTGGATCGGTTTTCTTTGGGGCTTAAAAATCCTGTCTGTTCCTCAGCAGTGAATGGATACCTGATTCAGTGCAGGGAAAGTCAAAGGGGGTGGAAGGAGGGGGTTGGGTTCACTTTCCCATCATGTCGTGCCGTAGACACGGTGAATATCTGACAGTGCACTGTCCCCTAGCACAATCTGGAATAATGAACGTTCGCTTCTGTTGTTGATGATGGGCTGGAGTGCTAGCAATGGCTGGTTATTAAGCGAATTAAGTCATGTTCTGTGGAAAAAGCCGGTTTTGTTTGTTTGTTTGTTTTCAATTTCAAAGTGAGATGACTGCCGGGGGAAACAGCCGGCGAACGTAAGAAACAAACAAGTTACACGACAGACATAACGTCTTTCGACTTCCTTCGTCGTGCTCAGGCAAGACCAACAACATTCAAGACAATGAAAACGGAGAACCAACAATCCTCAAACTGCGTGTAAAATGGATGTGGAATGAATTTCTTTTTTAGCCAGCATTTTGGTTACGATAAGAATGCAAGTACAAACAGATTTTTAGCATCTTTGTCTTCGGCTGTTCCAGTGTTTGTTTTTATGACTTAACTTTCTTCTTATTGATGTTCTGTTTTGTTTATAACCTTAAGTTGCCAGTAAGACAGTATTTGAGGTCAGATGGTGATTTTGATGATAGAGTGGACAATGTAGGCGATATGTGCAATATACACTGTCACAGTCTTCTCTCTCTCTCTCTCTCTCTCTCTCTCTCTCTCTCTCTCTCTCTCTCTCTCTCTCTCTCTCTCTCCCCCCCCCCTCTCTCTCTAAGGCTGTGGTAGTATTGGTAGAAATTGTGCAATTAGGTTATGTGCTAGATCGGATGACAGAACAACGTATTTTGTTTGTTGGACTGCTAAGTTTAGAAAAGTATATATTTTTCCCGATTTTTTTTTTACAGGATATACGTGTGATTATGGTGTGTACTAAGACTTAGTATTTGCCTGCAGGAAATACAAATCACACGCCTACCCTACAAAAGCAATTAAATTAATTCTAGTGTCCAGAGCTGCAACCTGGGTAGGTGAACTGGGTGTTTGGCTAAGAACAGGGCTCATTTAAGAAACATGTTCAGAATTTTGTTTGTTGCCATGGATACCAAATTATGCAACTAAAGCTTTGTTGTGCAGTGCTGTAGAAAATATACTGCACACTGAGAGTAGCTAAGTTTAGTTTGTATTGACCGGGCGCCGTGACGAAGCGGTCAGCGTCGTGGATTCCTGGGAGGGGGGGAGGGAGGGGGGGGGGAGATCGTAGGTTCGATTCTCATCAGAGCCATTTATTTGTGGGATTTTTCTGCCCCAGAGTTGAGTTTGTTATGGACTCAGTTGGGAAGACTGGGACCACACAATCGAGTTTCACCCACTGAATGGATGCGCCTCTGAGATTGCTGCTCAAATTTCCTGACCAACACTGCAGGTAGCTGTAGCTCTCGGGCTTGGTTGACGCCGGGTAGGCCTACTTCTGAAAGTAAGAATCGAGTAAAAGCGTGTTATGCCGTCGAAGACCAGAATGGAAATTCGTAATATTATGTTCATCATCCTCACCTCGTTAATCAGCATTAAAAAAAAATTATAAAAAAAAAGTATCAGATTCTGTGGTCCTCCATGCCCTGCTTTCATGGTGACCTCGGTTTCGGTTACTTCCCCACACGTCTCTGCCTGTGGTCTGGTTCTGTCAGTGTCACCGCTATCGGCAAGTTCAGGGGGACGGTCGTTGGACGGACGTGGCAGCGCGCTCCAGAGGCATGCAGAATTGACCATTGTTAGAATGGGTTTAATGACCTAAACTGGAAATAAACTTTGCAACAGGTGATCAGTGATGATGCAGAGCGTTCAGTCTCTCCGGCGACACTCGAGTGTCTTGCTCTTTGATTGGTCCGTAACATGTTGACCAGAACGAGGCTCGTCGTTGCAGACATTAACGCTACAAGGGAGAGTTCACTCACGCTGGCTCCGTGACCATAGTGGTGAGCAGGGGCTTAGTAGATGGTGTCCAGCATACGTCGGATCAGAACAGGCGCCAATGAACACCACCAAAGGGACCAGGCAGCGCTGCAGCGTCTTCTCTTGTCAGTTACCATATGATGATTTTGACATTGACTGCTCCCTGCGGGTTGCCATTGCTGGGGCTGTGGCGGGACGGGCAAAGATGTGGCTGTGCATGTATACATCTCTTTTGGATAGTAGTATTACAATAATATGATGTACACAGATTTATGAATATTTCTTAAAGTATTGTGTTATGTTTGTCAATAAGTAACCATGCTTTTTATACATAAACGATACTCTGCTGAAACTCTCTCCTTTTTTCATGTGTATTTTTTTTTGGCCTTGTTTTATACCTAACTTCTAGTTATGACTGTTGCTGTTATTCTTTAGATTACTTTTTTTTTGGTATTTATGTTCAACAACAATAAAAGCAAATAAAAATGTTTAAACAAACAAACAAAAATAGTTGTGGCTGTGGACATGCGGCCAGAATGAGCAGCGAGTGTGCAATGTCACTGAGTTGGCACCAAAGACAAGACAGAAAAAACAAACGAACACGTATACTTTGTACTGATAGTTAAAAGACATAAGTACTTATACATAGTAATTGTGTTGTTAAGGTTGTCAGTAATAACGCTATGTTGACCAGCTAATCATTTGTGTGGATGTCGGAATTATGTCACTGTATTAGTAAATTAAAAGGGATAATTGCCTTATTGGTCGCTGATTTTAGTTAGCAGAAGGCCTATGTAGGAATTCTTAGTACAAGATCGTTGATTGTGGACACATGAAACTGTGTTGGTGGCCTAGTTTCCAAATTTAATGTACTGAGTCTCTGCTGGAATGACGGGTTGTCAGATTTATGTTTAGTGGGTTTTAATAATGTTTGGCAATACCTCTTAAAGATTAATTTTTGTGTCCCTATCCCAACACGATCACACATACTCAAACACACATAATATACAAATATCTTTATCTGGGCCAATTCAACATTTAAATAGCTTTTCCTCCCCGTCTCATGAAATGACTTTTCGGAATGATTCTAGAAAATGTGTACACAATTGTAATTCCATAGAAATTGTTCAGCTAAGCTGCCGTTGAACGTTATGTTAAGACTCATCCCAATTGGAAATTATGGGATAAATACCTTACAACCTGTGTGGTGGTGTGTGGTGGTGAGGGGGTGGGGTACCCTCTTTGTCAAAATGCAGTGTCCACACCACTGGTTTAAATGACGGACAGCGCACCTTCCCAGCATCAAAAGAACAACTACAACAACGATTAACACCACCACCACCACCACCACCACCACCACCGCAACCACCAATAACAACAACAGCAGCAACAACAACAACAACAATCAACATGTCAGCAAATATCTTTTAATAACATAAAACAAACGGAATTGAAATACAAGTCCAGCTCACAGTATAAGCATGTGTAAGTCTACCTTCCTGTGTCTTTGGCAGATCGTACAGGAAAAAAAGTAAACAAAAAAGATCCTTTCTACCACACAACCTTTGACATGTCATTTTCTTTAGTACTGGACCGTCACAGGAGGCTTTGTATGCTGTTCTTGATTTCTCTGATGTTGGAAAGTATGTGGACAACACGACGTCTGACCTACACTCCCCTCAAAACATCTGTATCCGAGAAAATGTTCTCAACGTAGACGTGGATCAAAGCGAGGGAGGAGAGAGGGGACTGGAGGAGTGATACAGAGAGGTGGGGGGGGGGGGGGGGGGGGGGAGGAGTGGTTTCCGCCCCCCCCCTCCCCCCTTTCTCAATTCCCTTCTGTGCCAGTTTCAATTGAAAAAATAATTGAAAACCCCTTAAAGACCAGGTTCTGAGGGCGGTGAATTAAAAGAGAAAGAAAAAGACCTAAGTAATCAGTAGACCCGTTCGGAGAATGTGCACCACAGCGGGACAAAGGCCAAAACAAAAATGGAAGGGGAGGAGAGCTGCGGTCTAATAGTGTTCTGAAAATAGCATGTGCGCTGCTAATGACCTTGTTTTGTCAGAC
>CM031610.1:55642484-55647484 GCA_018398815.1 Conus ventricosus | reverse complement strand
ACTTATTTGCACAATGCTGTCTTAAAAAAAAACATGTTTATCAAATCAAAACATTTGCTACACACTCATTTGGGTAATTATCGCAAATGAAAAAACAACAATACAATGAAACAGATAGTTCAAGTATACAAAATTGATCGTTAACACTACATTAACACCAAATTGACCACCCGGTACAATTGACCACCCGCGGACAGATTTGTATCGGGTGGTCAATTTGTACCGAGAAGTCACATATTTTTGAATATTGTGGAACAAATTGTCCACCCTTGAGCACTCAGTTCAGGGCTCAACTTAGAGGCGCGCGCAGTGACACAAGAGTAGCTACCACTAATAAACTCCCACCCCCACCCACACACACACCCATCCACCCACCCACCCACACACACACACACCATCACCACCCCCCCCCACCAACACTCCCCCCACCCCCCACCCCACACACCCCCACCCCCACACACAGACGTACATATCATCTAGACCTGAACTGATTTATTTCAAGGGTGGACAATTTGTTCCGCAATGTTAAAAATATATGACTTCTCGGTACAAATTGACCACCGCTGGGGGTGGTCAATTTGTACCAGCTTTTGCGGTACAAATTTGACCACTCGATACAATTTGTCCGCGGGTGGTCAATTTGTACCGGGTGGTCAATTTGTACCGGGTGGTCAATTTGTACTGCAACAGCAGCCATGAAGCAGCCCACCGGAGACACGTCATCCAGTAAGGGAGACTTCTTCTGCGTACGCAGGCTGATACTCCTGCGGACACTCCCTATATGGACAGGCGAGTATTAATCCCATCTACCCAACAAAGGGAGTGGAGTTTTGTGTGCATGACCGTTTATGATCCCGCCATTAAGGCAGCCATACTTCATCCTCGGGGAAGGTGAATGCTATATGTAACGTATCATCCATACCAACAGCCAAACTGGTCTTCTCTTCCGAAAGTTGGTGATGGGATTTTACGTGTGTGCAGGATGTTATGCGTGCGTTCACACACGGAACCTCGGTTTATAGTCTCATTCTAAGGACTGTATGGGGAATGGAGTCAGAACCAATGTTAACTCCAAGGAACAGTGAGGGAGACGTGTGTGTACTGTTTTAGACGAGTTGGTGGCTAAACGGATTGTTCAGAGTAAGTTTTGATGTCGGTGCCTATCGGACCCTGATGGAATCACAAAAGCATGTCCGTATATTTTTTTTCCTGTTTGATCTTTTGTATCCTGTCGGTGTGACTTCTCCCACATCTGATCTTTTGTATCCTGTCGGTGTGACTTCTCCCACATCTTGATCTTTTGTATCCTGTCGGTGTGACTTCTCCCACATCTTGATCTTTTGTATCCTGTCGGTGTGACTTCTCCAACATCTTGATCTTTTGTATCCTGTCGGTGTGATTTCTCCCACATCTTGATCTTTTGTATCCTGTCGGTGTGACTTCTCCCACATCTGATCTTTTGTATCCTGTCGGTGTGACTTCTACATCTTGATCTTTTGTATCCTGTCGGTGTGACTTCTCCCACATCTTGATCTTTTGTATCCTGTCGGTGTGACTTCTCCCACATCTTGATCTTTTGTATCCTGTCGGTGTGACTTCTCCCACATCTTGATCTTTTGTATCCTGTCGGTGTGACTTCTCCCACATCTTGATCTTTTGTATCCTGTCGGTGTGACTTCTCCCACATCTTGATCTTTTGTATCCTGTCGGTGTGACTTCTCCCACATCTTGATCTTTTGTATCCTGTCGGTGTGACTTCTCCCACATCTTGATCTTTTGTATCCTGTCGCTGTGACTTCTCCCACGTCTTGATCTTTTGTATCCTGTCGGTGTGACTTCTCCCACATCTTGATCTTTTGTATCCTGTCGGTGTGACTTCTCCCACATCTTGATCTTTTGTATCCTGTCGGTGTGACTTCTCCCACGTCACACAGTCCAGCTCCTCCTTACCGAGCCACATTCAGGACCGTTCGTCGCGGCCTCAGCGCCAAAAGGGAGCAAGTCATATCCAGTCATCATGAGCGAAACTCGCGGGGAGTATGGCGGTGAGGGGGGGGGGGGGGGGGGGGGGGGGGAGGGTCACTGTCCGGAGGAGAGCCAAACAATCAATGAGAGTATGATGCATTCCGCAATGCTCATGCACAACATGATTTTTTTTTTTCAGGCACCGGCCTCCATAGCGCACACTTTTCCGTTGTTTTTTTTGCATCACACTTCCCCATTCCCTCTTCACAGGGTGATGTTTGGAGAACACCGATCTTCTCAAACCCTCTTTCCTCTCTCTCTCTCTCTCTCATCACGTGGAGGATCTTGAAGGTTGTGCATGGGATGGTGGGGGATGGGGAGGGGGGGGGGGGGAGATCTGAATCCTACACACACACACACACACACACACGCGCGCACACAGATATACACACACAAACACATAGTCAGTATGCACGCTCACACGCACGCACGCACGCACGCACAGACACACAGACACACACACACACACACACACACACACACACACACACACACACAGAGTACGTACGCACGCGCACCCCCTCCCCCACTCACGCACCTGTGTGTGTGAGTGTGAGTGTGAGTGAGTGAGTGTGTGTGTGTGTGTGTGTGTGTGTGTGTGTGTGTGTGTGTGTGTGTGTGTGTGTGTGTGTGCGTGCGTGCTCGCGCGCGCGCGCGTGTGTGTGAGTGTGTGAGACTAATGGCACTACGACGACATCCCTCAACCCACCCCGTTCCCTCAATCCCTTCCACATCTTCTGGCCTTGAGCCCTTTCACCATCTTCAAGAAGAGTCCAGTGCGGCAAGCCCGTGTGTCCAATGAGAGCCTTCTGTCGCCCGGTAACCCCCTCCATGGTCGAGAGGCGGCGAAGACAACGATTTTCTGTCTGGTCTGTCCCCCAGCAGCTGTGATCAGCGTGATCTATGGATTCCACCGCTACCATAGCTTCCTCTGTGTCTTGTCCGGCTGTCGTCATTGGTTTGTTTGATTCAGGTTGAAGGTAGTGTTGCGTGTATGTGTGTGTACACACACACACACACACACACACACACACACACACACACACACACACACCACACACACACACACACACACACACAAACACACACACACACACACACAACACACACACACACACACACACACACACACACACACACAGAGTCAGTATGTAGGCCGCTCACACACACACACACACACACACACACACACACACACACACACACACACACACACACACACACACAGAGTCAGTACGTAGGCGCGCGCTCATACACACACACACACACACACACACACACACACACACACACACACACACACACACACACACACTCAGAGAGAGAGAGAGAGAGAGAGAGAGAGAGAGAGAGAGAGGGGGGGGGGGGGGGTCTGACATCACAAATTAGTGCGGGGATGTATATTATTCAGGTTTTGTCTTTCTGAACATTCAGTCACAAACTACTCCGTTATAACCAACGGCTGACTGTGTTGAAATCACGTACAACTAAAGGATTAAGACTGGACGATCAGTGTAGACAGGTACAGACTGGGGTTGGCTGCACTGGTCAGCCTTCCAGATGAGTGACCACAATTCAAGCTGACATCCGAGATCTCAGATGATGACGTGTCGGTCTGTAGAAAGCTGGCGTAGAGATGGTGACTTAGCCGTCTTATACTTTCCCTTTGTGGGATTTATAAAGGTCTCGCTCTTTTCTTTTGACATTTGGCAGCTTATCCATTGTCCGTAAAGATAAACTTGCCACGGGTAGTGTGTTTGGATGTTTGTACTGTAAGGTGTTTTTATAAGAAAAGAAGTTGGATGATGGGAAAGAGTAATGTAAGACCCCTAATCACCCAAATAAAACATGTAGACAAAAAAAAATTGCATCACACAGACATCAATTGCATAAACAAATGCCACCAAATATCGGTCACTCAGTGCGCCACAAAGTCATTGACATAAAGATATTCGAGCACGACAAAAAGAAGCAAATATAGATTTCAACTCCACGAGCAAAACGAATTAGAAAACAAAGGGCGAGTCCCACACTGCACGCTAAAAATCACACTGGGAATTTTTGGGGTATAACCAATATTGACAAACTATCTTATCTTCTGGGGGGTTAAGGGGAAGTGCCGCTAAAGTTTTCAACACAGCTGTACACAGACTTTCGTGTGCAGTTGCCTCAATAAAGTATGGCGCAGAAAGCCCCCATGCCCATGCAGCTTTCTATGATCCAAGGATATAGAGTAAGTCAGACAGATAATGTTGCTAATAGTCCAGCAGACTGCAAAAGACCGTATCAGGGCTGGTACCATGTTATCGTCACCTATCAAAATAGATTTTTTGAAAACCTACACACACATCTTATTAAAACAAATCTCCTGAAAACACACCAGAATTTCGTTTAAATCTTTCATTAGTAAAATCTTAAATGAAAAAGATTAATCTCTAATCCAAGATTGAAAGCTATACGTTATTCCTGAGGGTGCTATGGAGGGGAGCTGTTTGCGGTGTCAGCTGTCAACAAAAATGATCTTGCTGTTACAGGTTAAAAAAATAACCCACCAATAACTACAACCCACGTTTCAAAAAGTATACAATCATCACAACAGACCACTGGACAACAGACCACTGGACAACAGACCACTGGACAACAGACCACTGGACAACAGACCACTGGAGCTCAAACTCTCCCTTTTCACCGACGAGCTTGTTGTTTTTCACAAAACAAAACATTAAGTCTTTCAAAATCACGAAGCTGACACTCTCGTCCACAAGAGTCGATGGGCAGTTTTCCAAGTTGTAGCATAAATGACTTTTCCACTAGCGACGCACAGCTCTGGTCACAAAACGCTGTAGCACAAGATACATAAAGATTCTAGTATAAGACACTACCTGCTCATCAAAGGTGGCAGGATTTCCGCCCGGACCCCTGCCAGCGCAAGTGAAGTATAGGGCAATTTGATCGGCCCCGGAAAAATTCAGTGA
>CM031610.1:55637484-55639984 GCA_018398815.1 Conus ventricosus | reverse complement strand
TTTTTCTTTCCAACCACTGTTATCATTGCTAACATTTCTACAGTTATCATAACTACTACCGTTATCATTACCAACCGAAAGAACTGGTTTTTTTTTGGATTCATTAATCATCTCCATACCTTTCCACGAACTATCATTATTATGAATTCTACTTATTCCATTATTACTATCATCACCATTATCATCATATTAAAAAAGCGTTATGATTCTTACTACCTTAAGCTGTATTAACATCACCATTAGCATCATAATTATCACTGTTATGATTACTATTATTATTATCACTTATTCCAATGATTTTTGCGTGATCGTCATTATAACTTAACAGGGAGCCGGAATAGCTCAGTTGGTAGAGCGCCGGACTCGTAATCTTGGTGATCCTGGGGTTGCGGGTTCGAACCTCCGCCGGGGCGTTTCGGTACATGGGGACTTTTCCCTCGGAGTTAACATTGGTTCTGACTCCATTTCCCATACATTCCTTCGAATGAGACTATAAACCGAGGTTCCGTGTGTGAACGCACGCATAACATCGTGCACACACGTAAAATCCCATCGCCAACTTTCGGAAGAGTAGGCCAGTTTGGCCGTTGGTATGGATGACACGTTACACATACACATGCACCCTGCATGAGAAATGGAAAGAATGAAGGAAGTAAGGAAAATTAGTGAACAATATTGAACGATATTGACTGGATGACACGGGAAACGACTGAATGAAGCGCCAGCTGGCAGCTCTTCAGTCGGCACTACCCAGGTAGGCAGCCCGTTGTGTAAAGGAGTGTGGATTGTAAAGCGCTTTGAGCTTGGTCTCTAGCCGAGAATAGGCGCTATATAAGTATTCATTATTATTATTATTATTATAATTGTTGTTACAACTTCGTAACTGGTAGAACCATTATGTTTTTTGTCATTATATGTGATACATTAACTACTATCATTATTATCATTATCCAATAGTACTGTTTACCTATCATTCATTGATTTTTTTAAAATTCCTTTCCATCAACTATCATTTTTACTAATAATTATTACTTCTACTGTTATCATTATCATCACATCATAGAAATTTAAAACAAAAAAACCTTTGCCATTCTTACTACCTTAATTAGTATAAGCATAACCAGTATTATCAGCGTTGTCATTATTATGATTACTATTGTTATTATTATTATTACTAATTCTCATAGTTTTACCATTATCATCATTACAACTGTTGTTATAACTCTTATATTTACCAGTATTATTGGTATCATTATACATTACTATATTGCTGACATTCCAATCGACCATTTTCCAGCCTTCCATATCATCACTATCATTATTATGTGGTTATAATCATGTTTATTATTACACGTATTAATATACTCAATATATTCCCTCGTTCCCATAAACTGTATCCTTCTCCTCTTTGTTCTCCCTACCCTCGTCCTTCCTCTTCTTCTGTTTCTTCATTCTTCTTATTGTCATAATCATTTGTAGTAGTAGAAGTAGTAGTAGTATCGTTATTATTATCACTGTTATTGATGGTATTTTTTGTTACCATTACTCTTATTGTTATTACTATTACTGTTATTACTATTACCCTTACTATTGTTGTTACTTCTTCTTCTTCTTCTTCTTCTTCTTCTTCTTTTTCCGATCATCTTCACCATCATCATCGCCACTGACACTGTTGCCACTACAGCCATGTTGTTCGACAATCCTTTAACTCTTCTCCTTTCTCCCCCTCTGTGTGTATAGCCACTATCAATACTACAACTACTATCGTCATAATATCACCAAGAGTGGTAATAATCCTCTCCTCATTTTTTTGAATATGTTTGTCGTCATCGTTGTAGTTACAACTATTATTTCTATCATCATCATTATCATTATTTTTATCATCATTATTATTTCAACTCCTATTGTCCCGTTCCCAACAACCTCGTTTTCATTCAACGCCCATCTTGCGCCGAATTGAGAAGATAAGTGACTGCTCGTTCTTCGTTTTCATTGTCCTTAATGTTGTTTATCATGCCTGAAGAAGACCTAAGAGGTCGAAACGTGTTGTGTTTTGTTTTGTAGTTTGCTTGTCCCTGTTGTTTGGCGGACTCACTAACAATTCCTTTTGATATAAATCTCCTTAAAAAAAAGAGTTCTCATAACATGCCACAGCCCATTATTCGTTAGGTGAGCGTCGTCTGAAAACTGAAAAATGTGATGTTCTCTGTCATTTATGAGAATTAGCAATTCATGCTGATCCCGAAGCTTCTGTGACCGCCACTGATCTCAGCAGCAGCACCACAGAATCAACAGTGGCCAACACAACAAGTATGCACAGAGATGTCTTAGTGTCCCACCCGGTCTCACCGACATTGCGCTCTACTGCCGCCAAGCAGCGCTGATGGTTCCCCTGAAAACCACCCTGGAGTAATGTAAAGTGGGCGAAACAAGGCGACTAACGATGCTGTAGGACTCAAAAGCTTTTTCAAAGCTGTGATTGTTTATTCTTAAGTTACCC
>CM031610.1:55594984-55632484 GCA_018398815.1 Conus ventricosus | reverse complement strand
CAATACTGATGGTACGTGACACCAGTCTGGCCATGACAGGCCGATCATACTTCATTCACGTGCACAATACTGATGGTACGTGACACCAGTCTGGCCATGACAGGCCGATCATACTTCATTCACGTGCACAATACTGATGGTACGTGACACCAGTCTGGCATGACAGGCCGATCATACTTCATTCACGTGCACATCTTCATTCCGGTGGGGGTCAGCAATGTACCTAGTAACACAGTTCCCCCTCTCTCCTATGCTCTCCGTTCGACCCCCTCCCCCTCCAACCCCTGCGACTCCCCCACCAACATCCCAGTACACGGACGCCTGCATGCATGCGCATCTCAATCTATCTATCTATCTATCTATCTATCTATCTATCTATCTATCTATCTATCTATCTATGTGTGTGTGCGTGTGTGTACGCGTGCGTGCGTGCGTGCGTGCGTACGTGCGTGCGTGAGTGTGTATGTGTGTGTGTGATCGCGCATCCCTATCTATCTATCTATCTATCTATCTATCTATCTATCTATCTATCTATCTATCTATCTATCTATCTATCTATCTGTGTGTGCGCGTGCGGTGTGTGTGTGTGTGTGTGTGTGTGTGTGTGTGTGTGTGTGTGTGTGTGTGTGTGTGTGCGCGTGCGTGCGTGCGTACGTGCGCGTGTGCGTGAGTGAGTGTGTGTGCGTGTGATCGCGCGCAAGTGCCTAAGAGAGAGAGAGAGAGAGAGAGGAGAGAGAGAGAGAGAGAGAGAGAGAGAGAGAGAGGTCCAGTTGAACAACGAGGACATGGGTGGGGATTTCAAAATGGACAGAGACAAAATGGGAAAGATTAAAACACCATCTTGAACAAGTGAGGGCAATTTGCCAGCTTCAACTGAAGGTCGTGACGGAGAAAGAAGAAGAAGAGTGGGGGGAAGGGGGGGGGGGGGGGGGGGGGGGGGCGGCGGAGGAAGTGTGAGAGGAGGGGGGGGGGGAGAGTCATAGCTGCAGGAAGGGCGGATGGAGGGGTAAGGGATGGGTGGTGGGGGTGGTGAGGGGGTTAATAATAGAAGAGAGGGCTGTCGGTGGCCGACTCTCAGTTTCCCCAAAGATGAAAAGAGCATGTATGTTTTGGAGGTGGGTTGTTGAGATCTTATTGAAAGGAAGGAAGATTACAAGAAAGTGTCATTCTAGACCTGTTCCAAAGTTTCATTGTCTAGTATTGAAGTAATAGTTTACTTCTCTAGTAATGTAATGTAAAAGGATTATTCATAGAGCGCTTTACCTCGCAAGAGCCCAAAGCGCATATTACAGGGAAAAAAAAACATGATAAAATTATAATTCTAATTCAAAGCACACACACACACACACACACACACACACACACACACACACACACACACACACACACACGCACACACACATGCGCGCGCACGCACACACACACCACACAGACAAAGACACACCACACACACACACACACACACACCACACACACACACACACACACACACACACCACCACCCCACCACCGAAAAACTCACACACGCAGTCAGACACACGAGCGCGTTCAACACCAGCAAACACGCGCACAGTGGTAAGTGGATATCGTTAATCAGTCCAAGGGAAAAGATGGTGATTAGGGAGGTTTTAAAAGTCTCTAAAGAGTCCGTGTTACGCAGAGAAGAAGGGAGACTATTCTAGTGCAGTTCAGTCAGTCCACCCACCCAGTCCTTCATAGCAACTATCACCCGCTGGTGTTCTCTTCCCTCTCCTTTTCACTCCTCTTCCCACCACGGTCCTCACCTCTTCACCCCAGCTTCATTGCTTGTAACCACTGGTAAGACAGCAACGCTGTCTGCAACACCCTGACCTGATCACTTCAGTTTTCTGCAGCAGGGAGAGAATCATTCCGAATTATTCTGGCCAAGTCTTCGTTCTCTTTCTTCGGTTGCCCCTCCGTTCTCCCCTAAAAACAGTGCCTTAGTTTCAGCAGTCGTTTTGGTATTAGTTCCTCTTTCCTAAACTGGCAGCTCTTTGTGCGTCATCAGCCAATCCTGGTTCAACGTGCGTCGCTTTCTCTTGATGTAACGTACTTCTGCCCTCGTCAGCAATCTAGCTTTTTTCCGTTTACGATCAATTTTGTTTTCGATAGAAACAAGATAAACGTTATTTCTCAAAGTTATAGGAGAAAAGGGAGAGTTTTTGACTTATGTTCTGCTAAGCGAACTCCTTCCTCTCTCTCCTCCCCTCCCCCCCCCCCCCCCCCCCCCCCCTATGAATTAAAAAAACCAAACAAAACTGGTAACGTCGTCTAAATGATGAAAGCAGCCGTCGGACATATCACTTTCCCTTCCCCACTGACCAGAGTCCAGTCCAGAGAGCAAGCGCATCAGTTTCTCACAGCAGTGTTGTAGCAGTGGCATTCAATAAACCAAACTCCTACGTTGAAGGTCGGCACAGTCCTCAGGCTCAATAGCAATACATACATATGTTAAAAAAAGACACGCAATAAGACCATCGACGTTGTCACCAATATTTGGCCTTTTGGCTGTCCTCAGGGTACATGACACTGGGTATGACACACACCAGTTAAAAAAAAAAAAGAAAAAAAAAAGAAAGACAGTGAAGAGTTTAACGAAAACGTGAAAACGCACGTGCACAATGTTAGAAGTTTGGAGTACGTACAAAGGCTATGAACCTCGTTCACCTTCATCCACCGCACCATCCAACCTCCTTTGGCAAGCATGCGCGCACACACACACACACACACACACACACACACACAGAGTCCATAAGAGAGAGAGAGAGAGAGAGAGGAGAGAGAGGAGAGAGAGAGAGAGAGAGAGAGGCGGGGGGGGGGGGGGGGGGGGGGGGGCTGGGGGAGAGAGAGAGAGAGAGGGGCGGGGGGGGGGCTGGGGGTGCAGGATACTTTTGCATATGTGAATGTTTTCTAAAAAAAATACAGGGTCCCCCATATCACGATCTGCTTGATATCATTCCCCCAACCCATCATCCTCTCTGCTGCCTCCCTCCCTCCCCGCCCACGCTCTTGACTTAGTCTTACCCGTTTGTTACCCTATTACAATGCTGATGGTACGTGACACCAGTCTGGCCATGACAGGCCGATCATACTTCATTCACGTGCACAATACTGATGGTACGTGACACCAGTCTGGCCATGACAGGCCGATCATACTTCATTCACGTGCACATACTGATGGTACGTGACACCAGTCTGGCCATGACAGGCCGATCATACTTCATTCACGTGCACAATACTGATGGTACGTGACACCAGTCTGGCCATGACAGGCCGATCATACTTCATTCACGTGCACATCTTCATTCCCGGTGGGGGTCCAGCAAAGTAACCTAGTAACACAGTTCTCCCCCTCTCTCCTATGCTCTCCGTTCGACCCCTCCCCCTCCAACCCTGCGACTCCCCCACCAACATCCCAGTACACGGACGCCTGCATGCATGCGCATCTCAATCTATCTATCTATCTATCTATCTATCTATCTATCTATCTATCTATGTGTGTGTGCGTGTGTGTACGCGTGCGTGCGTGCGTGCGTGCGTACGTGCGTGCGTGAGTGTGTATGTGTGTGTGTGATCGCGCATCCCTATCTATTATCTATCTATCTATCTATCTATCTATCTATCTATCTATCTATCTATCTATCTATCTGTGTGTGCGCGTGCGGTGTGTGTGTGTGTGTGTGTGTTGTGTGTGTGTGTGTGTGTGTGTGTGTGTGTGTGTGTGTGTGTGTGCGCGTGCGTGCGTGCGTACGTGCGCGTGTGCGTGAGTGAGTGTGTGTGCGTGTGATCGCGCGCAAGTGCCTAAGAGAGAGAGAGAGAGAGAGATGAGAGAGGAGAGAGAGAGAGAGAGAGGGGGTGGGGGGAGGGGGGGGAGTGAGGGGAGTGTGTGAAGGGCAGCTCCATGGATCAAAGAGGAGGAAGGGCTGGGAAATGCCGGCACATCCAAACCAGCGGTGAAGGCTGAGAGAGGGGTATAGTAGGGGAGTAGCTTTGGGGGTAGGGCCGTGAGCACATTTGGCAGGAGAGAAGGGGAAGGAGGTCAGACATCAATTCACACTTACAGCTTCAAAGAGCAAACGGGGAATTGACCAACGCGCTTTACCAGTATCATTTTGTTTGCAATGACTGAAAAGGGGGGGGGGGGGGGGGAGTGGGGGAGTGGAATGATGGTAATGGGATGTGGGAGGGTGGAGGAAGAGGAAGTTTTCCCTCTTCAACCTTCTGATCTTTCCTTCGTCTTCATCCCCCTCCCCCGCCCCTCCTTCTTAATTGGCTCACACTTTTGAACTTAATTTCGACTTCGTCAGTTCGGCCAATCCCCAGCCCCTTCTTTCATGCACCTTTCCTTATTCTGCAACCCAGTTGTGCTATTTATTATTTGTTTATGTGTGCTCGTGCAATGACCTCTTCAGACAAAGACGCCCCCCCCCCCCCCCCCCCCCCCCCCCCCCCCCCCCTGCTGCCATCCTCATCGCCACCAATCTTCCATGCAACCTCTTCTCTCAGTCCATTTTCCCCAGCATTTCAAAAAATTGAATTTTCTGCTCTCAAGCGATGTGCATATCTCTCTCTCTCTCTCTCTCTCTCTCTCTCTCTCTCTCTCTCTCTTCTCTTCTCTCTCTCTCTCTCAGATGGATCCATCTTTCTTCTGTACCAATCCCTCCCACAACAGTTTTAACGTCTTTTTTTTAGTTTAAACTGGGGTCGTCCGTGTCGGTCTTACCCATGTGTATCAGGTCTGTGCGGTGGCAGGTAATGAGAATACAGGCCATTTCGTCCACCAACCAGAGGATGTCACTATTCCTGCTGCGCGTGTGGAGGATGATGATGGCTGAACATAATTAGAATGCATTTCCTTTCTAGCGTTTTTAAAGACGACCTTTGTCTTGTTGGTGAAGAGGAAGTGGATTTTGAGTGGAAAGAAGAGGAAGCAGATTCCAGTTTGTCTGAACTCTCTGTCTCTCTGACAAGTAAATACTGGGGAAACCACTACATCTCTCTCTCTCTCTCTCTCTCTCTCTCTCTCTCTCTCTGACTAATAATAGTGGGGGAAAGTACGTGCAGGGTAACAATTCTTCTGTCATTAAAACAGTGACTTTGCTCAGACTGAAAAAAAAATGGATGCGGGAGGGTTGCGATGGGAACACGAAAAACAGGAATAATAATAATAATCATCAAAAGGAGACTTTAGAATACAAATATAAAACTCTCCATGAACAGTAGAAGGGGCCATCGTATTCTTGCTGGACTGTAACTGAACACAGAACCATTTATACTGGCTGCCCGTGGGCATCTTTCATCCACTGGTGTGGACTCATCAGTGGGACCCGTCTGTTCGCAGTTCGCCTCTGTTGGCATCAAAGGAAATACACTACCTATAATGCTGTGGTATTTTTTTTAAAACCAAAAATACAGCGTCGAACGGAATCTAAAAAGAGTCAGTGGTTGATAGAAATGTAAAATGAGAAGAAATCGGAGTAAAATGAATACGTTGCATAAAAACTAAAATCATCATGTAAAGAGAAATAAACAGATCTTTGAGCCCATGCTTGAGGGTGCATTTAAGGATGCAAGGGAGGTCAGAAGGTGTCAACGGTCAGACTGGTCGGCCCTACTGTTTGATAACCCATGCATTGTCAAGCACATTAGTGCTGAGAGGAGCTAAGAATCTGTCTGTCTGTCCCTGTCTGTCTGTCTGTCTCTCCATCCATCCATCCATCCATCCATCCATCCATTTATCTTTCTTCCTGCATACTTGAATCGCACTGTACTGTTCAGCTTATTTTAATTCCGTTCTGCAAAGTCCCGCTCTTCAGGGCTTCCTCAGGCTGACACAGAAGCTCTGCGGAGCGAAAAAGTTGCATGACCGTCTCATAAAAGCGAGGGCCTTTGGTGTTCAATAAGGCTAACTTACAAGCTCGGTAATAAGTTCAACGAGTCTTGTCTGTCAAACGATGACTAGGACAGGCAGTCTAGGATCGTACTTGACTTCCAAACCATCGATGCTAACAAGAAGAAATGAGCACAAATGTCAGGTTGCAAGAAGACAGAGGACAACATCTTTAAGAAGGACGCGATGGACACACATGTAAGAAGGACGCAGCGGACATCTGTAAGAAGAACGCCATGGAAAACATCTTTGAGAAGGAAACAATGGACAACCCCTGTAAGAAGAACACGATGGACAACACCTGTAAGAAGGAAACAATGGACACCTCCTGTAAGAAGGAAACAATGGACAACACTGTAAGAAGGAAACAATGGACAACTCCTGTAAGAAGGAAATAATGGACAACACCTGTAAGAAGGACACAATGGACAACACCTGTAAGAAGGACGCATGTACAACACCTGTAAGAAGGACACAATGGACAACACCTGTAAGAAGGACACAATGGACAACACCTGTAAGAAGGACACAATGGACAACACCTGTAAGACGGACACAATGGACAACACCTGTAAAAAGGAAATAATGGACAACACCTGTAAAAAGGACACAATGGACAACACCTGTAAGAAGGACACAAGGACAACACCTGTAAGAAGGACGCATGTACAACCCCTGTAAGAAGGACACAATGGACAACCCCTGTAAGACGGACACAATGGACAACACCTGTAAAAAGGAAATAATGGACAACACCTGTAAGAAGGAAATAATGGACAACACATGTAAGAAGGAAATAATGGACAACACCTGTAAGAAGGAAACAATGGGCAACACTTGTAAGAAGGACACGATGGACAACACCTGTAAGAAGGAAACATTGGACAACACCTGTAAGAAGGACGCATGTACAACACCTGTAAGAAGGACGCATGTACAACACCTGTAAGAAGGACACAATGGACAACACCTGTAAGAAGGACACAATGGACAACACCTGTAAGCGGACACAATGGACAACACTGTAAAAAGGAAATAATGGACAACACCTGTAAGAAGGACACAATGGACAACACCTGTAAGAAGGACACAATGGACAACACCTGTAAGAAGGACGCATGTACAACACCTGTAAGAAGGACACAATGGACAACACCTGTAAGAAGGACACAATGGACAACACCTGTAAGACGGACACAATGGACAACACCTGTAAAAAGGAAATAATGGACAACACCTGTAAGAAGGAAATAATGGACAACACATGTAAGAAGGAAATAATGGACAACACCTGTAAGAAGGAAACAATGGGCAACACTTGTAAGAAGGACACGATGGACAACACCTGTAAGAAGGAAACATTGGACAACACCTGTAAGAAGGACGCATGTACAACACCTGTAAGAAGGACGCATGTACAACACCTGTAAGAAGGAAACAATGGAAAAACACATGTAAGAAGGAAACATTGGACAACACATGTAAGAAGGACACAATGGACAACACCTGTAAGAAGGAAATAATGGACAACACCTGTAGGAAGGACACAATGGACATCACCTGTAAGAAGGACGCATGTACAACACCCGTAAAAAGGGAAAAACAATGGACAACACCCGTAAGAAGGAAACAATGGACAACACCTGTAAGAAGGACACAATGGACAACACCTGTAGGAAGGACACAATGGACAACACCTGTAAGAAGGACACAATGGACAACACCTGTAAGAAGGACACAATGGACAACACCTGTAAGAGGACACAATGGACAACATCTGTAAGAAGGACACGATGGACAACACCTGTAGGAAGAACACAATGGACAACACCTGTAAGAAGGACACAATGGACAACACCTGTAAGAAGGACACAATGGACAACACCTGTAAGAAGGAAACAATGGACAACACCTGTAAGAAAGACGCGACGAATAACACTGTAAGAAGGACGCAACGAACAAGAAGTCTGTTTGTCGCCTAATATCATCTGTAATGAAGAGACCTTAAATGAAGCCACTGCGCTGAGCTGACTTGAAGTGATTATATAATGAAGTGCAACATCACTTATTTCATTTTTTTTTTTTTTTATCCAAGTCTTTACCTCGAGTGTGTGTTTGGGAGATGTGTTGCAAGCCCCGCAGTAGGTTTTAATCATGTGAAACCTAACCATTCATTTATCTTTCTATCAAGATGCCGGATTCTATCTATCTATCTATCTATCTATCTATCTATCTCTGTCTCACTCTCTCTCTATCTGTCTCTCTCAATCTAACCACGTCTGTCTGTCTGTCTGTCTGTCTGTCTCTCTCTCTCTCTCTCTCTCTTTTCTCTCTCTCTCTCTCTCTCTCTCTCTCTCTCTCTCTCTCTCAGGTTTCCTGATTCATAGTGTCTACCGTTTTAGTGGCTGTTATTATACAAAGTTTTCACTATAACCATTTTATATGTAGCAAAGGTAATGACATTCAGTACTGACAACACGCGGAGTGTGGCTGATGAAGATTTTTTTTCCAGACACATCATGCTGGAAGTCATTTCTCATATGATTTTAGTCTTGTCAGAGGATGGCTATGCAGACCCTAACAAAGTTGTTGAAAAGGCAAGAATGAATCAGCAAGACAGCAAAGAGAAAAACAGTTCTGCATACAGGGGCGAAAAGCACATATCATTTTTTCGTTGACGGTTTTGTGTAATAATGACAATTGTTTTATACATGTATGAATTGCATCCCCCCTCCCCTCCCCTCCCCCCCCTCCCCTCCCCTCCCCCCTCCCCCCAACAATGGTATTCTCTTCTGTGGTAATGAGTCCCTCAAATGTGAAAAAGACAGTACATTTCAATCACATTTTATGTATTTTCTTGTATTGGAAGCTGTTTAATAACACGGTATGGAAAGCTAACAGGTACAGGAATGTAATATTTTTTTTCCAATTTTTAATTGCGTACCTCTAATACATTAGCCAATTATACTCATATTACACAGAAATGTTCTCTTAGCATTTTAAGAATAGTTTTAGGCTGATTCGTAGCAAAAAAACCCGAAGAGAAACTGAAGAAAACAAAGCGGATATGGAAACACTATCAGTTTCAGAACTAGGCAGTTCTACAGTACACTCTCAATTTTAAATAGCTGAAAAAAAAATACTTTGCATGCCCCAATTTTGGTAGACTTTATATAGCATAACTAAGGGATCAATATAGAAGTCAAAACAGGCAAAAGAAATTTTAAAGCAATTTGTTTACACAGGGGTATATTTTGATGAAATCTTAGTGGACTATTCCTTGCGATCGGGAGCTGAAAAGATGGTAGTTCATCTGTTCATTGGCGTGGCGCTGGTTTAAGCGGAACACCTGCTCTGCGGATAATGAACCCCCATTTTATGGGCCCCCCAGTTTGCAGGGAGGGTTACTGTTGTGCAGACGTATAGTCCACACCAGGCGGAGTTGTAGAGAGGGGAGAAAACGACGAAGCAAGCGACCGATTTCAAACTTAGAAGCAAGGTCCCAGTTCTCAGCTGGCAGGGGGGCCGAGTTTGACTTTGAACGTTGAGAAAGCTGGGTGAGGGGGGGGGGGGGGGGGGGGGGGGGGGGAGGGGAAGAGAGTAGGTAGGGGAGATAAATTGGGAGGGAGAACAACATTATTTCAGCTGAGTGCCGCATTTGAGAGACATAGCTCGGGAAATGAATCTTTAATGTAAAGTGTTTCCACTCTATTGTCACACTACACAGTGGAAAGCAACAACAACAACAACAACAACAACAACAACAAATCAAGGGGTACTTAGTATCATCATTAACACGATGACAAATGAACTGGTCAACTAGGCTAAAAAAAAAATCCTCAAATAACCGGTTAGACTGTAACATACTTAATTCAGTATTAGATTGATTTCAATCGTTTTTTTTTCAAATGTTTCCCAGCCACCTTCTTTAGAAGACCTTAATTATTATCGCTATAACTTATGGGCAGTCATGCTGGTGTATGAGTATTCTAGAAGAATAGTTGGATAGAATCATTTCTACCACAGGTACATTCGACATGCGTAGTACATTTAGTTTTCTGTACCTTAAGTCTCATTCTCTGCACTGAATAAACAAATATGGCAAGAGCTCAAAAGTGTATTCCGTATACCATTGTTACTTCGTGATTTCTTTACTATATTCCACGTTTCCAATTAACATTTCTGGCTAGTAATGTTGATAAAGATAAATGAATTGGATGTGGAATAAAGTCCATTTTCATGGCAAAATAAAATTTGAATCCTAGATTCGACACTCGTTCGCCTTTGAAGATGTTTGATTTCCATTTTGTTCTTCGTCAAAGATCAAAGTGAAACTTTAGAACAAACAAAAGGCTCAAGGAATGCCAGGTACACACACAAGTTGGCAATTTCAACTGTTTCTGCCGTATTATCAGACGGAAAGATGTCCTCTCTCAAAGACAACTTGGCTCGTGGTCGTTTTAAACATACAATCCCTAAATTCAAATATTGCCATTTTCGTTTCTGCTGTCTTGCAACGCAACTGAAAGGCTGGCATTTTGTTCCTTTTTCATTACGTTTGAGAGAAGTTTGTTTTGCTTTTTCCTTTTACTAAGCCTGTCCTGTATTTAGACTGCTGTCAGTGGTCCAAGCGCGAGCGTGCGCGAGCGCGGACAAGCGTGTGTACGTGCGAGCGTGTGTGCGTGCGTGCATGCGTGCGTGAGTAAGTGTGTGTGCGTGTGTGTGTGTGTGTGTGTGTGTGTGTGTGTGTGTGTGTGTGTGTGTGTGTGTGTGCGCGCGCGCGCACCCATATACTACTGGCCCAACCTAGAAAGCGGGGTTTACCAGCTGATCAAAACCCGTTAACTGAAGTCTTTTATTTATTGATTTTTTTTCAAGTAAAGGTTGTTCTGCACAATTCTTAGCCGCTAACAATGCTTGGGTTATTGAACAGCAGAGCTGACCACTCAGACTGTTCCATATTTTTGGATCTCCCTTGCATCCTTAAATGGATCCTCAAGCATAGGCTCAAAGATTGTCCCTATATTTCATACTGTGTGCATAATGGTTTTAGGTTTTCAGCAACTTTTTTCTTCTCCACACTTTCGATTTGTTTCATTCAACTATCTTTCGCTGGCTGCTTTGGGGCGCTGTTGGGTTCTTTTTTGAATCCTTGGTGGTGAGAACACCACAGAATTACAAACTGTGGTGTATCTCTATTTGACACCAAGAGCACAGACGCAATCAGACGTGTATCCCTAATGAGTCCGATCCAACGGACGAAAGGCCTAGGAGCAGGCAATACATAAAGATCTGCATTCGAGAGGAATTGCGATGGGTTTTCATATTTATAACATATATTTTCCCATTGTCTTCATCTTCAATCAAAAAAAAAAATTTCCGAATCTTTGCCAAGTCATTACTGTAATGAAGGAAGAATTGTTAACCTGCTCTTGTTTTCCCCACTACTTACTTGTTCAGCATTGTCTTTTTTTATAATCTCTCATCGTAAATCACTTAAAAAGTTTTTGCTTAGATTCCGGCGTATATTCATCATCGAAAATATCTCAAAATGTTATGCACCTTCTAAATATAACTTACAAGATCAAAGTCTTTGAAGTAAATTAATTTTAAAAAAATGACGTTGTAAGGTGTCGATGAAAGACTTTTTAAAAAGTGATCATAGAGCTATCACTGTGGCTTAAGTGAAGGGTTTTATAGTCAAAATGGCGTATGCATAAAGTTTGTATTATTTCTGTGAAATACAGCATTCTTGAAAATGCGATTCAAATTCCCACGAACTCAGTTTAGGGGGTATGTGTGTGTGTGTGTGTGCGCGCGCGAACGCGCGCCACACATGCACATACACGAACATACATGCTTTAGGCAAAGGACCGTCCTTTTAGCCGAGAAAAGTACAATGAATTGTATTTGAAAAGCAAATACCATGAGCTCGAGAATATACGCATCTTAACATCATTATAGCTGGTATAATCACTGTAAAAGAATTACGAATGGTCCAGTTGAACCGACTGGGAGTGTAACGTGAGTCTAAACATTAATCTTTCACGACAATCCACCATTGTACTCCAGTGGTTTCCATCCCACTGTGGGATCACTGGGAATGAGAAGGCAGCCAGCAACATGGAGCAGCTAAGCCACCCAGTGAACTACAGAGAGGCCAAAACTATCAACCCCAACCAATGTAAAAATCAGTGGAAGAGAAGACTGGGTGCAGACAGTCGTGTTGATCCAATCCATCAGCTCCAGAGGTACCAGCAAAAACATCCTCTTCAGACTGAGACCTGGCCACTGCCGACTGCTGAGCCACCTCAGCCGAATTCAGATGGCCCACACAGACGAATGTCCGTGTGGCACACTGGATCTCAGGCTCCAGAACACATCCTCCAACACTGAGCAGCCCATGATGTTCTACGGGCGTCAAACCTGGCCAGAGGGTGCAGACATGCAGATGCAGCTTTGGGGCAGCCGTCAAAACCTCGAGAAGACTGTGGGATTCATCCTAGAGACAGGACTGAAGATCTGACGCAACCAGCAAAATCGAACGCAGGGGAAGAAGAGGCTACATATAAGATAAGCTGAACCTGATCTGTCTTAATGGCTATTGTGGATTACACGTACGATTTAGCAAACATTAGTTAGAAATCGATACTTGCGTATTTATTTCACATACCACACACACGCACCGAAAGTGTGTTCAACAAAATTAATACTCTAATATTCAGCACCGGAAAATATAACACTCGCAAGCATGATTTAACCGTAACTGTCCATATTTTAGCTTTGAACACATATGAACGAACATTAATTTCACAAAATTTACTTTTGGCAGCAGTATTTTGTTATTCTTAAAATTCAACTGTATTTGTCATAAATAAACAAACTAATGGAAAGGAAGACTAGCAAACAAATTCTTTTCCACCAGATTACTCAGCATGATCCATATTGTGACAAGGATAAGGAAAACGAAGAGCAAAAAAGTGTGGACAGATTGTCATCTTGTTTGTGTTCCTAAGTTTGTTCAATTCGTTATCTAAGGTTTTAAGGTTTAAAACAAGGAATGAAAATAGTACACTGACGACAGTCGTACTCGATAAGCTGAACGTCTACTGGGAACAAAACATTGAAGCAAAGAATCAATTCAGGACAGTCTTCCAAACGAGGATGTTGAAACTGACTAAAACTGATTTACCTTGTTCAACTTCATTGGGCTGCTGGAATAATTACTCAGTTTCCCCCTACAGATATGTGGGCATATAGGACGGGCACACACACACACACACACACACACACGCACGCACGCACACACACGCACACGCACACACACACACACGCCACACACACCTTTGGTTTATTACCACCCACGAAGTGGTTCCAAAAAGTTTGCCCAGTGTGTGTGTGCGTGTGTGTGTGTGTGTGTGTGTGTGCTATATACCTACATATCTGTCTGAGAAATGGAAGGCAGGTGGGTCTTCCAAAATGTTTACAAGGCTGCTTGTAGAGTTAGAATCAACAAGTTAGTCACAGTGTTTTTTCTGTCGTTTTTCCTGTTACAGTCTGTAACTGCCAAAGTCACCAAACACTGAGGCAAGATCTCTCGGCACAGGCAGAACAGTTCGGTGACTGGCATGTTTAGTTACAGACCTGAACTAAAACGGGTTAAGTGTCTTAAAGGGAGACAATTCGTTTATGTTTCGTTTTCATCAAGACGAGGAACGGCTCAACCACTCCTCTCCCTCCCCTCCCTCCCCCGCCTTTTTTTTTTTTTTTTTTTTTTAGCGGGGTTCATCCACCTCTTTTCCACCACTCTTTTTACTTGTATCTAGGTTTTACATTCCTTTTTTATTTTGTTTTAAGCGGGAGCGCCTCCCTCCTTTTTGTCTCCCCGTTTCCTTTCTACTTCTCCATCTTTTCACGTTTTTTTTTTCCAGTTCAGTACATTTTTCACGTTTGTCTGTTCTTTTACTGCAGAGAATAAACTTGAGGAAGCGCTTACGTGTACTTAGGCTCATTGTCGTTTTATGGATCTACTACTTGGGAGAGCTTCCACATGTCTCTTTGCGACTCTGCTAGTTGTGATAATTGCCGTCACTGTGGGTTTTTCGTTTTAGTGTCTCTGGGATCTGCTAATTACCTGCCTAAAAACACGCGTTTTGTTGTTGTTGTTGTTGTTGTTGTTGTTGTTGTTGTTGTTGCTCAGATAGGGTTGGTTCCGAGTGCTTACATACGACTGTCTCGTTCCACTCATTTGGAAGGTGATGATGTTTCACCTTCGTGGATGGTGATAGAAACAAATCATTTTGTGGAACAAAACTAATACTTGATATTTGACATGTGATCTGTCTGAAATGTGGAACATCTAGGCCACCTCAGTAAAGTCCAGTCGACGGTTCTTTTCTGCGACTGGTGCCAATGTTACCCGGCACTGTCGTGCACGTGGAGAGTAAACCCAACAAGAAAATCTGACCTGGAGAGGAATGGGCTCCGCCAGGCTCAACATACCCACGACACGCGGCATGACAGATCAGAATACCGGACTGGTCGCAGACTGGGTTAACAGTGACCGCACCAGCGAGCACAAACCACGTAACAACAGTGCAAATACATGCTTCCACATCGGACTATGATGATGACCAGATTGATGAAATCTATACTCAGCTTCAAAAGGTCATGAACCAATTGACAGCTCATACATCCTCATCGTTCAGGATTACAAGACTGCCAGGATTGGTCTGGATGGCCGAGAAGACAGGAAGAATTTCTGCAGTACCTGCTGTAAAGAAACCGCCAATGACAAAGGACTGCGCCTGCTACAGTTTGCCGGTGAGAGTGACCTAGTTCTTGCCAACACTCTACGCCTGCTACAGTTTGCCGGTGAGAGTGACCTAGTTCTTGCCAACACTGTGCGCCTGCTACAGTTTGGCGGTGAGAGTGACCTAGTTCTTGCCAACACTGTGCGCCTGCTACAGTTTGCCGGTGAGAGTGACCTAGTTCTTGCCAACACTGTGCGCCTGCTACAGTTTACCGGTGAGACTGACCTAGTTCTTGCCAACACTCTACGCCTGCTACAGTTTGCCGGTGAGACTGACCTAGTTCTTGCCAACAGTCTCAGCGAGCACAGGGCATACCGATGATTGACAGGGTAGTCCCTAGGCTGTCAGTATCACAGCTACATACACTGTATTCTCGTGAACACTCGGAACAAGTCTAGCATCAGTAGGGAAAAAAAGAACGTTTCCAGGAGCTGACCTTGGTAGTGACCACGACTTTGGCATGATGAACTTTAAGTATGGTTGAAGGAAAAAAAACCCAGCCGTCTCAAATTCAGTCTTGACAAGCTCATAGATCCCGACATCGCTGAATATTAAAGCTACCATGGCAAAAACCGCTGGAAGAAGAAATTTGAACCTTCACAAACAATTTCAACCTGATAATGACTGCAACAGCAGACAAATGTTCTAGAAATAACTCGATAGTAATCCAGGCTATGGATAACAAGACTACCTTGGAGAGTGTGACACTAGAAGGAGGCTTAATCCACGCAAGAAGACGGAGGCGATAAGTATGGCTCTGAAAACAATAGAATCAATAAAAACAAAAATGAAGCATACAAAAAGAAAACTGGGTCGAACAACTATGTGAAGACAGTGAGAAAAACCTCGACCACAACCTCGTGAGAAAGAAAGCTTGTAAGGTTGTAGAAGACTCGACCCAACAGAAGCAAAGTCAAGTCAGCCCCATTCAGGGTAAAGACAGTGACTGTCTCCACAAAAAGAAGACGTCATACAAAGGTGAACTTACTATTGCCCTGAACTCAACAACAGAGAGAGAGAGAGAGAGAGAGAGAGAGAGAGAGAGAGAGAGCAACGGAGGTCGATATGCACTAACAACACAGGCTTCATCAAATAAGGATGACTTTCACACACACACACACACACACACACACACACACATATATATATTATATATATATATATATATATATAGATCAGTAAATTTAAAATGCCTAAAATACTTTTTTGAGTGCTCAACCCTTGGGGAGCAACATTACAACAAGTTAAAAGAGGAGTCTTAAAACTATCTACAAATTTGTTTCAAGCGTGTTGCGCTGTCATCAGGATGGCTTTTGGTTTGCCCACCGCCGATGTTATATTGCGTGTGGGCTCCCGTTTGCGGTTGTTTGCACGTGCGGGTTGGCTGCACGTGTTTTTTTGGGCTTTCAGGTTTTTGGTTTGGGTGTGTTCACTAACAACGATTTCCATTTATGCCTGCAGTTGTTTACTATTTCTGTTTTGGTGTTTAAAGTTGCTAAGTATGGTTTGCATAGTATTAACCATTTTTTCAGTTAAACATAGGTTGCACCTTTTGAAACATTG
Source organism: Conus ventricosus (assembly GCA_018398815.1). NCBI lineage: Eukaryota > Metazoa > Mollusca > Gastropoda > Neogastropoda > Conidae > Conus > Conus ventricosus. The sequence goes on along the minus strand of CM031610.1, from coordinate 55,616,197 downwards.
CTGTATGGTGATGCTCTTTTTATGATTTTCCAGGATATGTTGTAGCTTTTGTTTGCGTCTTTAAGTTTCCAGATATATTTGCTCAGTTCTGTTTGGTTTTTATATTTTTCTTTATTAAATGACTGTTTGTGGTTTGCATATCTGGTTTTGAAGTGGTTTTCAGTGATCCCTATGTATGTTTCTTTTTCATTTTCTGATGTCACAGTAGCCTGGTATACAATGTTGTTGTGAAGACATTTATTGTTTAGTGGGCACTGCTCCTTTTTGGTGCAATTGCAAGATTTCCTTTCTTCACCCTTCTTTGCTGTGTTGATTTTCATTTTGTTGGATGCGTCAATTAGGTGTTTAAGGTTGGGCATACATGAGTACGATAGTTTGACAGTGTTTTTGTTAAATATTTTGGACAGTTTGTGTTCTTTTGGGAATGAAGTTGTTAGGATTTTGAAGAATTCTTTCCCTATGTTTGTTTTGAGTTTCCCGTCGTATGGGGGGTTATACCATATGATTTTTCTTTTCCTATTTTTCTTGCTTTTGTTTGTGTTGTTGTCTGGGTTGTATTGTAATTTGTAATTGTATCCACTTGTTTGTAGTGCCTCCTGGTATTCTACTGCTGCATTGTTGAACACTCTCTCATTGCATGACAGGTTTGATAGTCTCTTGTTTATGCCATGGGGTATGGTCTGTAATATAGATGGTGGATGGTTACTTTTGGTGTGTACATAAAGAGGTGTATCGTTGGGTTTCTTGTATGGTTTATATATGTGATTGTTGAGATCCAGTGTTATGTCTAAGTAATTCACTACCTTTTTGTTTGCTTCAATGGTAATCTTTAAGTTGTGGTTTTGGAAGATTTTGCATAGTTCTTTCTTCTTATTTTCGATGGTTCTTGGGTTGTTGGTCAGTGCAGCAAGGCCATCGTCTCTGTATAGTCCGACTTGTGTTCCGAGTTTTTTCTTGATGTTGGACAGCATGAATAGTCCGACCAGTTCACATGTTTCTGCACCATCATATGATCCCATGGTCACGTCGAATGTTGAGTTTCTGTTGGTTTTCCTGATCCAGGTTTCATTTTTGCTGTGTAGTAATGTTTTCTTGGTGTGGAGAATGATTTCCATTTCTGACCCTGTTATGTCTGTGTTGTTACTGGCAAACTTCAGGGCTTTGGTGAGTAGTTCCTCATCTATAGATGGGTAGAAGTCTACTATGTCAAATGTGATGAATACTGTATTACTTTGTTTATTGAGTTTTTTGAACCATTGGATAACTTCGTATGTGTTCTTCCAGAGGTTGTATTCAGAGTTTAATTTTACGTTCTTTATTATTTTTTCCAGAATTTTCTTGCTTATTTTGCCTAATTCAGATTTGGATGGGTTTATTAGTCTACATGTTGGGTTGTTATGAAAATTGGGCTTGTGGTCTTTGAGTGTTATGAAAGCTTCTTTTGTTGCTGTCGCTTCTATCCTGTCACTTAGGTCTATGCGCTCTGCAAGTTCTTTTTCTTTAGTGCGGATACTGTCAGGTATATTTTTGTCGGCTTTTTTTTGTAGTTTTTCTGGATGTTTTTGTCAAGGAGTTGAGAGTATTCTTTTGGTTCCATTTTGTAGTAATTGCTAGTTTTATCAGCCTTCACAAATATTTTTTTGTCATTTTGTACTTGTTTTATTTGTTTTTTTTAGTGTTGTTTGGAAACCGTTGTAAGATTTTTTGAATTCAATATTGGTTATCATTCTTTTCATTTGATCTTCAAAGGGTTTCATTTCGTCTATGGCTGGTGGAGATCGCCATGATTTGAAATCGTAGGTGTTTTTGTCCTCTTTTTTTGCATTTGGGTTCAGAAAAAAGAATGCTTTCCATCTCATATTATGTACAAACTTTTCTGTTTGTTCTATTAATTTTTTTATATATGATTGCGGATTTGAAAACGGTATATTTTTTGTTGACTGCCTAAAATTGGTTTCCTCCATTTTAAAATCCTTCAGGCCACAGTGCTCAACGTGAGGAGCGATTAAGATCAGTAAATTTAAAATGCCTAAAATACTTTTTTGAGTGCTCAACCCCTTGGGGAGCAACATTACAACAAGTTAAAAGAGGAGTCTTAAAACTATCTACAAATTTGTTTCAAGCGTGTTGCGCTGTCATCAGGATGGCTTTTGGTTTGCCCACCGCCGATGTTATATTGCGTGTGGGCTCCCGTTTGCGGTTGTTTGCACGTGCGGGTTGGCTGCACGTGTTTTTTTGGGCTTTCAGGTTTTTGGTTTGGGTGTGTTCACTAACAACGATTTCCATTTATGCCTGCAGTTGTTTACTATTTCTGTTTTGGTGTTTAAAGTTGCTAAGTATGGTTTGCATAGTATTAACCATTTTTCAGTTAAACATAGGTTGCACCTTTTTGAAACATTGCTGTATGGTGATGCTCTTTTATGATTTTCCAGGATATGTTGTAGCTTTTGTTTGCGTCTTTAAGTTTCCAGATATATTTGCTCAGTTCTGTTTGGTTTTTATATTTTTCTTTATTAAATGACTGTTTGTGGTTTGCATATCTGGTTTTGAAGTGGTTTTAAGTGATCCCTATGTATGTTTCTTTTTCATTTTCTGATGTCACAGTAGCCTGGTATACAATGTTGTTGTGAAGACATTTATTGTTTAGTGGGCACTGCTCCTTTTTGGTGCAATTGCAAGATTTCCTTTCTTCACCCTTCTTTGCTGTGTTGATTTTCATTTTGTTGGATGCGTCAATTAGGTGTTTAAGGTTGGGCATACATGAGTACGATAGTTTGACAGTGTTTTTGTTAAATATTTTGGACAGTTTGTGTTCTTTTGGGAATGAAGTTGTTAGGATTTTGAAGAATTCTTTCCCTATGTTTGTTTTGAGTTTCCCGTCGTATGGGGGGTTATACCATATGATTTTTCTTTTCCTATTTTTCTTGCAAGAAAAATAGGAAAAGAAAAATCATATGGTATAACCCCCCATACGACGGGAAACTCAAAACAAACATAGGGAAAGAATTCTTCAAAATCCTAACAACTTCATTCCCAAAAGAACACAAACTGTCCAAAATATTTAACAAAAACACTGTCAAACTATCGTACTCATGTATGCCCAACCTTAAACACCTAATTGACGCATCCAACAAAATGAAAATCAACACAGCAAAGAAGGGTGAAGAAAGGAAATCTTGCAATTGCACCAAAAAGGAGCAGTGCCCACTAAACAATAAATGTCTTCACAACAACATTGTATACCAGGCTACTGTGACATCAGAAAATGAAAAAGAAAACATACATAGGGATCACTGAAAACCACTTCAAAACCAGATATGCAAACCACAAACAGTCATTTAATAAAGAAAAATATAAAAACCAAACAGAACTGAGCAAATATATCTGGAAACTTAAAGACGCAAACAAAAGCTACAAAATATCCTGGAAAATCATAAAAAGAGCATCACCATACAGCAATGTTTCAAAAAGGTGCAACCTATGTTTAACTGAAAAATGGTTAATACTATGCAAACCATACTTAGCAACTTTAAACACCAAAACAGAAATAGTAAACAACTGCAGGCATAAATGGAAATCGTTGTTAGTGAACACACCCAAACCAAAAACCTGAAAGCCCAAAAAACACGTGCAGCCAACCCGCACGTGCAAACAACCGCAAACGGGAGCCCACACGCAATATAACATCGGCGGTGGGCAAACCAAAAGCCATCCTGATGACAGCGCAACACGCTTGAAACAAATTTGTAGATAGTTTTAAGACTCCTCTTTTAACTTGTTGTAATGTTGCTCCCCAAGGGGTTGAGCACTCAAAAAAGTATTTTAGGCATTTTAAATTTACTGATCTTAATCGCTCCTCACGTTGAGCACTGTGGCTGAAGGATTTTAAAATGGAGGAAACCAATTTTAGGCAGTCAACAAAAAATATACCGTTTTCAAATCCGCAATCATATATAAAAAAATTAATAGAACAAACAGAAAAGTTTGTACATAATATGAGATGGAAAGCATTCTTTTTTCTGAACCCAAATGCAAAAAAAGAGGACAAAAACACCTACGATTTCAAATCATGGCGATCTCCACCAGCCATAGACGAAATGAAACCCTTTGAAGATCAAATGAAAAGAATGATAACCAATATTGAATTCAAAAAATCTTACAACGGTTTCCAAACAACACTAAAAAAACAAATAAAACAAGTACAAAATGACAAAAAAATATTTGTGAAGGCTGATAAAACTAGCAATTACTACAAAATGGAACCAAAAGAATACTCTCAACTCCTTGACAAAAACATCCAGAAAAACTACAAAAAAGCCGACAAAAATATACCTGACAGTATCCGCACTAAAGAAAAAGAACTTGCAGAGCGCATAGACCTAAGTGACAGGATAGAAGCGACAGCAACAAAGAAGCTTTCATAACACTCAAAGACCACAAGCCCAATTTTCATAACAACCCAACATGTAGACTAATAAACCCATCCAAATCTGAATTAGGCAAAATAAGCAAGAAAATTCTGGAAAAAATAATAAAGAACGTAAAATTAAACTCTGAATACAACCTCTGGAAGAAACACATACGAAGTTATCCAATGGTTCAAAAAACTCAATAAACAAAGTAATACAGTATTCATCACATTTGACATAGTAGACTTCTACCCATCTATAGATGAGGAACTACTCACCAAAGCCCTGAAGTTTGCCAGTAACAACACAGACATAACAGGGTCAGAAATGGAAATCATTCTCCACACCAAGAAAACATTACTACACAGCAAAAATGAAACCTGGATCAGGAAAACCAACAGAAACTCAACATTCGACGTGACCATGGGATCATATGATGGTGCAGAAACATGTGAACTGGTCGGACTATTCATGCTGTCCAACATCAAGAAAAAACTCGGAACACAAGTCGGACTATACAGAGACGATGGCCTTGCTGCACTGACCAACAACCCAAGAACCATCGAAAATAAGAAGAAAGAACTATGCAAAATCTTCCAAAACCACAACTTAAAGATTACCATTGAAGCAAACAAAAAGGTAGTGAATTACTTAGACATAACACTGGATCTCAACAATCACATATATAAACCATACAAGAAACCCAACGATACACCTCTTTATGTACACACCAAAAGTAACCATCCACCATCTATATTAAAGACCATACCCCATGGCATAAACAAGAGACTATCAAACCTGTCATGCAATGAGAGAGTGTTCAACAATGCAGCAGTAGAATACAGGAGGCACTACAAACAAGTGGATACAATTACAAATTACAATACAACCCAGACAACAACACAAACAAAAGCAAGAAAAATAGGAAAAGAAAAATCATATGGTATAACCCCCCATACGACGGGAAACTCAAAACAAACATAGGGAAAGAATTCTTCAAAATCCTAACAACTTCATTCCCAAAAGAACACAAACTGTCCAAAATATTTAACAAAAACACTGTCAAACTATCGTACTCATGTATGCCCAACCTTAAACACCTAATTGACGCATCCAACAAAATGAAAATCAACACAGCAAAGAAGGGTGAAGAAAGGAAATCTTGCAATTGCACCAAAAAGGAGCAGTGCCCACTAAACAATAAATGTCTTCACAACAACATTGTATACCAGGCTACTGTGACATCAGAAAATGAAAAAGAACATACATAGGGATCACTGAAAACCACTTCAAAACCAGATATGCAAACCACAAACAGTCATTTAATAAAGAAAAATATAAAAACCAAACAGAACTGAGCAAATATATCTGGAAACTTAAAGACGCAAACAAAAGCTACAACATATCCTGGAAAATCATAAAAAGAGCATCACCATACAGCAATGTTTCAAAAAGGTGCAACCTATGTTTAACTGAAAAATGGTTAATACTATGCAAACCATACTTAGCAACTTTAAACACCAAAACAGAAATAGTAAACAACTGCAGGCATAAATGGAAATCGTTGTTAGTGAACACACCCAAACCAAAAACCTGAAAGCCCCAAAAAAACACGTGCAGCCAACCCGCACGTGCAAACAACCGCAAACGGGAGCCCACACGCAATATAACATCGGCGGTGGGCAAACCAAAAGCCATCCTGATGACAGCGCAACACGCTTGAAACAAATTTGTAGATAGTTTTAAGACTCCTCTTTTAACTTGTTGTATATATATATATATAATATATATATATATATATATATATATATATATATATATATATATATATTATATGTACATATATATACATATATTTTTTTTCTGTCTTTCTTTTTCTTAAGGGGGGAGGGGGGGATGAATGACGTCACCCGCTGCCTTCACAATAAAGATGACAAGGAGCATGGCGTTTCTAACGTTACTAATTCTTAATCAATATGGTTTCACTCCACAACAATTTGTAAATTAAAAAAAGTAACACTACTGATCTATGTGAAACATTCACCTGTGAACGTCAAATTTCACCTGCCGCTAGAGGATATTTTGTGCTATACAATGGCCAAACAACTGCTTCAGTCTTCCGCTAGAGGATATTTTGTGCTATACAATGGCCAAACAACTGCTTCAGTCTTTTCGTGTAACGATGAAGAAGGTATCCGGCTACAATCAGATGATTGGCTGTCTTGTTAAAACGACGTAAACCCAACGATGAAGAAGGTATCCAGCTACAATCAGATGATTGGCTGTCTTGTTAAAACGACGTCAACCCAACGATGAAGAAGGTATCGGGCTACGATCAGATGATTGGGGGGAGGGGGGGGGGGGGGGTGTATGTTGAGCCAGCACCCTAACAACTCAGCCTGGGTACCTAACTTGCAGTAGTATGCCATGAATTGTGAAGTCAAGTGCTGGACGCCTTGCGGCTTCTCATTGTCTTCTGGAGACAAGCATCCCACGCCGCTGCTTCATCTGAACCCCAACATGGATCGAACAGGAGATAGGTGCACTAGGCGACGGTACACTTATAGTGCTCTCTGTCTGTCTGTCTGTCTGTCTCCGAGTATGTGTGTGTGTGTGTGTGTGTGTGTGTGTGTGTGTGTGTGTGTGTGTGTGTGTGTGTGTGTGAGAGAGAGAGGGTAAGTGCACACACACACACACACACACACACACACACACACACACACACACACACACACACACACACACACACACACACATTCAATGATCTGTCCATCCAGCCATCTAATTACATGCGAGCGGAGGAACACACACACGCACAAATTACTCACTTAAGCATGCATGCTTACATACGTACCTACTTTTATGCATGTACATTCATATATACATACATACATTTCGGTGAAAAAAACCCACACACATGCACAGAGAGGAGAGAGAGAGAGAGAGAGAGAGAGAGAGAGAGAGAGAGAGAGAGAGAGAGAGAGAGAGAGAGAGAGCATTTATCGAGAGAGAGAGCATTTATCGAGAGAGAGAGAGAGAGAGAAGAGAGAGAGAGAGAGAGAGAGATGAGAGAGAGAGAGAGGAGAGAGAGGCATTGAGAGAGAGAGAGAGAGAGAGAGAGAGCATTGAGAGAGAGAGAGAGAGAGAGAGAGAGAGAGAGAGAGAGAGGAGAGAGAGAGAGAGAGCATGTGTGCAGGCTGGCGTGCATGCATGTCAAGTTTAACCATGTAATTACAAATAACTTTTAATGATTAATTGAGCTTAGTGCATCCGTTTTGTTCACCATCGTTTTTAACTGTCTTTGTCTTTGTCTAAAAGATTATATAAGGCTATAAAAGTAGCGTTGCGATCTAATAGGTTGTAATTCAGAGCTCGTCTTTATCAATACACCTAGCGGTATTGTTTGTGTAGAACACTTCTCATTTGGTCGACAACAGTCAATAAATAGGTTTGTTTTGCCATTTTTACTCAAAAGGTCGGCTTTCAAGCTTTGTTATGAATCATTATTTACATTAGGTTTTATTCACTGTACTGCGAGTCTTGTCTATCTTTTCCTTCATGAACCATTATTTGGCTTGGCCTGTATTTGGTGTGGTTTGCCTAGTTTCTACGTTTTTAAAGGAATTAGAGTTAAGTTTAGCTTTTGTTTCATATGGTTCGTTTCGAGTTTTGTTATGAAAAGTTTTTAGTTTAGCTTATTTTCAGTGTGGTGTACGTGTGACCCTATAGCACGAAAATGAATTATGAATTGCCTTGCGTGAACCAGAGGAAAATGAAGCGATTTGTCATATGTGGGAGTTTGGTTTATCGTGATTCCATAGTTACTCTTTTTGATCATGTTGCTGTTGAAATACACGAATAATTCAGACTGCACTGAGAAAATGCTTTTCGAACTTTCTCCAGGGAAACTGTTTGAAGATATCTGAAAAAAAAACCTGGCATTTTTTCAGTTTTCTCCAACTTGTGTGTGTGTGTGTGTGTGTGTGTGTGTGTGTGTGTGTGTGTGTGTGTGTGTGTGTGTGTGTGTGTGTGCACGCGAGGCAGCCTAAGAAAATACAGTTTCCATACCAGTTGTACTCTCTCTCTCTCTCTCTCTCTCTCTCTTACACACACACACACACACACACACACACACACACACACACACACACACACACACACACACACACACAGATCAGTGGCAAAATGAAATTTTCAAAGATTTTATTTTCCGCATTATGACCGTGAGAAAGGGAGGTAAAAATCTCAATACTTGTTTTAACAAATGTTCATGAGACTGTTATCTAGTGAAGGCTAGTTGAACTGGAACATTACAAGAATGCTTCAGATCTCTGTAAGCTCCGCGTCGAAAGTTCGGAAACGTGTTCACCAGAGTTGATCAATGCAGAGCCAGCGTCAATCTCACGCTGTGGTTCCGGATGTAAAGTCAGCAACCATGCTGCTCGGACACACTCCAGACTAGCTGATGCACTGGTGAATTGGGCACAGTGGCTGGGTCAAACTGTTCATGGAGAAAACTTCATGGGATATGTTTTAAAACAAGAAGTAAAAAGAAAAGGCAGTACTAAGGCAAGTGAACTAAAAGATCAGGAGAAACCTGTGTCGGACACAATTTCACAGGACAGTGAATGAGCATTGGAAACACAATCATGGTCACCGGTGAAAGCTATGCTCAGAGAATGGTCTCTAAACCTGTGTCGGACACAATTTCACAGGACAGTGAATGAGCATTGGAAACACAATCATGGTCACCGGTGAAAGCTATGCTCAGAGAATGGTCTCTAAACCTGTGTCGGACACAATTTCACAGGACAGTGAATGAGCATTGGAAACACAATCATGGTCACCGGTGAAAGCTATGCTCAGAGAATGGTCTCTCGCAAAGCATCATCCCAATGTAAAAAAAGACTTGCACTACACAGTAATTGATTTATATAACAACTTTTATTCACTTTCAAACAACAACAACAACAACAACAACACAACACACAAATAAGTAAGCCCAAACCGATCTGACCTAAAAGGAAATGACGGTAGCGCCGAACGAAAGGGACAAACATGACAAAAGCCTTGTCTTGATAATTTGTCTTTTCCGTTCAGCAGAACAGTCATTTTCCTTTCACGTCTGTTTCGGTTTCTGCCGGCAGCCACCTCACTTTGAAACAAAACCTGTCTCTTGCCATCTCTGACGATGGACGGTGTAAAGAAGGACTGTATTGCCACAGCCGCGGCATGAGCTTTCAGATTTGATACGTTACTGAAGGATGAGGAACGCAGGATGAAAAGTGATATGCGAATGAGACTATAAACCGAGGTTCCGTGAGTGAACGCACGCATATCTTGCACACACGTAAAATTCCATCACCAACTTTCCGGAAGAGAAGGCCAGTTTGGCCGTTGATATGGATGCCAAGTTACACATAGCATGCACCCTGAGTGAGAAATGGAAATGAAGGAAGTGAGGAAGCTGAGTGAACGATATTGAACGATACTGACTGGATGACACGGGAAACGACTGAATGAAGCGCCAGCTGGCAGTACTTCAGTTTGCACTACCAAGGAAGGCAGCCCGTTGTGTAAACGAGTGTGGATTGTAAAGCGCTTAGAGCTTGGCCTCTAGCCGAGGATAGGCGCTATATAAGTATTTGTAATGATAATAATATCAGAGACATACGCTTTTGACTGAAACCAAAAGAAAATTCAAAGAAGAGACACGGAAACAAGTCAGGAGACCAGACACGAGTTAGGACAAGGTTGAGTGCATTTCGCCTCTACTCCAAAGTCAGACCACTCAAAGAGAGACTGGGCCCAAGTCGAGATCTGTCAACCCGGTGTTGTCTTCTCTACCCTGGGTAATAATGTGTCGAGCTCATTGAGTTGTGACCAGTCATACTTCGAAAGAGCAGAAGCGTTGAATTCACAGTTTCAATCCAAACAAGATTTCATTAGATCTTCAAACTCATCACAAAATATAGGGTACAACTCATGCATAATTCTATACGTATGTAATGTAAATTTAAGGAGACAATGACGATGTCGCTTGTCTTATTTACCCATACCTGTGCCATTGCTTTGGCGTGATATCATGATATTATAAGCACATGACACGCTAAATGTGTGGTGTAGGTTTTCTTTTATTTCCAAAATGAAAACTCATGTTCTGGTCGCTGACGGGAATCAAACCTAAAGCTCTCCATTGTCTGTCAAACACACCAACCGCTAAGTCATGTTCCTTTTAATTTCACTCGACTGCCTATATTTTATATGATGATTATATCATCTCAAAGTATTTCGATTCCTTGTCTTTTTCTGAGGAAAGGCAACATCCTATTAAGTATTTGAATCCCTTCTCTATTTCCATATCAGAGTGACATCATGTTGTAGTATGTGAATCCCTTCTCTATTTCCACACAAGAATGGTATCATGTTGTAGTATGTGAATCCCTCCTCTGTTCCAACACCAGAGTGGTATCATTTTTGTGTGTGATTAATCCCTTCTCTATTTCCACACAAGAAAGGTATTATGTTGTAGCATGTGAATCCCTCCTCTATTCCAACACCAGAATGGTATCATGTTGTTGTTTGATGAATGCCTTCTCTATTCCCACACCAGAGTGGTATCCTGTTGTGTGATGAATCCCTTCTCTATTTCCACACCAGAGTGGTATCCTGTTGTTGTGTGATGAATCCCTTCTCTATTCCCACACCAGAGTAGTATCCTGTGGTGTGATGAATCCCTTCTCTATTCCCACACCAGAGTGGTATCCTGTTGTGTGATGAATCCCTTCTCTATTTCCACACCAGAGTGACATCCTTTAGTAGTATGTGAATCCTTCTCTATTTCCACACCAGAGTGACATCCTTTAGTAGTATGTGAATCCTATACTCTATTTCCACACCCGAGTGACATCCTTTAGTAGTATGTGAATCCTTACTCTATTTCCACACCAGAGTGGTATCATGTTGTAATGTGTGAATCCTTACTCTATTTCCACACCAGGGTGATATCATGTTGTAGTGTGTGAATCCTTACTCTATTTCCACACCAGAGTGGTATCATGTTGTAGAGTGTGAACCCTTACTCTATTTCCACACCAGAGGGGTATCATGTTGTAGTGTGTGAACCCCTTCTGTATTTCCACAGCAGAGTGGCGTCATGTTTAGGAATGTGAATAATACCTTCTCTATTTCCCAAGCACAGTGTGTGTCATGTTTTAGTTTGTGAATTCCTTCTCTATTTTCACACCAGAGTGGTGTCATGTTTAAGTATGTGAATCCATTCTCTATTTTTAGATCAGGGTTATATCATGTTGAAGTGTTTGAATATCTACTCTGTTTCCATACCAGCGCCTTGTATGTTTTAGTATGTGAATTCCTTCTCATGTTCACACCAAGGGGTGTTATGTTTAAGTAAGTGAATCCCTTCCCTATTTCCACACCAGAGTTATATCATGTTGAAGTATTTGAATCCCTTCTCTATTTCCGCACCAGATTTATATCCTGTCTAAATATTTGAATCCCTTTTCTATTTCCACACCAGATTATATCCTGCCGTAGTATTTGAACCCTTCTCTATTTCTACACCACAGTGGTGTTTTTCGACGGTGGGCTCTGTAGTCATGAAATACGGGCTGGTACACCCATGGGGATGTTACTTTAAGGCTGTTATGAGCTGCATCCTGTAGTCTAGTTTACCTCTGTTCGGGAGCAGTTATGTCCCTTGATATCTTAATGGAGTGTCCTGCGCGTGCCTGTACCCATCGTCAACACAGCGCAGGCCTCCAAGGGTGGTACAGGACTGCTCTAAAGGCAGGTGAAGACGGTGCTTCTCTGGGTCCTCCCAGCACTTCGGGTGTTTCTTTTTCTCTTTGCTTATAGGCTGACCCTGGAGAAGGTCCAGTGACGGGAGGAAAGACCCACTGACACAGGGAAGTCCTGTGACAGTGGAAGACTACAACTTTGGATCTCTCTTGGGCACGTAAGACCTGTATGCGGAAGGAACGTTGGCTTGTCTGGGTGCCACCCTTCATCTGTCCTTGCGGGCTTTGGCTTATGGGCTGACCTGGAGAAAGGTGTGTTTTCGCGGTGGGAAGACCCTGCATCATGAAATAGGCTGTACACCATGGGGATGCTACTTTAAGGCTGTTTGAGTGCATCCTTGTCTAGGTTTACCTCTGTTCGGGACAGTTTGCCTTGTCTTATGGTGGCTCTCTCAGTTCCGTGGGCGCGTGTGGTCCTCGTCAAACAGCGCAGGGTTTTTTCGGGGTAGGCCTGCACTAAAGAAGCGTGAAGCGGTCTCTCTGGGGTCGCCTACTTGTTGGTGTTCTTTTCTTTTTCCTTATTGGCGACCCTGAGAACTATGGAGTGTGGAAAGCCACTGACCACAGGGTAAATCGCAGGCTCAGGTGGTAAGACTACAATTTGGAGTCTCTTTGAAGGACGAGTCTCTGGGCCTTGCCGAAAGCTTGCGGTTGGTGGCCGTTCTTCATCTTCTGTGGCAGTTAGCTGGTGTGCTCGGATGGAGGGTAGGTGCGTTGCGGAAGACGGCACTGCACAGAATAGGCTGTGTACACCTGGGAATGCTACTTACTTTGGTTTCTGCTGAGCTGATAGTACGTAGTGCCTGTTGGTGTGTCAGGTTATGTCCTTGATCTTAATGCTGTCCTGGGGGGGTGTCTGTCACAGCGGAGTGCTCGCAGGGGGGTCGTGCTTTAAGGGTGAGACTGGCATCTTACGGGCTCGCTAGCACCTTCGGGGTGTTCTTTTTAGCTTTGCATGAACTGCTGCCTGGTACTGTTCGAAGCAGTTATGTCCTGAGTATTAAGGAGTGTACCCACTGTACCATCGTCAGGACAAGCCGTGACAGGGGTAAGGCTACACTCTGGATTTGTGAGGGCAAGTGTCGTATGGTCTCCAGCACTTGGGTGTGTTTCTGCTGCCTGGCACGTCTTCATCTGTCGTGGCAGGTAGTTGCCGATCAGGGAGTAGCTGCTCGGAGCTAGTTTGGATTCTTTTTCGACGGTACTCAGACGTCTGAATCGGCTGGTATCGACATGGGGCATCTACTTTGCGTTATGGCTGATCTGTCTTGGTTGTCCTCTGTTCGAGCAGTTTTCGTCCTGGTATTCTTAATGGATGTCCTGCGCTGTGTTACCTGTAACGCCAGCAGTTCCTTGGTGTAAGGACTGTCTAGCAGTGGAGGTGTCTTCTCTGTCCTCCCAGCACTTCGGTGTTCTTTTTATCTTCTTCTTGTGACGTTTTTCCTGTTCCACCCGGTTTTCTTTTTTTCTTTTCTTTTACACAGTTTATTCCAGATTAATCGTCATTTTCTCCACGTTATTCTTGAGTTTTGAATCCTTCTGTTTCACCAAGTTATATCGTCGAGTATTTGAATCCCTTTTCTATTTTCACTGTCGAAGTATTTGAATCCCTTCTCTATTTCCACACCAGAGTTATATCCTGTCGAAGTATCTGAATCCCTTTTCTATTTTCACTGTCGAAGTATTTGAATCCTTTCTCTATTTCCACACCAGATTTATATCCTGTCGAAGTATCTGAATCCCTTTTCTATTTTCAATGTCGAAGTATTTGAATCCCTTCTCTATTTCTACACCAGAGTTATATCCTGTTGAGGTATTTGAATCCCTTCTTACTTCCACACCAGAGCTATATCCTGTTGAAGTATTTGAATCCTGTCTCTATTTTCGCACTAGAGTAGCATCATGTTGAAGTATTTGAATCCTTTCTCTACAGAGTTCAATACCAGAGTGGCATTATATTGAAGTGTTTAGATCCCTTCTCTATTTTCACATAAGAGGGGTGTTATGTTGAAGTATTTGAATTCGTTCTCTATTTCCACACCACAGTAACATCATGTTGAAGTATTTGAATCCTTCTCTATTTCCATACCAGAGTTATATCATTGTGTGGTATTTGAATCCCGTATCTATTTCCACATCCTGTCAAAATATTTGAAACCATTTTCTATTTCCACACAAGAGTTATATCCTGTCGAAGTAGTTGAATCCCTTCTCTATTTCCACACGAGACTTATATCATGGTTAGGTATTTGAATCCCGTATCCATTTCCACATCAGAGTTATATTATGTTCGAGTATTTGAATCCCTTCACTATTTCTAGCCCAGAGCGTGAATTCTTTTTCTACAACCATGTAAGAGTAATCTAATGCTAAAGTTCAGATTGAAACGCTCTCTCCTTAACCATAAAAGAGTTACGTTATGCTGACGAATATGGCATCTGTGTACATTTTCATGTAAGAGTTAAATATGTTGTAAGCATTTGGAATACCTGTATATTTCATACATGAAGGCCAAAATATCAAGCAGTGTTTACTAATGAATTTTTGCACCGCATCACATGAAAACTGTTATGCACATTGTCTTGCATTTCTGTTATACGCGATCTTTTGCATCCAAATCAGCTTAGAGTCGAATTTTTCAAGAGCGAACACTTTGTGAACGAGAGTAACGAGTGTTTAATTTATCAGCCGAACCGCTGTGCTGCCACGGACAACATTGTTGGAGAGACATGGCCGTTCATAGGGAGCTGTGGTTGTGATGAATTAGGCAGTACTCGCTCAGCCTGTTGTTAATGGTGCATATGGCGTGTACATCTATTACCCAAGTTCTCTGTGGGGAATATATCTACGCTCTCTCTCTCAAATGGTCAGTAGATTCCATCCCTTAGGGATACAGGGCTGTGTTTTCCCCCACTTTGTTATATCACATGCAGAACATGGGTTATTTCCAGTGAGATTGTATAAGCCCCCTCTGCGAAGTTTTTTCTTAATGTAGAGTTTGCAACTCTGCCTCACTCACCCAATCACTCACTCACTCACTCACTCACTCTCTCTCTCTCTCTCTCTCTCTCTCTCTCTCTCTCTCTCTCTCTCTCTCTCTCTGTCTGTCTGTCTGTCTGTCTGTCTCTCTCTCTCTCTCTCTCTCTCTCTCTCTCTCTCTCTCTCTCTCTCTTGTGCGTGTGTGTGTGTGTGTGTGTGTGTGTGTGTGTGTGTGTGTGTGTGTGTGTGTGTGTGTGTGTGTGCGTGCGCGCGCGCGCGCGTGTGTGTTGAGCATTTTTAAGGTGTCTCTGGTATCAACCTGGATGACACAAAGTGAACACAAAGCTTTCTCTGGTGTCACACTGGCTGATACATATGAACACAAAGCTCTGGTATCACACTAGATGACACAAGCGAACTCAAAACTTTTTCTGGTGTCACATTTAGGTGATGTACACTGATACAATTGTTACGATTCATTTCGTATTGTCCACATGACAGCAATTCACATTCCATTATCCACATACCAGTTCATGTCTTATTTTCTACATGACAAAAGTTCAAAGTTTTTCGAGCAATGTTTTTCCCACATTGAGTGTACTCAATAACTTTGTAGTAAAAAAACCCCTGTTATGGGAATGAATGAAGATGTGAATAGTGTATGAAAAAGCAATGAGTGGATTTCAACAAAAATTGCGCTATACAAATACTACTACTATCATTACTACTATCGCCACTACTACTACTACTACTACTACGGATGGTTCTGTTTAACGTCCTCCAGCCTGTGCAAACAGGACATATTGGGACATGTGTTTTTACTTTAGATATAAGTAGTCATTTGGGCCGCATAGCGGTCGTCTGAAGATAGTTCAGCTGCGGTTGTTTCCAAGGCCATCGTCAGGGCCACCGGGCGGCCGTCTTCATGCTGAGTGGCGACGGTCCTGTGCCGCGTGAGGCCGACTCGGGAGATGTACGAGGCACAAGTCGCCGAGCCGCTGCACGTAGGTCATGCCCACTCTGCGCCCAATGAGGTACAATTTCCACCCTCCCCCCCCCCCAAAGGGAGAGCCCTGCT
This sequence comes from Conus ventricosus, assembly GCA_018398815.1. Lineage (NCBI taxonomy): Eukaryota > Metazoa > Mollusca > Gastropoda > Neogastropoda > Conidae > Conus > Conus ventricosus. Next base: position 55,599,911 of record CM031610.1, on the reverse strand, counting down.
AGGATGGGCAGGCCACTGGGTAGTTCGCAGAGTGGCAGCGCCTCGTCGCCAAGTGTCACGCCGCCTCGAGAGCCGTCCCCCGGCGACACAGGCTAGTCCCGTCGTCACTCGTAGTGCGAGGAAGGAAATCTGTGCCGCCCTACACCCATCTGCCACCTGGGTGCCTTCTGCTGGTCTCTGCCACCGACCAGCAGGAATGCCGGATGCCACCAACCGGGCGGCCATCTTCATGCGGAGTGGCGACGGTCCTGTGCCGCGTGAGGCCGACTCAGGAGACGTACGAGGCACAAGTCGCCGAGCCGCTGCACGTATAGGTCCATGCCCACTCTGCGCCCAATGAGGAACGTACCCACCCTCCCCCCCACAAAGGGAGAGCCCTGCTAGGATGTGCAGGCCACTGGGTAGTTCGCAGAGTGGCAGCGCCTCGTCGCCAAGTGTCACGCCGCCTCGAGAGCCGTCCCCCGGCGACACAGGCTAGTCCCGTCGTCACTCGTAGTGCGAGGAAGGAAATCTGTGCCGCCCAACACCCATCTGCCACCTGGGTGCCTGTCGATGTACTACTACTACTACTACACAACTATTACCACCACCACCACCACCACTACTACTACTACTGCTTCTTCTTCTTGTTCTTCTTCTTGTTCTTCTTCCAAAGACGTTTAGTTTCTTGGAAGAAAAGTTGGCCTGCTGTCTGTACAGTAAAATTCGAACTCTAATAACAGAATTGTTTTGTTACCACAGTTTATCTTGGGAAACGATGGATTAAACGTAGGATATACACATTGTTAAGTAGAAAGAAACTCGTGGAGAGCGTGGCAGCAGAGAGTCCTCAGAAGAGAAGCCCCCTTCAAGCAAGTGTTTCGGCCCTTATCTCCTGACACTCTAGGGGGGTTGGGCCACCCCGGTTCATGACTCCGGATGTCCCTCTGCTGCCCCTTTTTTTTCCCCATCTTGGGACGAGCCATGGCTGGGATTCGAACCCATGACCCTCTGGACATGCTCATTTTCTACTTAATGACTCGCGCTTTAACCACTGAGCCACAGGGACACCTGATATTTGAAGGGAAATTAAGCCTTATGAAGTTCACTTTTGTTCCTCCTTGACCAGATCCAGCTTGAACACCTCTCTGCCGCTTCTGCCATTGCTTTCAGGGCTCTGGTTTTTTCCTTCCCTGCAACTGAGAGCTGTTTCATGAGGCTGTATGCAGACGTTCCTACAAATCCCAAGCTCCAATTTCTGCAGTGAGGACTTTGACCTGATAGCCTTCTCTCCTCAGGCTGTTTGCCAGATCAGCATACTTTTCAGTCTTGTACATTTGAGCTGCCTCCATTCTGTTCTCATATGGCACGTGAGCTCGATCATGATCAGCTGCTTGGTTGACTGAGAGTGGACTACTATGTCTGGTCTCATGCCACTCTTGCTGATGATCTCTGGGTGACTCTTCCATTCTGGGAGGTCTGCAGTGCACTCCCAGTCACCTGCCCCATCCAGCAGACTCTGCCTGCATGTTTCGAGTGGCACTGTTGTTCTTGGCCATGATTTGCTGCCTCCTGCCGTGAAGAATGTTGCGGGTGCTTTTGGAGTCCTGATTCTCCCTTTTGTGGTGTTGGTACTAGCCCAGACTACTTGTACAATTTCTTTGAGCACTTGGTTGTGCCTCCATGTGTACCTTCCTTGAGCCAGGGCTACTTTACATCAGCTTAGAACATGCTCCACTGTTTGTTTTTCATGGCAGAGGGGGCATGCAGGATCGTCTGTTTTCCCCCACTTCACCAGGTTTGCATTTGAGGGCAGAAGGTCATATGCAGATCTGAGAATGAAGCTGATCCTGAGAGGGGCCATGTGCCAAATGTCATTCCAAGTTAGACTTCTTTGGAGTGCATTCTCCCACGTTGTCCATTGCCCTTGCTGGCTCTGCTGGACTGCTTTTTGGAGTCTTTTTTGGTCTTCTTCTTTTCTCATCTCCTGAATCATCATGTCTCTTTTGGCTTTTCCTTTGGCCTTTGACCACCATTCAGTTTTGGTCACCCCCAGTCCTTGTCTGTTGGTCTGTGTGTGTCCTGTTATTTCTCTGATCTTGAGACTTTCTTTTGCAGAATCCATCGCCTCTTGAACTTTCCATTTTCTGCCTGTCTTCAGCTGGGTCTTGATTGCTTCTACCACCGTGTCTCCTGAGTCCTCCAGCATGCTTTGAAGTCTGATCTTCCTGCTTTGTATTCCTCCAGGATGGATTTCAGTGGTAGTTTGAGCTTTGCTTGGCGACAGTACAGCGCGATGTCAGTCAGACAGGGTGGGACACCAAGCCATTTCCTTGTGAACTTGTTGATTTTGGCTTCCATTGCCTCCACTGTGCTGGTGCAGATGTCGTATATCATCAGAGGCCATAGGAGCTTTGGTATCAGCATGAACTGCAGACACCAGACCTTGTATTTGCCAGGGAGCCCACACTGGTCAATGGTCTCCAAGCCTTCTTCCGCCATCTGCTTGGTTTCTTTTGCTCTTTGTGTGTCTTTCAGCGTATCATCATACCATCTTCCAAGGCTCTTGACTGGTTCTTCTGTGACTGTTGGAATGGCCTGGTTGGCAACACTGAAGACCACAGATTCGGCCACTTTTCCTTTCCTCAGTGAGAGACTCCGTGATTTCTTTGGCTTGAACTTCATTCTGGATGAGGCAACTATGTCCTCCAGCCTCTCCAGCACATGACGTGTCTCGTCTTCTCTGGATGAAATCACTGTAGTGTCATCCATGAAGGCCTTGAGAGGAGGCATCTTGTATCCATCGCCAAGGTCTGTTTGTCTCGCGTTGTTTGTTGCTGCTTTCAAGATGAGTTCCATTGCCAGCACGAACAGTATCGGGGAAATTGCACAGCCCATTGCAATGCCCACTTCCAAGTTGATCCAATCAGTTGTGTACTCCTTGGTAGAGAACCGCATTGAGAAGCCATTGAAGTACTTCTTGAGCATGTCGCGGATGTTTTTGGCACATGGTACATCTCAAGAGCCAACTGTATCATCTCATGGGGCACAGATCCATATGCGTTTGCCAGATCAAGCCACACTACGTCCAGGTCCCTCTTTTCTGTTTTTGCTTTTTGGATTGCGTCCCAGATCATTGTGGCGTGTTCTACACAGCCAGCCACGCCTGGGATGCCACCTTTCTGGACTGACACATCCAAGTACTTGTTTTCCATCAGGTACTTGGTCAGCCTTGCTGCCATGACAGAGAAGAAGATTTTCCTTCGACGTTCAGTAGTGATATTGGCCTGAACTGGTTGATGTCACTTGAGTTTTGCTCTTTGGGGATGTACACACCATCTGCCGTCATCCACTGGCCGCTGATCTTCTGGTTTCTCCAAGCCGATCGCAGCAGCCTGTGGAGCCACTCCAGCACCTTGGGACATTTCTTGTAAAGCTGGTAAGGTATTCCGTTTGGCCCTGGTGATGATTTGGCTCTGGCTTTGTCGACCACCTTCTTGATTTCCGCCAACGTTGGAGGCTTGCCATTGAACTGTTCCTCAGGGTTGGTGGCCACACCAGATCTTGAATGTCGAGTGGTGCTTTGCTCTGTGAGTCAGAGTATGTTTTCCTCAGATGCTGCTCAACAACTCCTTTGGCCACACTTAGGGTCCCAGATTTTGGCTGCTCAAACAGTGTTCTGGCAAACTGGAAGGGTCTCTGAAGAAGCGCTCTTGTGTCTTCTTCTTTTTGCTCTTCCTCTTCCTCGCAGATTCCGCTTTGCTGAGGGCGCTGTGTTTTTCTTTCAGGTCTTCCCACAGTTTTTCCAAGCCTTGTTTTTCAGCTGGCAGTGCGGTCTTCATTTGCTTCTTGAGGTTGTTCTTTTGGACTCTGATCTTGTCCATCTTTCTTGGCGTCTGGATTTCTTTGGAGGTGTTTTCTCTTTGGGTAGTTTTACTCCATAGGCGTCTCTACATGTGGTATACACAATGTCCCCATATGTGGCTAGTTTGTGTTCCAGGGTGCTTTTCCCTATCAGTGCATCGAGTCTTTGGACGATTTTTGCATCCAGTTTCTCCCAATCTTCCGTTTCGTTTGCTCGTGGCAGGTTGAGTTTCAGGCGCCTGGCATCGAGGGCCTGCGCAAATTCCTCATCCGAACCAACAGCGTGGATGTCCTTGGCACTGTGGTTTAAATCCTGGCCTTGGTCTTCCGACGTCTTATCTGCTGATGCAGTGCGCTGCTGCTCATTCAGATGAGCCTTCACACATCCCATCTTTGTTCTGTGGATCTTCATGCCACGGGTGGTAGCGAAACGCTTTCCACAGACACATGGATATTCCATTTGGTCCATGTTCATAGTCCGTTTGGGATTTGCAGTCGTGATTGGTTGAGCACCGATGGATTCATCATTCTCTCCCCTTTCGGTGAATCCTGGGAGCATCTTTTCCTTTTATTTTTAGTAGCCACATGTTTAAGGCAAAGTGGGGAGCCAGCCCACAGAGCCCTTGGTTCTGGTCTTTCCCCGTGTCCTCCGGTCTTTCCCGGACGTCCTCCGGCCTATTCCCGGAAGTCAATGGTTTACCCATGCATCAGTAGAAAGATGAGTTAAGAACATAGTTGGTGATAAGGTATTCCGCAGACTTTGATGTGTTATTGTTGTCTTTTGGGTCAACGATGCATAACCTCCTGTGAGTCTTTCTGGCTGGTGATTGATAGAATCTGTTACGTCATCCTGGGTCTGTCTCTGGAGGAAGCGTTGGATCTTTGAGTGCAAAACTTATAATGAGGACAGTTTGATGCTATAAGAATTGGATTGTCAAGATGCGTTGAAACATGCGTGATGATGTCATACGACTGTAAATCTTGTAAAGTGGTTAGCGGCAGACCTGCACTGCCAATATCTGAAGTCCTATGGAGGTACTTGCGTCATATTGTTTCCTTGTTGAGAGTTCAGATCTCGTCTTGT
>CM031610.1:55587484-55589984 GCA_018398815.1 Conus ventricosus | reverse complement strand
CACTGAAGCAGCCCACTGACAACGCGCGAGTGGAAAGAGAAACGGAGCGAGGACGCAGGGCGAGGGGTGGAGGTGGCGGGTGGGGGGGAGTGGGTGGGATGAAGATGGGGTCAGATGGGTAGGATGGGGATCTTTAGGGGGAAGGGGTGGGAATAATAGGAAGAGGAGTGCCTAAAGTTTATACGTCGTTTCCTTCTTTTCTGTCTTTCTTTTTGTCTCCCCCTCCCTCCTCCTCCCCCCCCCCCCCCCCCCCCCAATTAAATCTGTGTGCTTGAATCGTCCCTGCGATTCTACGTCCAATTCTCCAACTCCCGCTACTCAAGCCGTGTCCCTCCTCCCCCCCCCCCCGCCCCCTCTCCCTCCCCCCCCCCCCCCCCCCCTCCACATACACACACATACACAACGCACCCACCCGCCCATCACACTCATTCTCCGCGACCCTCCCTCACGTTTCAGCGTGGAGAAATCTACGGCAATGGAGGAGTCTGACTGATATTGATGGCAAGCTGAGGGGCACCTGTTGGCCTGAGGACACTCGGAGACTCAGTGTCCCACCCCATTCATAGTGGCCAGTATTCCCTTTCTTTGTTTTCTTTTTGTTGTTGTTGTAAGGATTAAGGAAATTTGTTTCCAGAATCCTTTCCACCTTTCCTGGTATTGCCTTTCATTTATTTTTTGTTAGCCATCTTCATCTCTGTCTGTATGTCTGTCTGTCTCTCGTTTGTCTCTCTTTCAAACCTGGTTTATCCGTTATTCTCTGTCTGTCTGTCTGTCTGTGTGTCTGTCTGTGTGTCTGTCTGTCTGTCTTGGTCTCTTTCTCTCTGTCTGTGTGTCAGTGTGTCGGTCTGTCTGGGTGTCTCTCTCCCCCCCGTCTCTGCCTGCCTGTCTGTCTGTCTAGTGCGTCTGTCTGTCTCAATCTTTCTGTCTCTGTATGTCTGTCTGTCTGTGTGGATGTCTCTCTCTCTCTCTCTCTCTCTCTTTCTTCTCTCTCTCTCTCTCTCTCTCTTTCTCTCTCTCTCTCTTTCTCTCTCTCTTACTGCTTGCTACAACTTTCCCCTGGTTATTTATTTCGGGACTGCAATTAAATTAAGGAAGACATGTTCAAATGAGTGAGTTATTTCTGTATATTTGTGAATATAATGATAGCTCGTTCTTGGTTTCCATCGTTCCGAACACTGTTTACCTTGCCTGAAGAAGACCAAAGAGGTCGAAACGCGACGTGTTTTGTCTTGTCGTTGTTTGTCCCTTTCGTCCTGCCGAATTGTATTTTTTCTTTTGTATTTTTTCTTTTGTATTTTTTCTTTTGTATTTTTTCTTTTGTATTTTTGAATGATTTTTTTTTCCTCTCTCGTTTTGAACATTCACAGGGCAAAATGACGAAACATTGTTTATAAACGGCCGGCCCATGCTGTTAACGAAGTTCTTGTGATGAAACGGGACCGGAGAGCTAAGATCAGCATGTCGTGTCATGTGATTTATTAGGTGGATTTATCTGTTTATTTATTCATTTGATTTATTGTTAATTTATCTTCAATACAGAATGACTGACTGACTGAATGAATGAATGAACGTAACAGTGAACGAACGAATGAAGAAATGAATTATTAAATCATATATTCTGTTCTAGGACCACAATCAAATCAAAGCAGAAGAGGAACATCCCGGAATAAGTATCAGAACCCCCGTATGGGCAAATTCTGTGCCAGGGTTAGCTCTTGCAGCCGACACCGGGAGAGGGAAAAAAAAACCGTCCGCTAGGTGTCCCTGCAGTATGGACCACCAAGAGGGGAAAGGTTTTACTAGGTACCATTGGCAAGAAAGTTTACAGACATTGTCGAATCACGTGTTCTGACACAGTATGTTAATGAGCATTAATAGATGAAACAGATGATGTGTAGCAACCCCACCCCCACCCCTCTTTAAACTAAAATGTTGTGCCATGAGGATCAGGATGGGGCCTGATCTGAGAGGGTTGTACGTTGACGTTTACTTTCATAATGTATCCTGGCATCTACCAACCCCGAGAGATTCAAACACCTGCGGTGTTGATCAGGAATTTGAACAGCTATCTCAGAGCTGCATTCATTAATTTAAATGGATGAAACTTGATTCAATGATTCCAGTTTTCCCAGTTGAGCGCGCACACTATTATCATTATCATTAATTTCATTGTTATTGTTGTTATTATTATTATTATGATTATCAATATTATTGTTGTTATTATTATTGATATAATCAGTAGTATTATTATTATCGTTATTATTATTATGATGATGATGAGAATTCATGTAGCGCCTATCCTCGCTTAAAGACCAAACTCTAAGCGCTTTATAATCCATGCTCTCGTTTAAACAACGGGCTGCCTACCTGGGTAGAGCCGAAAGAAGAGCTACCTGCTGGCGTTACATTCAGTCCTTTCTCGTGTCGTTCGGTCAACATCAGTCACTCAAGTTTTCTCCTTCAACTCAGCTCTGGCTGGGGTCCAGCTATGTTCCACAAA
>CM031610.1:55569984-55584984 GCA_018398815.1 Conus ventricosus | reverse complement strand
TTCCTTTTGAAGACTGCTTCGTCTTCGGTACAAACGAAATAAATGTCAGCTCCGGGGAGTAGAGATATATTATTTTTCCCCTGGTTATATTTGCCTACCGCCATCCACCCCCTCGCCTCCTTCCCACTCTCTCCGCCTTCACCAATCCCCATGCGCCCCCCCCCCCCCCCAAAAAAAAAAAAAAAAAAAAAAAAAGAAAAAGAAAAAAAAAAGAAGGGAAAACGATAATGTCCTGTGATTGGTGCATGAAAGATCGGCTTTCTAATTCTCTGTACACGCGTCGTGACAAGGGAGAAAACCGCGAGACAGGGGTGAAAGATCGACCTCACTGCAATGTGTGTGTTTGACAATTCATCATCCGGAGGAGACTGTAAACTGATCCGCATGTTGTTATTAGAGGAATACCGCTCAGATCTGTCACATACACGCGCAGGCGGCAGACCCAGGCTATTGTGAGTACTGTGACGTGTGTTGGGTGGGTACTGAGGAACATTTGTTCTGTGTGTGTGTGTGTGTGTGTGTGTGTGTGTGTGTGTGTAAGTGGCTTGTGTGTGTGTGTGTGTGTGTGTGTGTGTGTGTGTGTGTGTTAGTGGCTGAACTTGACAGACCTGTTCTCAAAACGAAAGGCTTTGTGGTGTAAGTCTTGGTATGAACGTTCTAACGATTGTTATTGCCATCGTCGATGACCGCAGAAGAACGCTGAGACATTGTAGGAACCTTATTTGTCTGAGGATCCAAGGTAAGCTAGCCCATTATTCGCTCATGAAAACGTGAAGCTTGCTCAGGCCCGCACAGACACACGCATGCGTGGGTATACCTGTCTGTCTGTTTCTCTCTCTCTCTCTCTCTCTGTTTCTCTCACTCTTTCTCTCTGTCTCTCTCTCCCTCTGTGTCACTCTGTCTCTCTGTCTGTCTGCCTCTCTCTCTGAATAGACAGACTGAAAGATAGATGGATATATAAATACAGACAGACAGACAACAGACAGACGGACAGATAGATTAGCGTTCAACAGCGCGTACACCTTAAGGGAGAAGTGCTATAATTCTACCACTTGATCTCCATGGAAAAAAAGAACATATAGCAAAAAGTTGAGAAAATTGTTAAAACTGAAAAATTTTGAGTTTGTCCAAGTCACAATACTTGCAATAAGATGTAATCCCACTACAGTACAATAAACAGTTATCACTGCTTCAATTGGCTCTATAACACACGTCGAGGGACACTGGCCACATGTTTACATCAAGCGCTCCAGAAGGTTCAAATTATACGTTGATAAGATTGTGCTCTGAGAGTTCTTTCGACTGCTTTCTGCTGTGCAGCTGACGATTGTTTATGTTATGCTGTGTTATTTCTCTCCTTTTGTGGACAGTAAAGCTTTCGAGTCCTCTCTCTGTCTCTGGCTCTGCCTGTCTGTCTGTCTGTCTCTCTCTGTCTCTCTCTTCCCCCTCTCTCTCCTTTTCATTTCCAAGCAGCTTTTCAAAGTGATATGACATGTCGTTCACTTTCCCATCTGTTCGTAGGATGTAACAAGATAAATCGAGAGAGAAGGATTATGTTTAGTACGAAGTCATCGGCAGCTGACCTACCTGAACACTGATCAAGACGACTTGGTTTGCAACGTGACGCTAGTGTTCTAACGTAAGAGGTCTACTATTGCATTTTAAAGAGCAAAGCACGTGATGTGATTGTCAGTGTAAAGGGCTTTGCTGTGTCTGCCGAACGACAGGGGCAGTAACACCACCACTACAACCACGAAGCTGGCTGTATGCAACTGTGTGACCACACACCGGGCCAGTGTCAACGGGAAGACATTGAACAGCGAGATGACGGCGGTGAAGAACGTTTGTGTGTTGGGAACACAAGCTGATCAGGCCTGAACGGAAGACTTGGGATTATCAGCTGTGAGCCACACATGCGTGCGCATTCTAGGGCAACTGATGAGCTCGGCCTGACCTCAAGTTCTCAGGTAAAATGAGACGTGAATTACGAACGTTCATGGACACGCTGTACATTAGTGAGCGCACGGTCTGGTGAGGTAGGAGATGGCATAAACTGATGGGAAGAGACAGAAAGCAGCTCACCGTGAAACTGAAGGAGAGGGATGCTTTCGTAGTCTCGGTGAAAAACGAGAAAGGCTGAGGTATAAATTTCTAAAAACAAGGACGTGTCCTGATACGTGCCGTGCTTTATAAAGAAGCGACAGCCAGGGGAAGTTACTCCCAGCTTTCCTGTGTGGCTGGGCTGAAGAAGTGCGCTTAGATTCACTACTGTGAAGACGCAGAACGGGTTTCAGGATATGTCGAGGATATTCAGACCGACTGAAGATGTGGATGTGTTCAAGTGGGGGCGAAATGAAGACAGAGGAGACATAGCGTATTCAACAATCTATTCCAGATAGTTATTGGATAGACAAGGTGCCAGTTGGTACAATATGGCACAAGTCATCCAGTGATGATAACATGAAAACCTCAGGAGTAAACAGGTTCTAAGGAGCAAAACAAGTGGTACATTATGTGGATATTAAAAAGCAAAAGAATTATAGATTAAAATGTGTGAAGTGGGAAAAAGTATGAGAGGTGTACGTTTTTATTGAAAATAGTTTTCACATATCTTTATTCCCGTTTGGTGGTAGTTAGCATTGTGGAGAACAAACACTCATCAAATAATCTTTACTTCGCATTTGGACAGGCGTAATAAGAAACAGCATGCATAAAAATGTGTTCATCTGCTTGTTCACAAAACAGGAGGAGGTAACCTGAGGAGAAAAGATAAAGATGTCAGAACAGCAGGTTAAGACGAAGATATGCTGTTGAGGAAATTCATGCGAGATGACAATGACGAAGAGAAGGATAGCAGTGGTGATCGTTCTCATCTCCTTAACCACACAATGGTGGCAACCCATCCGATGTCACACCGCAGACCCAGTGGTACACATCGGAAACACCTCCATTCAAGGATTACGTAACCTGGTGGGCGACCGCCCCGTACACAGTTTCCTGGGCATCCGCTACGCCCAGGCCCCCAAAGGCCGACAGAGGTTCAAACCTCCGGTGCAGGAGGACCTTCCTGTGCATGTGGACGCTACCCGATTTGGGGCTCGCTGCGCCCAGTTCCCCCTGCAGAACATGGGCATGTCTGAGGACTGCCTCTTCCTCAACATCTACAGCCCACCCGCACGTCCTGGGCATCTCTGGCCCGTGCTGGTGTGGATCCACGGAGGGGCGTTCATCGTTGGTGCCGGAGACGCCTTTCAGGGAGAGGTTCTGGCTGCTGAAGGTCAGATGATTGTGGCGACTTTCAACTACCGGTTAGGGGTGTTGGGTTTCCTGTGCACGGGCGACGACTCTTCGGGCGGCAACTTCGGCTTGCAGGACCAGCAGATGGCTCTGAAGTGGGTGCAGGAGTACATCGGTTACTTCGGCGGAGATGCGGGGAGGGTCACCCTGGGTGGGGTGTCGGCCGGCGCGGCCAGTGTCTCCATCCATTCGCTTTCGCCTCTGTCACGTGACCTGTTTCATCGCGTGATCCAGATGAGCGGGTCAGCCAGCAGTCCTTGGGCCAGGAGGTCGTCTGCTGATGGCTTGGAGGCCGCCAGGGTGAGAGAGAGAGAGAGAGAGAGAGAGAGAGAGAGAGAGAGAGAGAGAGAGAGTGTGTGTGTGTGTGTGTGTGTGTGTGAGTGTGTGGTTGTGTGTGTGTGTGTGTGTGTGTGTGTGTGTGTGTGTGGGGTGTGTGTGTGTGCGTGCACGAACATGCGTGCGTGCAAGCGTGTGTGCATGGGTGCATGCATGCGTGTGTGCATATATGCGCCCCTGGGTGCCTGTGTGTGCGTGCGTGCGTGCGTGCGTGCGTGCGTGTGTGTGTGTGTGTGTGTGTGTGTGTGTGCGCGCGCGCGCGTGTGTGTGTATAAGAAATCAAATGCCTTTATTTTGTAATTCTGGCAGTCATCTCAGGTGCTCTATCAATAGTCAACCATCCTAGCACCCCAGCGAATAGCCTCATCCAGGACTGTCGCAGTCCCATCACAATCGGGTTATCAACGCCTAAAAGATGTGAGATCGCAGTGAGGTCACCCCCACTAGTGGCGATCCCGCACTTCCGCTGAATCACCTCAGCGGTTTCCAATGATACGTAAGCTTCACAATCTCTTTGCCTTTCGTTGTACAGGCTTTAGCAGCAAAACTGGACTGCTTCGCGGAGCCCCACAACACCCCCACTCATTCCCTCGTCAACTGCATGCGGAAGCAGCGATTGGCGCGTTTGATCAAAGCCAGCACCGTGCTTTTCCCCCGCAAGGTGGCGCTGTCTCTGGTGGACCACAGCTGGGGCCCTGTCGAGGATGGCGTGCTGGTGACCGACCCGGACGAGGCCACACCCTTCACGGGGCCCCTCCTGGCAGGGCTGATCGACGGCGAGGGGGATGCGTTCATGAACTGGAACGTAAGGCTTTTCCCCCTTCAGCGCCAAAGTAGAAGTGACGTTTATGTATATGCGTGCGTGCGTTCTCTCCGTCTGCCTGCCTTTCTGTCGGCAGGTATATGTGTTTGTCTTTATGTGTGCATGTAGGTATATATAATGTGTGTATTTATATATACGCGTACTATTGCAAGAACACTTGTACACATTTGTAGAGCTGTATGCTTGTGATTATTCTCTTGTTGTTGAGTGCTAGTCTCTTTTTTAAAAGAAGGAAATACCACTCGCATAGTGCTAAACCAGCTCTGTATTTTGATAACCCAAACAATCACACATGAGCACCTGCAATTACCAACACACACTGGAGCCACGAAAAACCCGGACATCTGCAATTGCTGAACAGATTTGGGGAACAGGGTTAATTGGATGAGACCTACGTTATGCCAGACCTTCACTTCAGCCCAACTCACTGGTTGCTGCTTATAACATCTATAGATATATATATGAGAGAGAGAGAGAGAGAGAGAGAGAGAGAGAGAGAGAGAGAAATGACGGGCAGGAGAGGCAATTCTGCTGAGTCTTCCAAGAAGAAACTGCTACCGGCTCCTTTGATGCGGTCAAAGGCTGCGGCTTCCTTCTTGAGAATCTAAACCGGAATGGAGCGTCTTTTGGCATCATTGTCAACAACTCTATAGACTTTCATCGTCATGAAGGTGGGGTTCCATTTCTACAACATCCTGACGTATAAATCATATGAAGAGGAACGAGCAAGCAAGCAAGCCAGTGTATTCTTCTTATCGATACTCGCAGTCGGAACATTGCGGCTGTGCGTGCTGTTCAGCCCATGTTACGTACGGCATACTCGATTTGTATTCAAGAAAGCTGGCTGACAACACAGTAGAATCTGAGTGGGACGGAACCCGAAAGTACGAAAAAGCTGACGACCTGTTCTTCTTGGCACTCGTACAGGTGCAGATTTGTTCTTCTGTCTCATCTTCCTAGCCACTTGAGTGGCATTGCACTCACGTCGCTCACTCTGGTTCCCAGTCCGTAGCTACAGCCTGGTTCATCCCGCCATAGCCCCCGCCATCAGCAGACCGCGGGGAGCAGTCAGTGTTAAGTCTTCATGAGGCAACCCATCGGAGGAGACACTGCACTGCTGCCGAGTTACTGCAGCGGTGTCTAGTGGCGCCTGTTCTGATCCAACATACCCAGGACACCACCCGCTAAGCCCCATACTGACGACAATAATTGCTCAGTTGCGGAGCCACCGTGAGTGAGCTGTCCGTTTGAATGGTGCCACCATGTGCGTCCAACGATTGTCTCCAAGAATTTGCCGACACCGACAGCGCGACAGAACCATACCAAGGGCATGGATGATGGGAAGTAATCTTCCTAGCCACTTGAGTGGCATTGCACTCACGTCGCTCACTCTGGTTCCCAGTCCGTAGCTACAGCCTGGTTCATCCCGCCATAGCCCCCGGCATCAGCAGACCGCGGGGAGCAGTCAGTGTTAAGTCTTCATGAGGCAACCCATCGGAGGAGACACTGCACTGCTGCCGAGTTGGCCTTGAAACTGTTAACTTTACAGGTAGACCCGAAACTCATTCTCTGGATCATGAGCTTCTTACTTAATAGAACACAGTCAGTTCGTTTCCAATCTGCAATCTCATCTGAACAAACTACTTGTACTGGTGCTCCTCAGGGTACAGTGCTGTCCCCTGTACTTTTTACTTTATACACCAACGATTGCAGAGGTACAGAGAAAACTCCGGTCATCAAGTACTCTAACGATTCTGCTCTTGAAGATTTGTCAAATTGTGATACGGATTATTTTAGAGAGGTAGAAAAGTTCTGTTCTTGGTGCAAGGACAATTATCTGGACCTCAATGTTACAAAAACAAAAGAACTGCTTATCGATTTCCGTAAAGATCCACCACCAGTTCCAAAACTTACTATTGATGGAGAAACTGTTGAAAGAGTTGATGAATACCGATATTTAGGTACAGTTATAGATAAAAAGCTTACTTTTGACAAAAATGTTGAATCTGTACACAAGAAATGTCAATCTAGAATATTCTGCTTGCAAAAACTGAGAAATATTGGTGTTGCTCCTGAGATTCTACAAACCTATTATCGATGCTGTGTTGAATCTGTTCTTACCATTTCTTTTATGTGCTGGTATGGGAGTTTGAGTTTGCGATGTAAGAATGTGCTGAATGATGTTGTGAGTGTGTGTAGTAAAGTTGTGGTGCAAGACAAACCAGTTTGACAGCGTTGTACGACAGGAGAGTGCTGAACAAAGCCAGACAGATAGCCAGTGATGATAGCCATGTCCTGGCTAAGCATTATGAACTGTTACCATCAGGACGCCGGTACAGAACCTTGAGAGTGAAAACAAGAGCTCAAAAAACTTTTATTCCCCAGTCAATCCATCTTTTAAATCAGTAACCTTTATCATGCAAAATTTGTTTTTTAACCTATGAATTCTGAATTTGTATTAGGTGAGAGTGCGCATGTGCATGTTTGTGTGCGCATGCGTGTGCACATGTGAGTGTATGTTTGTGTATGCATGTGTGCGCGCGCGAGGGCGTGCACGTGTGTGTGGTGAGCAGGGATGGATGGATACCTGTCTGTGAGTGTGGGGATGTTTGTGCAAACTTGTGTATGTGCATGGGTGTATTTGTGGGGCTGTAAATGTGTCATATAATATCATTTATACACAAATTTGTTTGATTTAATCGTTAAATTTACATTTATAAGCATTTTTATTGTGATTTTTTTTTCTCTCTAGATAATATACAATGTAAATGATGTGACTATGTATGAATGTGCAATATAAATGATGTTATGTATAATATAATGTGCAATGAGTTTATGAAATGATTGTGTTCTGTGATGTGGATAATTTTTTTTTTTTTTTTTTTTTTTTTTTTTTGCTTTGTGTTTGGTCGGTTTTTATTGCTGTGTTTTTGTGTGAAATGCACCTGGACCAAATTTCTCATGATGAGATAATAAAGTGTTTCTTATCTTATCTTATCTTATCTTATCACGTGGGTCTAGATGAGGGCAGGGCAGGAAGAACTCGAGACTTTTTTGACGCTGATCGATGCAGTTGAGGATGATGAAGAAGGTATTATGAATTTCCATTCAGATCTGAGACAGCGTGACAGGGCTGTACTCTATGCTTACTTTCTTAACACATTCCAGCATCAACAAGGTCCGAGAGATACAGACACCTGCAGTATTGGTCAGACAATTTGAGCAACACTATCAAAGATGCATATATTAAGTGGATGAAACTCAACCATGTGGTTCTAGTCTCTTCAACAGAGCCCATAGCAATCTCAAATCTGGGTAGGAAACGGCCAGGGCAGAAAAACCCTACAAACGAATTGCTCTGATGGAAATGGAACCTATGATCTCCAAGCTAGGAGTCTGTGACGCTGACCTGGAGCTGAAATTTGTTGATAATTTAGTATGCTAAGGTCCCTTTCGGAATAAAGCTACGAAGCCGTTCTTTCCTGATCGCGTTTTTATGTGTAGTTCAGACTGCACTCTCGCCTGACGCTCACACACGGCTGCTACCGCTGCAAACATCGTAATATTCTAGCATTTTGAGGCTCGGTCTTAAAACAGACGCTGGAAAACACCTTCTGGGAGTTACACGAAAAGAAGACAACACGCGTAGTAATGATCTTTTCATGCTCAAGTTTATTTATCTGCTTGTATTCCCACACAGCAGCCCTGACTGTGACAGTTAGGTGACAACCCTGATGGGGCCCTTTGCGGTCAGACGGGCTATGAACAACAGCATCAATTGAACAGAAGGTCCATCAGCTGCATTCGCGAGGAGCATATTTGATAAACGTCAACACCGTGCTTTGTGCCCCGCAAGGTGGCACACTTGCTGCATGTTACATGGCCATGTGTGTTTGTCTTGGATATATGTTACCCAACATTGATAACTTACAGTGTTGACCCTTACAAAAGCGTTTGTGTCCAAGCATGACTAAATACTGAAGCCTCCAACCCCTTCGTTTTCCCTAACCTCATCTCTCTCTCTCTCTCTCTCTCTCTCTCTCTCTCTCTCTCTCCTCTCTCTCTCTCTCTCTTTCTCTCTCTCTCCTCTCTCTCTCTCTCTCTCTCTCCTCTCTCACTCTCTCTCTTTGCAGGTACCCAGGGTCTCCAGATACATCCTGGACGTCCGACAGCTGCTCCGGCAGCGCCGCTTCTACAGACACCAGCTGTTGCCCACCTTGCTGAAACAGGCCTACCCAAGCCTCATACCCTACCCTTACCCAGACCAGGACACCACAACGTACCCCTCACAGGATCCTTATCCCTACCCACCACCGACCCTCCGACCCGATCCATCAAAGCCCCAAACCTCCTCGTCTTCCCAGGATCATCGCGCCAGTTCTGCTAAGGACTCTACCCAGGATTCCCTCCCGGACCCCGCTCAGGGTCATCACCCCGATTCCGCCCTGGATGTGAACCTCAGACCAATGCAACCCCCCCTCTCCAGCCCGGGCCAGCGCACCCGGCAGGTTCACCTCACTGCCTCCAGACGTCAGTCTTTCTCCCAGCTGCTGGATTCCTTGGAGTGTGTCTATCTGGGCGGCGGAGGACCCCGGCCAAGGAGGACAACACGGTGGATCTTAAGGACCTGGCGGAAGTGTACGGGGATCAGGCGTTCATGATGGGAAGTCTAAGGGACTTGGACAGGTTCGGCCCGTCCCAGCGCAGTTATCTCTACTTCGTGGACCAGCAGGTAAGGGTTGAGTGGTGTGTTGAAGAGTGCAGGTACAAAGGGCCTGGGGGGGGGGGAGTTGGGGGGGGGGGGGGCAGGAAGGTGAGGGAGTGGGTAGGGGCGGGATTGACGGTTGTGTACGGAAGTTAGTGGAGGAGTGTTACATCCGCAAACGTCAACTCCGTATGGATACACATTTGCGTACAGGAAACGCACACGTATGAAATTATACAGCCATATGCTTGCGCGCGTACACACACACACACACCACACACACACACACACACACACACACACACACACACCACACACACACACACACGCACGCACGCACACACACACATTTTCTGTCTCTCTCTCTCACTCTCTCTCCAGATTAAAAAAAATCTTCTTGCGTATCTGTTACCTTTCAAAATGAAGGATCTCTCTCGGTCTATCTGTCTGTCGCTGTCTCTGTCTGTCTGTCTGTTTCTGTCTGTCTCCGTCTCTCTGTGCCTACTTTTTTCTCTCTCTGTCTCTCTGCATCTCTCTATCTCTGTCTCTCTCTTTCTCCCCCCCCCCCCCCCCCGTGTATTTCTTAGACAACCCTCTCCCCCACGCCACAACACAATAACATACCCCCACCTTACACATCCTCAACCACACACACACACACACGCACACACACACACACACACACACACACACACACACACACACACACACACGCACGCACGCACGCACGCACGCACGCACGCACGCACGCACGCACGCACACACACACACACACACACACACACTGTCTCTCTCTCTCTCTCTCTCTCACGCATGCACATACGCACACACGCACGCACACAACACACACACACACACACACACACACACACACACACACACAACACACACACACACACACACACACACAGAGAAAGAGAGAGAGAGAGAGAGAGAGAGAGAGAGAGAGAGAGAGAGAGAGAGCGAGAGAGAGAGAGAGAGAGAACAAAAGTTTTCGTGATTAGTCCTTAGCACAGCTGGAGGTTGAGTTCCTGCGTGAGAGAGAAGTGCAGTTAATGCGATTTGGTTTGACTGATAAGGAAGAAACAAATTAGAAGAAAGAAAGGAGGAAAAATGTAAAGCCAGTGGTGTATTTAAGAAATTCATGTCAAACAAACTGTTGAGCAAGTTCTTTTATGACGGTGTGTTGGTATTCGTGCACGCGCGCACACTCACGTATACACACGCGCGCGCGTGCTTGCTTACATTTACACACACACACACACACACACACACACACACACACACACACACACACACACACACACACACACACACTAAACACTAAACACAGGCATTCGTCAATGTTTATACATAATACTCTGACAAATTAAAACTTGCCACCTTCTTTTTCCTTGGGAATTCGTTATTGTAAAACTGACAATTTCGTGAAAGGAGCTTTTCATTAACAATCCATTTAAAGAAAAAAACTGATTAGTGTAAATTCACGTCCAAAAAACACCTGGAGTTCTAGCGCAACAACGGCACAGTGGTCCGAGAGGAGTGACGTTGTCAGTGACGTATGTGATGACTTGAGGCATCCATCACTGCTGTCTATCGCCTCGTCCACATCACCAGAGGTCTGATCCAGTGACGTTCTCAGTGACGGCTGTGATGACTTGAGGCATCAATCACTGCTCTCTATCGCCTTCTCGTCCACATCACCAGAGGTCTGATCCTCTCGTGATGGCCAGCCAGTTCTGCTGTTCAGGCACGACAACGCGCCAGTCCATCGTGCTGTTGCAACACAGAACCGCTGCGCACGAACTTCGGCGTCATGGACCGTCGGCCATCTCTTTCTCTCCGGATCTCGGTCCGATGGAACATCTGAGGGATCACTTGGACGGGCAGGTGTACGCCCTCCCAAACCAGTGGCAGACCAGAACTGATTGTAGCACGTGACAACATCCACAGACTCAGCACGAACGCAAGTAACAGTAATGAGACATGCAAATTTACAGGGAGATCACAATTGTCGAAAAACAAGATCCTTCAACGGATGACAAAATTTAGGGAATCTTCCTTAGAAGTTGTGTGTGTGTGTGTGTGTGTGTGTGTGTGTGTGTGTGAGTGTGTGTGTGTGTGTGTGTGTGTGTGTGTGTGCGTGCGTGCGTGCGTGCGTGCGTGCGTGCGTGCGTGCGTGTGTGTGTGTGTGTGTGTGTGTGTGCAAGCGTCTCCCTCTCTCTCTCTCTCTCTCTCTCTCTCTCTCTCTCTCCTCTCTCTCTCTCTCTCTCTCTCTCTCTCTCTCTCTGTGTTTGTGAATTTAAAACAATGTAACTTTGAATGCAAAACCAGAATAGAAATAATGAGTGAAAGACACGCTCTGTAAACACATGCATATTGATGTTATTGTTTCCGATACGAAACATTTCAAGGTTTAATCCATGGCAAAGTGAAATATAAGTTTTGTATTGATACAGATTATGAATCTGTGGGTGTGGTGCATTATTTGTTGTGATCCAAATTGAGGATCTGGTTATTTTGAGCTGTAGACCCGGAAATTGAGTCTGAATAGTTCTGACACGATGCCAAACCGTTTGTTGTCGCACTTGCTAACCTTCATCTAATGCGGAAGGCATGCCAAGCGGCTTCATACATATTTCATTCTTTACGTTTTGGGTTTGTTTGTTTGTTTGTTTTTTTTTTCTGAGCAAATCTGTCAGCGAACTTGTTCCCACAATTCCACAGTGTGACGTAGCCGAAAACGGAAGCCACATACTTCCTTTACTCATTTGAACATGAATTTGACGGTACGTTTGCTTTTAAATCTCTCTCCCCCCCACCCCCCTCTCTCTCTCTCTGTCTCTCTGTGCGAGCGCACGCGCACACTTGAGTGTGTTCTACCGTTTTTTACCAGTCTTTGTATCATTTCCAGGGAAACTACGATCATACATTGGGTTTGGCTTCAGAATCGATTGTCAATTTCGTAATGTTAGTCATAAACAAAAATTTATTAAACACAACTGAACACAACCGACACAGAATTCACGTGGACATTTGGCCCGTTCGAATAGACATGAGCATTTACCCGAATGATATACTTTTAATTGCTTGACATGAGATGTTTTCGTTTAAATGGGAAAACAGATTGCAACTTTCTCTCATTCTTTATGTGGACATTCACGTCGTGCACTTATCTATGCGTGTTCATAGGAGTGCATTTGTCAAGCGATATGTCCGCGTTGCTCTTTTTCAGTGGCGTGCAGCTAAACGCAGTGTCTTTGAACTTGGTAGTTGTTCTTATTTCAAGATGTTGAGATACAGCTTCCTGAATTTTCGCGTTGGTTGGCATCTCTCTCTCTCCCTCTCTCTCTCTGTGTCTCTGTCTCTCTCTCTCTGTGCGCGCGCGCGCGCGCGCGTGTGTGTGTGTGTGTGTTTGTTAAGTCCCCCCCCCCCCCCCCCCCCCCCCCCCCCCCCCCACTACACGCTGTATGAACATCAAACAAATCTTGGAAGGGTTTACGCGCATGCTTTCTGCCATTTATTGATGCAGGTCTACAATCTTTTATGTGGAGCTACTCTACCACTTTTCAAAACACATCGTAAAACCGCATTTAGGCACACGCTGTAAACAGAATCCGCTAACATGCACGCAATTTTTAATGTTTATCCAAAGTTGCACTGATAAAGTAAATTGGACACTGACTGATATATTGATGCTGGTCAGAGGCGAATCTCTTCGTCCGGGAGAATGGGAGAAGGGGGCGGGAGGTGTCGCTTGAGGGGGTGGAAGCAAATAATTCTTCCGAGAGTTCTGTTCTGGCATAGATCAAGAGGGAGAGAATCCTCCCCTTCCTTGAACTGACTGCGGGGAAAAACGCGATGAGCAGGCTGCACACCACAAATCAATGCGCCAAGGGCTTGCTCGGGAAGTCAGGTATTTACAGACAGGCACAACTAGATTATTTTGAAAATTTTCACTCCGTCTGAAAGTTGATTCTCCTTCTTTTATTTGATATACCCATCAAGGTACATTGCAGGGGGTACCAAGCAGTTACATCAAGATGAAATGGGGTGAGACTATTTTGGAGAGGCCACCTGGCGCAAAGATAGGGTCACGGGTGGGTGCGAAGGCGTGAAATGTGACGTCAGGTAAGGCCTAGCTCATGCATTTCTAGATTGTGAATGATGTTGTCGGTAGAAATCCCTAAAAGTAAGTGGAAAGATTGGTAGAGGGTTGTTCATTTGATCTTTCATTAGTTGAGTATCAGTCTATGGCTCAAACTGATACTTCGCCTCAAAACGCTTATAAGGGTTACATAGGAGATTTGGTGCAAAATTCCAACTGCGATGTGTGGCTAGCAGGGAAAAGGTTGATAGTGGAGTGGTGATAGGAAAAACTTTATTTCTTGTTTTGTGGACGAGGTTCACACCCATTCCTACCCCCACCCACCCCCCGTAAAAAAAAAGAAAAAAAAAGAGAAAAAAGTTCTTGGGTGGAGGTTTGGAGACGGTGAGGGCGTGTGGAGGTTTTGAGGAGGCGTAGTGAGGGCTGTAGAAACTTCGCATACTTGTAAGTATACAGTGGGAAAAAGAGAAAGTCAAGATGTAGAGCAGTTAAAGTGAGCTTCCTCAAGCGCACGCACACACACACACACACACACACACACACACACACACACACACACACACACACACACACACACACTCACACACACACACTCACACACACCCACCCACACACACACACACACACACACACACACACACACACACACACACACACACACACACACACACACATTCGATAGCAAATACACGAAAAATGGGCGCACAGACAACAACAACAACAAACCAGATGTGTGTGTGTGTGTGTGTGTGTGTGTGTGTGTGTGTGTGTGTGTGTGTGGGAGAGGGGGGGATGAAAGTGGTTGGTGGGAAGTGAGAATGAAAGGGGGGGGGGGGGGGGGCGGAGAGGTCAAGGTTTGAAATAGATGTCGTCTTAGTCGTTGTAGTGCAGTGACACGATCTTGCCTTGAAGTGCATCCTGCATTTTACACGCAGGATCTCTTGTCACGTTGAAGTTACATTGCACGATACATTCACACAACCTAAACACATGAGAGAGATAGAGAGAGAGAGAGAGAGAGAGAGAGAGAGAGAGAGAGAGAGAGAGAGAGAGAGAGACAGACAGACAGACAGACAGAGAAGGGGGAGGGGGGATGAGTTGGCCCTTTCTGGCTGTTTGCATTTCTTCTCTTTCCACCCGCCAGTTTTGTCGTCTTGACGATCAAATTTATGTGTGCATGGAGATAATTTGTTTCACCCTCGGCTGGCCATGCGTGAGTTCGTGCGATAACTTGGCGCCACCAAGAAATGGTATGGGGAAAGAAGAACCTTCCTTATTCTTTCCGTGTGCTGCTGCGTGGAAGCACTGCGTACGCTTGTGTGCACAATTATGTAACGGAGACAGAAGTATGTTAACTAGCGAGACAGGCCAGTAACATTGGATCAGCATTCGGTATGTGAACACGCTGATTCCGCTGGCAGGTTTTTCACGTGCGCAGATCAGACTAGGGTTACTAGTGTTGGAGTCAGGTTTGGGTTAGGGCACGCATTTCGGATTCGGAAAGTCTTCTGTTAGATGTTCTTTCCTTTATCAAAAACGGTCACACACGTTATGTTCTCATCCCCAGCTGATGCATAGTGTTCAAGTACTTTGGCTGTTCGGATGATCCCTGGAGTCTTTTACCCAGGGTACGACAACAACAACAACAACAACAACAACAACAACAACTTTCCTTTACTAATGGATAACAAAAGAAGAAAACTCCACCGCCCCACAGCTTACTAAACAAGG
>CM031610.1:55549984-55562484 GCA_018398815.1 Conus ventricosus | reverse complement strand
ACAACGACGACGACGGCGACGACGACGACAACGATGATGATGACGAAAATGACGACGTAATCTGTTGTGACGGAAAATAAAGATGACAAGAGCCCTCATTAGAGTTCCAAGGCAGGAGGGAGGACGATCATCACCGTTGTCAAAACATCTCATCCACACTTTGCTTTATATCTTGTGTTTTGCCTTTGCCTATGGGAGCTACGTCTGGAGTACCGTTCGGAGATAATTACTGCGGAGCCGTTATTTCTCATTGGGAGTTTTATTATGATTGATGAAGGTGCTGGTGATGGTAATGGTGAAGAAGATGGCAGTTGAGGCCTTTTGGTCTGTAGGTGCGTCCGCGTACACACACACACACACACACACACACACACACACACACACACACACACACACACACACACACACACACGTGTGTATATATATATATATATATATATATATATATATATATATATATATATATATATATATGTACATAACGTAACACACACACACACACACACATATATATATATATATATATATATATATATATATATATATATATATATATATATATATATATGTATAATATATATATATATATATTTATATGTAACAAATCAGTAGTGGGGGGAAACAAGCGCAGGCTAACAATTCTTTCGTCATTACATTAATGACTTGGAAAAGATTGAAAATCGAAAAGGGAACAGGAGTTCGGAGGGGGGAGGGGGGGGGGGGGGGGGGGGGGGGAGGGGGAAGGGAAAGAAAAGGAGAATGAACAACCAAGGAAATACATACGCAAAATCCTTCCCTAGCGGCAGTAGAGGACCATTGTAACCGGTCTTGAAGACAGAACCATGCAATGATTCATATCGCCTGCTCCAAGGCCTTTCGTTCGCTGGATGAGACTCGTCAGGGAGGCAGGGCACGAACGCACACACACACACACACACACACACACACACACACGCACACACGCACGCACGCACGCACGTAATTTCCCTTTATTGTAACTCGACCACTCCATTCCATCTTTACCTTTTCTTTATTGTGCTTCGACCTCTACCCTAATCCCACCTCTACCTTTGCCCCTATTCTATCATTACCTCTCCACTTTAGCCCATTTCTGCCTCAGCCCTAATCCTGTATCTGCTTCTCCCTATTTCCCTTAAGTATCTGTCCCCTTATTCCATTTCTACCCCCATTTATTCCATGTGTTAATCTCCCCTTATCCCATCTGTACCTGTCCCCTTATCCCATCTGTACCTGTCCCCTTATCCCATCTGTACCTGCCCCCTTATCCCATCTGTACCTGTCCCCTTATCCCATCTGTACCTGTCCCCTTATCCCATCTGTACCTCCTCCCTTATCCCATCTCTACCTGTCCGCTTATCCCATCTGTACCTGTCCCCTTATCCCATCTGTACCTGCCCCCTTATCCCATCTGTACCTCCTCCCTTATCCCACCTCTACCTGTCCGCTTATCCCATCTGTTACTGTCGCCTTATCCCATCTGCACCTGTCCCCTTATCCCATCTGTACCTCCTCCCTTATCCCATCTCTACCTGTCCGCTTATCCCATCTGTACCTGTCCCCTTATCCCATCTGTACCTGTCCCCTTATCCCATCTGTACCTGCCCCCTTATCCCATCTGTACCTGTCCCCTTATCCCATCTCTACCTGTCCGCTTATCCTATCTCTTCCTGTCCCCTTATCCCATCTCTACCTGTCCGCTTATCCTATCTCTTCCTGTCCCCTTATCCCATCTCTACCTGTCCGCTTATCCTATCTCTACCTGTCCGCTTATCCTATCTCTACCTGTCCGCTTATCCTATCTCTACCTGTCCCCTTATCCCATCTCTACCTGTCCGCTTATCCTATCTCTTCCTGTCCCCTTATCCCATCTCTACCTGTCCGCTTATCCTATTCTCTCCTGTCCCCTTATCCCATTTCTACCTGTCCGCTTATCCTATCTCTTCCTGTCCCCTTATCCCATCTCTTCCTGTCCCCTTATCCCATCTCTACCTGTCCGCTTATCCTATCTCTACCTGTCCGCGTATCCTATCTCTTCCTGTCCCCTTATCCCATCTCTACCTGTCCGCTTATCCTATCTCTTCCTGTCCCCTTATCCCATCTCTACCTGTCCGCTTATCCTATCTCTACCTGTCCGCTTATCCTATCTCTACCTGTCCGCTTATCCTATCTCTACCTGTCCCCTTATCCCATCTCTACCTGTCCGCTTATCCTATCTCTTCCTGTCCCCTTATCCCATCACTACCTGTCCGCTTATCCTATCTCTACCTGTCCGCTTATCCTATCTCTACCTGTCCACTTATCCTATCTCTTCCTGTCCCCTTATCCCATTTCTACCTGTCCGCTTATCCTATCTCTTCCTGTCCCCTTATCCCATCTCTTCCTGTCCCCTTATCCCATCTCTACCTGTCCGCTTATCCTATCTCTACCTGTCCGCTTATCCTATCTCTTCCTGTCCCCTTATCCCATCTTTACCTGTCCGCGTATCCTATCTCTTCCTGTCCGCTTATCCCATCTCTAACTGTCCCTTTATCCCATCTGTACCTGTCCCCTTATCCCATCTCTATCTGTCCCCTTATCCCATCTCTACCTGTCCCCTTATCAAATCTCTACCTGTCCCCTTAGCCCATCTCTACCTGTCCCCATATTCAATGTCTACCTGTCCCCTTTTACCATCTGTAACTGTCCCCTTGTCCATCTCTACCTGTCCCCTTATCCCATCTCTACCTGTCCCTTTATCCCATCTCTACCTGTCCCCTTATCCCATCTCTACCTGTCCCTTTATCCCATCTCTACCTGTCCCCTTATCCCATCTCTACCTGTCTCTTTATCCCATCTCTACCTGTCCCCTTATCCCATCTCTACCTGTCCCCTTATCCCATCTCTACCTGTCCCTTTATCCCATCTCTACCTGTCCCCTTATCCCATCTCTCCCTGTCCCTTTATCCCATCTCTACCTGTCCGCTTATCCCATGTCTACCTGTCCCCTTATCCCATGTCTACCTGTCCCTTTATCCCATGTCTACCTGTCCCCTTATCCCATCTCTAACTGTCCCCTTATCCCATCTCTACCTGTCCCTTTATCCCATGTCTACCTGTCCCCTTATCCCATCTCTACCTGTCCCCTTATCCCATCTCTACCTGTCCCTTTATCCCATGTCTACCTGTCCCCTTATCCCATCTCTAACTGTCCCCTTATCCCATCTCTACCTGTCCCTTTATCCCATGTCTACCTGTCCCCTTATCCCATCTCTAACTGTCCCCTTATCCCATCTCTAACTGTCCCCTTATCCCATCTCTACCTGTCCCTTTATCCCATGTCTACCTGTCCCCTTATCCATGTCTACCTGTCCCCTTATCCCATCTCTACCTGTCCCTTTATCCCATGTCTACCTGTCCCCTTATCCCATCTCTAACTGTCCCCTTATCCCATCTCTACCTGTCCCCTTATCCCATCTCTACCTGTCCCCTTATCCCATCTCTACCTGTCCCTTTATCCCATGTCTACCTGTCCCCTTATCCCATCTCTAACTGTCCCTTATCCCATCTCTAACTGTCCCCTTATCCCATCTCTACCTGTCCTTTATCCCATGTCTGCCTGTCCCCTTATCCCATGTCTACCTGTCCCCTTATCCCATGTCTACCTGTCCCCTTATCCCATCTCTACCTGTCCCCTTATCCCATCTCTAACTGTCCCCTTATCCCATCTCTACCTGTCCCCTTATCCTATCTCTACCTGTCCCCTTATCCCATCTGTACCTGTCCCCTTATCCCATCTCTACCTGTCCCCTTATCCCATCTGTACCTGTCCCCTTATCCCATCTCTACTTGTCCCTTATCCCATCTCTACCTGTCCCCTATCCCATCTGTACCTGTCCCCTTATCCCATCTGTACCTGTCCCCTTATCCCATGTCTACCTGTCCCCTTATCCCATCTCTACCTGTCCCATTATCCCATCTCTACCTGTCCCCTTATCCCATCTCTACCTGTCCCCCATATTCAATGTCTACCTGTCCCTTATCCCATCTCTAACTGTCCTTTTATCCCATCTCTACCTGTCCCCATATTCAATGTCTACCTGTCCCCTTATCCCATCTCTACCTGTCCCCTTATCCCATCTCTACCTGTCCCCATATTCAATGTCTACCTGTCCCCTTATCCCATCTCTACCTGTCCCCTTATCCCATCTCTACCTGTCCCCTTATCCCATCTCTACCTGTCCCTTATCCCATCTCTAACTGTCCCCTTATCCCATCTCTACTTGTCCCTTATCCCATCTCTACCTGTCCCCTTATCCCATCTGTACCTGTCCCCTTATCCCATCTGTACCTGTCCCCTTATCCCATGTCTACCTGTCCCCTTATCCCATCTCTACCTGTCCCATTATCCCATCTCTACCTGTCCCCTTATCCCATCTCTACCTGTCCCCATATTCAATGTCTACCTGTCCCCTTATCCCATCTCTAACTGTCCTTTTATCCCATCTCTACCTGTCCCCATATTCAATGTCTACCTGTCCCCTTATCCCATCTCTACCTGTCCCCTTATCCCATCTCTACCTGTCCCCATATTCAATGTCTACCTGTCCCCTTATCCCATCTCTACCTGTCCCCTTATCCCATCTCTACCTGTCCCCTTATCCCATCTCTACCTGTCCCCTTATCCCATCTCTAACTGTCCCCTTATCCCATCTCTACCTGTCCCCTTATCCCATCTCTACCTGTCCCCATATTCAATGTCTACCTGTCCCCTTATCCCATCTCTACCTGTCCCCTTATCCCATCTCTACCTGTCCCCATATTCAATGTCTACCTGTCCCCTTATCCCATCTCTACCTGTCCCCATATTCAATGTCTACCTGTCCCCTTATCCCATCTCTACCTGTCCCCTTATCCCATCTCTACCTGTCCCCTTATCCCATCTCTAACTGTCCCTTTATCCCATGTCTACCTGTCCCCTTATCCCATCTCTAACTGTCCCCTTATCCATCTCTACCTGTCCCCTTATCCCATCTCTACCTGTCCCCTTATTCCATGTCTACCTGTCCCCTTATTCCATGTCTGCCTCTCACCGTATTTCACATCGATCTCTCCCCTATCCCTTACCCGCCTTTTCCCACACCCATATCCACCTTTCCTGCTATCCAATATTTCTTTCCCTTACCCTAATCCCATTTCTGTTCCTCCCTTTAATACATCTTTGCCTCTTCCTCTAATCTATACCCCCCCCCCCCCCCCCCCCCCCGTCCGTGCTTATTCAACTTTACCTCTCCCCTTAATCATCTAACCCCTTCTTATCCCATCTCACCCTCCGTCCCATTATCAATCTCATACCTTTCCACTGATATCACTCTAACCTTCCCTTATCCACTCCACCTTCCCGCTACCTCGTTATCTTCCGTACCCCTTCCCTACTTCCCTAATCCATATGTTCCTATTTGTCCACTGCCATCACTTTCCCTACCTCTCTCCCTTATCCCAGTCTGTCGGCCCTTCCCACCTGACTCAGCCTTCATCCATTCACTTCCTTATGTTTTTGCCTGTCCCCTTTCCACCTATACTTTCTCCTTCCATTTACCTGTCTGTCTCCCTCTCCCCCTCCTCATCCCAATCCTCTCTCCATATTTATTTTGCCTGTTTATTCCATCCCGATTTCCCTTTATTCCGTATCTACCTGTCCTGTTATCCCAACCCCCTCCCCGTGTTCCATCTCTACTGTTGACGCATCTACACGATTCACCTTATCCCATCCCTTCAGCTCCACTTATTCCGTCCCACTCTCTCCTCTAAAAGGCAAAGGGAGAGATACCCGGGGAAGAGAAGAGGAAAAGAGATGTAAGATAAGCCATGGCAAAGGTAAAAAATAGGACAAGATGAAAGGAAGGCATAGGTTAAAGACAGGTAGAGATGGATGAAAAGCGAGATACAGATAGGACAAGGGGAGATGTAGAGATAGGATAAGAGGTGACGTAGAGATGGGACGGGGTAGAGAGGTAGAGTGAGGGTAAATATTGTCCCATGAGACTTTGTTCATTTTGGCTTGTTTATGTATTTATTCATTTATCTCTTTGTCCAGCTTATAACCTCTGCACTAACCCATGGTTTACCAATGTCAGGTAACGTGTATGGACTTGTCTGCGCGGGACACTTGCTCCTTTATGAGACAAAAAATCTGCACAATACTCTTCACCTCTTTTCTCCCATAATGTCGCCCTCTCTTCGTGACAAATCCATCGGAATCCACTTCCGAGATGTTTATCGAAAACTACTGCTGTGAAGAGGACCTCCAGTGCTAACCAATCAGACATCAGCATAAGCATATAAAGTGAAATAAGCAAGCAAGCCATTATACTCTTCCTGTTGACAGGTGCCACGTGGACAGCAGAAACCTTTTGCATGTCACGAATGTGACAATCAACTATGATTATAATTCGAATGATGATCAGTGATGTTGCAGGCAACGCTGATTTTAACTGAGCCTTTCGTGAGGAGTGTTGCGAGCAACACCGAATAAACACAATTAATAACTTTTATCATATCATGGTATTGAACTATTGAACAGCTGAACTGAATGATGTTGCAGACAGCAATGATTATAATGAAGTATTTGTCACAGGTGCGTGCACGCAGCAGCGATGATTTTACAGGAAATATTTAGTCACGTGTGTTGCAGGTTCCAGGACCAAGGACCCGGGGTAGAAAGCATAACGATGACGTGGCATTTCTTTTCGGGGTCAATTCCACCATCACCGCCAGAGGTCAAGTGAACGACTTTGACCTTCGACTGGGTGATGACTTCCGTCAGCTGGTCATCAACTTCATCAAAAACTGGGTCGGTTGATTTTGTGTGTGTGTGTGTGTGTGTGTGAGTCTGTGTGTGTGTGTGTGTGTGTGTGTGTGTGTGTGTGTGTGTGTGTGTGTGTGTGTGTGTGTAAGTGTGTGTGTGTGTGTGTGTGTGTGTGTGTGTGTGTGTGTATGTGTGTCACGAGTTTGTCACGAGGCCTACGACGTTCGACCCACCTAGGGTGGCGGAATTACTTATTTGTTTATTGTCGTTGCTGTTGTCGTGTATCCGTCCCTTAGGGTGGCTTGTGGTGCAGTTGCACCTTGGTGTGGTTCAGCTCAACTTCGGTTTGCTTTCTCTCTCTCTCTCTCTAATTCCACTGCCGTGCTATTCATCTGCAAGTTCACGGGTGGCCGGTACCTTTCTCTCGAACTTTCTGTCTATCGGCCTCTCGCCTGTCTTTTTACCTGTCGCAACGTGCCATCGTTATCTTTTAGTTTGAAGTATGCTCACTCTGTGACGCAAAGCATGGCAATGTTGCCGCCATTGCTGAGGGGAGGTTAGCCTCTTCACTCGAGCGGACGATGTCTCTGGGGGCGCCCTGCTCCATCCTGGTTTCTTTACCTTATCATCGAGAGTACAGACAGTACTTTCAATTCTGCAGTCGGCCTGTAGGAGAGGGACCATCAATTCTTCGTTCGCATCTTCGCCTCTGTCCTCTCGACTGGACAGAGGGTAGAGAGAGTCCTTTGACCCGCCTCTTTTCGGGTCACCCCGGCAGGAGCTGGTAAGCATCAGTTTCGTGGTCTGTTTTGTTTTGAATTTTTGTTGTTAGCCGGCATAGTCTTATCTTTTGCGCAATTTTTCTTTTGTTTTCGAAATTGTAAGAAAATTTTATTTTTTTGTGTGAGCCCTTTTCTCTGGTTAATTCAATCTTTAACCTGGCCATTCTAAATTAATTCCAAAAATTTCTTTCTCCTGTTTATGTAATCAGGTGATGCGGTGTCGTGGGAAGGAGAGAACCCAGGCGATACAGGGTTGGAACTTGCCTTGGTCTCGCTCGATCCCGCCCCTGTCACATTCGCACGGACTTTTATCCTTCGGCCACCGTCCTTTTGTGTGTGCAAGGAGAACGAAGTTTTATGTTCACGAGCGTGCATACGCAATGAATTTGTCCGTTTCGGAGGCGTGGTGGAGATTTGTGTTATTTTGAAAAGTGTATTATAAAATGTGACAGTTATGCCATTGAATTAACTATTTTCAAATGTAGGTGGCAGTTATTAACGATGGTCCTGTGTTGAGTTAGTTTCCCTCAGGAAGAAATGTTAAGCGAGAGTGAGAGAGGTGAAGATAATCATATTTGTTTTTATTAACCAGTTGATTTAATGAGTCTTTTACCTGCACTCGTGTGAGAAAGACTTGATTCAATGGGTTTACAGTGTGCGTTTAATTACACTTCCCCTCTGCCCATCATGCGAGTGGCTAGTTAAGACTTGACAGCAATGGTCATACGGTACTGACGGCAGGGTTCCAGTACCCATCTTTTTTTCCTTCCTCCTCCCTACTTCTTTCCCTCCTCTTCGACTCTCCTAACTCCTCCCAGCAAACGTCCTCCCCCTCTCGGGGGCTTCACCTGGAGCACGAACTGGATGGTGCCACGTGCTGGTCGAGGCCACACGTGCAGGCTGAGACCACGGTGACGGGATGGTGCCAACTGGCGCTGGTCGAAGGGCCACGCCTTGGTCGGGAACCGTGGACTGCAAGGGGAGCCCGCCGTCATCGACTGGCCGGCCTGGAGACCCCGTCCAGGACCACCAGTAACAGCTACGTCCCCCCCCGGGAACAACCTCTTCAACTGCCCGCTTTGGGAGTCGAGGTTGTGGCTTTGGGCGAACACCCTGCGAGAACCAACCCGGCTCGGAGCACACTAGTGCGACAGGTGCTTCCCTGCGGACTTGACAGGGGCAGGGATGTGGACGCACTTCCGTGTGTGAGCAAGGGTCAATACTGGAAATATTTCTTATAATTGTGTCCATGTCATATGTGCTGGAATGCTGTAAATTGTGAATGTGTACGTCGTATGGTGAAATATTATTTACAATCGTGCCATGTTGGTGGGTGTTTGAGTGCTTTGATTGCGATTGTGCATGTTGTGTGCGTTGGAGTGCTTGATCGTGATTGTGGCATGTTGAGTGCGTTGAGTGGCTTTATTGTGATCGTGCAAGTGCGATGTGGGAAAGTTTTATTTTGCTGTGTGGAAAAATGGGGTGTTGAATCGTAATCTTTATTGTGTGGTCTCTTGCGGAGCGTGTGAGGACAGTCACTCCCTTCACTACCCCACCTAGACCGATCTGTCAGGGCAGACCTCCAGGGGTCGGTCGTGACAATTGTGGGGGCTCGTCCGGGATGTGAAGGGGCTCTGGCTGTGTCTCACTCATTCGGCAGAGTACCTGTTTAGTTTTGTCTGTTGTGTATATGTTTAGGTCCGTTTTCCGTGTTTAGTTCGTGGTGGTTGGCTGGGTGACTCTAGCGTGAAGGGAGTCCTTTTGATGGCCTGAGGTAACATCCCGGTTGACTCGGGAGTCGAGGTGAGAACAAAGGGGAGTCCAACCGCGTCCAGACCACCTTCCGCCGGGTACCTCACGCAAGGTACGGCCGTAAGTCTGCCCATCTGTTGCCGCTCATCTTCCATTCCTGTTTTGTATTTAGCCAATTCTTGATTTTTTTTTTTTCTCTACCGGTTTGTTGAGTACAGGGGGTGTATCGGACGCTAGTGTTTATTCTTTTTTCCTCTCTCTCCGGATTCCCGTCTGCCTAGGTTTTTGTTTTGTTTTTTTTTCCGGCCAGCCCCACCGCACTGTTGCTCGTGCTGTAGAGCGCGGTGTTGCCAGAAGTGGGGGCAGCCGGACATAGTTTTTGTTTTGGTTTTTTTTCGTGTGAGCCCCACCGCACTGTTGCTCGTGCTGTAGAGAGCGCGGTGATGCCAGATGGAGCAGCCGGAACTAGTCCGCACAACGCACACACACACATACACACATATACACACGCCCCTAAAATATTTGTTTTTTTTTCTCTAGTGGAATTGTTTTTATTCCCCTGTATTATGGAAAACTGTAGGATATTGTGGTCATGGCGACGTCCCTGCGCTGGGTGGGTATGGCGACGCGGGCGTCGAAGAAGAAGGGTATTCAAAATGTTACTGTAGTTCCCTAACGATTTAGTAATAGTACTACGACTACGGTAAACTTCTACCTATTCCAGAGCTGTAGCAGGTACCCAGTAGAAGTACTTTTACAACCTCTTCACTGTTGGATCTCCCTGTCGAGACCCCGACTGGCACTTCCGGCCTCGAAGCGTCAGAGTATAGCGAAGCAACTGTGGGTCTTCTTTGAGTCTGCAGGAGAGACCGAAAACCTTCTCCCTCCAGGCTTCCCTCGTATGGGGCATGACCCAGAAACTTTCCTTAGGGAAAGTCGAGACCCAAAGGGACGGGTCAGACGGATCATCCTCCCGTGTCGGAGTGGTGAACCCCGCCCAGGACATCACTTCCGACCTGAAGTTCTAGAGCGACAGCGACGGGAGGATGAGGCCCAACGTAGGGAAGAGGTGCTAGGCAGGAACCCAACGTAGGGAAGAGGTTGTCAGCAAGGAAGCCTGCGAAGGGAAGAGCGCAAGAAGAGGCTGCTCCAGCGCAGAGAGGAGACTGACAGACAGGAGATAAGCATAAGGAAGAGGCTATTCTTCGAAGGTAGAGCTGCTAGACAGAGGCACAGCGTCGTTAAGAGCTGATCATCGTAGGAGGAGGCTGGCCCTCCGTCGGAAGAACTAGACAGGATGGAGGCTCTGCGCAGGGAGGAGATGAACAACTTCTTTCCGCGTCTCCCGCATCGTAGTCAGGGGGATAATCACCAGGCAGGTTGATAGGTTAGAGGCCCCAAAGATTAAAGCTTCCAGAGTTCAGACCTAGTGAGAACATGACATGTTCTTAGAGCTTTTGACAAGGTTGCCTTGGTCATACAATTGATCTGAGGAACAAAAGGCTAAGCCACCTTTTTTCTGGATTATCTGGTGCTGCAAGGGAGTGTGTGCTCACTCAAAATGAAGGCGCGTCTATGCAGACATGCATTGGCTCTGCGGAAGCGTTTTCCACCTTATCCCCAGAGACGAACAGGAGGAAGTTCAGGTCCATGAAGAAGAATAATGACGAGACCTTCGTGCAGTTGGTATAAGGCTGAGGCTGCGCAAAAACGCTAGGGTAACTGGCGACAGTTAGCTAAGTTGTAGTCTGGAGGAAAAAAATCTGGATCCTCATTGAACAGCACCACCAACACTGTGTCCCCCAGAGTTGAGGAATCCGGATAGGCAGACAGCACCTCATGATTATCGCGGCTGCGATTCACAAGCCACCGCAGAGGAGTATGTGCTGAAGCTCGCAGAGCTTAAGGGCAACGCCCAGATACGGAGAAGGAGCCCCTCCACAGATTTAGTTGCAATAAGGGCGCCTGACAAACAGCTAGCGGATCGAAAAAGGCAGGCAGTCCATCGGGGACCTCAGCACCTCGATTTTGTTTTCTTTGTGTCGTCCTGGCCACAATCAGGCAAGATTGTTGCCCTAGAGCCCGCTGGTAGTCATGGGGCTAGTCCTTTCCACATCCAGCAACCACGTGCCTCGGCTAACGTGGGTTCCATCCCAGCTTCTGGTGAGTCAGAGTGCCCAGTGTATCTTTCCCTGTTGTTGGTTCATCCTTGGTCGACACCATCAGGGATTCGTAGCACCAACACTCTTTGTTGATAAGGATATAGTTTTCCCCTAAAGGGCCCTGCGGGGCGCCAGATATGGGTGCGGGATGGAGCTGGTTTTACCTCCACCCTCCTTCAGTACTCGTTTCTACTCCCCACCCCTAACATCTGTGCGAAGATATGGCCCTCGCGTGGAGCGACCTCTGTAACCCTTATCATAGGGAATACTATCACCTCCGCAGATGACGCAGTCGGTTCCGTGTCTACGATTTGCCCGTACAGGCTTGTGTGGAGTCACCACAACGCGCCAAATGCTAATAAGTCAGGAACAGGAATTGCGTCCCCGTTCTTCAGCCGATCTCTGACGAGGTTCTGGCAAGGTCGCGAACCTGCTAGCATTACCGTCTTCAGGCCAGGGCTTGATGTCCAACGCCTACACAACTTGTGGATCGTCCCACTCGAGTCGGCCCGACTACGCCCAGGTAGCTTAAGCTCCACAGGGATCCTCTTTAGGGTTTCCACTCAGGCAGACCGAGTGGGCCAAAAACAGCTTGATGTTCCCCCAAACTTGAGAGAGTCTGTTCCTCCGCAGGCCCTCGATTCCCCCATGGCAGTCATTTGGGCTCCAAGCGGACTCCTCGAGCGTGAGTAAGACAAGACTTCTTTTGGCTCAGGTGAACTCACAGGTTAGCATACTGCCGCTAGTTCGATGTCTGCCAACGGACAACGCCTAAGGGTCGCTTGAAGCGTGTCCCGCTAGGGTCCAGTTCCACGGGTTGGTGAGGCATTTCAGCAAGGTTTGGGTTGACCTTGTGGGACCCATTAACCTCCATTCCGTCGCGGTCCCGCTACACTTCGTAGTTGTAATAATCTCGAGATCGATACCCAGAGGCTGCCCCGCATATGACTATCGATACCCCTACAAAAGCCTGAAGCTCTCCGGCAGATTTGTACGCCG
>CM031610.1:55539984-55544984 GCA_018398815.1 Conus ventricosus | reverse complement strand
AGAAACTATCCCAACGACTGAGCAAGACCAGGAGAAGTCACGACAGGAAAAACGTTCAGAAGTCGGGAATTACGGTTATCACTATAGTGGGATTGGCTTGGGAGGGAAGGATGGCGTGTGTGTGTGTGGGGGAGGGGGGGGGGGGGATGATGGTATTTTGTCACCTCTGTGCAGTTCTTGGCAGAGGAGAGAAATCAAAGTTCCCTTGTGAGTCCGCGATGTGCTTGAAAAAGAGAATGCATTTTCTCCCAACATTAAGATAACGCAAATTCTCGTTTAAAGATGACAAATCTCAAGATTTTGTTCCAGGAAAATCCTCATGGGAGTTCATGATGACAACAGGAAAAAGTAGCAACAGTCATGAAAATAACCAATATGCAAGACTGTGCAGTCGTGGATGAAAGTGGCATCAGTCAAATATTCTCTCTGACATAGAAAAGATTAACATGCGTCAAAGAAAAAGAGCAAGCACACAAACACACACACACACGCGCGCGCGCACACACACACACGCACACACACACACACGCACACACATACAGACACACACACACACAGACACACACACACACACACACACACACACACACACACACACACACACACACACACACACACACACGTATACACAACAGACACACACATCTCTCTCTCTCTCTCACTCTCTGTCTCTCTCTGTCTCTGTCTCTCTCTCTCTCTTTTTCTAAGTAACGATCTCTCTGTCTGTCCGTCTCTCTTCTTGTCTGTGTGTCTGTCTCTTTAGCTCACTCTCTGTGTCTTTCTGTCTCTGTCTATCTGTCCGTCCTCTCTCTCTCTCTCTCTCTCTCTCTCTCTCTCTCTCTCTCTCTCTCTCTCTCTCTCTCTCCTCTCTCCTCCATACGTATATGTGTAAGTATACTCCAAACGTGCACGAGCTCACTCGCTCACGCAGACACACCCAGGACAGAGAGAGAGAGAGACAATATTAATGATGATAAACATGATAATAAACAACGACCTCGATGGGCTGGTTTCCCCTTCTTCCTGTTTACTTCCAGAACTCTCTGCAGGGCGCCATCCATCGACCCAGGATCATGCCAAGCACTTCTGAAGAGCAGTTTCCGCCCCAGTCACACCGGCACACGATGTAAACTCCCTTCACCCCACCCACCTTTTTTTCTTTCAGAGCCCCTCCCACCCCCCCCCCCCCCCCCCCCCCCACCCAACCCGTTTCTCCCTTCCCACCTCCACTGCACCCTGTCTCCCTCCCACATCCGTCCCGATTTTGAAAATAAAGACAAATAATAAGAAAGAAATTACAGACGCCTAGAAAGCGTTATTGCAAAAACAAAAAAGAAAAGAAAAAAAAAAGAAAAAAAAAAGAAAAAAGAAAGGGAAAACGCTGACAGAAAATTATATCTACGCACAATGATTTAAATAATAGACAACAAACTCGTGTATATCTTTCCCGATTTTTTTTCCCACCACTCCGGACTTCCTCATAGAAATGGGATATTTTGTGTGATAGTTTGAGTTTCATCAAGGAGGTAGGCGCACTGCGTGCGGTCTAGTTCGTATACGCTACACCACACCTGCTAAGTTTCGAGACTACAATACACATGGTTTATAGTTGATGGATGAATGAAGTAACGACTAAGAGGAGAAAATTGAGAAGAGGCTCTCATGGCGAACACTGAGCGGATGTCTGACTGGCAGACAGATAGACAGACAAATAGACAGATAGATAGATAGACAGACAGATTGATAGATAAGGTAGACATACAGACAAACAGATAGAGAGATAGATGGACAGATAATGAGACAGAGAGGATTCATATATATATATATATATATATATATATATATGAATATAACCAAAGAGCCCAAAATGATTTTAAAAGTGCTCGACCCCTTGGGGTTTTAACCCTGAGTTTTAACCTTCCTTTTTAACATCATTGACAGATATATATATATATATATATATATATATAGATCAGTATATTTAAAATGCCTAAAACAATTTTTTTAAGTGCTCAACCCCTTGGGGAGCAACATTAGTCAAAACAAGTTAAAAGAGGAATCTTAAAACTATCTACAAATTTGTTTCGAGCGTGTTGCGCTGTCATCAGGATGGTTTTTGGTTTGCCCACCGCCGATGTTATATTGCGTGTGGGCTCCCGTTTGCGGTTGTTTGCACGTGCGGGTTGGCTGCACGTGTTTTTTGGGGGCTTTCAGGTTTTTGTTTTGGGTGTGTTCACTAACAACGATTTCCATTTATGCCTGCAGTTGTTTGCTATTTCTGTTTTGGTGTTTAAAGTTGCTAAGTGTGGTTTGCATAGTATTAACCATTTTTCAGTTAAACATAGGTTGCACCTTTTTGAAACATTGCTGTATGGTGATGCTCTTTTTATGATTTTCCAGGATATATTGTAGCTTGTTTTTGCGTCTTTGTAAGTTTCCAGATATATTTGCTCAGTTCTGTTTGGTTTTTATATTTTTCTTTATTAAATGACTGTTTGTGGTTTGCATATCTGGTTTTGAAGTGGTTTTCAGTGATCCCTATGTATGTTTCTTTTTCATTTTCTGATGTCACAGTAGCCTGGTATACAATGTTGTTGTGAAGACATTTATTGTTTAGTGGGCACTGCTCCTTTCTGGTGCAATTGCAAGATTTCCTTTCTTCACCCTTCTTTGCTGTGTTGATTTTCATTTTGTTGGATGCGTCAATTAGGTTTTTGAGGTTGGGCATACACGCAGAAGAAACATATATAGGTATTACTGAAAACCAATTTAAAACTAGATATGCAAACCACACACAGTCATTTAACAAAGAAAGATACAAAAACCAAACAGAATTGAGTAAATACATCTGGAAGCTTAAAGAGAGAAAAATAGACTACAATATATCCTGGAAAATCATAAAAAGAGCAGCACCATACAACAATATTTCAAAAAGATGTAACCTATGCTCAACAGAAAAGTACATAATACTATGCAAACCACAAATGGCAACTTTAAATACCAGGATAGAAATGGTTAACAACTGCAGGCACAAGTGGAAAGTCCTATCAGCGAACAAGAATCAGAAACACACGAAAATCACAGACAGCACGTGATGACAGACAACACAAGCAGTTATAAAACACCAGCAGCACATACCCATCACATCCTGACGATTGCAACCGCATGAAACAACGTTGTAGATTTTAAACCTTACTTTTTAACAAATATATATATATATACAAAAAAATAGTAAATTATTTAGACATAACATTGGACCTTAAGGCCCACACATACAAACCATACAAAAATCCCAATGACACACCTGTCTACGTAGACATCAAAAGTAACCATCCACCCTCCATTTTAAAAACCATACCTAATGGCATAAACAAAAGATTATCTAACCTGTCATGCAATGAGAAAGAATTTAACAGTGCAGCAGCTGAATACCAAGAGGCGCTGAAAAAAAGTGGCTACAACTACAAATTACAATATAACCCAGATAATAACATGAACAGCAATAAGAAAAACAGGAAAAGAAAAATTATATGGTATAACCCTCCATATGATGGAAGAATAAAAACCAACGTAGGAAAAGAATTCCTCAATCCTTAAAACATTCCCAAAAGAACATGTACTATCTAAAATATTCAATAAAAACACTATCAAGCTATTGTACTCGTGTATGCCCAACCTTAAAAACATAAATTGACTCTTCCAATAAAACCAAAAACAATACAACCAAAGAGGGTGACGAAAGGATATCTTGTAATTGCACAAAAAAAGACCAGTGCCCTCTGAATAACAAATGTCTCCACAGCAACATTGTGTACCAAGCTATGGTAACAACAGACAGTGATAAAGAAACATACATAGGGATCACGGCAAACCATTTTAAAACCAGATATGCAAACCATAAACAGTCCTTCAAAAATGAAAAATATAAAAACCAAACAGAACTAAGTAAATATATTTGGAAGCTTAAAGATAAGAAAATAGATTACAACATATCATGGAAAATCATAAAAAGAGCAGCACCATACAACAACATTTCTAAAAAATGCAACTTATGTACTACAGAAAAGTGGCTGATATTATGTAAACCCCATCTAGCATCCCTGAACTCTAAAGTAGAAATGATTAATAATTGCAGGCACAAATGGAAATCTTTGTCAATGCACCATTCTCTGGCACGCCCCCCCCCCCCCCCCCCCCCCTGAACGCGCCCCAAAAAAGAAAAAAATCTACAGGCCACGTGCCACACACGCAGAGCTCACACGCCCACACACGAAACTATATAACACTGGTGATAGGCCCAGATTATACATACCCTGAGGAGAGCGCTCGCTCGAAACAAATTTGTAGGGTGATTTTTTACACTTCCATTTTAAAATCCTATTTTAAACTGTTATGTCGCTTTTTTTTTGGTTGAGCATTTTTAGAATTCTGAGTGGTCTTTTAACTCTAATTATATATATAATATATATATATATATATATATATATATATATATATATAATATATATATATATATATATATACAGAGAGAGAGAGAGAGAGAGAGAGAGAGAGAGAGAGAGAGACGTAGTGGATTCTATTACTAGGTAAAGTAATGATTTAAGAAAGGTTAAGGTAAGGTAAGGTAGTGTTGCTTATAGCCCTGCCGACCGCAAACAGCCATATCATGGCTGTCACCGCGTTGAAGTCAACTCGCAAATCATTCATTCACACAACTCTTTAAAATATATCTTCTGAAAACCCACCCGAACTTTTGTTAAAAATCTTTCCACTATGAAATCTCAGATCCGATGGAAAATGTTAATCTCTTTCAAGAATTCAAAGATCGCATGAGGTAGAACATCTCTGAACAAGGTTTTCATGGAATCTGCTGTAAAATGTTTGTGTCTCACATCATGCAAATCCCAACACTCTTAAAGAATATGTTTCCTTGTGAGTGGCACATTACATAGAATGCACCACGGAGCTTCTTCACTCTGAAAGGTACGAATGAGTAAAAT
>CM031610.1:55512484-55534984 GCA_018398815.1 Conus ventricosus | reverse complement strand
GAGACAGAGACAGACAGACAGACACAGAGAGAGAAAGAGAGAGAGAGTGACAGAGAGAGACAGAGACAGACAGAGAGGAGAGTATTGTATGTGTGCATGCCCGCGTATGTGTGATATGTGTGTGGGCTTGTATATTGATGCCCAGGTTATTTCACCATAAACGTTTTGGCTTTTGCAGAGATCCAAACAACCCCGCACGGCCTTCCCAATGGCCCCCGTGGCCAGCCTATACTTCCAAGGGAGCTCACTATCTGCACCTGTCCAAGTCACCCACAGTGCGCTCCCATCTCAAGCGCCGCAAGATGGAGCTGTGGACAGAGGAAGTGCCGCGCGTGCTGGCCTCGTCTGGCAACGTGTCCTCCAGATGGTGCTGCGTGACCTCATCGACATCCGGGCTGGTCAAGACTTGGACAAGACACGTGTTTCTGGTTTACACTATTCTGTGCACAGTATCAAGCTGGATCATTCTGCTGAAAACATAAATATTAGTAGAAAGTCCATATTGCCGAGGCGCAGTGGTTAAAGTTTCGGACGACCGGTTGTGCGTTCCATTCCCACACTTTATAAGCTTTAGCCTTGTGTTGGTTCATTCTTACTCCTGCTTAGTGTTGGGGATTACACAGTCTCAAGCGGAGAGACTGGGACCACGAGCAAACTTTCACCCAACTGGCGAAAACGTGTCTGCAAGTGATACTCAAACTCCATTTTCAGAGTTCGTTGGCATTCGAATTTCTGGTCTGGCTGAGTCGGAAAAAAAAAAGAAATGAAACGCAGAGTAAGTTGTGCCAAAAATGGAGCTGCAGAGGAACAAACACGCACGCACACACACACACACACACACACACACACACACACACACACACACACACACACACAC
The DNA here is from genome assembly GCA_018398815.1 of Conus ventricosus. Lineage (NCBI taxonomy): Eukaryota > Metazoa > Mollusca > Gastropoda > Neogastropoda > Conidae > Conus > Conus ventricosus. The sequence continues at coordinate 55,534,107 of CM031610.1, read as the reverse complement.
ACACACACACACTCAGAAGTCAGGTACTGAGATCTAATGTTAAATCTGCCAAAATAACACAAGGAATCTGACTAATTACAAAGATTATTAATCAACTCGAGACGAAGCGCAGAAAGTGTCTATGATTGACATGAAGGAATGTAAGGAATTACATTCAATTGCGAATTAGTGTTAAAAAGTTTTGTCGTCCGATTTATCAAGAACTGAGGAAAGGTGGATGTCAGTTAAATGTAATCAAAACGAAGAGCTTGTAATTTGTCTGATTGAAATGGAGACAAACGAAGGAGATATGTGATAAACTAGAAGCAAACAACCTTTCTTGAATGAAATATATTGGATCAACCCGCACTGCAAACTGAATCAAATCGGTTTCGTGAATCAAACTAGGAAGATCAAAGGGGCTTTGTATCCACGGGGTATATAGGAGAAAGTTTTTGAACTGTCTATGGTGTAATGCATGATTTGCATGACATACCCGGTGTTCGCATGTGTCTGCTGAGCTGACGGTCGTTAGTTCGAACCACCCGTGGAGTAGATTTTTTTTCGGCTTGAAAATCCTCTCTGTGCACCCAGCAGTAAATGGGTACCCGCTTCAGTTCAGGGAAGGATAAATGTGGCGGAAGAAAAGGGAAGGGCTCCGCCCTCCATCCTGTCGTGCTCTAAACACGATGAACCTCTGAGAGTTCACTGTCCCGAGGGCCAATAGCCTATGGGAACTGTCACCCTTTAATCCTGACCCGGTCTACCAGTTCCAACTGATGTTGGGAAAAGCAATTGACTTAGTCTGCTGGGGCTTATTTGGACACTGTAAAAAAAAGTTTGGTCGCGGAAATGAATGATTTAAATCAAAATCCATATCCTACCCAAAATCAAAACAATTGCAAGAGTACATAGCACAACATCTTCCAGCCTCAAAGCAGACGACTGGATGGTTTTCGCCTCAGAGACTTGACATATCCTAGAATGACGTCCAGCGCCGGCACAGAGATTCTTGTCGCTGTTGAAAAAAAGTACTACTTCCTCGCCTGTCATGTTACATACTATCCGTATCCTCCACTTCGGCATGTTGATGAAAATAATAAATAATGTCAAGTGTCATTTGCACTAGGGTCAAGTCGAGTTGTCAGTCGTCGAAGTTCTTCATTTTTCTCTTCTTAAAATAGTTTGGAGTAAAAAAAATTGTGCGATGCGATTTCACCTTTTTGCAACCGCGTCCGGGAAGACAGGCGTGATCTAAATTCTGTGGCAGTGGCGGTTTGTGCCCGTACATTCTGCACAAGACGGTGTGTTGCACACTGAAGATCGCTGATGACGTTTCACGACCTAGTGGAGAGTGACGTGTACAGCGCACACTGGATATTGCTGATGAAGTTTCACGACCGAGTGGAGATGCGATCAGCTTGAACATTGCCGTGACGTGTACAGCACACACTGAACACCGCTGATGACGCTTCACGACCCAGTGGACATCCATGGACCTGCTCGTTTGGACCAAACGATACAAAGAGAGAAACGAACAGCTGCAGCGACCGTGGTAACTGACATCGCAGACACCTGGAACTTCCAGTTTCATCAAGGAAGCTTCATTGTTCAAGCTGTTGTCGTGTTGACCTAAGATGTTGATGACCGCTATCAACACGATGAATTTGGATGTTGATGTCGGCGTTTACATTTTCAAACCATAACACCCGATCCAGTGGTTCGGATGCCTATAATCAGAACAACTGCTCTCGCCCACGAAGATTGCAATGAAATATCTGTGTGTACGGTCAGAGAAAATGTGCCATAGCAGCTGGGCTGTTCGCTTATACACTCCTGCTGTGGCTTTGACTGTTGATATTCATGTCTGTGTCGACGTTAAATGTGAATGCTCATATCAGTGAAGACGTTTTACCTGTGGATGTTGATGTATGTGTTGACATGTTCACTATGAATGTTAATGTCTGTGTTGTTACTGCTGATGTTGATGCCTGTGTTGTCATCTTGATATGGATGTTGATGTCCGTGTTGTTATGTTAACTATGGATGGCAATGTCCGTGTTGTTATGTTAACTATGGATGGCAATGTCCGTGTTGTTATGTTAACTATGGATGTTGATGTCCGTGTTGTTATGTTAACTATGGATGGCAATGTCCGTGTTGTTATGTTAACTATAGATGTTGATGTCCGTGTTGTTATGTTAACTATGGATGGTAATGTCCGTGTTGTTATGTCAGCTATGAATGTTGATGTCCGTGTTGTTATGTTAACTATGGATGGTAATGTCCGTGTTGTTATGTCAGCTATGAATGTTGATGTCTGTGTTGTCATGTTAATTACGGATATTGATATGTGTGTTGTTATGTTAAGTATTATATTGATGTCCGTAATGTCATGTTAACTATGGATGTTGATAGCTGTATTGACATGTTCAATGTTAGTGTTTATGCTGTATCAACGTGAAAACTATGGATGGTGATGTCTGTGTGGATGTTGATGTTTGCGTTGACATGTTAATTGATGATATTGATGTCTGTGTCAACATGCTAAAAGAGGATGCTGATGCAGTGCTAACAAGTTGATTGTACATGTTGATTTTTGTGTTAACATGATAATTATGGACGATGATATCTACGTTCACATGTTGGTTGTGGGTGTGAATGTCTGTGTTGTGTTTACTATGAATGTTGATGTCTGTGTTGATGTGTTAACCGTCGATGTTGCTGTAACTTTGACATGTTAACTGAGGATATTAATGTCTCTGTTGACAAGTTAATTGTTGATGATCATACCGCTGTTGACATGTTAACCATAGATTTTCATTACAGCATTGACATACGTTAAGTGTGGGTGTTCATATCGGTACTGACATGTCAACTGTCTTGTTCATACCGGTAAGAACATGTTAACTTTCATACCAGTGTTGGCATGGTAACTGAGGATATTTATGTCAATGTTGACTTGTGAACTTTGGATGTGTGTACCAGTGTTGACATGTTAACCGTGGATATTCATGTCATTGTTGACATATTGATTGAGGATTTTCATGCCAGTGTTGACATGTTGACAGTGAATATTCATACATTTGTTGATGTGTTGACTGTGAATGTTTATACCGATGTTGACGTGGTCATCTTGGATATTCATGCCGCTGTTGACATGTCAACCATGTATGTTCACATCAGTGTTGACATGTTGACTGTGGATGTTGATGTTGTTGCTGTTGTTATCGTACCCTGGCTAAAAGACTCCAGGGATCATCCGAACAGCCGAGGCTCTTGAACGCTATAGTACAAATGCGTCAGCTAGGGATGACAACATTACGTGTGTCACCGTTTTTGATTACCCCGCCACGTGGGCAACCACGCTCCGACTTCGAGGAATTTTGGAGACAGGGTGTTATGCTAGGAGCTTGTCATGACTTAAGACAATATCCGCATAACTATGCAAAGAATAACATTTTGATGTAGCCTTGGTGTTCAAGCCAATTTCAATTGGTCTGACACAGCCTTAAGCCAAGGCGAGGATGCTGATGTGAATGTTGACATAAACTTAAAAGAAGATTTACTGTTCCGCCGAACGAAACAGACAAACAAATTACAAGACAAAACATGGCGCATTTCCACCTCTTCAGTCATCTTCAGACAAGACAAACAACATTCAGGACAATGGAAACGAAGAAAGCGAAGAACGAACAATCACTTATGTCCTGACATCAGGAGCAAAATGGATGTGGCAAGGTTTGATATGTTAACGCTGATGTTGATGACTATGTCTATATGTTAACTGTTGATGTTCATGCGTTGTTTTAGCCTGTTAACTGTTGATGTTGAGTGTGTGTTGATATCTTGATTATTGATGTTGATACCCGTTTTGATAAGTTAACTGTTGATGCCTTATAGTTATCAGCATCGTCATCATCATCATCATCATCATCATCAGCAGCAGCAGCAGCAGCAGCATTGTCGTCGTCGTCGTCTTCGTCGTCATCATCATCATCATCATCGTTATCATCGTTGGTGTTGTTGTTATTGTTGTTGTTGTTGTTCTTGTTGTTGTATATCAAAAGAGATTCCTGTAGCACATATCAGTATAGTATTAGGCACTTATTGATAATGAGGTGGCTTAAAAAAACAACAACTGGTGTAATCATTCTTCAGCACTTTCAGGACCACACGTGGCACTGACACTGAGGAAGCTATGATGATGAATATTGCGGGTCTCTTTGATGAAGATTTAGCCAATGATGCGATAGGCGAGAAGCAAGAGCATGAAGAAGTAAAATCAGGAACGGGTGCAGCACCAGAACAGGTTCTGAATGATGAGAGTTCTCTGCAATGCTGTCAATTTTATGACCAGGAGCCTCAAACATTCATGGACGACATGTTACACGATTTTATGTCAAAATGGCAACAAACGTTAACCGACATTCTGTCAAGATGGAGCCATTCGATTTCATTTCTACCGACGAAAAGAGCAGATGTTAATGGAAGATCTCGATCAGTGTGGAATAAATGCCGGCCACATAAACCATCTTGCCAAAAAATAGCAGAGTAAGGCTTAATGCTTCATCTTTTACACAGTTTGTGATCAGGGAAATGGGTGAGGAAACTGAAGGGGAACGAGGGGCGGTCGGGGTGGGGGTGGGGGTGGGGGGTAGGGGTAGATGAGTTAGGGGAGTGTGTGAATGTGCTCCCTATTACTTATTTTCTTTCCATTTTTTTTTGTGGACGACATGTAAACAAGTTTGTTGTGTGCTTATTCTTTTCACTCATTAAACACAGTTTGTTTGTTTATTTGCGCGCTCTCTCTCTCTCTCTCTCTCTCTCTCTCTCTCTCTCTTTTACTTAAATTTTATTTTTTTCACAAAATTTCTGAATACTCTATTTGATAAGGGTGTGTTTCCTAAAAGTTGGGCCGAATCTATTGTTCTCCCATTATATAAAAAAGGTGACGTTAATAATCCAGACAACTACAGAGGGATCTCGCTGTGCAACATCGGCAGTAAATTATATAGTGCTATTATTAATAGAAGACTTCAAGAATGGGTCGAAAAGAATGATATTACAGGCGAATTTCAAGCTGGATTTAAACGTAATTATTCGACTATAGATCATATGTTTACTTTGATGGCCTTTGTTCAAAAACAGTTTTGTCTCAATCGAAAATTATATGTAGCTTTTATTGATTTTGAAAAAGCATTTGACTCTGTCAACAGGAGTGTTTTGTGGCCAATTTTGGTGAAGCATGGAATCCGAGGTAAATTATATAAATGTGTTTTGAGCATGTATGACTCTGTGAAAGCGAGAGTGAGATGCGGATAATCTCTAACAGACTACATAAACTGTACATTGGGAGTTAAACAAGGGGATGTCTGTAGTCCTATTCTTTTTTCTATGTTTATTAATGAATTAACTTTAGAAGTAATACATAATGGTAAGCATGGAGCTCAGTTAGTAAACGATGCATTGGAGATTTTCATCCTCCTCTTAGCTGACGACGTTATATTAATGTCAGAAACGATAGTTGGTCTCCAAAACCAAATTAAGAGTTTAGAAAGAGCCTCTGCGTCACTCCAACTGAAAGTAAACATGGCAAAAAGTAATATTATAGTGTTTAGGAAGGGTGGACATCTCGCTGCACGGGAAAAATGGATGTACAATGGAATGCCTATGCCAGTCGTGAATGTCTATAAGTACTTGGGTATATATTTTTCAACACGTTTAAGTTTCGGTTTTGCTTCCAAAGACCTTGTAAGTAGAGCTAAACGTTGCTTACTTTGTATTTTAAAGAAATTGCGTACGCTTAATAATGAGTCTCTTGCACTGTTTTTAAAGTTGTTCGATTCTCAAATTCAACCCATAGTGCAATACGGAGCTGAGTTATGGGGTCTTGATACTGCTTCTACACATATTGAAAAGATTCATTTAAATGCATTGAAAAAGTTTCTCGGTGTTTCAATGCAAACGCCAAACGATTTAGTTTATGGGGAGACCAATAGGTATCCAATCCATTTACTTTCTGTGGTAAGGTGCATTCGTTACTGGCTAAAAATAACCGGATGGAACCTAGTAGACTACCACATAAAGCATATAAAATGTTAGTACAGCTAGATGCTAGGGGTAAGAGTAATTGGGCCTCTAAAGTGAGGTTAAAACTGTACGAATTTGGGTTTGGCTTTGTGTGGGAGAATCAAGGTGTAGATGACATAAATAGTTTTATTTGTATGTTCCGGCAAAGGTTAATTGACTGTAACTGGCAGAGATGGAATTCTCATATGGAGGACAGTTGCCGATTTGATGTTTACAGAGTATTAAATCCTGCACATTGTATTCCAAAGTACTTATCAATGCAAATTAACAGACATATTAAACATATTGTTACTAAATTTAGATTTGGTGTATCGGATATATGTGTACATTCTAACCGTTATCGGCCTTTTATTGATCGTAATTTCACATGTCCGCTCTGCCATGAAGATGATGAAAATGAAGTTCATTTTGCCCTGTCTTGTCCTGTATTACAAGTTATCAGACAGCAATTAATCCCACTTAAGTATCTAAGAAAACCTTGTTTCTTCAAACTCATTATGTTAATGGCATCATCAAATGAAAACACTACCAAACAGTTCGCTTTGTATTTGTATAAAGCTTTCAGAATGCGAAATGATGTGTTAAGATAACAAATGTTATGTTTGTCAAATTGAGTATGCATTGATGAATTGCGCGATTTGTCCCCTTCTAAGGGGCTATGGCCTTTACAAATAAACATCTGCATCTGCATCTCTCTCTCACTTTCTCTTTTATACGTACTCAAATAAGCACCCACACACAAACACACACATATACGCGTGCACATGCAAGCAGGCACGCATGCACATACACACGCACACACACATTCACATAATATGCGTACTCACACGCACGCACGCACGCACGCACGCACGCACGCACGCACGCACGTAACACACACACACACACACACACACACACACACACACACGCACGCACGCACGCACGCGCGCGCACGCACGCACGCACGCACCCCCCCCCCCCGCCCCACCACACACACACACATTGTCTCACAGGTACGACAATTTCCAGGCTTCACTATGTACTTGATTAGGATAGTGGGCTATAGATATTAATTAACATAGCAAGACTTGAGACCCTCACTTTGTGTCACCGTCTGTTTATCTCTCTCTTACTCTCTGTTTCCCTCTGTTTGTTTCTCTCTTTCTGTTTGTTTGTCTTTCTTTCTGTCTCTCTGTCTCGTCGCTCTCAGTCTGTATGTCTCTCTGTCTGTCTCTCTGACTTTCTGTCTCTTTGTTTATCTGTCTGTCTGTCTGTCTGTCTCATGTGTGTGTGTGTGTGTGTGTGTGTGTGTGTGTGTGTGTGTGTGTGTGTGCTTGTATGTGTGCTTGTGTGTGTATGTGTGTGTGTGTGTTTGTATGTGTGTATGTGTGTGCGTGCGTGCGTGCGTGTGAGTACGCATATTATGTGAATGTACGCATATTATGTGACAGGATAGAAGCGACAGCAGCAAAAGAAGCTTTCATAACACTCAAAGACCACAAGCCCAATTTTCATAACAATCCAACATGTAGACTAATAAATCCATCCAAATCTGAACTAGGCAAAATAAGCAAGAAAATTCTGGAAAAAGTAATAAAGAACGTAAAATCAAACTCTGAATACAACCTCTGGAAGAACACATACGAAGTTATCCAATGGTTCAAAAAACTCAATAAACAAAGTAATACAGTATTCATCACATTTGACATAGTAGACTTTTACCCATCTATAGATGAGGAACTACTCACCAAAGCCCTGAAGTTTGCCAGTAACCACACAGACATAACAGGGTCAGAAATGGAAATCATTCTTCACACCAAGAAAACATTACTACACAGCAAAAATGAAACCTGGATCAGGAAAACCAACAGAAACTCAACATTTGACGTAACCATGGGATCATATGATGGTGCAGAAACATGTGAACTGGTCGGACTATTCATGCTGCCCAACATCAAGAAAAAACTCGGAAAACAAGTCGGACTATACAGAGACGATGGCCTTGCTGCACTAACCAACAATCCAAGAACCATCGAAAACAAGAAGAAAGAATTATGCAAAATCTTCCAAAACCACAACTTAAAGATTACCATTGAAGCAAACAAAAAGGTAGTGAACTACTTAGACATAACACTGGATCTCAACAATCACATATATAAACCATACAAGAAACCCAACGATACACCTCTTTATGTACACACCAAAAGTAACCATCCACCATCTGTATTAAAGACCATACCCCATGGCATAAACAAGAGACTATCAAACCTGTCATGCAGTGAGAGAGTGTTCAATAATGCAGCAGTAGAATACCAGGAGGCACTACAAACAAGTGGATACAATTACAAATTACAATACAACCCAGACAACAACACAAATAAAATCAAGAAAAATAGGAAAAGAAAAATCATATGGTATAACCCCCCATACGACGGGAAACTCAAAACAAACATAGGGAAAGAATTCTTCAAAATCCTAACAACTTCATTCCAAAAGAACACAAACTGTCCAAAATATTTAACAAAAACACTGTCAAACTATCGTACTCATGTATGCCCAACCTCAAAAACCTGATTGACGCATCCAACAAAATGAAAATCAACACAGCAAAGAAGGGTGAAGAAGGGAAATGTTTAACTGAAAAATGGTTAATACTATGCAAACCACACTTAGCAACTTTAAACACCAAAACAGAAATAGTAAACAACTGCAGGCATAAATGGAAATCGTTGTTAGTGAACACATCTAAAACAAAAACCTGAAAGCCCCCAAAAAACACGTGCAGCCAACCCGCACGTGCAAACAACCGCAAACGTGAGCCCACACGCTATATAACATCGGCGGTGGGCAAACCAAAAACATCCTGATGACAGCGCAACGCGCTCGAAACAAATTTGTAGATTGATCATTTTAATACCTTATTTTAACATATATATATTATATATATATATATATATATATATATATATATATATATATATATATATATATAAAGGAGGAAGAAATATAAACGTGACGAAAATAAAGCTACATTTTAGTGAACGAATACTGTTTCAGGTGATGAATGACCTGTGCATGCTTCTGTGTCTAAAGCATCAGAGCCTTACATCAAAGCTCTCTCTCTCTCATTTTCTCCATCCGGTTTCCATTTTTCGAGACATGCCGTGTTTCTGCCGGGTCATGAAGACGTGACGTCACTTCCTGTCAGATCAGAACCGAAAAAGTCGTCAAGACAGAGTAAGGATACATACAAATTGGAAAACTTAAATTCCTCGGTTTAATAGATATTATTATTATTTTTTTTAATTTAATAATTTTTTTTTTTTGGGGGGGGGGGGGGGGGGGGGGGGGGGGGGGGGCTTTATTTTAGATTTTAGAATTTTTCAGAGTCTTTGCTTCAGTGTCAATTTTTGTGCCTGCTAAGCGGCGCTGCTTTCAGCTCCTGCCCCCCGCCCTCACCACACACACACACACACACACACACACACACACACACACACACACACACACACACGCACGCACGCACGCACGCACGCACGCACGCACGCACGCATGCACACACACACACACGCACGCACACACGCGCGCGCGCGCGCGCGCGCCTCTTTCGTTGCTCCCCACATACAAACGCTTCTTTCTTATTTTTCGCCTTTTTATGGGAAACAATGAATGTCGCAGTCAAAGTAAGAACAAATGATAATCCACATTTTCAAATCAAAGTCGTATGTTTTTCCCATGCATATGCATTAACCATACCAATCTTAAAAGGGTACAGGAGTATTTGCTAATAACGCACACACACACACACACACACACACACACACACACACACACACACACACACACACACTCACTGACACACACACACACACACAGAGTCATGCACAAGCGCGCGCACACACACACACACACACACACACACACACACACACACACACACACACACACACACACACGTCATTCTGATTCTTTCTACATACACTTCTTGAAGGTTCTCTTTTTCATTGACTGCAAAGACAACATCAATTAATCAGTCAGTTGATCAATCAACCCATCCATTAATCAATTAACTAACTGACCTATCAATCAAGTATTTGACATGAACCAAATAATCAAGCGGGCACGCAACCAAACAAACATGAAGCAGGCATGCAACCAGCCAAGGAACAACCAGTCAGTGTGTGCGTAAGTGTGCGTGCGCGTGTATGCGTATGTAAGAGAGAGAGAGAGAGAGTGTGTCTGTCTGTGTGTGTGAAAGAGAGAGAGAGAGAGAGAGAGAGAGAGAGAGAGAGAGAGAGAAAACGAATATTTTCTTCACTGAGGGTAAAATGGATAAGCTAATAATTTTTACACCATGCCCTTAAGAAGAACAACCGCAACAAACAATATCAATTTGTGTATAAATGATGCACGAGAAGGAAACAACAAACAAGCTAATTACGACGAAACGTTAATGAAAAAAACTACTTGGCAAATAATATTAGGTCACATTTTACAAATGATAGAAATTCAACTAAAGAAAAAAATGACACACATACACACACGCGCGCGAGCGCGCGCGCACACACACACACACACACACACACACACACGGAAAAATATAGATAGAGAGAGATGGGGAGAGAGAGTGAGAGAGAGACAGACAGACAAGCAGACAGAACGAGACTGGCTTAACGTATAAAGTGGGTCCACCAACTGGTTAAGATCCTCAAGAGTGTGGCTCTTTTTAATCCTAAAAACTCGATCTTTGTTGCGAAACTAACTCATTTTCTTTTCGCAGTGATTCCGGTGTATTTTTCACTATCGGTAATAATTTTCAAATAATCGCAATTGATTTAGTACCCACAAAATATCCATTTTTCCCAAATCAAAAAAGAAAAGGGCTAGTAGCCCGTAGATTGACATGTAGATTTCAGAGAGAGTCGGAAAAAAGCTCAAAGAGGTGGTCGTAGAGCATTCTGATTAAGTTCAAATGAAGGAGTTTTGTGTCAAAACGTTTATAAAAGCTTCCCTTTTTTTTCTGTAATGAGTTTGATGGACTCACATTGGTTTGTTAGCGTTGTACGCTAGTTTCAGAGGAAGAGAGAGAGAGAGAGAGAGAGAGAGAGAGAGAGAGAGAGAGAGAGGGGATTGTGTGTCCGCGCGTGCATTAGAAAACGCGTGTTTTTCGTGTGTGTGTGTGTGTGTGTGTGTGTGTGTGAGAAGGTGTGAGACAGGTAAATAGAGTCTCTAGGAACACAGAGACAAATAGGACAGACAGAGGGAAAAAGAGCAAAGAAATCAAGAAATTGACCCCTCACCCTCTTCTTCTTGTCCAGCAGTCCCTGGTCATCCAGTTGTTCCAGAAACGTCTCCCAGGAGGTCAGGGTGGTCAAGGAGATCTGAGACACCACAACAGAAAACATCTTGACAGTGTCCAGTGCAAATGACATCACCGTCCAGTGCCGTCTACATACATGCACCGTGTACCTCAGCAACAGGGATCACAGACAATACAGTGTGTACGTGTGTACGTGTGTGTGTATGTGTGTGTGTGTGTGTGTGTCGCACCAGGCACTCTGTGTCCTGTTCAGGACACTATTCCCGTTTAAGACACAGTCTGTCTCCGTCTTTGTTCTTGTGTGTTCGGACCCCCTCACCCTCCCTTCCCTCTTTACTTTCTGTGTCCACTCCGCTTCACCTGGGTATATATATATAGCCTGGTGTAAAACGCGTGGGACACACGTCTTCCGTGTTTTGCACTTTTTCGCGGCGTCTCGCAGTTCCCGTAACTCTCATAGCTCCCAGGGGGAGCTGGCGGCAATTTTGTTTTTGGGGAGAGTCGCCATTTGTTTTTTTTTCCGGTAGGAGAAAGTCAAGGAAGGGGCCCATCAGCCGTCGTGAGAGCTCTCTCTTACTTATTTTCCAGTGTCTGTCCCACAGACGTGTTTTTCCTCCACTGGGCTCGAGTCCTTCAGTGAGACTGGCAGTGGAGGGAGCCATTTGTTCGTCCCTATCACAAGTCGTTTGGTACATATATATATATATATATATATATATATTTTTATAATCTGTTTCATTGCTTGAACGTTGTTATGTTGTATGTAGGGGGACTGGTATTCATGTAAAATTGTGTAGCCTTGCATATGCATAGGTGTGGAGATAAATTTGGTTGTATTCACTTGTGACTATACCAAAAAATAATTTAAGGACTTCTCCCTCCATTTGCGCAAGTGTCTGTCAGTGCGTTTCATCCCGTTTGTCGTTGGTGACATTATTCGTTGATGTGTTAGGCGTAGATATGACCGAGTGAGGGGTGTAATGCACTTGGTATTTAATTTTCCCTATTGGATGGAGGAGGGGGACGCTCTTGGGTTCTTTTTGTCCCTTCCTCCATCTCTCCACCTCTCTCTCGTTCATCTCCTTTCGTTCTGTTTATCGTTGTTGTGCGTGTGTGTGTGTGTGAAAGCGAACTGTACTCAATGCTACTTGATCATGATTATATTGTTGTGCTTTTGCAAGGGGGAAAGGAGAGGCCATAAATGATAGATTTTTGTTTATATGAATTTCAAGTGAAATGATAGTCTTTTTTGTGAATGTCCACTGATAATGTGAGCCTTTTCACTTTGCTGGCTTCCCCCTTTTTGTTTTGCTTTTCTTTTCTTTCTACCACGCACACCCTCTCCCCTCTCTCTGTGTGTCACCTTTCCCTTTGATTTTGTTTGTTTTCTGTTCTGCTCATGCTCCCCTTTCTTACTCTTCCATTGTCAATAGCTATGTGTGTATGTATACATATATATATATATTATATATATATATATTATTATATATATATATATATATATAGATAGTTTTTTTGTGTGTTTTTTTTTTAGCTTTTCATTCTGTCCACCTATTCCTTCCACACAGCTTACTCGCTTTCAAACACCACACACCCCACGTCTGTCTCATCACCACCCTCACTGTGCGCACGATACTTATGTGGTGTGCCCTTCAGGCTTTTCTGTTGTTGTTTTTTTATATACACTCTTCCCACGTCATGGGAGTCCATTGGGGAACGCCTACCAGTACGGATGTCCCTGCACCCACCGAGACAGGGACTGTCGACTAGAGTAGTCTTGCCAAGCTTCTCAGACTGCCTGCCTTGTGCAAAGGAATCTGACTTCTGATCATCAGGTGATGTGGGAATCCGTGTGCTGTGTGAGAACGGCGAGTTTAGCTTGTTGTGGGAAGGTTCAGGGGACAATACCAAGGTGCAACCAGATATGTTTCCGGGAATTGACTGGACAATGCCTTTTGTGTGTGTGTGTTGATGACACTTGCAATCTGTGTGAGGTTGTGTTAATGTTGAAAAGAAAAGAGCTCACTATGAGGTCTTTAGGAGACCGGGAGTGGGCAGTGTAAAATGTGTGCATTGCTTCCAGCAGGTGTAGCTAGGTCGTGCATTGGATGCTTGACATGTGTCCTGTTTGATGGTTGTGATTTTTGTTGTTGTTTTTTTCTTACCCCCCCTAGACGAGTAGAGCCATATATATTTCTTTGTTGCGGACTCTGTTCATCTGTTTGGTTTATGTATTTTGTTAATAAAGTTTGTCTAGTTATCCACCTGATGCCTTCCAGTTTGGTTTGTGGGGTATTTACTGGGTGTGTGAAGGATTAAGATTGCCTAATATCTGGCGAGCTTTGTCCGCAGTTTTCCCCTGCGTGACAGTGTGTGTGTGTGTGTGTGTGTGTGTGCGTGTGTGCGTGCGTGCGTGCGTGCGCACGCGCGCGTATGTGTATGTGTATGTGTGTGTGCGTGCGTGCGTGCGTGTGTGCGTGTATGTGTGTGTGTGTATGTGTGTGTGTGTGTGTGTGTGTGTGTGTGTGTGTGTGTGTGTGTGTGTGTGTGTTTTGTACGTGCGCGCGTGTGTTTTTGAATAGATGCATGATCACTCAACATAGTAATGCATACAAAAATATTCCCTAGTTACTGGACACAATGTGCTGTGCATCTTACATTTTCACCATAGGATTTTTAGACGCATTTCAGTCTGCCATTTTCTGTAAACTTCTGTATCTTTACATTCTTGTTTTCCACTTCACTTGAAGCTCTTGTGTGTTGCTTAGTTAGACACTTTCCGTGTATGCGGGAGGATCTATATTATTTTCGACCGACAAATTACCACACGAATGGCTGTTACACACAACACATTACTAAACGAGTAGCTGTTATACGGACACATTACTGCACGAGTGGCAGTTATATACGAGTGGCTGTTATACGACACATTACTACACGAGTGGCTGTTGTACGACACATTACTACACGAGTGGCTGTTGTACGACACATTACTACACGAGTGGTTGTTGTACGACACATTACTACACGAGTGGCTGTTATACGACACATTACTACACGAGTGGCTGTTATACGACACATTACTACACGAGTGGCTGTTATATACGAGTGGCTTTTATACGACACATTACTACACGAGTGGCTGTTGTACGACACATTACTACACGAGTGGCTGTTGTACGACACATTACTACACGAGTGGCTTTTGTACGACACATTACTACACGAGTGGCTGTTGTACGACACATTACTACACGAGTGGCTGTTGTACGACACATTACTACATGAGTGGCTGTTGTACGACACATTACTACACGAATGGCTGTTGTACGACACATTACTACACGAGTGGCTGTTGTACGACATTACTACACGAGTGGCTGTTGTACGACATATTACCACACGAGTGGCTGTTGTACGACATATTACTACACGAGTGGCTGTTGTATGACATATTACCACACGAGTGGCTGTTATACGACATATTACTACACGAGTGGCTGTTGTATGACATATTACCACACGAGTGGCTGTTATACGACATATTACTACACGAGTGGCTGTTGTACGACATATTACCTCACGAGTGGCTGTTGTACGACACATTACTACACGAGTGGCTGTTGTACGACACATTACTACACGAGTGGCTGTTGTACGACACATTACTACACGAGTGGCTGTTGTACGACACATTATTACACGAGTGGCTGTTAAACGACACGTTAGAGCAATGACGAAACAGGATGTCTGGGACGCAGTGACGTCACCTTGGAACTCTTCGAAGTCCTGGGGGTCCAGTTCAGCAGCAGCCATGTAGAAAGCTTCCTCTGCGACCTCCCCGTACTCCTCCAGGAAGCTTTCCACATCCTCAGAGGTCACAGTGTAACCTGTAACCCCACATGTCGACGTGTTCAACCTTGGACAGTCACTAGACTTGAGTGATGTGAAGTCAAGAGTCTTACCAGAGAGGAGTGATTCCCTATCATAGTCGCTCTCCACTGATTAGTAGACAGGGGGGGGGGGTGAAGTGGTCGAGAGAGAGAGAGAGAGAGAGAGAGAGAGAGAGAGGAGAGGAGAGAGAGAGAGAGAGAGAGATAATGATAACAGTAACTGTAACGGCAACAGGTAACGAAGTTTTATTCGAAAAGGCCAACGCCCCATTTGAAGGTGAAATGTGCAAAACTAAAGAAACATTTTCAGGCGCTTTGCTGTACAAAATCAACTTAAACAGCAACGACAACAAGTAAAAAGTATACACGCCACCAACACCTATAGCAGCAGCAGCACAACCACCACTATACCACAATCATCATCACAACCATCACTACTCCTTCGCCTCCACTTCTTCTTCCTTCCACTACGGCTTCTCCTATGTACCACTGACCGAGTTCATCAGAGACGGCACTGGCCAGAGCGGCAACTTCGTCGTCACCCATGTCAAGCAGCTCCTCAACTGCACAACACAACGAACACAGTGAACAGTTATCAGTAGTCACCAACTGTACAACACAACGAACACAGTGAACAGTATATCAGTAGTCACCAACTGTACAAAACAATGAACACAGTGAACAGTATATCACTAGTCACAACTGTACAACACAACGAACACAGTGAACAGTATATCAGTAGTCACCAACTGTACAACACAATAAACACAGTGAACAGTATATCAGTAGTCACCAACTGTACAACACAATGAACACTGTGAAAGTTTTATCACTAGTCACCAACTGTACAACACAACGAACACAGTGAACAGTTTATCAGTAGACACAAACTATACAACACAACAAACACAGTGAACAGTATATCACTAATCACCAACTGTACAACACAATAAACACAGTGAACAGTATATCAGTAGTCACCAACTGTAAAACACAACGAACACAGTGAACAGTATATCAGTAGTCATCAACTGCACAACACAACGAACACAGTGAACAGTATATCAGTAGTCACCAACTGTACAACACAACGAACACAGTGAACAGTATATCACTAATCACCAACTGTACTACACAATGAAACACAGTGAAGATAAGATAAGATAATGTTGCTTATAGCCCAGCCGACCGCAAAGGGCCACATCAGGGCAGGAACACAGTGAACAGTATATCAGTAGTCACCAACTGTACAACACAATGAACACAGTGAACAGTATATCACTAATCACCAACTGTACTACACAACGAACACAGTGAACAGTATATCAGTAGTCACCAACTGTACAACACAATAAACACAGTGAACAGTATATCAGTAGTCACCAACTGTACAACACAACGAACACAGTGAACAGTATATCAGTAGTCACCAACTGTACAACACAATAAACACAGTGAACAGTATATCAGTAGTCACCAACTGTAAAACACAACGAACACAGTGAACAGTTATATCAGTAGTCACCAACTGTACAACACAAGGAACTTAGTGAACAACTGTACAACACAATAAACACAGTGAACAGTATATCAGTAGTCACCAACTGTACAACACAACGAACACAGTGAACAGTATATCAGTAGTCACCAACTGTACAACACAACGAACTTAGTGAACAACTGTACAACACAATAAACACAGTGAACCGTATATTTAGTAGTCACCAACTGTACAAACAATAAACACAGTGAACAGTATATCAGTAGTCACCAACTGTACAACACAACGAACACAGTGAACAGTATATCAGTAGTCACCAACTGTACAACACAACGAACACAGTGAACAGTATATCAGTAGTCACCAACTGTACAACACAACGAACACAATGAACAGTATATCAGTAGTCACAACTGTACAAAACAATGAACACAGTGAACAGTATATCACTAGTCACAACTGTACAACACAACGAACACAGTGAACAGTATATCAGTAGTCACCAACTGTACAACACAATAAACACAGTGAACAGTATATCAGTAGTCACCAACTGTACAACACAACGAACACAGTGAACAGTATATCAGTAGTCACCAACTGTACAACACAAGGAACTTAGTGAACCAATGTACAAACACAATTAAACACAGTGAACAGTATATCAGTAGTCACCAACTGTACAACACAACGAACACAGTGAACAGTATATCAGTAGTCACCAACTGTACAACACAAGGAACTTAGTGAACCAACTGTACAACACAATAAACACAGTGAACAGTATATCAGTAGTCACCCAAATGTACAACACAATGAACACAGTGAACAGTATATCACTAATCACCAACTGTACTACACAACGAACACAGTGAACAGTATATCAGTAGTCACCAATGTACAACACAATAAACACAGTGAACAGTATATCAGTAGTCACCAACTGTAAACACAACGAACACAGTGAACAGTATATCAGTGTCACCAACTGTACAACACAATAAACACAGTGAACAGTATATCAGTAGTCACCAACTGTACAACACAACGAACACAGTGAACAGTATATCAGTAGTCACCAACTGTACAACACAAGGAACTTAGTGAACCAACTGTACAACACAATAAACACAGTGAACAGTATATCAGTAGTCACCAATGTACAACACAACGAACACAGTGAACAGTATATCAGTAGTCACCAACTGTACAACACAAGGAACTTAGTGAACCAACTGTACAACACAATAACACAGTGAACAGTATATCAGTAGTCACAACTGTACAACACAATAAACACAGTGAACAGTATATCAGTAGTCACCAACTGTACAACACAACGAAGACAGTGAACAGTATATCAGTAGTCACCAACTGTACAACACAACGAACACAGTGAACAGTATATCAGTAGTCACCAACTGTACAACACAACGAACACAGTGAACAGTTATCAGTAGTCACCAAAATGTACAAAACAATGAACACAGTGAACAGTATATCACTAGTCACAACTGTACAACACAACGAACACAGTGAACAGTATATCAGTAGTCACCAACTGTACAACACAATAAACACAGTGAACAGTATATCAGTAGTCACCAACTGTACAACACAATGAACACTGTGAACAGTATATCACTAGTCACCAATGTACACACAACGAACACAGTGAACAGTTTATCAGTAGACACCAACTATACAACACAACAAACACAGTGAACAGTATTATCACTAATCACCAACTGTACAACACAATAAACACAGTGAACAGTATATCAGTAGTCACCAACTGTAAAACACAACGAACACAGTGAACAGTATTTCAGTAGTCATCAACTGCACAACACAACGAACACAGTGAACAGTATATCAGTAGTCACCAACTGTACAACACAACGAACACAGTGAACAGTATATCACTAATCACCAACTGTTTTACACAATGAACACAGTGAAGATTAAGATAAGATAATGTTGCTTATAGCCAGCCGACCGCAAAGGGCCACATCAGGGCAGGAACACAGTGAACAGTATATCAGTAGTCACCAACTGTACAACACAATGAACACAGTGAACAGTATATCACTAATCACCAACTGTACTACACAACGAACTCAGTGAACAGTATATCAGTAGTCACCAACTGTACAACACAATAAACCAGTGAACAGAATATCAGTAGTCACCAACTGTACAACACAACGAACACAGTGAACAGTATATCAGTAGTCACCAACTGTACAACACAATAAACACAGTGAACAGTATATCAGTAGTCACCAATGTACAACACAACGAACACAGTGAACAGTATATCAGTAGTCACCAACTGTACAAACAAGGAACTTAGTGAACCAACTGCACAACACAATGAACACAGCGAACAGTATATCAGTAGACATTAACTGAACGACAGGATGAACACAGTGAACAGTATATCAGTAGACATTAACTGAACGACAGGATGAACACAGTGAACAGTATATCAGTAGACATTAACTGAAAAACAGGAATGACGCAGTGAACAGTATATCAGTAGACATTAACTGAACGACAGGATGAACACAGTGAACAGTATATCAGTAGACATTAACTGAACGACAGGATGAACACAGTGAACAGTATATCAGTAGACATTAATTGAACAACACAATGAACACAGTGAACAGTATATCAGTAGATTTTTAACTGAACAACACAATGAAGACAATGAATATATATATATATGTATGTATATGCGTGTGTAACGCCTGCCAGGGAGTGTGTGCGTGCAATGTGTGCCACATTCATATGAAAGCATTTACTGTCGGCACAAAGAGCCAACATCAGTGAGCAGAAGGCATGCGAAAAGCTCAGTTCATGGAACGAGGCAACGTGAGTTTAGTGCTGGCATTACTGTGTACTTACATGACTTCTTTCTTGTCTTTTTGGCCACAGTCGCTGCAATAAATTAACAATAATCAACCAATCTATTAATCAATCCTCAGTCTGTTAATCAATCAATCAATCTATAATTAATCTGTCAAGTAGTGGATCAAAGCTAATCAATGTAAAATGAGACTGACATAAAGCACGTGTTTCTTTCTGCTTGATACATAACTCTTTGTACTCAATTTGTCTGATTGTTGGGAATCTGTATGTGTGAGTGGTATGGTCTTTATGTGCTTGCATGCTTAAGTACCTGCACACGTGCATGTGCACATATTTGCATGTGGGTGTACATGCACACACATTCGTGTGTGTGTGTGTGTGTGTGTGTGTGTGTGTGTGTGTGTGTGTGTGTGTGTGTGTGTGTGTGTGTGCGCGCGCGCTTCTGTGTGTGTCAGTACAACTATGGGTTAATCTGACAATAATTTGGTTTCAGTCACTGTGTGTGTGTGTGTGTGTGTGTGTGTGTGTGTGTGTGTGTGTGTGTGTGTGTGTGTGCGTGCGTGCGTGCATGTGTGGTACATACACCCATGTTTGGATCCCGTACCATAAGTTATGGAGCTAGTTTTTCATTCAGATTCGGTCAGACAGTAGGCGAGTGAGCAAGTAATGGAGTGAGTCAGCCAGTGAATCAAACAGCGAATCATTTACATTGAGAGGTATATGGGCAGAGAGGGAGATGTGGAGCTAGATTGACTGCTACTATTCTGGTTGCAGCCTGTGTAGAGAAGGATGGAGGAGGTGGGACAAAAGTGGGAGAAGGATGGAGGTAAGGGTAACAGAAGAATGGGGACTGTATGGAGAGGACAAATTGACAGGGGAGAGAGAGAGAGAGAGAGAGAGAGAGAGAGAGAGAGAGAGAGAGAGAGAGAGAGAGAGAGAGAGAGAGAGAGAGAGACAGACAGACAGACAGACAGACAGACAGAGACAGAGAGACAGAGAGAGAGGAGAGAGACAGACAGAGAGAGAGAGAGAGGAGAGAGAGAGAGAGAGAGAGAGAGAGAGAGAGAGAGACAGACAGACAGACAGACAGACAGAGACAGAGACAGAGACAGAGAGAGAGAGAGAGACAGAGAGACAGAGAAAGAAACAAAAGACAAGTGCTGAGGAAGATCCTCACCCTCTTCTTCTTGTCCAGCAGTCCCTGGTCATCCAGCATTTCCAGCATGTCTCCCAGGATGTCAGGGTGGTCAAGGAGATCCGAGACACCACAACAGGCGTTGGGATTGGATACACGTTTTTAACACAAATTTTAGAAGCATATTAAATTAATGGTCAAGACAGAACACATCGGTAAATTTTCATTTGAAACTACTTTTACCTACCATTGATTTGTGTGCATTTTCCTGATACAGATGGAAGCATGTTGAAGTAAGCTACATTACAACTCTACAAAACTAATATTCATGCTACCATTGATTTGTGTGCATTTTCCTGATACAGATGGAAGCATGTTGAAGTAAGCTACATTACAACTCTACAAAACTAATATTCATGCTCAGCTTTGTCTGCCTGTCTGTCTTTCTGTTCTATCTCTCAATCACTGTTACTTTCTGTTTAGTTTTCGCCTTTGTCGCCCTCAGTGCTTGAGTCTGAACTCTTTGTCTCTTTGTAGTCTTCTTCTGTCTTTCTCCACACGTGCTCCTGTGTACAACTGTCAGTTTCCTGTTACCAGTCATTTTATATACCGCGTTCTGTCTCTGTGTGTCTGGTTGTCTATTTGTACCTGTCTGTCACAGCCCTGATGTGGCCCTTTGCGGTCGGCTGGGCTATAAGCAACATTATCTTATCTTACCTGTCTGTCAATCCCCCCCAACCTGCCATGGTCCCTCTCCCTGAACACGTTTAACTCTGTATTCCTGTCTCATCGACTCCCTTTCAATGTGTCCCTCTGTTTCTGGTCCTCTCCATACACCATCAG
>CM031610.1:55487484-55502484 GCA_018398815.1 Conus ventricosus | reverse complement strand
TTTTTTTTTTTTTTTTTTTTTTTTTGCTCAACAAACGGGCGAAAAGGGGAAATACTTGAAACGAAGCACTCCACGTCCGAGCCGCAAACCTGTGTGTGTGTGTGTGTGTGTGTGTGTGTGTGTTGTGTGTGTGTGTGTGTGTGTGTGTGTGTGTGGTGTGTGTGTGTGTGTGTGTGTGTGTGTGTGTGTGTGTGTGAATGTGTGAATGTGTGTGCGTGTGTGTGTGTGTGTGTGTGTGGTGTGTGTGTGTGTGTGTGTGTGCGTGTGTGTGTGTGTGTGTGTGCGCGGGCGCGCGCGGCGCAATTGTGCGTGCGTGCGTGGGGGGGGGGGGGGGGGGGGGGGGGGGGCGTGTGTGCATTTTTTGTTCGTTGTAACGTCTGAAGAAGATGTAATTGTACATTACATCAGCGATACTTTACACATTTTCGTGTATTTTCTTCTTTTTTTCGTTATTTTGTTTTAAATAATTATTTCTTTGACTTCATTTAACTTTAATCCGTAGCTTTCATCTTGAAATAACTTTGAGTTTGTTTTCTCCCAAAACAAGGTCAATCCCTAGACAAAGTCATCACACAGACATTGATGGGTCGCACTTTTGTGGAACTGATGTTTTTGTCGCAGTCTCAACTTTATTGATATAATTATTGCCCCAAATACTATCATCTAAGTCGATAATTGATTTATCTTGCTCTTGACCATTGCAAGAGATAGCAGGTCAACAAAGACCATTTCCCCCCCATCTGTACCCTTTACCTTTTTTTCTTGATCTCAGGTAACGAATTATGAAAGACGAATTGTGAAAGGCATGCGCGCGTGCGTGCGCGCGCGCGTGCTAGCGTCCACACACACGTCCACACACACCACACACACACACACACACACACACACACACACACAATGGTCTGACCAAACGATTTTCAAGCTATCCGATGGTCTCTTTTGATTAATACTTTACATGGTAACGATAGAGATGAGAGGAAACAGGATCAGTGTCTTCTATCGTTGGTTGGAGTTCTGTTGTACACACTGTTGTTAATCACCACTTCTTGTTGATCTGACTAACTCTGTGTGTGTCTCCTCTTCAAAGCCTGGCTGGCTTTACGCTAGTCTTCCCCACTGATGGTGTCAAACTGTCAAGGTTGAAACACACACGCGGCGGTTCTGGTACAGACGAAGGCTTACCTGCAGGGAGTAGGCCGATCCCGCAGAACAGCATACAACAAGATACACGTTACTTGAAAGGGCAGCGAGCGATCTGAACAATTCCCCTCTCACGGAACTAGCTAGTGAACTGCGCGAGCGAAGGGGACTCCAACAAAAGGTGAAGAGTGGGGAAGCGAGATGAGACACCGATCCTGTCCACGTTACATCTCTGGTAACCATGACTTACAGTATGTTGGTATTGTCATCTTGATAGCCAGTATTTATCAACTGTTGATTTTTCCCCTTGTAACCGTGATTACAGTGTAGTCAAGTGGTCGAGTGGTGTTGGTTCGTTGGAACGTGTGGCTCATTCACTCAATGGAACAATTCAGCGACTAGAAGGTGATAGGTGTTTATTCATCTTCACTACAACACACACAGCAGGGAGCAAGCCGTTTAAGGCACTGCGTGCAGCCTCTTCGATGTCGTCGGGTCTATGCCAGGCTTCAAATTGCCCGGTTTCCGTTCGTCAGTCCTTTTTGTTCTTTTCACGGACCACGACTTCCGGTTTTGTGGCTATACGCACGGACGATGTTAAATTTACATCTGTATGCACCCTATAACACACACCCCTTGCTTTTGAACGCAATGTCCCCATTGCTCCCAAAGATATCCTTTTGCTAATGTCGAAATTAGTTTCCGACCCACCCAAACAGGTTAACATTAGCAACAAATGATAGAAAATTTACACTGGGAGTAGACTAATAGTTAGCCTCAGCTCCCAAAGTACAGTCAGTATAGTATGGAGAACATTGACGGGATTTGTTATGGGTGAACAGGTAATTGATATCTCTTTGTATGAAATTATAGCAAAACTAATACCTTCAACAAGTCCATGTAGGCCTATCTTGATAAACTAACCATTACTTGCTTCCCTTAACTCTCTTGACAAGTGCGTGCCTGCTAGTGCCCAACCGGACATCACAGACGTAAGGCTGAGCGCCTGCCAGTGCCCGGAAAACATGTGGCAACAATGGGCGCTGCCATGTTTTCTGATAGAAAAGGAAGTCTTGCGAGAACGTGACTTCCTCCTTCCTGTAGCCATTCACTTCCGTTTGCAAAAAAAAAAAAAAAAAAAAAAAAAAACACGAGTCGATACATGCCGTAGTTCTTGAGTTATGAATTTTAAAAATTATTTTCATTTCAATATCTCCTTTTCTCTCTTTTAAATTAATTTTTAATTTGGGTAACCATGTTCAAATTACGGAGTTACTTATCTTGCCATAGGTTTTCGGTGTAACTAGCTCAGGTAAGTGCATACCGAAGAGGGTTAACTGAAATCTTTTGGTCCTTTCTCCAATTTTTGTGCCCCTTCATATAGTTAGACACATTCTCACGGAAACTGTCAGGGTACAAACCACTCTGCTGCCGGGTACTGGTGCGACTTGTTCGCAGATGGTTCTTTGGCTGCAATCCTGCCACTTCTGCGAAGTTATCATGAACACAAAGTCAAATCATTCTTGTAGGTGTTCTCTTCATAGACAAAAACAAAGAAAGGGGATAAAACGCTTTACCTAAGTTTAAAAATTATTTCTTCAGTTTGCTTTTTCCAACATTAATAACGATTAATAATTGTATTAATAGGAAAAGGACACAAAGGGTAGAGAGCCTGAGAGGCATAGCATTGTCCGTGAGAGTGCAAATGTCATGACCAGCAATGAAAGCCGAGGTTCATTCCCTGTGGAGGTGGGAGATGCCATCACAGGAAGAAAGCCAAGGTCCATTCCCTGTGGAGGTGGGAGATGCCACCACAGAAAGATAGCTGGGGTTCATTCCCTGTGGAGGTGGGAGATGCCACCACAGGAAGATAACTGGGGTTCATTCCCTGTGGAGGTGGGAGATGCCACCACAGGAAGATAACTGGGGTTCATTCCCTGTGGAGGTGGGAGATGCCACCATAGGAAGATAACAGGGGTTCATTCCCTGTGGAGGTGGGAGATGCCACCACAGGAAGATAACTGAGGTTCATTCCTGTGGAGGTGGGAGATGCCACCACAGGAAGATAACTGGGGTTCATTCCCTGTGGAGGTGGGAGATGCCACCACAGGAAGATAACTGGGGTTCATTCCCTGTGGAGGTGGGAGATGCCACCACAGGAAGATAACTGGGGTTCATTCCTGTGGAGGTGGGAGATGCCACCACAGGAAGATAACTGGGGTTCATTCCCTGTGGAGGTGGGAGATGCCACCATAGGAAGATAACAGGGGTTCATTCCTGTGGAGGTGGGAGATGCCACACAGGAAGATAACTGAGGTTCATTCCCTGTGGAGGTGGGAGATGCCACCACAGGAAGATAACTGGGGTTCGGCTGTTGATCTTCCATCCTGCTGTGTGTGTTGTAGGGTCACTCTTGTTCCGATCCTGTCGTCGACGCCACGTGTAGTCATGTGGTCGAGTGGTGTTGGTTCGTTGGAACGTGTGGCTCATTCACTCAATGGAACAATTCAGCGACTAGAAGGTGATAGGTGTTTATTCATCTTCACTACAACACACACAGCAGGGAGCAAGCGTTTAAGGCACTGCGTGCAGCCTCTTCGATGTCGTCGGGTCTATGCCAGGCTTCAAATTGCCCGGTTTCCGTTCGTCAGTCCTTTTTGTTCTTTTCACGGACCACGACTTCCGGTTTTGTGGCTATACGCACGGACGATGTTAAATTTACATCTGTATACACCCTATAACAACAGGTCAAAGTGGGAGGCAACGACAATATTTTAGCACGAACTGGGACAGGATTTGTATGGCCTGCTCGTTTCTTCCACGCCTTGCCGGGACGACGCGTGGGAAAGTCAAACACAAGTATTGAGTAAGCAGGTGCGTTTGGACAGGTGATATGGACTTGGCTCTTTTAGCTGACATCTTGACCTACCGTTGATTAGTCGCTAACCAAAACGGTGTGGATTGTCCATGTGTGTTTTGTGACCCTTTTCACCCACTTTGATCTCAACCATCACACAAATCCTGGGCCGGCATGACCCTGACGTGACCTTGGCTTGACCTCGTTGGCCTCTGGTTGGTTGGTCTTTTGTCTGAGGTCGCTGGTATGTTGCGAAACTTGTGACAGGATTAATCTCTACTTCTTTCAGGTCGGATTGAGAAACATTTTTGTTTGTGTCCGTGCGTGCAAATGAATACATGCAACCCTCCTCCACCCTCCCTCCCTCACACACACACACACACACACACACACACACACACACACACACACACACACACACACACACACGCACGCACGCACGCACGCACTCACGCACGCACGCAAACACACACACACACGCACACGCACACGCACACACACACACACACACACACACACACACACACACACACACACACACACACACACGCACGCACGCACGCACGCACGCACGCAAACACACACACAAACACACACATGCACGCACGCACGCACGCACGCACGCACGCACGCACTCACGCACGCACGCACGCACACACACACACACACACACACACACACACACACACACACACACACACACAAATGATGAACATGTCAGAGCAGCTCTTGTTCCGACACCTCAGGTTGAGTAGTCTCACCATCTTAACAATATGCTGTCATCTTTAACAGTTGCACAGGCAGCTATTATGCTTGGTTTAGAATATTTAGCACACGTTCCAACGACTATTTTAAGAAAAGTTGGGTCTCTCAGATTGTCGATTCCTGCAATACAAACACACAGCCTGGTCTTATTTACGAAATAAACCATTTATTACGTTGGTCGTCAGTAAGAGAAACTGTCACTGAGTTTGTTTGTTTGTTTTTTGGGGGGAGGGGTACCACCTCATTATGACGTAAAAGGCAACGAAATAGCTGACAGAGCAACTAAAATGAATGCAAGCAGATCACAGAAAACTGTAATTTTTAACAATTGTCTCTCAGCTGATGAAAGTTAGAGTTTCTTTAAAAAACAACAACAACAACAACAACAACAACAAAAATTACAACAAATACTGATTATCAAAAATAAATATTTCCCCGAAGAAAACAACATCTCCTGTCGGAATCATATCAAGGATGTAGTCAAACTTATCATTATATTATTCTAGACTTACAACATCTCTTGTCTTTCGCTTAGGATTTAAGGCTCTCAGCACGAGGTTCTTTAAAATAATAAACTGCCAGTATGGTGAAAACAGATCACATTTCATTGCATGTTCAAAGAACAGGTCTACATAAGTTTCTTCCAGATTCATTTACATCGAATCATTTTCAGTAGAAAACTTGCGAGAATTACTGAGCAATCTTTTTCTTTAAAAATGACAATGGTAAATTAACACTGAACGACACCTCTTCGTTAAAGTAATTGCAGTATATTCTAGCATTAAGCTGTTCGTGATGTCTTCTGACAGGTGCATGCAAAGTAGTAATATGTATCTTCTGAATGGTGCATGCAAAGTAGTAATAATTATGTATCTTCTTAATGGTGCATGCAAAGTAGTAGCGTCCTCTGATAGGTGCATGGATAGCAGTAATATCTTCTGATTGGTGCATGGAAAGCAGTAATGTCTTCTGATTGGTGCATGGAAGTTGGTGCATGAAAATCTGTAATATCCTCTGATTGGTGCATGAAGATCTGTAATGTCCTCTGATTGGTGCATGGAAAGCAGTAATGTCCTCTGATTGATGCATGAAGATCTGTAATGTCCTCTGATTGGTGCATGAAGATCTGTAATGTCCTCTGATCGGTGCATGGAAAGCATAATGTCTTCTGATTGATGCATGAAGATCTGTAATATCCTCTGATTGGTGCATGAAGATCTGTAATATCCTCTGATTGGTGCATGGAAAGCAGTAATGTCTTCTGATTAATGCATGAAGATCTGTAATATCCTCTGATTGGTGCATGAAGATCTGTAATGTCCGTCTGATTGGTGCATGAAGATTTGTAATGTCCTCTGATTGGTGCATGGAAAGCAGCAATGCCTCTGATTGGTGCATGGAAAGCAGTAATGTCTTCTGATTGGTGCATGAAAAGTAGTAATGTCCTCTGACTGGTTTGTGAAAAGTGGTCATGTCCCCTGGTGAACCCCCATGACTGGTGCACACAAAGTAGTACTGTCCTCTGACTGGTTTGTGAAAAGTGGTTATGTCCCCTGGTGAACCCCCATGATTGGTGCACACAAAGTAGTACTGTCCTTTGACTGGTTTGTGAAAAGTGGTCATGTCCCCTGGTGAACCCCCATGATTGGTGCACACAAAGTAGTACTATCCTCTGACTGGTTTGTGAAAAGTGGTCATGTCCCCTGGTGAACCCCCATGATTGGTGCACACCAAGTAGTACTGTCCTTTGACTGGTTTGTGAAAAGTGGTCATGTCCCCTGGTGAACCCCCATGATTGGTGCACACCAAGTAGTACTGTCCTCTGACTGGTTTGTGAAAAGTGGTCATGTCCCCTGGTGAACCCCCATGATTGGTGCACACCAAGTAGTACTGTCCTCTGACTGGTTTGTGAAAAGTGGTCATGTCCCCTGGTGAACCCCCATGATTGGTGCACACCAAGTAGTACTGTCCTCTGACTGGTTTGTGAAAAGTGGTCATGTCCCCTGTGAACCCCCATGATTGGTGCACACCAAGTAGTACTGTCCTCTGACTGGTTTGTGAAAAAGTGGTCATGTCCCCTGGTGAACCCCCATGATTGGTGCACACCAAGTAGTACTGTCCTCTGACTGGTTTGTGAAAAGTGGTCATGTCCCCTGGTGAACCCCCATGATTGGTGCACGCCAAGTAGTACTGTCCTCTGACTGGTTTGTGAAAAGTGGTCATGTCCCCTAGGAACCCCCATGATTGGTGCACACCAAGTAGTACTGTCCTCTGACTGGTTTGTGAAAAGTGGTCATGTCCCCTGGTGAACCCCCATGATTGGTGCACACCAAGTAGACTGTCCTGTGACTGGTTTGTGAAAAGTGGTCATGTCCCCTGGTGAACCCCCATGATTGGTGCACACCAAGTAGTACTGTCCTCTGACTGGTTTGTGAACAGTGGTCATGTCCCCTGGTGAACCCCCATGATTGGTGCACACAAAGTAGTACTGTCCTTTGACTGGTTTGTGAAAAGTGGTCATGTCCCCTGGTGAACCCCCATGATTGGTGCACACAAAGTAGTACTGTCCTTTGACTGGTTTGTGAAAAGTGGTCATGTCCCCTGGTGAACCCCCGTGATTGGTGCACAGCAAGTAGTACTGTCCTCTGACTGGTTTGTGAAAAGTGGTCATGTCCCCTGGTGAACCCCCATGATTGGTGCACACCAAGTAGTACTGTCCTCTGACTGGTTTGTGAAAAGTGGTCATGTCCCCTGGTGAACCCCCATGATTGGTGCACACCAAGTAGTACTGTCCTCTGACTGGTTTGTGAAAAGTGGTCATGTCCCCTGGTGAACCCCCATGATTGGTGCACACCAAGTAGTGCTGTCCTCTGACTGGTTTGTGAAAAGTGGTCATGTCCCCTGGTGAACCCCCATGATTGGTGCACACCAAGTAGTACTGTCCTCTGACTGGTTTGTGAAAAGTGGTCATGTCCCCTGGTGAACCCCCATGATTGGTGCACGCCAAGTAGTACTGTCCTCTGACTGGTTTGTGAAAAGTGGTCATGTCCCCTGGTGAACCCCCATGATTGGTGCACACCAAGTAGTACTGTCCTCTGACTGGTTTGTGAAAAGTGGTCATGTCCCCTGGTGAACCCCCATGATTGGTGCACACCAAGTAGACTGTCCTGTGACTGGTTTGTGAAAAGTGGTCATGTCCCCTGGTGAACCCCCATGATTGGTGCACACCAAGTAGTACTGTCCTCTGACTGGTTTGTGAACAGTGGTCATGTCCCCTGGTGAACCCCCATGATTGGTGCACACAAAGTAGTACTGTCCTTTGACTGGTTTGTGAAAAGTGGTCATGTCCCCTGGTGAACCCCCATGATTGGTGCACACAAAGTAGTACTGTCCTTTGACTGGTTTGTGAAAAGTGGTCATGTCCCCTGGTGAACCCCCGTGATTGGTGCACACCAAGTAGTACTGTCCTCTGACTGGTTTGTGAAAAGTGGTCATGTCCCCTGGGGAACCCCCATGATTGGTGCACACAAAGTAGTAACACCCTATGATTCATGCATGACCAGTGGACTGGTCCATGAAAAGTAGTCATGTCCTCGGATTGGTGCGTGGAAAGTGGTACACATCCTGTGATTGGTGCAGAAAAAGTAGTAATGCCCTCTGACTGGTGCAGAGTGCAATGATCAGAATGCAAATCCTCCAAGGGCCAGCACTGCTGGAAGAAGTGGGCAGCCATATTGTTGCAACAAAATTGTTTCGCGCTGCTTTCTTCGCTCCTCTCGGCTCTAGCTTCTCTGGTCGCTAGCAAAGGGTAGTCACTCGTGAATTTTGGCTTATACAGCCCTCTCTCTACACCGTCCCGCCCGCCACCCTCTCCTCCGATGTCCTGTGGATAGGAGGCAGATCTCATAGGTCAAATGTCAGCCATGTCCTTTTTGAGGTTTTCTTTCATTGTGATCGTTAATGCTCTATGGCTCACAGCCTGATGATGTGTGTGGTTTGACTAAACGTCTTTTAAGGCTTGTCTGTCCGCGTATTGTTTGTTTCTTTGTTTGTTTTGAATTGCTTGTTTCAAAGCCCAGCTGTCGTTCCAAGTGGTGTGTTTTTTGCACACTTGTGTGTGTGTGTGTGTGTGTGTGTGTGTGTGTGTGCGTGCGTGCGTGCGTGCGTGCGTGCGTGCGTGCGTGCGTGCGTGCGTGCGTGCGTGCGTGCGTGCGTGCGTGCGTGCGTGCGTGCGTGTGTGTGTGTGTGTGTGTGTATGTGTGTGCATGCGTGCATGCGATCGCGCATGTAAAGGAACACTCGCACGTGTTTGTAAATGTGTACATTGTGTAGTACGTGAGTGTGTGTGGTGTGTGTGTGTGTGTGTGTGTGTGTGTGTGTGTGTGTGTGTGCATGCAAATGTGAGTGTGTGCAAACGCGTGCGCGCGCGCGCGCACGCGCGCATGCGTGTGTGTCTGTGCATGTGTGTGTGTGCGTACATATGTGTGTGTGTGTGTGTGTGTGTGTGTGTGTGTGTGTGTGTGCGTGTGTGTATGTGTGTATGTGTGTACGTGTGTGTGCATGCGATCGCGCATGTGAAGAAACACTCGCACGTGTTTGTAAATGCGTACATTGTGTAGTACGTGAGTGTGTGTGCGAGTGTGTGTGTGTGTGTGTGTGTGTGTGTGTGTGTGTGTGTGTGTGTGTGTGCGCGCGTGCATGCGCGCGTGTGTGCATGTGTAAGCGCGCGTGTGCGCGTGCGTGCGTGCGTGCGCGTGCGTGTGTGTGTGTGTGTGCGTGTGTGTCCATGTGTGTGTACGTGTAATATATATATATATATATATATATGTGGTGTGTGTGTGTGTGTGTGTGTGTGTGTGTGTGTGTGTGTGTGTGTGTGTGTGTGTATCTTTGCATATACTCTGTATACACGCAAATGTAAATTAGTGCGTGTGTATCTGGTTGGTGACCTACTGTGAGTTGGACCAATGTTGACCTTTTAGACTATTAACTGGCTTGTAACTCTGACACGGACTCCGCGTTGGCTGGGCTTTAAAGATCGTTATCTGACTTGACCTCTGTCTCTGTCTGATGTCTGGACCGACTGGTGGTCACTCCGGATTGTTCAAATGAACACGGTGAACGACTTCCGCATCCCAACAGAACTTCACACACACACACACACGCACGCACGCACGCACACACAGGCACACAAACATAAACGCGCCAGCACACACACACACACACACACACACACACACACACACACACACACACACACACACACACACACACACATAAACGCTCCAGCACACACACACACACACACACACACACATACACACTCACACTGACACACACACACACACACACACACACACACACACACACACACACACTGACTGATCTTTCATGACTTTACTGACTCAACATCCAAAAAAAAAAAAAAAAGATATACTGACAGACGACTGAAATAAGAATATACATGTAATAATATACACAGGGAGCCGGGAAAGATAAACCACACATACAAAGAAAAGGCACAAAATAGGTCACGATATAGTAATGAACGATACAGTAATTAATTAATTAATTACAGAATGATGCCAGGATGCACGTGGAGTACACAAAGCCTCAATCACAACATGTACAAGTGCCTTTATTGTCATCATCATAGCCCCTCCAAGGTAACGCTGAAGCAAGATTCCAATACTGGTTTTGGTTCGAAACATCAGGGAGATAATAGCAAAACATCACTTTTAGAAGAAGAAAAAAAGAAGAAAAAAAAACGCGCTGAGGGGAAAGAGAGAGAGAGGATGGGGGGGGGGAGGGAAGGAGAAAGAGAGAGAGAGAGAGAGAGAGAGAGAGAGAGAGAGAGAGAGAGAGAGAGAGAGAGAGAGAAGAGAAACGACATCAAGTGAGAGGGAACGTGGCCCCCAGACCCAAGTGCTCATCGTATGCTACAAGACAGTGCGTGTCATGGTATACACAATTCTAGTGGAGCGCATTCTAACCAACCACGACAGTGCTGGTGACGTTACGTGTAAACAGACGTTGACATTTCTTCATAATAGGGTGCAAATGTTGAACAAATTACGGATTCCTTCCCAACAGTATTGAACATGTACATTACAGAAACAAAGGTAAATAAAAAATTCTTTTAAAAACACGAACAAAAGCCCTTAGCCTAGTCACTGAGAAGTGTCTACTATTTAAAAAAAAAAGGGGGGGGGGGGGGATTAAATTCCCACAGCCTATCGGACAGTAGTGCACAGTGAACTGTCAGACGTTCATCGTGTCTCGGGCACGGTATGATGGAAGGCGAAGCCCATCTCTCTCCTCCCGCTGCTTTAAACCTGCCTTAAACTGAATCAGTCACTGCTGGGTGGACAGAGAGCGTGTTCCGGCAACGAGAGGTTCGAACCCATGATCGTCAGCTGCGCAGGCAACGCTCTGACCACGGGACCCTCAATTGTTCACTCGAACAAGAGGCACTCGTCATCCGGAGGGACAGAGCCGATGATATCCAGCTGTTCTCGTTGTTTTAGAATAACCTTTCACAAAAATTTGCACTGGTGGTAGTGAGGTTCAAAAGAAGCCAGTTCAGTTACAGTTCTGAGATCAATTTGTTTAGAGTAATCTTTCACAAACATTTTGCACTGGTGATGGGGAGATGAAAAAGAAGCCAGTTTAGCTACAGTTCTGAAATCAATCTGTATAGAGTAACCTTTCACAAACACTTTGCACTGGCGATGGTGAGATGAAAAAGAAGCCAGTTTAATTGTAGTTCTGAGTCAATCTGTTTAGAATAGCCTTTCAAAAAAAAAAAAAAAAATTGCAGGTGATGGTGAGATTTAAAGAAATAACAGTTTAGTTGCAGGTCTGAAGTGTACATGTGTGTGCATATGGTTGGTATATACGTAGGGAGGGTGTGAAAATGGTGAGGCCGGGGTGGAAATTGAGAGTGTGGGGGGGAGGAGTAAGGGGGGGGTGAGTAAGTGACTAGGAGTTTGTTTGAGTGAGTGAGTGTGTGAGTGAGGTGTGAGTAGATACATACATGTTCCTCTCTGTACTGGGACTTAAAGAAAACCTTCCTATTTTAAGAACAAAAATAAAAAAATGCACAGCCTCTGAAGCTAAACATGGGTAGCTTTATGTTTCATTTTCTGTCGGAAGTCCTCTTCTTTTTCAAAGAAAATACATCCCCAATTCTTTTCCTTATACTGCTTCACCTACTTGTTGATGGATGGTGTTTCAACAAACAACAAAAAAAAAAAAAAAAAAAGAAAAGAAAGAAAGGGGAAGGAGGGAGTGGTGGGGGGAAGGAGGAGCTAGTGGGGCGGGTGGGGGACAGAGTGGGGGGGGGGGGGGGGGGGGGGGGGGGGGGTGGGGGGGGGGGGGGGGGGGGGGGGGGGGGGGGGGGGGGGGGGGGGGGGGGGGGGGGGGGGGGGGGGGGGGGGGGGGGGGGGGGGGGGGGGGGGGGGGGGGGGGGGGGGGGGGGGGGGGGGGGGGGGGGGGGGGGGGGGGGAAGGTCCAAAACAAACATGACTCACGTATGTGCGCCATTCACTAGGAATTGTGTCCAGAACACGTGATTTAGGTATGTGCTTTGGTTGGGAACTGTGTCCGAGGATACCTGATTTACGTATGTGCTTGTGGTTGGGGGTAAGTGAGAGGTGGGGGGGGGGGGGGGGGGGGGGGGGGGGGGGGGGGGGGGTGTATCTGCGGGAGGAAAACACCCTCCGCCCGGGGGGGGCGGCCCCCAACAGGGCGCCCCCGCCCCCCCCCCCCCCCCCCCCCCCCCCCCCCCCCCCCCCCCCCCCCCCCCGAGAGAATCAAGTTTTCTTGCCAATAACAGACCTTCAGTGCAAGAACGAAACGGACAGGCCAGCTCGTATTGAAAAAAATAAAAACTAGAGAGAGAGGAGAGAGAGAGAGAGAGAGAGACAGAGACAGAGAGAATAAGAGAGAGAAAGGGAGAGAGAGAGAAAGAAAAAGACAGACAGGCACACACACACACAACACAACACACACACACACACACACACACACACACACAGAGGGGGAGAAGAGAGAGAGAGAGAGAGAGAGGGAGAGAGAGAGGAGAGAGAGAGAGAGAAAGGGAGAGAGAGAAAGAAAAAGACAGACAGACACACACAACACACACACACAACACACACAACACACAAGAGGGGGAGAGAGAGAGAGAGAAGGAGAGAGAGAGAGAGAGAGAGGAGAGAAGAGAGAGAGGAGAGATGAGAGAGAGGGAGGAGAGAGAAACAGAGAGAGAGAGAGACGAGAAGCAGACAGGATGAGGAAGTGAAAGATGGAGAGGATGAGGGGGGAGGGGCGGGGGACAAGATCATGCTGTGTCTTTACCACCAAAAAGTCAAAAAAGCAAGCTTACAACAGGGTTTAGCTGAATTGAATGGAAAGGTTGCCTTCACATCCGCACAACAAATGACGTGACAAACTTGGGCACCACTGACCTGTGCAGACCCCAAAAACACGCACAGGTTACACAGCCCACAAGATGAAGGAAGTGAAAAATGACAGTCTGAAATATGAATGCATAAGACAGAGAGATGTTAAACAATCAAATAACAACCGTTATTCATAAAATGGTCTCCCTGCAGCAGCTATTTGACAGCGACGGATAAAAAAGTCAGTAAAAAGGGTACAATTTGGTGTAAAAAAAAAAAAGAAGAAAAGGAAAAGAAAATGTTACCATTTAAAGATTCATTAAAGTTCTTATTGGAAAAAAATTAGGCCCCGCTTTACCGCTAAAAAAAGCGAGCTAATAATAAAACGATCAAAATGAAGTCTGTGTTTGGTAAACACTACTACCAATCCGATACCCTCTCACAAATGAAAAAGAAAAAAGAAATTCAAAAGCTTTTCAGTGTACAGAAACAAAACACCGCCTTCCTCCCCCTTTTCTCGCCTCCTCAAAAAATCAAGCAAAAAAACAAACGAACAACAAAAAAAACGAACGGATCAACTGATGCGCCACCCACATACACACATACATAAAAAGTTCTGCGTTTTTATAAAAAAAAAATCCCAAATAGAAAGACCACATGCATGTTTCTGTCGACAGTAAACAAAGTACAGAAAGTCACTCAGCCACGTCATCACATTATCCACAATTCATCCACCTACATAAATTAAAGCCCAATCACCCCAGACAACTGGACCACGCCAAAAAAATAGCTCCCTTATCTGCCCCGTCCTCAAAATCTTTATTCCTGCTGGGTCCGGTAATCAAAACCCGTATGGATACATGACAATATTTATTTTTTTTTCCACACTGAAGGTAATTTCAACTCCTTTAACCTTTGTCTCTTTCAGTTATCGCATGATCTTTTTTTTTTCTCTCCTTAAAAAACGTTATACGGTAGTATCATCATCATTTTGACAGCTATAATTTTCCCTGTTTAATATTTTTGACAGGAGTTTTGTTTTGACAAAAACGGACAACGACTCTTTACTTCCCCAGATAGATGGGAAACAACTCTGTACTTCCTCCTCTGATGGGACATAACTCTGTGAACTAGATGATGGTGCACGAGGAGGATTTAGCTCCTTGCCAGCCTGCAAATCCTTCTCCATCTTGATGATTTCTTTGACGCCTTCGTACATCTCCGTCACGGCCTGCAGCTCTGTGAGGCCCAGGCGACGTTTGTTGGAGATGTCGTACACGCCTCCCTCACTCTCCGTGTGTTCGCCGTGGATTCCTGGTTGTGAATGAATGAACTGAGTGAGTGACAGAATCAAACAGGAAACAGAGCAGAAGAAATGGAAGAAAACTGAATAAAACATGTACCATTATTTATTCAGTAAGTATACATACATACATGCATGCATACATAAATACATACATACATACATGCACGCATACATACATACATACACACATGTATACATACATATCTAGATCGATCGATCGATCAATAGACAGATAGATACATAGACAGATGAATGGATAGTCTGTATCATTTTCCATCTCATTTTGTCCTGTACAGATGACTTTGAGTTTCTTAGTCTCCTAACAGTCATCTTGGAAGTACTGTTATACGCATAGCTTTTAATCTGTTACTTCTGACATCTATCAACCTTTTTGTCAAAATGTCACTATCCGTGTGTGTATTTTAAACGGCGTTACTTTGCCATTGCTTTACGTGTTTATTTGTATTTTCGTATGTTTTCAGTAAATGTTTCAATTCCATAGTGAAATGTTGCCACTTAGAGAATCTGAA
>CM031610.1:55477484-55482484 GCA_018398815.1 Conus ventricosus | reverse complement strand
TATATGAGGGAGCTGGAAGTGAGCAGTACGGGAATAATGCCACCGGGAGCTATGTCAAATGAGACTAGATCCATCTACCCTACTCCCTCCCCAAAACTAAAAAAGAAACCAGCAACAACCAGTCGCATCCGAATAAGTGATTCCAATGGACTCTGTGATAAGGCACACTGGACCATAAAAGCACACACCCATTTAAATAATCCTTGATCTAGAAAGCATTCCAATAGCTTCAAGTCTCTTTTCCCGACTCTGACTGTTGCTAACGCTAAAAGTTCTTGGCGAGCTGGTTCTGGGTGCGTGTTTTGCGCGTGCGCACGCACGCACGCATGCACGCACGCGCACGCACGCACTCACGCGCGCACACACGCACGCGCATGCACACACGCGCACGCACGCACGCACACACACGCGTGCGCGCGCGCGCACGCGTGCATGCACGCACGCACGTACACACACAGACGCGCGCGCGCACACACAAACAGAGAAATACTCCACACACACACACACACACACACACACACACACACACACACACACACACACACAGAAAGAGAGAGAGAGAGAGAGAGAGAGACACACACACACACACACACACACACACAGAGAAGAGAGAGAGAGAGAGAGAGAGAGAAGAGAGAGAGAGGAGAGAGAGAGAGAGAGAGAGAGAGAGAAGAGAGTGAGAGAGAGAGAGAGAGAGAGGGAGAGAGAGAGGAGAGGAGCCTGACCTGTCGCTGTCGTTGAAGAGGAAGTGGTCCTTGGTAAGCTGGTCCTGGGTCTCTTTGCTCATGCCGGTCAGGGGGTGGTAATTACCCTTCAGCTCGTCGGTCAGACTCTGCAGGGCCTCCATCGTCTTCTTCTCCATCGCCTCCGGTCCTGGAGCAGCAAGCAGCCTCCTCCTATTCCTCCCTCCTTCCTTCCTTCCTTACATGCTTTCGTTTTGATCTTCCTGTAGTCCATTCCACGTGTGTGTGTGTGTGTGTGTGTGTGTGTGTGTGTGTGTGTGTGTGTGTGTGTGTGTGTGTGTGTGTGTGTGTGCGTGCGTGCGTGCGTGCGTGCGTGCGTGTGTGTGTGTGTGTGAGAGAGAGAGATAGAGATAGAGAGAATGCACGCGCGCTTCCGTGCGTTCTTGCGTGCGTGTGCGTATATATGTATATACGTATAGCGTTTGAAAAGGTTAATGTGACTTTAACTACATTAATGAGAAATACTGAAGAGCAGCGCTCCAGTAAATCAACATGAAGCAAACGGTAAATTTTAGACGATAAATGAACACCACACGACAGACATGCCCATAAGAATTGAATGCCAGCCAGCTCTATCCAATAAATGTCAATCTACTGCCCCCATCCCCACCACCACCACCATCACCACTATACCCCCACTTTGACCTCCTTCCTCCTCCGCCTCCTCCCAAACTTCATCTTGTCGTCTTCATCCTGTCACTGTGTTACCATCACCACTATCACCATCATCATCATCGTCGTCATCACCACCATCATCATCATCATAGTCGACATAGTGTTATCATCGCCATCATCGTCGTCATAACGTCATCAACAGCACCATCATCTTCTCAAACAACAAATGGGGAAAGAGCCACTTCTTCGCCCAGGATATGGCTGCTAGTGTAAAAACGAGCAAACAAATATATCTTCAGATATGACAGAGTCGGAAAATTATACCATCCTATCCAGACACGAGATAGATAGATAGACAGAGAGAGAGAGACGCGCGCGCACACACACACACACACACACACACACACACACACACACACACACACACACACAGAGAGAGAGAGAGAGAGAGAGAGAGAGAGAGAGAGAGAGGGAGAGGGTGGTGGTGGACGGAGTGGGGGTGGAGGATGGGAATAGACGGATGGGTAGGTGTGGAATCGATTTAAGAAAAAACCCCTATATTCACACGAAAACCGCAAGGTTTCCATTCTGGAACCAATCTGACATTGCTCCCAGATGACTGGGACGTCAATATCACCATTCACTCACTTCGAGCCCAGTCTTCGCAAACTAAAAACAATTCATTCACATTTAAACTGATTTCCAACCATCCGCTCCACACAAACCTCTTTCGTCAGGACCGGCGGGAAGCCGTACTCCTTGTGGCTCCGACCCACGCGTATCCGGGTCGACACAATCAGCTCGTTTTCTGGGTCAAGGTCAGGCAGGTCAAGGGTCTCAGGGTCGCCGAAGTCGGAGGCCGGATGGGCGATGGCGTCGGTGGCTTTGAGCTTGTGGTAGTCCTTGATGACGGGGTCCAGGATGTCGGCGAACATCGTGTAGGACTCCTGGTCTGCCGCGTAGATCCCGACACCACTGTCCAGGTTCCAGGAGCCTGCAAGGGAGATGACTGTTATTTTTTTTCTAACATGCAAGGGAGACAATTATACTACATCCGCTACTTTCACAACTAATACTAATACTGATAATAATAATAATGATAATTATCATAATAATGATAATTACATTAACAATCATATCATTTCTCTACGAGAGGAAGAACAAAACAACAACAACAGCAGCAGCAGCAGCAGCAGCAGCAGCAGCAACAACAACAACAACAACAGCAACAACAACAACAATAAAATTCAAGAACAGGAACCACAAACAACAACAACAACAATTATAATGACAATAATTATTCACTAACATAAAACACACATATACACACAAAGAGGAGGAAAGAAAGAGATTTCGTTTAAAACCACATCATTCATCTCTGTGTATTCATTGGATTAATTAACGCATACATGCACATGAACACACACACACACACACACACACACACAGAAGAAAGAAGGTGATTTTGTTTGAAACCACATCATTCGTCAACACTGATTAACTCTCTCTCTCTCTCTCTCTCTCTCTCTCTCTCTCTCTCTCTCTCTCCACACACGCACACACACACACACACACAGAGAGAGAGAGAGAGAGAGAGGAGAGGAGAGAGAGAGAGAGAGAGAGGAGAGAGAGAGAGAGAGAGCTTTTTTGTCGCTTACAGACATACACATAAACTGTCTCTTCCCAGACCTCGATGTAATCTTTATAAATCAAGTTTTCTGTACTCTGGAGGGACTGCATGGAATAATTTGCCTTCCTCCATAAAATCATGTCGCTCAAAATATACATTTAAAAAAGCACTAAAAATGCATTCGATAGAAACTCTGTGCTTCAATTGAAGTCATTTCCATTAATACAATCCCCTTATCCCCATCTTTCTCTCTCTCTCTCTCTCTCTCTCTCTCTCTGTGCTTGAACTTGAAGTTCCAACAATAGTTTCATGATTGTTTCGGATTTCATATGAGAGTTATCTATTTGCATGAAAGAAATTGTGTGTTTTAAAAATGTTTTTTGAGCTTGTGGTTATATGTTCAATTAGTTTCTTTCTTGTTTATGAGGGCAGGATGTAAAAAAGCTGGAAAGCTTATTCTTTAACCCTCAATAAAGATAATTTTGACTTGACTTGACTTGACTTGACACACGCACGCACGCACGCACACACAGACACACACACACACACACACACCACGCACGCGCGCGCGCACACACACAGGGAGCAACATCAACGGATGGACATGAAAAGGGAAATAACCCAATAATAACTGTCCACACGTCATGACTGCTTTCCCTTTCACCGAAACCGTTCCGCAAAACGTGCGCACTAATAATAATAATAACGGTATGGGAAACGTGCCGCGGTATTTTTCTGCCCTTCACGATCTGAATTACATCCAATATGAACTGATGTGGTGGTGTCCACCTCACGCCCAGGGAAATTACTGTCTTGTCTCTATGATTGAAAGGCGGACGAGAGGAGGGGGAGAAAAGGGGAGGGGGTGAACATAGTTCTCTACAGTTTCTGTGTCCTGCAGCTCATCTCACTGCTTCTTCTGGCGCTGTTACAACAAGAATGATTTTTTTCAACTGATATTGCAGCTGCTGCGACTGCTACTAATAATCACTAGTATTGTTGTAGCCGTGCGGCTATTATTTTATTTACTACCAATAGTCCAACTGCTTCTGCTCTTGCGACTAATATTCATGCAACAGATCAGCTCTACAAATTGTTGTTGCTGCTGCTGTTGCTGTTACAGTTTCGTAATACTACTGCTTTTACTACTACTACTGCTGCTGCTGCTGCTGCTGCTGAAACTGATGCAACTATCGCTACCACCATCATCAACAACAAAACAGTGCTACTATTACAACTTTTGTTACTGCTGCTGCTGCTGCTGACGCCACCACCATCATCAACAACAAAGCATTGCTACTGTTACAACTTTTATTATTGCTGCTCTTGCTCTTCCTTCTCTTGATGCTGCTGTTACTACCGCCACCACCATCATCAACACCAAACATTGCCACTATTACAACAATTAATACTGCTGCTGCTGCTACTGCTGCTGCTGCTCCTCCTCCTACTCCTCCTCTTGCTGCTGCTGCTGTTACTACCGCCACCACCATCATCAACACCAAAACATTGCCACTATTACAACAATTAATACTGCTGCTGCTGCTACTGCTGCTGCTGCTCCTCCTCCTACTCCTCCTCTTGCTGCTGCTGCTGTTACTACCGCCACCACCATCATCAACACCAAAACATTGCCACTATTACAACAATTAATACTGCTGCTGCTGCTACTGCTGCTGCTGCTCCTCCTCCTACTCCTCCTCTTGCTGCTGCTGCTGTTACTACCGCCACCACCATCATCAACACCAAAACATTGCCACTATTACAACAATTAATACTGCTGCTGCTGCTACTGCTGCTGCTGCTCCTCCTCCTACTCCTCCTCTTGCTGCTGCTGCTGTTACTACTGCCACCACCATCATCAACAACAAAACATTGCGCTCTGCTACTGCTGCTGTTACAACTACTATTACTACTACCACTTCTAGTGCTGCTGCTGCTGCTGCTGTTGTTAATGCTACTGCTAGTATTCTGCTGCAGCAGCTGCTGCTATTACCATTATCACCATCGCT
>CM031610.1:55467484-55472484 GCA_018398815.1 Conus ventricosus | reverse complement strand
GCTGGAGGGGTCACGTTGATTGTACTCGCACATACACCTTACAAAACCTTGTCTCACAGTCAGGCATGTATGCCTCTAGGGTTGAACCGTGCAATGAATTTGTTTCAAGTGAGGGCTGATCTTCTGAGAGACGTTAGATGTAGGTTTGAATGTACTTGAGAATATTTAGCGTTTGGGACATACTTTGTTACTATGGACTCGGACCGAGCCGTTTTTACTTCCGTTTTTCTACAGGCTACACACCACAAATTAACGCGCCAAGACCGTGCTTAAGGAGTCGAGTATTTATAGATGCGCAATTAGATCGTTTTGAGAATTTTTATTGCGTCTGCAAGTTCTTTCTCCTCGTTTTCTTTCATACGGCGATCAAGCGACAAGCCAGGTGGTTCCAAGCAGATAGATGATACCATGGACAAACTTCAAATACATTACCTTCTCCTTTAACTGACGTCACATTTGAGGCCTTTGCACTCACAAGTGACCCTTTGCGCCAGCAGGGAGACCCTAAATATTCCCACTGGGGCACACTTTGTCTGACCAGCAGACAGATTCAAATCAGACCCTAAATAATCCCACTGGGGCACACTTTGTCTGACCAGCAGACAGATTCAAATCAGACCCTAAATAATCCCACTGGGGCACACTTTGTCTGACCAGCAGACAGATTCAAATCATAGACATGGGACTATTTAGGGTCTCCCTGCTGGCGCAAGAAAGGATCACTGGTGAGTGCAAAGGCCTTAAATGTGACGTCAGTTAAAAGGAAGGTCATGTATTTGAAGATTGTGTATGATTTCATCGGTGGAAATCCCCCCAAACTAGGGAAATAAGTGGTGGGGAGTTGTTCTCTTGATCAATTATCAGTTTAATGTTAAATGCTGGTTCAAGCGGCTGGTGTGCTTCAATACACTTACGTGGATCATGACATAGTTATTTCGTGCAAAATCATAATCGTGGCGTGTGGCCACATGGCCATTGGTCCTGCTGACAGCCATCTTGGGAGTGTTGTTTGGTGCCATTTTTATTTGTGACGTCTGATGACGACATATTGTCCAAAATTCACTCATCTGTTTCGTATTGTAAATTAAACAGGCATTATAACTTCACACCTTATTCAATACATTGTTTTGTGGCGTGACGTCATGACATTAAAAACCGCCGGAAATCTGTGGCAAAACGAGTCAAGAAACAACAAAGAAGGGGTGGATGTTAATTCGTCGGAAAAGCGCCCGGACGTGCAGTTGTATGGTGAAGCGCGTGACCTGCACGTGGACCCTGATTTGTCTGGCACTGGAATGAGACAGTTTCCCTCCCTTAACGCAGCATCACATCATGGGAGTGTCAGGAACTGTCGACCTTACTCGCAGCCCATTGGCCATGTCTGATGCAAACAAACTGCTCTGGCGTTATGTCAGTGTTTATGAAGCCTCAAGTCAAGACTCTCTCTCTCTCCTCCTCTCTCTCTCTCTCTCTATATATAATAATATATATATAATATATATATATATATATATAATATATATATATATATAATGTATATATATATATACGCAACTTTAGTACGTTCCATTGCTTCGTCTCAGAAAGCCCCCGATTGAAAGAAACAAACAAATTACGAGACAACCGCGACGCGTTTCGACCTCTTAGATCTTCTCCTGGCAAGACAAACAACATTCAAGACAACGAAACCGAAAAGAAAAGAAAAAGAAAAAAAAAAAAAAAAAAAAAAACCGAACAATCGCTTATCTTCTCAAACTGGGAGCAGAATGGATAATGTGAGGATATATAGTTTGTCTGCATCATATTCACTTGAAATTGTCTGCATCATATTCACTTGTTAATTGTCAGCATCGTATTCACTTGTTAATTGTCTGCATCATATTCACTTGTTAAAATTGTCTGCATCATATTCACTTGTTAATTGTCAGCGTCATATTCACTTGTTAATTGTCTGCATCATATTCACTTCTTAATTGTCAGCGTCATATTCACTTGTTAATTGTCTTCATCATATTCACTTGTTTGTTTGCTTCCTGAACATTCATGCTGTGCCAGCTTGTACACAGCTCTGTACGAGGAAGGCAGTTGCTACAGGGAAGCCGGAAGAGGAAGAGGATGTCGGCGTCGGGGGAAAGAGGTCAGGTGGGCCTTGAAAAGCTACACCCCCTGTCCCAGCCCTTTTACAACCCTCTGCTGGTGTGCAGCGAGCCAGTTAACGACAGAAAGAAAGACAGCAGACAGACAGACATAAAGAAAGACAAACAGACAGGAAGGCATAAAGAAAGAAAGGAAAAAGAAAGAGAGACAGATAGAAATAAAGATAGAGAGAAAGAAAGAAAGAGAAAATGAAACAACGAGAGAAAGAAAGAACAAAAGATAGAAAGAGAGAAAGATCGATCAATCGATAGATAGATAGATATATAGATAGATAGATAGAGAGATAGAGAGAGAGAGAGATAGAGAGAGAGAGAGAGAGAGAGAGAGAGAGAGAGAGAGAGAGAGAGAGAGAGAGAGAAGAGATAAAAAGAACGAAAGAAAGTAAGAAAAATCGAAAGGCAGAAAGAAAGGAAGAAAAACGGGAAGGAAAGACATAAAGAAAAGCAAAGAAA
This sequence comes from Conus ventricosus, assembly GCA_018398815.1. Taxonomy (NCBI): domain Eukaryota; kingdom Metazoa; phylum Mollusca; class Gastropoda; order Neogastropoda; family Conidae; genus Conus; species Conus ventricosus. The sequence continues at coordinate 55,469,875 of CM031610.1, read as the reverse complement.
GCAAATCCACATCTTGAGCCGCTGGGCAAGGACCAGGACGCAGTTACAGGAAGTAGAGGACGAGACTGTTGCCAACGTTCCACAACTCCTGTCCATCCAACCTCCTGGGGTCGTCGTCCCACCAAGACCTGCCTAGGGAAGAAACTACAGAGTAGGAAGGCTGGGACAGGGAAGGGGTAGGGGAAGAGGGTGAAGGGGGAGGGGGGGGGGTGAAGGAGGTAGGAAATGTATGGCACCTGCAGACGACATGACTTGAACCCTTAGAATCGTACATGGTGAAACAGGTGAGGAAAATCAAGGGTGGGACAGACACACCAGGAAGGACACGCGTGTGCGTACGTACGTAGTAGTACTTCAGTTTTACGTCTGTTCACATATGTGATATCAGACCAAGAGAGAGAGAGAGAGAGAGAGAGAGAGAGAGAGAGAGAGAGAGAGAGAGAGAGAGAGATGCATAAATGTCTGTGACTATGTAAGTGTATGCATAATGTGGTTATCCAAGTGCGTGTCAATGTCCCTCTAAACATCTCTACAACATACCCGCAAATAATCTTAATTAAAGTAAATGCTTAACTGGACTACAAATTAAAGAAAAAAAACAACAGTGAAGAAAAACTTTAAATCTGAAAAGACATCGCACAAAGACATGCCTGATAATGGCGGTAAACGAGCTTGAAGAGGTAAGCAGTCAAACAGCAGATGCTTGCTGGTTGTTCCTCGTTCTCAACAAATATTTTTTGCTTCGTTTGTATATATTTAGTTCTTGAGGCATCAAGTTTTAATTCATAAAATACTGAAATGAAATTTCTGTATTGGTACATATTTTTCACTCGTAAATGAGGAATGCTGTTTACATGTTCATAATTAACTAAATAGTATTTTATCAGCCACACCAAGCAACGCACGTACGTATGCATGCAGTTTTAAGATTCCACGTCACTTATCCGGTGTGGGCTAGATACGTAACGTATCCAACCCGTATTGCACGTTCTGGCGCGATTTCCTCACGTTTTGGTAGGGACGTGTCTACGTTCCAGATTCAAGTTGTACGTGGTTCACAAGAGAACAACTCAGCGTTCAGGAAAGTAACCTTTCGGTGGTCTTAGGGAAAGTAACCTTTCGGTGGTCTTAGGGAAAGTAACCTTTCGGTTGTCTTAGGGAAAGTAACCTTTCGGTGGTCTTAGGGAAAGTAGCCTTTCGGTTGTCTTAGGGAAAGTAACCTTTCGGTTGTCTTAGGGAAAGTAACCTTTCGGTTGTCTTATGGAAAGTAGCCTTTCGGTTGTCTTAGGGAAAGTAGCCTTTCGGTTGTCTTAGGGATAGTAACCTTTCGGTTGTCTTTTTAAACCCGTTCCTTAGCCTCGTGTGTATGTTTTATTTTACTGAGTTGTAAACGGTTTGCGCACAACACTTTTAAAGACACCACCTTTCCACACACATACACATGCACATACACACTCACTCACTCACTCACACACACACACACACACACACACACACACACACACACACACACACACACACATAGGCACGCACACACACACACACACACACACACACACACACACACACACACACACACACACCACACACACACACACAGAGAGAGAGAGAGAGAGAGAGAGAGAGAGAGAAGAGAGAGAGAGAGAGAGAGAGAGAGAGAGACGGAGAGAGAGAGACGGAGAGAGAGAGAGAGCGAGAGAGAGCATTCCACTAAGTCTTATGTCTTTCCAGATTTTCTTGGCGAAAACTTAGAGGAGGTCATCCAGTACAGTACCCTTCCACCTCCCCTCCCCTTCCCTCCCGTCATCCCTCGCCCTCCAGACTAGTACCACACGCCCTGCCCCCCCCCTCCCCCCCCCCACATCCCTCCCCTCTATTTTCCCCATCCCGTCCATCTCCCTTTACCCCTAACCTTCCACCCGGTCTATCCTCTCTTCCCCTCCCTTTAAGTCAATAGACGGATAATCAAAAGGCAAACATCACACGATGCTTATGACCTCTGTTACCTGGACCCGGATCCGCAAAGAGTTTTGGCCTTCTCCTCTGTCTGTCTGTCTGTCTGTCTGTCTGTCTGTCTGTCTGTCTGTCGCTCTCTCTGTATAGTGTGTATGTCTCTGTCTCTCTGTCTCTGTCTCTCTGTCTGTCTCTGTGTCTCTGTCTGTGACTGTCTGTCTGTCTGTCTGTCTGTCTGTCCTCTCTCTCTCTCTCTCTCTCTCTCTCTGTATAGTGTGTATGACTCTGTCTCTCTGTCTCTCTGTCTGTGACTGTCTGTCTGTCTGTCTGTCTGTCTGTCTGTCTCTCTCTCTCTCTCTCTCTCTCTCTGTATAGTGTGTATGTCTCTGTCTCTCTGTCTCTCTGTCTGTCTCTGTGTCTCTGTCTGTGACTGTCTGT
>CM031610.1:55457484-55459984 GCA_018398815.1 Conus ventricosus | reverse complement strand
CGTAGAGGGAAATAAACTCGCAAAAAAACCGTTCGGTACACAATATAACTAGAAATGTCCATTCTCTCTCTCTCTTCTCTCACTCCTTCCTCGTCTCCAAGTCTCTCTCACTCCTCTCTGTGACCGAGTGTGTGTACATGTGTGTATGTGTTTTGGTGTTGTATTATGGTATTAGGTATGTTATGTATGTATTGTGTGTGGTGTGGGTGTGTGTGTGTGTGTGTATGTGTGTGTGTGTGTGTAGTAGTGTGCCGCGCGCACGCGCACGCGTGCACGCGTGAGGCTGTGTGTGAGTGTGTGTGTGTGTGTGTGTGTGGTGTAGTATAAGTGTAATGTGTTGAATCATGTACTCACAATCGAGTGTGTTATGAAATGTTGAAAACTAACGGCGAAAATTCAGCTCAGCGAAGGCAACAGGAGGCAAAGTGCTACACGTACAAATAATTCATCCTTGACGATACAATTTTTCTTTTTTCTCGACTGTTTTCTGTCTTTCTGTGTGTCCCTTTGTCTCCTTTCTTCGTCTCTCTCTGTTGGTCTGTCCCTGTCTCTCTCTGTCTCACTCTTTCTTCTCTGTCTCTCACTACTCTCTCTCTCCTCTCATCTCTCTCGTCTCTCCACTCCTCAAATTGCAAACGTACTCCGTATGTAAGCTGAGGAAAATCCTAACGCGCTTGTTTCAATAAGGAAACCGCCATTTCAATTTCCCTTTCAAAGTGAGACACCTCTCACTTCTCACTTCTCTCGTCTCTCTCTCTCGCTCTCTCTCTCTCAGTTATCATACTGTCTACAGTTTAACGCTGAAAAGCAAAAACAGCAAAGAAAGAAAGAAAAAAAAAAAAGCTTACATATGCTGACACACAACAGCCAGCATGAATGCAGCATCCTATTCTGTCATCATCGAATTCAAATCAGACACACTTCTTCACTTGGTTGCCACCTACAGACCATCAGGTCAGGGAACAAAGGTTTTATGTGAAAACTTCTAAAACAAGCAGTGCAACTCTCTACTCCAGTAGCTCACGTTCTTTACTGTTTTTTTTTTTTTTTATTTTTTTATTTTTTGGTTGTTGTTCACGGTTTGTTACCATAACAAAAGAAAGTGATATTCAGTAGAACCGTGCATGCGTTTTTGATTGCTTACGTTGGTCACGGGTACTATTCAACTTTTTCTCTCTGCGTGAAATGTGTTGCGTTAACGTGTGTGTTTCCATACCAGTAGTTTAACGTGAACAGAGGAGGCAGATTCAAGCGGGGATTTAGAGGAGGGGGGGATGGGGCGTATCCAACACGATACAATGTTTTTCATTGTAGTTATGCTCTGTAATAATGCCGATCTTCTCTCTCACATCTCTCCACCCGTCGCTCCTCCGACCTCTCGTCGCGCCCACTTCTCCTCCTCCTCTCTCTCCTCTGTCTCGTCTTCTCCTCTCTCTCTTTCGCGCAACTCGTCTCCCTCTCGCCCTCCGTCTCTCTCGCCTCTCTCCCGTCTCTCCTCCTTCAACCCCATCCTCCTCGTCTCTCTCTCTGCTGTCTGTCTGTCCTTTCTGTCTGTCTCTGTCTCTTATCAGTTAGACAGGGTCAGTCCTGTCTGTCAGTCTGACTGCATCTCTCCGCTCATCTCTCTCATCTCTCTCTGCTCGCCTCGTCCTCTCTCTTCACCCTCGCATCTCTCTCTCTCTCTCTTTCCCCTTTCTCTCCTCTCTCTCAAACTCTAAGCGTGCTGTGCGTGCGTGCATGAGTGTTATGTGTGAGAGAGAGAGAGAGAGAGAGAGAGAGAGAGAGAGTATGTGTGTGGTGTGTGGTGTGTGAGTTGTGTGGTTGTGTGGTGCATTGTGTGTTTGTGTGGTGAGTGGGTGTCGTGTGTGTGTGTGTGTGTGTGTGTGTGTGTGTGTGTGTTGTGTGTGCGCGCGCGTGTGTGTATGTGTGTGTAACGTGCAGTGCGTGTGTGTGTGTACATGCGAGTGCGTGTGTTGTGTGTGTGTGTGTGTGGTTGTGTGTGTGTGTGCGTGTGGGTAGTGGGTGTGTGTGATGTGTGTGTGTGTGTGTGTGAGGTGTTGTATGAGTGTGTTCATATGGACCAACGCTGGAGGTTTACAACAAGTGCAGTCTTCGTCCCTTTTTGTCAACGTGTGTAATGTGGTGCCTGAATGAGTCGTTTGTGCAATGTATGATAAGTTCGAATGAAAGTCGTTCACTGCGGTCGGTTTTAACCGTGTTTTAAAAATCAATGTAGGGTGTGCAGGCTCGTTTATCCTCATGAATGTAAACATTTGAGCCAGAAACTTTTACTCTGTACTGTCTGTCCCTTCTGTCTTCGGTCTCTCTCTCTCCTCTCTCATCTCCTCTCCTCTCTCTCTCCTCTCTCTCTTGTGCCTGCTCTGTCTGGTCTGCATGTACTCTCTCTCTGTGTCTGATTGTCTGTCAGTCCAGTCTCTCTCCTCCTGGTCCCTCTCCTCACTCCACTCCGTCGCTCCCTCTCATTCTCTCTCTCCCTCCT
>CM031610.1:55447484-55452484 GCA_018398815.1 Conus ventricosus | reverse complement strand
AGAGAGAGAAGAGAGAGAGAGAGAGAGAGAGACAGACAGAGGAGAAGAGAGAGAGAGAGAGAGAGAGAGGAGAGAGAGAGAGAGAGAGAGAGAGAGAGGGGGAGAGTCAAGGGGGAAAGGGGAAAGGAGATTATGGTGTATAACAGGTTTCTCATCATACCACTGGTTATGTGTTTTTTGCGACAATGCACAATGGGCTTCAGATATAAACATCCCCCGAGACTGAGGAAATACCATGCATTACTTGCCACGCAAAACGTGTGTGTGTGTGTTGTGTGTGTGTGTGTGTGTGTGTGTGTGTGTGTGTGTGTGTGTGTGTGTGTGTTTATAGTCAGGACGAAGCCTATGTGCACGCTCGCAAACTACCAGCCATTCCACCAAGGGTTTGTCGTGTATGTTGTTACAAGAGAGACAGAGACAGACAGACAGATAGACAGACAGACAGAGAGAGAGAGAGAGAGAGAGAGAGAGAGAGAGAGACAAAGAGAGAGAGAGGGAGAGAGAAACCGACAGACAGACAGACCGACAGACAGACAGACAGAGAGACAGAGTGAGAGAGAGAGAGAGAGAGAGAGAGAGAGAGAGAGGAGAGAGAAACAGACAGACAGACAGACAGACAGACAGACAGAGAGAGAGAGAGAGAGAGAGAGAGAGAGAGGTGACATTTGCTATGTTCCTCATTATACTGCAGATAGGCCTGTTGCTGATGTTTTGTATTCTGCACGTCCATCTAGATGGGCACTTGGAAGAGCGCTAAATTCCGGCAAGGCCGAAGTAATCTTAGACCTGCCATTTGAGTCCGTTCAGGAGTGAAAAGAACATTACTACCCGCAAAGGGAAGTAATAACTGGTAGGCACTGAAGGAGTTATTTTCCGTGTTTTTTTTGTTTTTTTGTTTGTTTTAGTTTTAGTAAGGACGCAAAATCGAAATATCAGGCTATACCACGTTTAATATTTCATGAAAATAATGGTGTTACTTCGGGCATATTTATCGACACATACAAAGATATCACAAATATATGTAATCAAAGCCAAGGGATCCACGTTTTAATTCATATTTACACCACGCCCCGCAACACACAGTAATACGTTCGGTTCAGAGCAATACCCCATATATCCTCTTCGCGTATCTTTCAAACTGCTCCAACAGAATCTTAGGGGAGTAGAGTGACAGTGATTCACTCTTCAGAACGATCCATGGTTCACACTTCGACCTGGACCAATACCACAATGTTATGGCATCGTTGTTTGTCCAGATGTTCCATCATTGGGCGTAGAGATCAAGCTGAGTTCAGGTTCGGTAATTTGGTAGTAAACTCGCCAAATACTGTACAAACCGTGAAAAGAAACTCCTTCGACGTATGTAACCACACCCAACTACATGAAACGTGAACCAAAGCAGAAAAAACTTAATCGAGCCAGGTTAAACCGAATACTAAGCAAAGTAAAAGTAAAAACCCAACGAAACTACATTAAATCGCAAGGCAGATTATATAAACCAAATCGAATCAGACTAAAGCGGGTTAATCTATATCAAGCCGAAATACCCAGATTAAACCAAACCATACACAACCCTTACCCAAACAAACAGATTTAGCCAAATCACGCCAGATGAATCCTAGCCGTACTTAAACCAAACCACACTAAATACGTAAGCTAGATTAAACAAAACAAAAGCCAGATTTACACCTAAACCTAACCAAGCAAGACCAAACTAAGCCAACATAAACCAGATTAAGACTGAGCCTGAACCACACAAAAACAACATCAAACCATCATACAGATCGATCGCGCTAAAATTCAGCATTTTTTTTTTTAAAAGGTTTGTCGTCTTCTGTTTTATCTCGTTTCATTTCAATGTCTTTTTTGTCACCATCATAGCCCTGACACCTCCTCCTTCCACCTGATCCCCGCTATCCCTCCTTTTATACCCCCTTCTTCCAACCTTCTCCAACTTCCGATATCTCTCTCCCCGACTTTCTTCCCTTACACACACACACACACACACACACACACAACACCACACACACACACACACACACACACACAACACACACACACGCACACACACACGCACACACACACACACAACACACACACACACACACACACACACACACACACACACACACATTCCCGTCTCCCCCCGCAATATCTCACCTCTTCGTCAACAGCGACAAGAACGCGTAACCTTCCAGAGACCTTCCGGCGCTGACGCTGGTGCTGACGACGTACTTGCCGTGGGGGTCAAGGTCGTCCAGCTTGACCTTCTCGAGGTCGCCGAAGTCGAGGGCGGGCTGATGGATCTGCTTCTTCTCAGGGAGCCCGTGGGCGTTCTTGATGACGCCGGTCCAGGAGAGGGCGAAGACGGTGTAGGCCTCAGGGTCCTGTGCGTACACCCCGATCTTGCTGTCGGGGAGTTCCACCCCTGTAACACATAGACCATCATCATCATCATGAGTTTCCAGCGGCCCTCTGCAAGGGAAAAAACTGCATTCTCGTGCTGCAGTTCTAGTTTTCTCTCTCTTTTCATTCAAGTCATCTCTCACGAACACACATTTTACTGACTCGTAGGCGGTTTCTTTTTTGCCTGGGGGGGGGGGGGGGGGGGGGGGGGGGGGGGAGAGAGAGAGAGAGAGAGAGAGAGAGAGAGAGAGAGAGAGAGAAAGAGAGAGAGTATGTGTGTGTGTGGGGGGGGGGGGGGGTTGTACGCCCCCTGTATAGACGTCTTAATGTTCACAACATTTCCTTGACCACACTGTACAGTCCCTAATATCTGATGAAAAGAAGCATTGTGAGACAGACAGAGGTTACGAAAGGAAATCTTTCCTACAATCCGAGCTATGATACTGGCCCATTCCGAAAAAAAAAAAAAAAAAATCTTCACGTCCACCACGATTCGTCACAGTCACAGCAGAAACGATGAAGAACAGTCATTTAAAAATCATGGGGAAACGAAAACAATAAATTTAATGAAGGGGCTGGGGGTGGGGTGACTTTTGCCAGCACGGTAAAACAATGACATACCCACACCTGCGAAACCCGTTCGCCTGGCTCAGATATAGACAAGAGGCACGCAGAAGAAACAAAGAAACTTTCCTAATAAAACGGAATTCACAGGTTGGCCATACACCTTGACCTCACACAGCCATACACCTTGACCTCACACAGCCATACACCTTGACCTCACAAGCCATACACCTTACCTCACACAGCCATACACCTTGACCTCAACAGCCATACACCTTGACCTCACACAGCCATACACCTTGAACCCTCACACAGCCATACACCTTACCTCACACAGCAACCCCCACAACTGAAAAAAAAAGTGCAAACACAGATCAACAGGGGACAAGACTGCATAGCTTTCGATTTTGAACTTTCCAAAAAGAACACACGAGAAGGGGGAACAAAGGAATTGTATACATGCATTTAAAGAAAGAGAGACGAGACAACCATCAAACTACTGATCAACCCCGGGGGCACAAGGGGGAACTCAAACCTCTGTCGCAGTTGGGCAGATACTGGATCTGCCCTTTGATCCCGATCCATTTCACAGATCTGCACCAAACATTTCGCAGCTTCGTCCTTGGCCTAAATTCTATCTTTCCGCAAAGTTTCGTTACACTCCGTTCAGTAAGTTTTACGTGGTAATCTTGCTGAAACGGCCTTTAGGTACGAACCTGCACCAAAATACAACAGGTTTGCCCTTGAACCACGCTTCATCTTTTCAACCAAGCTTTGTCCAAATCGACTCTCTCTCTCTGTCTCTGTCCTCTGTCTCTCTCTCTCTCTCTCTCTCTCTCTCTCTCTCTCTCTCTCTCTCTGCGTGTGTGGTGTGTGTGTGTGTGTGTGTGTGCGTGCGTGCGTGCGTGCGTGCGTGCGTGCATGCGTGTGTGTGTGTGCATGCGTGCGTGCGTGCGTGCGTGCATGCGTGCGTGCGTGCGTGCGTGCATGCGTGCGTGCGGTGTGTGTGTATGCGTGCGTGCGTGCGTGCGTGCGAGTGCGTTGCGAAATCTTGTTCACAGACAAACGAAGGAATCAACGGACACGGGTGAAAACATAACATCCTTAGCAGAGGAAAGAATAACTTTTTTTGCTCCCGTGGTAAAGCGGTTACATGCACACTGTGAGGAGTTCCTAGTGTATGGGATGGCTTCACAACCAGGAGCAAACGTTACCTCCCCCTGTTTATTCAATAAGGCTCTCGTTTCACACACACCCCGCCCTCCTCTCACACCTACATGCCCATCCTCTGCTCGTGTTCAAGTTCTTTTCAGGTTAACACACAGTTAGAAAGAAAGGGGGGGGGGGGGGGGGGGGGGGGGGGGGGGGGGGGGGGATAATATATATATATATATATATATATTAATATATATATATAAAATATAATATATATATATATATATAGATCAGTATATTTAAAAAGCCTAAAACATATAGATAGATAGACAGACAGACAGACAGACAGAAAGAAAGAAAGAAAGAAAGAAAGAGAGAAAACATGATAACGAAAAAAAAAGAAGAAGAAAAGAATGCATTTTTTTTGTTTCGTTTGAATAAAGTTCATGATTCCCTCAAGTCATAGACAAAAATAAACTGCAGCACAGATAATACGCAGCCCTTTGCCTGTCCCCTAAGTGTGGACGTTTTGCTATCTATCCCCGCATAAAATACGTTGGAAAAAGGTTTGTCTTGTCACAGACCAATGGAAAGCCAGTTGGTGGATAGTGATGATCAACTCTGTGAATATTCATGTGTTTTGGTATTTTCTCTTTCCAACAGTGTTGGCTTATGTTTGTATGTTAATCATCTCATCTATTGAATGTTAATAATGGAGTTGTCAGTTTGGAGAAGTTCCTTGGAATGAAAATCAAAGCCTTCCATTACTGGATTCCGACCAGTTATGGATATACAATAGCATGTCATCTTGACATTTCAGTAACTCGTTCAAAGTCTAAAAGTTAGAAGGAAAATAAAAGAACAGAGAGAGAAGA
>CM031610.1:55432484-55442484 GCA_018398815.1 Conus ventricosus | reverse complement strand
GAGTCGGATGCTCTCTCTCTCTTTTCTCTCTCTCTCTCTCTCTCTCTCTCTCTCTCTCTCTCTCCTCTCTCTCTCTCTCTGTGTTTCTAAACACACTTGTGTGCGCGAGCGACACAGAACTCGTGCATAAGAGTAGGGGGAACGCGTATGTGAGTACACGCTTGTGTGCGTGTGCGTGTGAGTAAGAGAGAGAGAGATAGAGAGAGAGAGAGAGAGAGAGAGAGAGAGAGAGAGAGAGAGACAGAGAGAGAGACAGACGAACAGACAGACAGACAGAGACAGACAGACAGACAGAGACGGAGATAGAGACACAGAGAGAGGGTGTGTGTCGATGCAAATGCAAGAGCACGTCGCTCACTCTCTCTTCTCTCTCTCTCTCTCTCTCTCTCTCTCTCTCTCTCTCTCTCTCTCTCTCTCTCCTCTCTCTCTGCTATCTGTGTGTTTGTGTGCGTATGAATGTGTGTGTGTGTGTGTTGTGTGTGTGTGTGGTGTGTGTGTGTGTGTGTGTGTGTGTGTGTGTGTTGTGTGTGTGTGCGCGCGCGCGCGCGTGTGTGTGTGTTGTGGTGTGTATACGCGCGCACGAACGCATGCGCTACGTCCCACGTGTAAATTTCACACTTTTCAGCTTACATCATTCCTAAATCCTTGACGCTACGACCCTCGACTTGAGCACTGAAATAGAGCTAGTGCTTCAGCGCCTGTTGAGGGCTGACTCATCTCCATCACCCCCTTCATCTTCCCTCTCCCCCTTCCACTCCCTCCCCGCCCCCCCCCCCCCCCCCCCCCACCACCACCACTCCTGCCCCCCCCCCCTCCCCGACACACGCGCTCGCCATACCTTCTCCTCCCTCTCTCTCTCTCTCTGTCTCTCGCTCTCTCTCTCTCTGTCTGTGTCTGTCTGTCTCTCTCTCTCCTCTCTCTCTCTCTCTCTCTCTCTCTCTCTCTCTCTCGGTCTCTATCTGTCTGTCTCCTCTCTCTCTGTCTCTCTCTGTCTCTGTCTGTCTGTCTGTCTGTCTGTCTGTCTGTCTCTCTCTCTCTCTCTCTCTCTCTCTCTCTCTCTCTCTCTCTGCGAGTAGACAGGATCTCGCAGCTATTACAGTTGGACACCGCATCGCTTGATTGATAAACACCCAGTCTCCAGCATCCCCCTGCGCTTCTTCTGCTGCACGCCACGCGCAGCCAGCACGCGCTTCAAAGAGGGGGATGAGCGGGGGAGGGTGGGGGGAGGGAGGTGGAACGAAGGGGAGGGAGGTGGGTGTGGGGGGGGGGGGGGGGGAGGAGGCGGTGGAGCAGGGAAAGGAAGGAAGGAATGGAGGCAGGGGTCGGCGGGGGGGGGGGGGGGGGGGAGGGGGGGGGGTGGGGGGGAGTTGGGCAGGGTGCGGTGTTAGTAGGGGGGATGAGGAGGGTGCGAGGGTTGGGTCAGCATGCCTTGCGTGTTTCCGAGGTTCAACCAGAGCATACTACATTACCGAGATACGACACTGCCTCTTACAGCCTACAAGTCCGTTCAGTCGATTATCTCCCTTAGTCGGCGCGGGCTGCAGGCTCGCGGCTGCTATGTGAAAACGTTGCCGTGATGAAAACAACGACGCCCGTCGGGCCGCATTTGTTGTCATAACTTTACCTTGAACTGCTTCAGCAGTTTGTGACGACAGATTCAAATGCCTCTACACATTTTTTGGCCCTCCTTGTGTTTGTGTGCGTGTGCATGTAGGTGCGTGTGTGCACTGCATGTGTGCATGCATACGCATGTATTTTTATGTATGTATAGTGTGTGTGTGTGTGTGTGGTGTGTGTGTTGTGTGTGTGTGTGTGTGTGTGTGTGCATGACTGTGGTAAGATGGGTGAAGGTGGGGTGGGGAGAGAGAGAGAGAGAGTTTGTGGCTTGTTCTAAATTTAAAAAGACCATTTATTTGTCTCCAAATCAAACTTTAATTGTGTTGTGTCAGTTTATAACAACGTCCAACAATGGCATAATGAAAGGGGTGGAGGTGGGGGGTGGGGAGGGGGTAATGCAGTCCGTCTCATCCCACAAAACATAGAAAAAGTTCTGCCATCAATACAAGATGGATTAAAAAAAACTGGTTGCATTTTCCAAACAGTCTGCAAAAATTTGCAAAAAAATGTCTTCTTTAAAATACGAGCAAAGAAGAAGCACACAATTTCAAATACACACATCAACCTCAAATAGACATTGCGACGAGATAGGCCTAGACATGAAACGGTCATTGATACATGTAGGTTTACACACGAGTATGCTGGGGGTGGAGGGGGGTTAGTAATGGTTTTCTCTCTCTCCTCTCTTCTCTCTCTTCTCTCTCTCTCTCTCCTCTTTTTTCCCCCCAATTTTTTTTTCAGTTTAACTCAGGTTGTACACACCCAAGCCAGCAATTGCAGAGGGGGGGAAAGAGGGGGGAAAAGCCCAGAGAAAAAGGAGAGACAGAGAGGGGAGAAGGGGAAGGAGAGAGAGACAGAGGGGAGTTTTCGGTGATGAAAACACGTGTGTCGGCATGTATTATAAAACTTAAAACACTGGCCATTTTGAGGGCACGGTAGGGGGTGGTCTGGTTTTCCCGCTGCCCTGTTTTTTTTAGCTAAGGGGGACTGAAAAATAGCCATTTAGGCTTAATGATTTCTAGAAAAAAAAAAAGGTTTGCGCATTGCTTTTTTCCTTTCATATTTAAAAAAAACTTTTTAAAAATTCCATTTTGGTTTTTTTTGTCATACTTTTAAACTTGATTTAGACTGGACTCAAGTTCCCCCGATGCATAGTCCCCAAAACCGAATACGGTATTGTTTGGGGGGTTTTTTTGGCCAATAAAAAATAAAATGTTTTTAAAGTTTTTTAATTCCCTTTCTTCTCCTTTGGAAAACAAAAAAAATGCCAGCCCTTCAAAATTCGATTTTGTTGCGGAGCTTTTGAAAAAAACCGTTTGCGTGCAGGCTTGCCTCCTTCCTTCTTGCGCGTCGCTATTTTTGGGGTAAATTTTTAAAACTTTGCTGAAAAGGGCCCGAAAACCTAGCCCAGCGGTCTTAGGGAAAACCCCCCCAAGTTTTTGTATCTCGGAAATGAAAGTATGCTCTGGTTTAACGTGATTTTTTGGAGTTGGGGGTCCTTTTACGGGGAGAGAGAGAGAAAGGAGAGAAAAAGGGGGGGAAGGTGGGGGGTTGGGGGAGGGAGAGAAAAGAGAGGGGGGAAAAAGGGAAGGGGGAGGAGGGGGGAGAGAGGGGAAAAAGGTTGGGGAGAGAGAGAGGGTTTGGGGGAGAGGAAAAAAAGGGGGGGGAGAGGGGGGGCGAAGAGGAGAGAGAGAGAGGAGAGAGGGGAGAAAAGGGGAGAGAGGAGAGGACAGAGAGGAGAGGAGAGAGAGGGGGAGAGAGAGAGAGGGGGAGGAGAGGGGAAAGACGACAGGCGAGAGAGGGGGACAGGACAGAGACAGAGAAAAAAGGGGAGGGTAGAGGGGAGAGAGGGAAGAGAGAGGGGGGGGAGAGGAAGGGGAAAAGAGAGTGAGGGTGAGAAGAGAAGGAGTGAGAGAGGAGAGGGATAAAGGAGAGAGGGACAGGGGGAAAGAGAGAGAGGGGAGAGAGGAGGGGAGGAGGAGAGAGGAGGGGGGGGAGGGGGAGAATATACAAACAGGGATTGGTACAGAAAGGGAGTTTGGGAGGAGGGGAAAGGGACAGACGGGGGCAGAGATTTGAATAAAGACAGGGGAAAAAAAAGATCGGGAAAACAGAAAACGGGGGTACAAATGAAAGAAAAGCATCGAAAAACCGGGGGTGTACGGACGGGGAAATTTTAAAATTTTTAAGGGGGGAAAAATTACATGGGGTTGATTTGGAATTAGATGGGAAAATGCCGGGACTTGGGAATTTTAAGGGGACGGGGGGGGAAAATGCAAAAAAAAACCCAAAAAGGAAAAAACAAAAAACGGGGGGAAAACTGGGGCAAAAGGGGAAAAATTAAAGACAAAAGGATTAAAAAGACGGGGTTTTGAAAAAGGTTAGGAAAAAAGACAGGGGTAAAGTTTAGGAAATTTAAAGCCCAGGGGGGTTAAAAGATTTGGGATTAAAGAAAGGGGGAAAAGACAAGGGATAAAGACTGGATAAAGAAAGAAAAAAGGGCTAAATTTACAAGGGGGTTAAAGGGAAGGAAATAAGACGGGATAAAAAACTAAGGTTAAATACAGGGGAAAAAGATTTGGAATAAAACGGGGGAAAAGGGATTTGGAAAATAAAGAAGGGGTTTAAAGGGTTTGGAATTAAAGAAAGGGGATTTAAAGATTTGGAAAAAAGGGGCCCGGGGAAAAAGGGTTGGATTAAAAGGGGGAAAAAAAAAGGGGAATAAAGCGGGGGTTAAAAAGGGGGGATAAGGAAATTAAGACAGGGGAAAATAAAGGGTTGGGGAAAAAAGGGACAGGGGGAATAAAGACTTGGATTAAGCGGGGATAAAGACTTGGTTTTAAAGGACGGGGATAAAAGGACCTTGGAAAAAGGGAAGGGGGGATGAAAAAACGGGGAATTAAAAGGGACAGGGGATAAAGATTTGGATTAAAAAACAGGGGGATTGGGGGAAAAACCTTGGTTTAAAAGGACAGGGGAAAAATTTGGGTTTTTAAAGGACGGGGAAAACCCCGGGGTTTAAAAGGGGCAGGGGGGTTTAAGGGCTTGGTTTTTAAAGGACGGGGGTAAGATTTGGGAAATAAAAAAGGGGTTTATAAATCCGGGTTTTAAAGGGCAGAAAAATAAAATTTGGGAATTTTAAACGAGGGGGAAAATAAAAAAAAAACTGGGTTTTAAAGACAGGGAAAAAAATTGGGTTTTAAAAGAAGGGGGAAAAGCCGGGGAAAAAAGGGCCGGGTTTAAAGGTTTTGGGTTTTAAAGACAGGGGGAAAAAAGATTTGGGTTTTAAAAAAAGGGGAAAATAAAACTGGGATTAAAGAAGGGGAATAAAGACGGGGATTTTAAACAGAGGAAAAAAGGACTGGTTTAAAAAGACAGAGGTTAAAGATTTGGGATTAAAGACGGGGGTTTTTAAAGATTTGGTTTAAAAGCAAAGGTTTAAAAAAGGGGGGTTTAAAAGGGACAGGGGGAAAAAAGATTTGGTTTTTAAAGACAGAGGATAAAGAGGGGGAAATTAAGCGGGAAAAGGGTTTAAAAAAGGGGGAAATTAAATTGAAAAGGACAAAGACGGGGTTTTAATGACAAAAGGAGGGAAAAAAGAATTTGGTTTTTTTTTAAAGGGACAGAATTTAAGACTTTTAAAAAAAAAAAAGAAAAGAATTCGGATTAAGAAAAGGGAAAATGTTAAAGACTTGGAAAAAGAAGGAATAAAAATTGGATTTTTTTTGGGCCAAAGGGATGGACCCTTTGGTTTAAGGGCAATAAAGCTTGGTTAAAGTTTGGAGGGTTTTTAGGAAAAATTTTTTATAAAGAACCAGGCCTTTTGTTTTGGATTAAAGGACCGGGGTTCTAATTTTTTAAAAGGGGAAAAAAGAGGTTTAAAAGGGGGGAAAAGAATAAAAAAAAAAATTTAAAGAAGGGAAAAAGGGGGGGGTCTTGGATTTTTAAAGGGGGGGGTACAAAGGAAAGACCAAGGGGAACAAAAGGGAAGGGGGGGTTTCTTTTAATAAAAGGGGGGAAGAAAAGTGGGGAAAGGGGGGGTGAGATTGGGGGGAACAACCTTTTTGGAATAAGAGGGAGGGAAAAACCCCGGGACAAAAAAGAGGGAGAAAGAGCCCCCCAACAAAAGGGACAGCAATTTTTTTTTGGGGAATGGAAAAAAGGGAAAAGGGAAAGGGAAGGAAAAGAGAGAAAAGGAGTGAGAAAAGGGGAAAAGGGTGGAGGGGGAGGGAGAGAAAGGGGGGAGAGGGTTTGGAGTAGGAGGGGTCAGGAGGGGTGGGGAGAGGGGGGGGGGGAGGAGAGGGGGAAGACAAGAAGAAGAGGGAAGAGGGGGAAAAGGGGGGAAGGGGGGGGTTAGGGAGGAAAAGAGGGGGGGGGAAGGGGAGGGAGGGGAAAAAAGGGGAGGGGGGGGAAGGAGAAGGGAGGGTGGAAAAGAGGAGGGAGAAAAGAGGGGAGGGGAAGAGAGGGGGACCTGGGGGAGAAAAGAAAGGTTGGAGAGGAGGAAAAGGGGGGGGGGGGGGGAGAAAAAGGAAAAGGGAGAGAGGGGGAGGGCGATGAGACAGAAAGACAGCCCCAGAGGACGGGACGGGGGAAAAGGGGGAAGGGGGAAGGGTAGAGGGGGTTTAAGGAGGAGGGAAGGGGTAAGGAGGGGAAGAGAAAAAGGGGGGGTGGAGAGGGGAGAGAAAGAGGGAAAGGGGGAGAGGGGGAAAAGGGTTGGGAGAGGGGTGAGAGAGAGAGAGGTGAGGAAATAAAAAAAAAACCCCTTCTTTTCGGGAGAGAAATAAAATTTTTAACCTTGTTTTTTTTTTTAAAAACCCCAGAAAGCTTTATTCTTTTTTTTTGTTAAAAAAGTCACCTTGAAGGAGAGGTCAGAATTTTTTAAAAAAAAAAAAAATCCTTTTAGTATCACAGGGTGGGTTTTTAATTCCTGCGACGGGAAATCATGCCAGAAGGGTTTGTTTACCTTCTCCTTTTTCCCGCGGGAAAACAAGCCCAGTGCAGCAGGAAAAGTTTGTTTTCATAAACAAAACCCATTGCGTTGTTTTTTTTCCAAAGCTGGCCGGACAGGCCCCCGTATGTTTGCCCCCCTTAAAACAAAAAACACCAAACACACACATCCCACACACACACCCCCAACACACAAAAACACGGGACCTTTTAAATTTCACTTCTCTCTCTCCTCTTCTCTCTCTCTCTCTCCTCTTTTTCTCTCTTTTGCGGTTTATACATTATTTTTATGTTTTAGGGTTTGCAGGTATATGCGCGCGCGCACGTTTTCTGTTTGTGTTGAGCTTCCCTTTCGGGGCTGTGTGTGTGTGTGTGTGTGGGGTGTGTGTGTGTGTTGTGTGTTTTGTGGATTTGTGTGTGTGTTTTGTTGTGTGTCTGTGTGGTGTTGTTGTGTGTGTGTCTTTTTGTGCGCGCGGGGAGAGGAGGTTGTGTGTATGGGTGCCCCGGGGCCGGCCGCGCCGTGTGTGTGTGTGTGTGTTGTGGGGTGTGTGTGTGTGTGTGGTGGTGTGTGTGTGTGTGTTTGTGTGAGAGAGGGGAGAGAGAGAGAGGTGTGTGTGTGTGTGTGTGGTTTTGTGTGGTGCGTGCGTGCGTGCTTTGCGTGCGTGCGTGCGTGCGTGCGTGCGTGTTGGGTGTGGTGTGTGTGTGTTTTGCTTTGTCCTTGCTTATTACCCCGCTTATTTGTATTTTTTGTTTTTAAAATTTCTTTGTATTTTTGTTTTTTGTTTTTTTTTTTTCTTTGTGTTTTTAAATTTCCCCTTGTTGGTATAAAAAATTTTATGAGGGAATACAAAAAAAAAAAGATAAAAAGGGAAGTGGGGAGCCCGAAAAAAACAAGACACGGGGGACACACCAACACACACACCACACACAAAAACCCCACACACACACACACCCCCCAAAAAAACCCCCACACATTCAAAACACACACAAAACACACACACACAAAACACCCCCAAACACAAACACACACCCCACACACCACACACAAATTAAAAACAACAACAATACGGAAAAAAAAAAAAAGCACACATTTGCCAGGGGGGCGAAAAAAAGCCTTTCGTTGTGCGGGTTTAAAACACTTCAAAAAAAAAGCAGAGCCAGAAACAATGAGAGGAAAAAAAAAAAAACCCAGCAACAACAACGCTGACAAAAAATAAAAGAAATACAGCAACTTCGTTTTTTGAATGTTTTTAAATGGGTTTCCCTACAACCCCAATCACTTTTTTAAAAGCCATGGCTGTTCAAAAGGGAGAAAGGGGAGAAAAGGGACAAAAAGGGGGGAGGAGAACGCTTTAAAAACCATGACCATTTTCCAAAAAAAAAAAAACCGGGGGAGGGTCCTAAATTAAACCACACAAACACGCAGGGGCACGCACGCACGCGCGCAAGACACATATAAATTTACACCACCACACGAATGAAACACACCCCACGCACGCGCGCGCGCAGGCACGAACGCACGCCGAAAGAAAACGCCCCCAACACGCCGCACGCAGCACGCACGCACGCACGCACACACACACACACACAAAAACCCACAACACCACACAACAAAAACCTTACCATAACCCCCCCACACACAAACCAAAACACAAAACACACACAAACACACACACCAACCCCCAAAACCCACCCCACCCCCACCATCCCCCTTTCCCCCTTTCCCCCTTTCCCTGTCTGGCTTTTTAAACCCTGGGTCCTGGGGGTTTTAATTGATCCCACAACATTTTTTTTTGTTTCTTTCCGGGGGGGTGACCGCGGTTTCTTTTTTTGTTTTTTTTTAAATTAAAAATTTTTTTTTCCCCCCACTCCCCCCCCACCCCTGGTGGTTTTTTTCCCCTTCTTTGCTCGTGCTAATCCCGGG
This sequence comes from Conus ventricosus, assembly GCA_018398815.1. Lineage (NCBI taxonomy): Eukaryota > Metazoa > Mollusca > Gastropoda > Neogastropoda > Conidae > Conus > Conus ventricosus. Next base: position 55,433,996 of record CM031610.1, on the reverse strand, counting down.
GAAAGGAACCCTTTTTCACCCGCTCTGCCCCCGGTCTGTAAAAAATATTGCGTTGGTTGGTTCTGCTTTCATGTCTGTCTCCCTGTTTTGTACATGTGTTTGTCCCCTCTTTGCTTGTGTTCTCTTTTCTCTCTCTCTTTTCTCCTCTCTCTCTCTCCTCTCTCTTTTCTCTTTTCCTCTCTCTCTCTCTCTCTCCCCTCTCTTTCTCTTGTTGTCTGTCTTTCTGTCTCTGTCTCTCGGTCTCTTTAAAAACAACACACCACACAAAACACACACACCACACACACACACACACACACCATTTATTAATTCTTTCTTTTTTTCCATTCATTTATTCATTCATTCTTCGGTTATTTTCCTTTCTTTTTTTTTTTTTTCAGTTCAGTCAAAAGTTTCCTTTTTGGGGTTTAAAAAAAAAAAACCATAGTCAGATTTTTATTAGAATTGAACATGAAAGACCCCGAATCTGAAAAATGAAAAGGCCCCACGATTACAATTTAACTTTCTATAAAAAAATAAATTTAAATAAAATTTAAAACATTTTGCAAACCGGGCCTGCCTTCTCCCCCTCTCCCCCGCCCCCCCACCCCCCCCCCCCCCCCCCCCCTACGCCCCTTCCCCTACCTTTTCCCTCCCCCCACGCTCCCTAGTTCCTATCTCTCTTCCCTTTCCCAGCCAGCAAATTTAGCAGAGGTGGGTCAGCGAAGGAAAAAAACTCATTTTGTTTTAAACCCGAAAGCACGGGTCGTCACCACGCCCTTTGTAACCCCTTCCTCTCCCTCAACCCCCCCCCCCCCCCGCCCCTTCCCCCCCTCACTTTCCCTTTTTTAAAATTCCCCCCCCCCCCCCCCCCCCCCCCCCCCCCCCCCCCCGACCCGTTTCTTTCTTTGTAGTTTCTTACCTGCAAGGGTCCCCCTCCCTCCCTTTCCCCCCCTCCATCACTTCCCCTTCCCCCCCAATCTCCTTCTTCAAAATTGTGTGTGTTTGGGGGGGGGGGGGGGGGGGGGGGGGAGGGGACGGGGGGGGGGGGGGTTGTTCTTTGAAGGGAAATTGCCCGGAAAGAAACGCGCACGAGGTGATTTGCGGACAGATGCTGGCACCAAAACAGTTGTCCTCCCCTCCCTCCCTCCCCCCCCCTCCCTTCCCCTTTTACCTTTCCATGAAATGACCGCCCGTAGAGAAAACCCCCCCCCTTCTAAACTCCCCCCCGCCTTCCCCTTTCCCCCTCCCTTCCTTCCTCCCCCTTCCCCCTTCTTCCACCCCCACCCGGCCTCATCCCCTCCTCATCTCCAGCCCTTCTCCTCTCGGATCCCTTTATATACCCCATCCCCCAGTTTCATTCCTCTATTCAGATTAAGGCCACACAGCCCCAGTAGAGAGAGAGAGAGAGAGAGGAGAGAGAGAGAGAGAGAGAGGAGAGAGAGAGAGAGAGGAGAGAGATGGGGAGAGAGAGAGAGAGAGAGAGAGAGAGAGAGAGAGAGAGAGAGAGAAGAGAGAGAGAGAGAGAGAGAG
>CM031610.1:55419984-55422484 GCA_018398815.1 Conus ventricosus | reverse complement strand
ATATCAAATCTACATGCTCCCTCCTCCTCTCCCTATCCTATCAGACCCCAAGATTTCTCTGATTCTTTCTGTCCCTCATCCATGTCTAAAACATGTTCTTTGACCCCCCCCCCCCCCACCCCCCACCCCCACCGTCATATCTATCCTGATCACGCATGTACCTCTGTTAAACTTCCCTCGCTCCCTCCTATCCCTCTGTCATATCTAAACTCTCCCTGATCACTCCTATCCCTCCGTCATATCTAAACTCTCCCTGATAACGTCTCCTATCCCTCCATCATATTTAAACTCTCCCTGATCACTCCTATCCCTCCGTCATGTCTAAACTCTCCCTGATAACGTCTCCTATCCCTCCGTCATAACTTAACTCCCCTGATCACTCCTATCCCTCCGTCATATCTGAACTCTCCCTGATCACTCCTATCCCTCCGTCATATCTAAACTCTCTCTAATCATTCCTATCCCTCCGTCATATCTAAACTCTCCCTGATCACTCCTATCCCTCCGTCATTTCTAAACTCTCCCTGATCACTCCTATCCCTCCCATCACATCTAAAACCTCCCTCATCCCTCTTTCTATCCCTCCATCATATCCTAAACCTCTCTCATCCTTCTTCCTATCCCTCCATCAAATCTGAAACATCACTGATTCCTCTTCCTATCCCTCCTACATATCCTAAACCTCTCTCATCCCTCTTGCTAACCCTCTGTCATATCTTAAACGTCACTGATTCCTCTTTCTGTCCCTCCTAAATATATAAAACATCACTGATTCCTCTTCCTATCCCCCTACATATCTAAAACATCACTGATGCCGCTTCCAATCTCCCTGTCATATCTAAAACATCACTGATGCCGCTTCCAATCTCTCTGTCATATCTAAAACATCACTGATGCCGCTTCCAATCTCCCTGTCATATCTAAAACATCACTGATGCCGCTTCCTATCTTTCTGTCATGTCTAAAACATCACTGATGCCGCTTCCAATCTCTCTGTCATATATCTAAAACATCACTGATGCCGCTTCCAATCTCTCTGTCATATCTAAAACATCACTGATGCCGCGTCCAATCTCTCTGTCATATATCTAAAACATCACTGATGCCGCTTCCAATCTCTCTGTCATATCTAAAACATCACTGATGCCGCGTCCAATCTCTCTGTCATATATCTAAAACATCACTGATGCCGCTTCCAATCTCTCTGTCATATATCTAAAACATCACTGATCCCTCTTCCTCACATCACTGATCCCTCTTCCTATCTCTCTGTCATGTCTAAAACATCACTGATGTCTCTTCCTATCTCTCTGTCATGTCTAAAACATCACTGATGTCTCTTCCTATCTCTCTGTCATATCTAAAACATCACTGATGTCTCTTCCTATCTCTCTGTCATATCTAAAACATCACTGATGTCTCTTCCTATCTCTCTGTCATATCTAAAACATCACTGATGTCTCTTCCTATCTCTCTGTCATGTCTAAAACATCACTGATGTCTCTTCCTATCTCTCTGTCATATCTAAAACATCACTGATGTCTCTTCCTATCTCTCTGTCATATCTAAAACATCACTGATGTCTCTTCCTATCTCTCTGTCATATCTAAAACATCACTGATGTCTCTTCCTATCTCTCTGTCATATCTAAAACATCACTGATGTCTCTTCCTATCTCTCTGTCATATCTAAAACATCACTGATGTCTCTTCCTATCTCTCTGTCATGTCTAAAACATCACTGATGTCTCTTCCTATCTCTCTGTCATGTCTAAAACATCACTGATGTCTCTTCCTATCTCTCTGTCATATCTAAAACATCACTGATGTCTCTTCCTATCTCTCTGTCATGTCTAAAACATCACTGATGTCTCTTCCTATCTCTCTGTCATATCTAAAACATCACTGATGTCTCTTCCTATCTCTCTGTCATATCTAAAACATCACTGATGTCTCTTCCTATCTCTCTGTCATGTCTAAAACATCACTGATGTCTCTTCCTATCTCTCTGTCATATCTAAAACATCACTGATGTCTCTTCCTATCTCTCTGTCATGTCTAAAACATCACTGATGTCTCTTCCTATCTCTCTGTCATATCTAAAACATCACTGATGTCTCTTCCTATCTCTCTGTCATATCTAAAACATCACTGATGTCTCTTCCTATCTCTCTGTCATATCTAAAACATCACTGATGTCTCTTCCTATCTCTCTGTCATGTCTAAAACATCACTGATGTCTCTTCCTATCTCTCTGTCATGTCTAAAACATCACTGATGTCTCTTCCTATCTCTCTGTCATATCTAAAACATCACTGATGTCTCTTCCTATCTCTCTGTCATATCTAAAACATCACTGATGTCTCTTCCTATCTCTCTGTCATGTCTAAAACATCACTGATGTCTCTTCCTATCTCTCTGTCATATCTAAAACATCACTGATGTCTCTTCCTATCTCTCTGTCATGTCTAAAACATCACTGATGTCTCTTCCTATCTCTC
>CM031610.1:55387484-55399984 GCA_018398815.1 Conus ventricosus | reverse complement strand
GCTGTCTGACTCACACAACAAGCTATGAACAGTTTTTAAACCTCCCTTCTACACACTTCTCCCACTTCTCCCACTCCATCCATATCCTTCTGCTTCGCCCCGTCTCCCCCCCCCCCCCCACCCACCCCCCTCTCCCCGCCATCCATTTTCCTTCATCTTTCTGTGTGTATGGTGTGTGTGTGTGTGTGTGTGTGTGGTGTGTGTGTTGTGTGTGTTCTGTGTTTGTGTGTGTGTGTGTGTGGTGTGTGTGTGTGTGTGTGTGTTGTGTGTGTGTGTGTGTGTGTGTGTGTGTGTGTGTGTGCGTATGTGTGTGTTGTGTGTGTGTGTGCGTATGTGTGTGTGTGTGTGTGTGTGTGTGTGTGTGTGTGTGTGGTGTGTGTGTGTGTGTCTCTACCTTTCCCCCCTTCCCCCATATTTCTCTCACACCCCCTCCCCCCATATGTCCTCACACCAAATCACGATCGCGCGCGCACCAGTATACGCTCTCTATATACGTATATAATATTCTCTCTCTCTCGACTCTCATCTCAACATCTTTCACTCTCTCATCACTCTCTCTCCTCTCTCTCTCTCCTCCCACCCCCACCACTCTCTCTCTCGATCACTCGCCCCCCTATCTCTCCTCCGCTCTCTCTCTCTCTCTTCTCTCTCTCCCCCCTCGTGCTCTCACCTCTTGTCACTTTCTCCGCTCTCTCTCTCCTCCTTCTCGATCTCATCTCCTTCTACTCATCACTCTCTCTCTCTCATGTACATGCAATAGTCCCATGACCTTGGTGAGGCGGATTGCTGGTCCCTCCCAATCCCTGCCTTGTTGTGTGGCGCGTGTGCACGCGTTGCAATTGCGTGGGTGTACGTGTGTGTGAATGGTTGTGTGGTGTGAATTAGTGAGCGCGCGCGGCGCGTTGTGTGTATGTTTGTGTGTCTTTTGCGTCATCCATTTTTTTTTTCGCTTGGACACTGCTTACTACGATTCAGTCTGGAATACCTGAGATAGTTGTTCTTAAAATCTCCAGAACAGCTTGTGAGTGTAATAGCCGTCCAGAATATGAATCTCTTTTCATCTTCGACCACACCACAACAACACGTGTACTTCTTCTCTTCTGTTATAGAGAGAGAGAGGAGAGAGAGAGAGAGGAGAGAAGAGAGAGAGATGAGAGAGATAGAGAGTAGAGAGGACGAGAAGAGAGGAGAGAGAAGAGAGAGTGTGTGTGTGTGTGTGTGGTTGTTGTGTGGTGTGTTATGTGTGGTGTGTGGTGTTTTGTGTCTGCGGCCGCGCGCGTCGCGTAGTTTTGTGTGCGAGCTCGGCCCGTAGCGTATGCGTGTGTGAGTGAATGAGTGTGTGTCCTACCCACCCCATATCTCTGTCCGCCAGCCCCTTCACACCATCCTCCTCCGCCTCCTCCTCCTCCTCCTCCTCAAAGACCCAAAACTCGGAGCCCCTCGTCTACCAATACAACAACTTAATAATACTGACATATTTGAAAAAAAAAAAATCCAGTCCTTGAAGAAACTCCACTTCAGTTTGTTCAAGATAAGGAAGAATCTGAAGAAAGAAAGCTGAAATAACAACACTGTACATTCCAGTCTTGTTTTGTTTTCGCCCCTGTTGTTTTGTTTACCTGTAGACTACTAGGTATGTATGTTTATAAAACGCTACGTGAGTTGGTGAATTCTGTTCAACATCCCTTCAGACGGGAAAGCAGTCCTATAAGCAACCGTTATTCACCTCGTTTCCTAGTCTCTTGTCGGTAACCTCGGCGCGCCGAGGAGGGGGGGGGGGGGGGGGGGGAAGAAAGAGAGAAGAAGGAGAGACTAGAGTCAAACAAGAGAGCGGAGAAAGAGAGAGATAGGGAGAGAGAGAGAGAGATTCAAACAGATAGGAGATGGGGGAGATAGAGAGGAATGAGAGAGAAGAAAGACAGACAAACACGCACACTCACACCACACACACAGAGAGAGATAGAGAGGAGAGAGAGAGCAGAGAGAGAAGAGAATTCAGCTTGCGATGTTTGATGTCTTTATTCAACGTTTACGCTATGATTTTTCTGCCAGTGTATTAGCCAGTCATTCACCATCTCCCTCCCTCCCTCCCTGCGTCCACCCGTCGCCTCCCACTTTTTCCTCACCCATACCCCTTCTTTCTCTTCCCTCTGTCCCTTAACCCATCTCTCGCACTTTATTCTTCTTCCCGTCATCTCCCCCCCCCCTTCTCTTTCTTCGTCTCTGTCCTGTCCTGTCGTGGTGTCCTGTCTGCTGTACCTGTCTGTCTGTCTCTGCTCTCTCTCTTTCTCTCTTCTCTCCTCTCTCTTAAATATATTCTTTCATAATTGTCAGTATAAACCCGAGCGCGTGTGTTTCTACTTTTTTTTTTGACCTTCATTGCAGAATGTCGGGCCTTTGCAATAACACTATTTCAATTTGAGTTGACTCTCTCGCTCTCTCTCTCTCTTCATCTCTCTCTCCTCCTCCTCTCACTCTCTCTCTCACACACCTCTCTCTCTCAGTACACCATCTCCTTCGCCCCTCGATCTATCTTTTTCTGTCCGTCTGTCTGCTGTCTGCCTACCTGCCTGCCTTGCCTGCCTGCCTGTCCTCACTGTCACTCACGTTCTCACACCACACACACACACACACACACACACACAACAGTCACACACACACAACACACACACACACACACTACAACACACACAAGCTAGACACGCACCATTTGAACACCACACTTTCCAAAACCTCTTTGACCGATCTTCAAGCAACGGTACTCACTGATGACGATCTGATCTCTGTTTTAACAGGAAGGGAATCTTGGAACCTCCCTGCTCTACACTGTCGTGAATTTTCCACAAAAAAAAAATTTTCCATAGATCATCAAGGAACGCCCCACCCATGCCCCACACACCCCTACCCCTTTCCCCACCACCACCACTCCCCGCCTTAATCACACTCCAGATAACCCTCTCCCCCCTTTTGATGCCAGAAGAACGTTGGAAGCAAGTAACACAACTACAGAACTTTCGCATCCTTTGAGCCGCTCCTTGTTTCTGATCAATCGTTCAGAGCCAGTCTGCTGTTTCCATCTAGCAGTCTGCTGTTGTGTCCATTTGCGTACCCGACGTTTTTGAATCACTTCTGGTAGCTGTTCTGTATGGCAAATATTATTTCCAAAAAAAAAAAACAACGTTCTATCACTACAGAAGGCCACAAATCATGTCTGCAGCACTTGGCAACTTGAAGCATTAAACGTGGTTTTAACTGATGGAGAGATGGATGCTAGGAGTCACAGCAACCTCCTTCCTAAATGGGCAAATGGTGAAAAACCTTCCATAGATCAACATAAAGATTGGCAAGAGAAATGATTGCATCCAGAGATCATCAGAAAGAGTGGCAAGAGAAGGATTGAAATCACAAGATCATCATAAACAGTGGTCAGAATGGGATTGAATCAGATATCAACAAAAGAGTTGCAAAAGAAGTTATTATGGAATCCATAGATCATCAGAAAGAGTTCAAGAGATGGGATGGAAACCAGAGATCTCAGAAAGAGCTGCAAGAGATCGGATTGAATACTCCCCTCCATGTTCATCACATGAAAAGGATTCTGATTAAAGTCACTGTGCTAGAATCATGAGAGCACAATGGGAGGACGCTACACATACGTACCAGCTGAGGAGTATGCCAGTCAAGCCTAAATAGCTTGGGGGAACCTGGTAGCTTCCAAGCCAGACTCCTCACCACAGAGGTCTGGAGCTAGGAGTGAATCTTCATCTGCCTATGATCCGTGAAACACGGAGTTCTAGTTAGGAAGACCATACCCGGAAGCCAAGCAAAGTCACTTGAAAAGAATTCCATCAGGATCAGATCGAATGGGAACAAAAGAGAAACTTCTTCAGTTGAAATTGCAGCATTTAGACAGGTGTCCGAACAGCACTGTGTGTGTGTGTGTGTTTGGGGGGTGGGGGGAGGGAAGGGGGGGGGGGGTTAAGACAATCCGTCAATCAAGTTGACGCTCGAACAAGAGAACGCTCGACGTTTCAAGGAGTTGAAGGTTCGAATCTCAACAAAAATAAAACTGACTACAGATGGCATTTTGGAAGCAACCACCTGGATGCCGCCTCCCAAACAGAATAACGGAGGTTCAGGGCTGGATGATGAAGGGGGGAGGGTAGGGGGGGGGTTTCTTCAGGTGAAACCTGCTCACAAGATCTCCCTCCATTTTCTTCCTATCAACACATTGTCGCGGTTTTCATCCATGCACCGCTAATCATTCTTGAAACCTCCCGCTCCAAATGAGTTTACTCCCCCCCCCCCCCCCCCCCCCCCTCCCAATTCTGTTTAACTGCTCTGGCTTTGTCTTTCTCAATATCAATATAAAAATTGCATACTGATTTTTAAGCAAAAATTACAGCGGCAAGGATGAATGAGTTCCCCCAAAATGAACCATTCCATTTGGAGCGGATCCGTGAAGTGAATCCGGAACAAAGGAAATATCCACAACCCGCCTGATCCTACTGGCGGTCTGTAGGTTTGCTCAATTCCTAGTCCGATATTTTTGGTGAGGTGTGCCGGTTCACTTTGGCGCCTCATTCCTTTAATATCCATCTGGAACAGATTCTCACTGTCGTGACGTCTTGGTGTTCGTTTGTGAAGCCTTTACGTTTCGTTTTGTACCTCGTTGTTTTAAAAAAAAAAAATTTCTTGTTCGTTTTAGAATAGCTGCTTTAATCAAAGCTTTGTTATCTTAGTTGTTAAAAAAACGTGTATAGTATTTCTCACGTACTGGTTAATTTTCGCACATTTATGTTACTTAACTGGTTTAGAAATTGCTCACTTAATTTCTCTCCCTCATACGTTCAAAAATTGTTCCTTACTCATGATTTTATGTTTGTTAATTTACAATATCTGCTGATAAATTATGCCGTTTTTTTCCCTTTTTGATTAATGATTGCTGAGTGACCAGAAAAACACTCAGTCAAACCAAACAGCTAAAATATAATGAGAGAGAAGAGAGAGAGAGAGAGAGAGAGAGAACGGAGAGAGAGAGATCGCAAACAGAAGAACGAACCGACAGAGAGGCCAGATGGGACAAAGCAAGAGCAGGCCACAGCAGGACACCCCAACCCACTCCCGTCCAAGCCACACCACACCTCTCTCTAAAGCCCATGTCCACTACGACAACGGTTTCAAAATGTGGAAAACCAATTACCAAACCGCCGCAACAACAAAATTAAAAGAAAGTGTTAAATTAACCCGCCGAAACTATCTGACAGACTAATCACACAAGACAAAACACTACGCTTACGACTTCAAAGGCGTCAACTTCAGGCCAATACCAGCACCGGGACAAGGAAATGAAGAAAGGAGCAATCACTTGATGTCTTCTTCAAACATCACTTATGTCCGCACAGTTTTACTAGCCACGCATTTCAAAGCTGTCCCACTTCAATGGTGTCCATAGCCATATACTACCCCGACCATTCAAATGCCATCACTTTGGCGCCGTTGTGCCTCACCACCGACAGCACGACTCGGGGCATAAAGCTTAATTCATGTATCAGGTGAGATCCCTTCCTGTGTGTGTGTGTGTGTGTGTGTATCTGTGTGTGTGTGTTTGTGTGAGTGAGTGTGAGTTGTGTGTGTGTGTGAGTGTGTGTGTGTGTGTGTTTGTGTGTGTGTTTAGTGTGTGTGTGTGTTTTGTGTGGTGTTGTTGTGGTGTGTGTGTGTGTGTGTGTTTGATGTGTGTGTGTGGTGTGACCCCCAACAGTTAAATTAAAACGACAATAGCACTAATCGACCCTAAACAAACTGGTGTCTTGCAGTGCCTGCTCTCTTCTTTGTCCCATCTGGCTCTTCTTTCGGTCGTTCTTCTGTTTTTTTTCCTCTCTCTCTCTCTCCTCTCACTCTCTCCATCTCTTCCACTCTCCTCCTCTCTCCTCTCTCTCTCTCTCCTAGAATTTTGTAGCGCCCCATCCTTCAATTTTCTCGTCTGTCATATGACTGTCCAAGCGAGGGGCTAATCACTTGTCTACACCAGTGGCCGTTTTATTTGCTCATAAAGCCAATATGCGAGAAATGTATATCGTCCGACTCAAGCACCTCGTGAGACGAGTTTTCCCTAGGAAAAACAGACACTAAACCTATTCTTTATTAAAGTCGTCCAAACGGCAACACAGGCAAACACCATGCTGGCCCGACATTTCGGCAATAGAAATGTTGATTTCGGGCAACTCTCAACCCGTGTACACCCGCCCTAACTCTATCACACAGGTTTCAGGAACTCCCTAAGCCGCGGGATCCAGACCCCTGATACCCAGCCTGGCACCGGTCCTTGATTAATCACAGAGTAACAAGGCCAACAAACCGGCGGCAGGTTGGGAGAGCGGGGATGGGGGCGTGGGTGAGCAGAATAACCCTGCTTCTTCTTCTTCCTTCTTCTGGGAAACTAAGACTGCTGTATATCCAGAGACCGCTGCTGTGATGCGCAATCAGTCAATCGCTATATTTACGATCAATTTCCGTCAGGAGGCTTTGGGGAGGGGGGGGGGGGGGGGGTGGGGGGGGGGTGGAGATGGGGGGGATGGGGGTAGAAGAGTCACCATATTTTGGGGTAAGTGAAGGAGGAAGGGAGGGAGGTAGGGAAGTGGCGTAGGGAGGGAGGGGGAAGGAAAGGCGCAGGGAAGAAGGGAGTAGAGGAGGGTTGGGGGTTACCTAAGACTACATGAGGGCCTGACAGTGTAATCGTTAAATGATGCAAAGCAGTGACGTTATCCATGACACATTCTTGGATAAAACGGCCAGAATGACTGAAGTTACAGATGGTCAGGGATACTCAGATACAGAACCCACACAGCACGTCATGCATAATGCCCACCATTGAAGATTAAAGATAATCTGTGAACCCAACTATCCCACGCAACGCAAGCACCACGTTCATTAACATAATGCAGTGTTCAGAACGTGAACAGACGTATCCAGCACAACGCAACACTTCACGCCATGAACATTACTTAAGTGTACAGATATCAATGAAACAGACTAACCCACACAACACAGCACTCTGCGCACATGAACATGACTGAAGTGTACAGATAAATCAAGAATAGACAACCGACTACATACACACATCTCGCGCCCATGAACAAGACTGAAGTGTACAGATAAACAATGAACAGACTACCGACACAGACCCGCACTCGCGCCATGAATCCATGACTGAAGTGTACAGATCAAGAGAGCAGATCTACACAGCCAAACAGCAACAACACAGCACTCATACCATGAACATGATGGAGAACACAGACAGTGACATATGTATCCAGCACAACACAGCACTCATACCATGCACATGACAGGAGTGCACGACAGTGGCATATGAATCCAGCACAACACAGCACATCTACCAGCACATGACTGAGGCAACAGACGTGAACATATGTATCCCAGCACAATCACAACACTCATACCATGCACATGACGATTGCACAGATGTTCAGCAAAGAGAGTTTTTAAGACAAACACAGTCGTCATCAATATCACAGAAAAGTTCAAAATGGCCAGCAGCAAAAAAGAATACCCAACGCCACAAGTTTGAGATTAAAGACGACAGTTGGCATGCGCGCGCGTACTCTACACTCTCTCTCTCTCTCACTCTCTCTCTTCTCTCACTCTCTCCTCTCTCTCTCTCTCCCCTCTCTCTCCTCTCTCTCTCTCGCTCTCTCTTCTCACAGTGGGGGGTGTCACACAACAATAACAATACAAAATACAATACAAAAACTATTCTTTTGTGCCCCCCCCCCCCCCCCCACACACACACACACCCGCACGTGCAACAGCATGCAACACGAAAGAGAGAGAAAGGAAGAGAGAGAAGAGAGATAGATAGAGAGAGAGAGATAGAGAGAGAGAGAGAAGAGAAGAAGAAGGGGTGGTGGTGGGGGGGAGGCTTTTTGCTTTGAAAGTTGATATCAACATCGTTCAACAGTTTAAAATTGTTGTTAATCCACACTGAGAGTGATATTTAAATGAAATGGATTCTAACCTATCTATAAAAATCGTAAAGGCTTCTTTATCAATAAATTTCATTTACTTTCACTTCACCCTACAAACGATTAACCTTTCGCCATGAATAATGAAACAAAGATGAATCATACATAACTGAACCATACCAACAGAAACATCGACAGGAAAAAAAAGTTTATTTGATATACAGCTGTCTCTTTCATTTTTTTTCCTGCCGGCTTTTTTTTTGTCTTTTTTTGTTCTCTGTTAGTCCTGACTGTCTGTCTGTCTTTCTGTCTGACTTGTCTGTCCTGTCTGTCTCTCTCCCTCATCTCTCGTCTCTCTCTTCCCCCTTCTCTCTCTCTCATCTCCCTCTCACTCATCACTCACCTACGAATGATGTATTGCTACAAGAAAAGTGTGGTATTTTCAGTTTTATCAGTTGTTGTTTTCATTATTTTTGTCCCTTTTCCCTTTCTTAACCAATTATTTAATCATTACCCATTCGTTTGCTCATGTCTTCTGTCTGTCTGTCTGTCTGTCTGTCTTTCTGTCTGTATGTGTGTAAAAATGAATGTATGTATGTGTATGTATGGATGTTTGTATTTAATTATTCATTCGTGTTGTTTATCATCTTCTTCGCCATTCTGCCCTAAAAATCTGCAAGAAGCTGGGTTTGTCGTTTTTGTTGTTTTGCATTTCTTTCATGCTCTCTCTCTCTCTCTCTCCTCTCTCTCCTCTCTCTCTCTCTCTCTCTCTCTCTCTCTCTCTCTCTCTCTCTCCCCTCTCTCTTCATTTGTCTCCTGTTCTTTCTTTTCTTTCCTTGCTTCACAGTTTCGTTCCCATCCTACTTCTTATTCCATTTACTTCGTGACTCTGCTTCTCTTCTCTTTTTTTTTCCTTTTCTTTCTGTTCCATTCCTTCTTGCTTTTATTGCTGTCTTTCTATACTTCTTTTTTTTTTACATTTCTTCCATCTTTTTTTCTGTCTATCCTTCTTTATTCTGTTTTTATTCCCCTCTATTTTTTCTTGTCCTTTCTTTCCTTATATCCATCTATTCCTATTGTCTTTAGTTTTTGTTTGTTCAGTGTGGTTTCTCATTCCTTCTTTTATGTAAACTTTCAGTAGCATTTATTTCCGGATTCCTCTTTTGTTTCCCTTTCTTCCCCCCATTCCTGCTTTCTTCTTTATTTCAATTCAATGTCAACTATCGTCAACTATCTTCAAGACTCAAACCGTCGTTTGATTTATTACCCAAACATGTGTTCTCTCTTTCTTTTCTTTCTTTCGTTTCGTTTTTTTTTTTTTTTAACTTTCTATTTTTCTTCCATTTCTTCTTTATCTTTCTTTCGTATTTTTTCTTCTCATTCTTTCACTCTTCTTCTTTGATTTTCTTCTGCTCTTTATTTTAGTTCTTGCGGTCTTTCTCTTCGCCTTCTCTTTTGTTGTTCCTCTTCTTCGGCCGCCCCCCGACCCCCCCCCTCCCCCTCCTTCTTTATGATGCTACGTTTTCTATATAATATGCTTTATCACTTGATGTCGTTGATCGATCGATCTCTCTCTCTCTCTCTCTGTCTCTCTCTCTCTTTCTCTCTCCCTCCCTCCCCTCTCTCTCTCTCTCTCCTCTCTCTCTCTCTCTCTCTCTCTCTCTCTCTCTCTCTCTCCCTCTCTCATGCATTATCATTCCATGACGCATGTGTTTCATACATCATCATTTTTTTTTCAAATATTACCGTGTTTTTTGTTTGTTTTTTACTCATCATAGACCCAACACAGTGTGAGGTCTAAACGGGAAAAAAAAAGGCACGTCAGTGCTTTTTATCATTATCCTTGTAAATAAATCACCCCCCCCCCCCCTTTCCCATTTGTCTCCCTCCTACCTCCCCGCCTCCCTCCCTCCTTCTCTCTCTCTCTCTCTCTCTCTCTCTCTTTCTTTCTCCCCCTCTCTTTCTCTCTCCCTCCCTCCCTCCTTCCTTCTCTCTCTCTTTCTCTCTCTCTCTCTCTCTCTCTCTCTCTCCTTTTCTCTCTTCTCTTTCTCTCTCTCTCTCTGCACAAGTCTCGACCACCCACCCCCTCTGTCTCTCTTCTTATACCCCCCCCCTCTCTCTCTCCCTCCCACCCTCCCTCCTTTCTCTCTCTCTCTCTCTCTCTCTCTCTCTCTCCGTCCCCTTCTCTCTCTCTTCTCTCTCTCTCTCTTCTCTCATCTCTTCCTCTCTCTCTCTCTCTCTCTCTCTCCTCTCTCTCTCTCTCCACAAGTCTCGACCATCCACCCCTCCGTCTCTCTTCTTATACCCCATTCTCCCTTCTCCATCTCTCTCTCTCTCTGCCTCCCCCCTCTCCCCTACCCCCCTCCCCTACCCCCAAGTCTTACTCACCCACCCTCTCTGTCTCTTTTCTAGTTACCCCCTCCCACCTTCTCTCCCCCCACCCAACCCCTCTGTCTTTCTTCTCGATATCCCCCCTTCTCTCTCTCTCTCTCTCTCTCTCTACTCTCTCTCTCTCTCTCTCTCACTCAGTGTCCTCCACATTTCATCTTCACTGTAATGTGCCAACTTCATTTTACTGGTCGTCTCCAACATGCATACTGTTATCCCTTACAGTGCCTTTCGATGATTCCAGCCCCATCGCCACCCCCCCCCCCCCCTGCCTCCCTTCTCTCCCTCCCTTTTCTTTTCAGTGATATTGCATTATCATTCCATGACGCACGTGTTTCATGCGTTGTTCTTTTTCTTTCTTACTCATTATAGACCCTACCCCGGCTGAGGCCTGGAAGACAATAGAAGCACATTAGTGCTTTTCATTGTTCTTGTAAATAAATAACCCTCTCTCTCTCTCTCTCTCTCTCTCTCTCTGTGCGTGCGTGTATGCGTGCGTGCGTGCGTTCGTGCGTGTGCGTGCGTGCGTGCGTGCGTGCGTGCGTGCGTGCGTGCGTGCGTGCGTGCGTGCGTGCGTGCGTGCGTGCGTGCGTGCGTGCGTGCGTGCGTGCGTGCGTGTGTGTGTGTGTGTGTGCGCGCGCGCGTGTGGGTGTGGGTGTGTGTGCGTCTCTCTCTGTTTTGTCTGTCTCTCTGTCTCTCTCTGTCTCTCTCTGTCTGTGTCTCTGTCTGTCTGTGTCTGTGTCTCTGTCTCTGTCTCTGTCTCTCTCTGTCTCTTTATCTCTCTCTCTCTGTGTCTGTCTCTCTGTCTCTCTCCGACTCTCTCGCTGTCTCTCTCTTTCTGTCTCTCTGTTTCTTTCTTTCTTTCTCTCCCCCCCCCCCCCTGTCTAGCTCACCACATCCCCCCTCCCTCTCTCTTTCTCCCTGTCATACTCACCCACCCACCCCCCCTCTCTCTCTCTTCTCGTTACTCCCACTCTCCCTTCTCCCCTCACTTTCTCCCTCGTGCCTAATCTTTGAACCACTTAGGCCCTGTTTGATGAAGATGAGACCGATTGCCTAATCTTTGAACCACTTAGGCCCTGTTTGATGAAGATGAGACCGATTGCCTAATCTTTGAACCACTTAGGCCCTGTTTGATGAAGATGAGACCGATTGCCTAATCTTTGAACCACTTAGGCCCTGTTTGATGAAGATGAGACCGATTGCCTAATCTTTGAACCACTTAGGCCCTGTTTGATGAAGATGAGACCGATTGCCTAATCTTTGAACCACTTAGGCCCTGTTTGATGAAGATGAGACCGATTGCCTAATCTTTGAACCACTTAGGCCCTGTTTGATGAAGATGAGACCGATTGCCACGTTTTCAGAAACAATTGATACTTTACATATATTCCATCTTTTTAAACTCTCGCAATGCCTCCATTACCCGCCCCCCCCCCTCCTCCCCTCTACGCTCCCTCCTATCCATCTCTCTCTGCTTCCGCCTCTCCCAGACAGCAAGCCAAGCTAGAATCAATCTTGGCATAAGCTAGGCAACTAGCTAGGGACTAGCTTGGATAACCAGCTGGGGACAGTCTAGAAGTGCTCATGGGCCTAGCATTGGTTCTAGCTTGGCACCCTAGCTAGTTCTACATGGGCCCAACCTTGGTTCTAGCTTGGCACCCTAGCTAGTTCTACATGGGCCCAACCTTGGTTCTAGCTTGGCACCCTAGCCAGTTCTGCATGGGCCCAACCTTGGTTCTAGCTTGGCACCCTAGCTAGTTCTACATGGGCCCAACCTTGGTTCTAGCTTGGCACCCAAGCTAGTTCTAACATGGGCCCAACCTTGGCTCTGGCATGGCACCCTAGCTAGTTCTACATGGGCCCAGCCTTGGTTCTAGCTCGGCACCCTAGCTAGTTCTACATGGGCCCAACCTTGGTTCTAGCTTGGCATCTTAGCTAGTTCTACATGGGCCCAGTCTTGGTTCTTGCTCGTGTTTCTGTGTGTTCTGACTCAAGAGACTAATAAAATATACCTCAGAGAAATTTTCGGCCAGCTTCTGCTGGTCTTCATCAGCCCCAACTGACTGGTAGTAGTGGTCGGGGCTGATGAAGACCAGCATAGCTGGCCGAAAATTTCTCTAAGGTAAT
>CM031610.1:55375726-55378226 GCA_018398815.1 Conus ventricosus | reverse complement strand
CAGTTTACCACATGATTCTGACAATCTAACTTCTAATTCAGCTTTCCCCCTGATATGTTTCAACAAATCTAACTTCTAATTCAGCTTTTTTCCCCTTGATGTGCTGACAATCTAACTTCTAATTCAGCTTCTCCGCCCCCTCCCCATGATGTTCTAACAATCTAACTTCTAATTCTAGCTCTCCCTCCCCCCCCGCCCACCCCTCCCCCCCCTCCCCCATGATGTTCTAAACAATGCACAACTTCTCAATTGCGTTTTCCCTTCGATGAAGCATTTCTAACATCTAACTTCTAATTCGTTTCCCCTTTTTTTCGAGCACACGTTCTGAACAATTAACCTCATAATGCATGTTGTTGTTTTTCTAACGATGAGTATCGACAATCTAACTTCATAATCCCCTTTAAATTTTGTACCCCCGTAATGTTCTAACAATCTCACCTTCGATACACTCACCCTCCGCTGCCGACACCCCCCAACCCACCCCCAGCCCACGACAATAAGCAGTGCCACTCCACACGCCAGCTTCCCAATGACGTTCTAACAATCTAACTCTAATTCAGTTTCTTTCCCTCCATGATGTTCTAGACAATCTAACTTCTAATTCAGCTCCCCCCCCTCCCCATGATGTTCTAACAATCTAACTTCTAATTCAGCTCTTTTCCCCCCATGATGTACTGACAATCTAACTTCTAATTCAGCTTCCCGCCCCCTCCCCATGATGTTCTAACAATCTAACTTCTAATTCAGCTCTTTTCCCCCCATGATGTACTGACAATCTAACTTCTAATTCAGCTTCCCGCCCCTCCCCATGATGTTCTAACAATCTAACTTCTAATTCAGCTCTTTTCCCCCCATGATGTACTGACAATCTAACTTCTAATTCAGCTTCCCGCCCCCTCCCCATGATGTTCTAAACAATCTAACTTCTAATTCAGCTCTTTTCCCCCCATGATGTACTGACAATCTAACTTCTAATTCAGCTTCCCGCCCCCTCCCCATGATGTTCTAACAATCTAACTTCTAATTCAGCTTTTCTTCCCCCCATGATGTACTGACAATCTAACTTCTAATTCAGCTTCCCGCCCCCTCCCCATGATGTTCTAACAATCTAACTTCTAATTCAGCTTTTTTCCCCCCATGATGTACTGACAATCTAACTTCTAATTCAGCTTCCCGCCCCCTCCCCATGATGTTCTAACAATCTAACTTCTAATTCAGCTCTTTTCCCCCCATGATGTACTGACAATCTAACTTCTAATTCAGCTTCCCGCCCCCTCCCCATGATGTTCTAACAATCTAACTTCTAATTCAGTCTAGCTTTTTTATTTCACTTTTTTTTTCTCCCGAAGATGTTCTAACAATCTAACTTCTAATTCAGCTTTTTTCACGTTGAAAATCCCCTTCATCTTCGAGCGAAACAAGATTGATGTTTTTTTGTTGTTTTTTTTAAGGACAAAAAGGGTGGGTGGAAGTGAGGATGGGGGGGAGGCTAGGACTCTTTTCTGTGTTCAGCCATCATTTTTTTTCTGCCCCATGCACTGAAAATAGCCACGTTTCCTGATTTGTAACCACAGCCGTTGGAATGTGTATTCTGTGCTCCCTCCACCCCCCCCCCCCCCCCCCCCCCCCTCCCACAACTATTTTCACTCATTGTCCTATTCTGGCCTACGAGTGGGAGTCCCTGGCCAAAGCCAAACTCCCACCACCGATATTTTCAGTTCCTGTCCGTAGTTGCTGTTGCTCTCTGGAAGTCTTCCTTTTCGCCGTCGTTGGTTGCTACCTTTGTGTCGCGCTGTGACGCTGCTGTTGTTGGCAGCTGAAGTCAAAGATAGGCTGCACACCAAAAATTAACGCGCCAAGGCTTTGCTTAAGGAGTCGAGTATTTATAGACCGCCGCAACCGGATGTTTTGAGAATTTGTATTGTGTCTGTAAGTTGATCCTCTCATTTTCTTTCATATGGTCATCAAGGTACAAGCCAGGTGGTTCCAAGCAGACCGATTTAAAATCAAAGGAATGGGGACTATTTGGGGGTTTCCAGCTGCGCAAAGATAGGGTCACGGGTGAGTGCAAAGGCTGAAATGTGACGTCAACTAAGGGGAAGGTCATGTATTTGAAGATTGTGATTTCATGGGGAAAATCACCGAAACAAGGGAAAATAATTGGTGGGGAGTTGTTCTCTTGACCAATTGTCAGTTTAACATTAAAGGCAGGCTCAAACATATGGCAGGCCTCAAAACGCTTACTTGGATGATAAAGTGTTTCAGTGCTAAATCTAATTGTGGCCTGTGACCACATCGTTCGGTTTGCAGCGTTTAGGGTACTTCTCGAGATATGATCTTGTGTGAGCTGTGAACGGGTTGGAGTTTAAAATAGCAACGGTTTTCCCTGCCAATCAGAAAACGGTATCATCTGGGGGGGGGGGGGGGGGGGGGGGGGGGGGGGGGCTCAGGGCGGGCAAAGAGGCTGAACAGTTCCAGAAGATCCCCTCCCCTTGGTGTG
>CM031610.1:55365726-55368226 GCA_018398815.1 Conus ventricosus | reverse complement strand
ACAGAATGGCTGGCACAAAAGCTGGCACGAAGCTGCCTTCGTTGTGTGTGTGTGTGTGTGTGTTTGTAAGTCACCCAGTTCTTATAGAACATGGATTACTTTACAATGGTAACGAAGACATGCTGTCTGCGTGTCTGTCCGTGTCAAAATGTGTTCCACTCGCTCCAGACAAAACTTCTGGGCCGATCTTTTTGAAAATTTGTAAGTATGTTCATTATGGGTCACGAATGATGCCCGATTTTATTTTACCAGAATAGCCGTTACCAATGGCTATAACGGCCCAGACCGGTTTTTCTTCTTTATGGAATATCTCAGTGACGAAATACAATTTATGACGCATGTTTGATTGTGACGTTTTTCAGGAAGATAAACTGGGAGTACCTTTATATGCTTTGCCTCTTGTTTTTCTTTTATTGTGAGAGTTAAAAACTAATGGCACTAGGCCTATTGGTCTGTGATATTGACTGATCAATCTCTCGCCATCACTTCAGATATTCTTTCACTAATCAAATCAAACCTCCCTTAACCAAATGTCAAGAGTTTCTGTTACTTGACTCTCCCTTGCCCAAGTTGTCGATTCTCTTAAAAGTAGATGTGAAACTTGCGGGACACATTTCAGGTTGTTTTTGTTTTGTTTTGTTTTTTCCTCCTTCAGGTCAAATTTCAGATGGTCGTTTCATTTCTCCCTCGTGTCCTAATTTCAAATGTTCTTTCGTTTAACCCTTCACGGCTGTTTGGTTTTTTCCGGCCGTGGGTACCTTTTTTTTTCTACTCCACTCGCCCCAGTTGTTCCTGCCTTGTGGATTCCAATCTGACGATCTGAGCTCCACCTTCAATCATGTATTCTCTGATCCCTGGGCTCCAAGCTGCCGTTCCCTTCATGACTACGTGTCTGGTGTGAGTTGCATGTAAAGACTACCTACCTCACTGCCCTGCTGGCGTGAAAAAACGGCCGCACCTACGTCTTGTTAGACGACCTACTTCAGAGGCCCTGCAGTAATCATTGGATCGTTTTTTTGGAAGGGAAAAGAGGGGAGAGAGAGAGAGAGAGAGAGAGAGAGAGAGAGAGAAGCGGTGGGGGAGAGAGGAGGTGAGGGAGGGACACAGAGAGAGCGGAGGGAGAGAGAGACAGGCAGACAGAGACAGAGAGCGAGAGCCAGAGATACAGACAGACAATCAGACTGGCTGACAGATGATAGAAAGAGAGAGAGTGCGGAGGAGAGAAGATGAAGAAGAACTAGGAAGAGGAGGAGGAGGAGAAGAAGAAGGAGGAGGAGGAGGAGGAGAAGAAGAAAGAAGAAGAACTAGGAAGAGGAGGAGGAGGAGGAGAAGAAGGAGGAGGAGGAGCAGAAGAAGATGAAGAAGAACTAGGAAGAGGAGGAGGAGGAGGAGAAAGAGGAGGAGGAGGAGGAGAAGAAGATGAAGAAGAACTAGGAAGAGGAGGAGGAGAAGAAGGAAGGAGGAGGAGGAGGAGGAGAAGAAGATGAAGAAGAACTAGGAAGAGGAGGAGGAGGAGGAGAAGAAGGAGGAGGAGGAACAGAAGAAGATGAAGAAGAACTAGGAAGAGGAGGAGGAGGAGGAGAAGAAGGAGGAGGAGAAGAAGATGAAGAAGAACTAGGAAAAAGGAGGAGGAGGAGGAGAAGAAGAAGGAGGAGGAGGAGAAGAAAAAGATGAAGAAGAACTAGGAAGAGGAGGAGGAGGAGGAGAAGAAGGAGGAGGAGAAGAAGATGAAGAAGAACTAGGGAAAAGGAGGAGGAGGAGGAAAGAAAAAAGGAGGAGAAGAAGAAGATGAAGAGACTAGGAAGAGGAGGGGAGAGGAGAAGAAGAAGGAGAGGAGAAGAAGATGAAGAAGAACTAGGAAGGGAGGAGGAGGAGGAGAAAGAAGGAGGAGGAAAGGGGAAGAAGATGAAGAAGAACTAGGAAGAGGAGGAGGAGGAGGGAAGAAGGAGGAGGAGGAGAAGAAGATGAAGAAGAACTAGGAAGAGGAGGAGGGGAGAGGAAGGAAGGAGGAGGAGGAGAAGAAGATGAAGAAGAACTAGGAAGAGGTGGAGGAGGAGGAGAAGGAGGAGGAGGAGGAGGAGAAGTTGAGAAGAAACTAGAAGAGGAGGAGGAGGAGGAGGAAGTGGAGGAGGGGAGGAGAAGACTCATCCTCGAACTAGGAAGAGGGAGGAGGAGAAGGAGGAGGAGGAGGCGGAGAAGAAGATGAAGAAGAACTAGGAAGGGAGGAGGAGAAGAAGGAGGAAGGAGGTGAGAAGGAGGAGGAGGAGCAGAAGAGAGAAGAACTAGGAGAGGACGAGGAGGAGGGAAGAAGAAGGAGGAGGAGGAGGAAGAAGGAGGAGGAGGTGCAGATGAGGAGGAGGGTGTGCAGAAGAAGGAGGAGGAGGTGCAGAAAGAAGGAGGAGAGAAGAAGGAGGAGGAGGAGAGCAGAAGTGGAGGAGGAGGTGCAGAAGAGAAGGTAGGAGGTGGACAGGAAGAAGGAAGAAGAACAACAACAACAACA
>CM031610.1:55353226-55360726 GCA_018398815.1 Conus ventricosus | reverse complement strand
AAGCAGAAAAAAACGATAGCGCAGAATGAATCAAAATAAATTGAAAAATGACAGCGCAGGAGAAAAATAATTTACAGGAGATGGAGGTCGTAAACGTGGTAAATGTGCGGCGCGCGCGCGCGTGTGTGTGTGTGGTGTGTGTGTGTGAGTGTGTGTGAGTGTGCGTAGCGTGCGTGCGTGCGTGGGTGTGTGTGTGTGTGTGTGTGTGTGTGTGTGCATGCGTGTGAATGTGTTTGTGTGTGTGTGTGTGTGTCTGTGTGTGTGTGTGTGTGTGGTTTCGTGCAATGCGTGCGTGCGTGTGTGTGTCTGTCTGTTCTCTCTGTGTGTCTATGTATGTATGTGTCTGTGTCTATCTGTGTATGTGTGTGTTAAGAGAGAGAGAAAAGAGGGACAGAAGACAGGCAGGGGAGACAGACAGACAAATAGTCAGACTGACTGACTGCACAGACAAACAGAGAGATCAGAGAGACATACAGAGCAGACAGAGACAGAAAGGAGTGAGAAATACAGACAGGACTAAATATTCCCCACACATTGATACCTCTCTCTATGCACATCCCCCCACCCCACAGAACCCTCTCCCTTCATGAACAATTCCCTCCCACTGAACACCCCTCCCTCCGGAACACCCTCCCTCCTGAACACCCCTCCCTACTGAATAACTCTCCTCCTACTGAACACCCCTCCCTCCTGAAACTCCCCTCACTACTGATCTCTCTACTAGAACACCCTCCTACTGAACACCCCTCCTTACTGAACACCCCCTCCCTCCCTGAACACCCTCCCTCTGAAACCCTCCTCTGAACACCCCGCCCCTAATGAACACCCTCCCTACTGAACACCCCTCCCTCCTGATCACCCCTCCTTACTGAATCAGCCTCCCTCCGATCACCCCTCCTACTGATCTCTCCTCCTACTAAACACCCCACCCCCGCCATGACACCCCGCCCTACTGAACACCCCCCCCCCCCCTACTGAAACACCCCTCCTTACTGAAACACCACTCATTACTGAAACACCACTCTTTCATGAACACTCCACCCTACTGAACACCCTCCATACTGAACACCCCCTCCTTTCTGAACACCCTCCCTAATGAACAACCCTTCCCTATGAACACCCCATCCCCTACTTGAACACCCCTCCCTACTGTATTCACCCTCCCTACTAAACACCTCCCTACTGAAACCCTCTACCCTTATGGTCCTTTCCTACTACTTGCTAACTCCTCCCAAACTGAACTCCCTTCCTAGTGGAACGAAACACACACACACACACACACACAACACACACTAAACATTGCAACGCGATTGCCCCCCCCCTTTCCCCCCCCCCCCCCCCCCCCCCCCCCCCCTAATTCTCGCGGACGGTCGAGGGGCACAATCGATTCACAGGTGACATCGATGATTGGGGAGGAATAGGGGAGTGGGGACGCATCCGCGGGATTTGGGGATCGATACATCATATCAATGACCAGGAGAAAGCACAAAAGGGAAGAAGAGGACGGCTGCCGTGGACAGGACTGATCTAGTCTCCTGTAGTTCCCGTGAATGTATCCGAATTAATTAGGATCATTACGGCCAGACAGACGGCCTGACAAGTCCGATCTCACCCGACATTGGCACTTTCCTCACATCCGTCTTCATGGACTGGGTTTCCCAATGGTGTCTGTGTAGTGCTAGAAGTCTGGCCCCTCTCCGCCCTCCCCCCCCCCCCCCCCCCCCCCCCCACCCCCCCCCCCCCCCCCCCCCCCCCCCCACCCCCCCCCTCTCCCTCCTGAATAGTAATCCCTATGTGCCAGACTCGACGAGGTGGGGGTGGGTGGGAGGAGGAGAAGAGGATGGGGGTGGAAGGGTGGCAGGGGTTGGGCGTCTGTTTGCAGGAAATGAATGACATATGACTTCTTTCGAGCCAATATATCCGATTTCTGGAATTTGTGAGTGTCTACTGATCTTGTATTTTGACGGGAATATTAAATCTGTCTGAGCTTTGCCGAGGGAGAAGTGTGGGGGTGAGGGGTTAGGGAGAAGGGAAAGCGGGACGAGGAAGGTTGAAAGGGGATGGGATGATGGGTGAGGTGGTGGTAATGGTCGGGAGGGGGGGAGGGGGTACTGTGTGTCATTTCTTCCTTGCTATCAAATGCAGAGCGCTTCCATCGATCTAGAACTGTGCGCAAGGGAAGAACTGTCCGGAGCAGGATACAGGTTATGATCTAGTCTGTCTGTCTGTCTGTCTATCTGTCTATCGGCCTGTCTGTCTCTCTGTCTGTCTGTCTGTTTGCCTGCCTGTCTGCGGAAAAACTTGAAAATGTTGAGCAGATTCTGATAACAATTTCACAGCGCTGTGCGCAGGGTCAGTATCCACCGGCACACAGATGACAACAATGTAAAGGAAAAAGAGTTCGCAATCGAGTGACATCAATGTCCCAGAAGTATGGGAGCATGGCAGCTTCAAAAGACCACAACAAATATTATGCATGAAAGCAGTAAATGTGAGCTTAACATGACGAATACAGATATTATGACTGATGACTGCTGTTTTCCTGCAAATGTAGACATTCTCACGTGAAAATAGTCATTTCCACATTAAAGGAGTCATGATCACGTTAACATACATATTTTCGAAACACACACACACACACACACCACACACACATTATATATATATATATATATATATATATATATATATATATTATATATATATATATTATATATATATATATAATATATATATATTTGTTAACAATATTATTACAATGAAGTGCTAAAATTCATCTACAAGCTTGTTTCAAGATATGTCTCTCTCCTCAGGATGACTTTTTTGTGGCACGCCAACGGTCTTTTATGGCGTACGGGACCTGATCTTGTCTCTGTGTGTGCGGGTTTCGTTTGCTGCACGTGGGGCCTGTGTGTGTGGGTTTTTTGTTTTTTTTGTTTTTGTTTTTTTTGTTAGGGCGTGTTCAGGTGGAATGTGCTAGCAAAGATTTCCACTTGTGCCTGCAATTATTCACTATTTCTACTTTTGTGTTCAGAGTTGCTAAGTATGGTTTGCAGAATATTAACCATTTTTCTGTGGAACATAGGTTGCATTTTTTGGAAATATTGTTGTATGGTGTTGCCTTTTTATGATTTTCCATGATATGCTGTAGTCTATTTTTTTTATCTTTGAGTTTCCAAATGTATTTACTCAGTTCTGTTTGATTTTTGTATTTTTCATTTTTGAATGACTGTTTATGGTTTGCGTATCTGGTTTTGAAAGTGTTTTCAGTAATCCCTATGTATGTTTCTTTTTCATTTTCTGATGTTACCGTAGCTTGGTATACAATTATTGCTGTGAAGACATTTGTTGCTTAGGGGGCACTGTTCTTTTTTGGTGCAGTTGCAAGATGTCCTTTCAGCACCCTTCTCTTTTGTGTTGCTTTTCATTTTGTTAGATGAGTCAATTATGTTTTTGAGGTTGGGCATACATGAGTATGATAGTTTAATGGTGTTTTTGTTGAATATTTTGGACAGCTTGTGTTCTTTTGGAAATGATGTTGCCAAGATTTTAAAGAATTCTTTTCCTACATTTGTTTTTACTTGTCCATCATATGGTGGGTCCTGATGGACAAGTAAAAACAAATGTAGGAAAAGAATTCTTTAAAATCTTGGCAACATCATTTCCAAAAGAACACAAACTGTCCAAAATATTCAACAAAAACACATTGAACTATCATACTCATGTATGCCCAACCTCAAAAACATAATTGACTCATCTAACAAAATGAAAAGCAACACAAAAGAGAAGGGTGCTGAAAGTACATCTTGCAACTGCACCAAAAAAGAACAGTGCCCCCTAAGCAACAACTGTCTTCACAGCAATATTGTATACCAAGCTACGGTAACATCAGAAAATGAAAAAGAAACATGCATAGGGATTACTGAAAACACTTTCAAAACCAGATACGCAAACCATAAACAGTCATTCAAAAATGAAAAATACAAAAATCAAACAGAACTGAGTAAATACATTTGGAAACTCAAAGATAAAAAAATAGACTACAGCATATCATGGAAAATCATAAAAAGAGCAACACCATACAACAATATTTCCAAAAATGCAACCTATGTTCCACAGAAAAATGGTTAATATTATGCAAACCATACTTAGCAACTCTGAACACAAAAGTAGAAATAGTGAATAATTGCAGGCACAAGTGGAAATCTTTGCTAGCACATTCCACCTGAACAGGCCCTAACAAAAAAACCAAAAAAAAAACACACACACACACACAGGCCCCACGTGCAGCAAACGAAACCCGCACACACAGAGACAAGATCAGGTCCCGCACGCCATAAAAGACCGTTGCCGTGCCACAAAAAAGTCATCCTGAGGAGAGAGACATATCTTGAATTTTAGCACTTCATTTTAATAATATTTTTAACAAATGTTGCTCCCCAAGGGGTTGAGCTTTTTCAGATTTTTTAAGGACGTTTTTATACTGTTTATATATATATTATATATATATATAGAGAGAGAAGAGAGAGAGAGAGAGAGAGAGAGAGAGAGAGAGATTAACTCAAAATACCTGTTTGTTGCACATGAAAACAGCAATTTACCTCATGAAAATAGTTAATTACCCCATGAAATAACTTTTTTCCACGTGAAAATAAATTTCACACGATACTTGGCTGTTATTATATTACAATGGGCGTTACGTTTCCATGTGATAGTATCCTAAATTTCTTCAATGGACTAAAGTCATTATCTGATTTTCTCTGTGTTAAAAAAACAACAACAAACAAACAAACAAAAAACACTTCACGCGACAAGGATGTGAACACAGTAATTATAACCTGCTGGTGCGATCATGCTCCCATACAGACAGGTGGTGCTATTTATGTGTGCAGGGGTGTGTGTTGGGGGGGATGGGGGGATTGAAGGGTGGGGGGGAAACAACTGGCGTTGTGTTGATCTGACTGACTGTCCGTGCTGACAGCAGGGGGGGGGGGGGGGGGGGGGGGGGGCTACCTGAAGACTACAGCACGGTGGATGGGACAGAGTCCGCGCCGTGTTCGTCAACATCCCTGAATTGAATTGGCAGGCGACAGAAACGAAGAAGATGCAGACAGAGGAGGAGGAACAGGGTCATAGTGATGATGATGATGATGATGATGATGATGATGAACGATGACGATGATGATGATGATGATGATGATGACGACGATGATGATGATGATGATGATGATGATGATGATGACGATGATGATGATGATGATGACGATGATGATGATGATGACGATGATGATGAAAGAGATGGAAGAAGATTACAGATGGAGGAGGAGGAGGAGGAGGAGGAGGAGGAGGACGTTAAGAAGAAGAAGAAGAAGAAAGGACATCGTACATTCTGAGTTACTTTCCAATAATGCATACGAAGCCGGCCATCTGTCTCCTCTTCCTCCCTACCCCACCCCCAAGCCACTCCCCCTCCCGCCCTCCTTCCCCTCCCCGCCCATCCCCCCTTCCCCCCCCCCCCCCCACCCCCCACCCCCCCCCCCCCCCCCCCCCCCCCCATTCAACCTACCCCCCCCTCCCGCGAACCACCACCATCCCTCTCCTTCCTTTCTCCCCCTTACCTCTCCCTCTTCCTCCTCCCCCCCTCCCCTCCCCCTCCCTCCCTGCTTTGCGACGGCCCAGAGATGAAAGATGAATAGTATCCTATCAGTCGTGAGCGAGAGCGGCGGGGCGGAGTAGCGCAGGCAAGCAATGGGGAAAAGAGTGCAGGCACTGACCTGAGCGGATGCAGTCTGCGAGGGTGGCGCCTTTCTCCGTCTTCTTGGCCTTGAGCTTGTCCAGCACGCCTTTGGTCAGCTGTTTCTTCAGCACGCTCTTACTCTCCGCATCACTCAGCTTCTTGTACATCTCCTCCGCCTCGTTCGGCTCCTCGGCCGCTGCGGCTGCAGCAGGGGCTGAGGCGCTCCCCTCCCCCTCCCCGGCCCCCGCTCCGGCCCCCGCCCCTTCCCCCTCCTTGGTCTCACCCGCCTTCCAGCAGCGTTGTTTTCGGTGGCCGGGGTGTCCCCCGTCTTGGAGGAGGCGTCTGGAGCGGCGTTGGTGTCCGCCGGCTTGTTCTCGACATTGTCGCCTGATGCTGCCGTGGTGCCTTCGGCTTCAGACATCCTTGCCGGTGATGGAGGAACTAGGATGGAGTGTGATTAAAAGGAAACAATATTCCTCAAAACGCAGTTGGTTTTTGACAGAAAACGAGCAGAGCACACACACAGTAACGCTTGAAGCACAAAATCAATCTTAGCGCACTTTTTTCGCCGGTATGTTTCAATAAAACTTTGTGGACTTGAAACGTGTAAAACGCACGCAGCTGGCTTCCTTCCACCAATCTGACACCGAACGTCGACGCTGTGAAACCCCCTCCCAAAAATTGTCGGCCGGACTTGTACCTATCTCTGCTTGTACCTACTGACTGTCACCGTGATAACTCTCGGATGTCAAAAAAACAGGGATAAATGAGTGGCACAGTTTCCCAAAAGAAATCTACCCTGGCGGCACAGGCTGAGAGGGAAAATGACAAAGCCAGCTGGCTGGAGGATGAACAGAGCTATGACAAGAGAAGCAACAGGTCAGTCACTGCTAGGCCAAACGCCGTTTGAATGCACCACCGGCAGACAGTCTTCGCACGTAGGCTAAAACTCCGCTCTCTCTCTCTCTCTTTTTAGTAGCAACCCCGATAGATCGTCGATGCTACGCCCACGGATTGTGCGCTCCGTCCAGTGTGCACTGCTGGTCCGCTATTAGGCTACTCCGTGCTGACTGCGATAGGCCTAGCTGGGCTGCGGCTGCTGCTGTTGAGAGCGCTGCTGTGCGAGTCGTGAGTGTTGTGCTGAAATGCCGGTGATAAGACAACAAATCGCGTGACGCCGCCGCCGCCGCCGCCGCCAGCGCCCGGACCGAGCCAGTGGCGTTTCTTCGTCGCCGCTCGGTTGTTTCCGGAAGATGGGCGGGGAGGAGACTCGGGGAAACTCCGGCAGAAAGCCGGGAAGGGGGTAAACAGTATGGGGTGTGTCGACAACACCTTCTCCGTGGAGAGTGAGAGAGGGCTACAGAGAGAGAGAGAGAGGGGAGAAAATGCGTGTGTATGTGACTGTGTACATGTGCGTGCGTGCGTGCGTGCGTGTGTGGTGTGTGTGTGTGTGTGTGTGTGTGTGTGTGTGTGTTGTGTGTGTGTGTTATCAGTGTGTGAGCGCACGCTTGCGCACGCGCTTGTGTGTGTGGTGTGTGTGTGTGTGTGTGTGTGTGTGGTGTGTGTGTGTGTGCACAAAGGAGCAAGTTGGATGGAGATGAAGATGGAGATGCTGACATAGAACAGTGATCCTGCTGGCAGCAGCAGGCGTGGCAGACCAAAGCTGTAGGGAGTGGACACAGGGGAAGGCACAGAACAGTCGGCATGGAACAATGATTCTGCTCAGTGCACCAGGTGTGAAGGACTGAGACAGAGGAGTGGGG
>CM031610.1:55347660-55353126 GCA_018398815.1 Conus ventricosus | reverse complement strand
AGAGTTGGGAGAGAATGGATGCCCTGAGCACTGACAATGAATAGTGAAAATGGGTGAAGATGGTGGATCCTGCTCAGGCCACAAGTGTACAGACAAATCTCTGTCAGTTTGCTACAGTGTTTGATTGACAGCGTACTAACAGACACAGAGAAGGCAGGGAGGGGGGGGGGGGGGCATAATGACGACGTCAAACAGCATGGGAAGCACTGACTACTAGCACTGACACGCCATGGCACGTGCCAACACTTAAAGGTGTGAATCTGCCAATCCATAGTAATTTACCTGCAGCTCCTTTCATAGCCAGCCACTGGAACGTACAGAAAGCACCTAAGGGCGACACGGGAGTCTACCTGTGTGGTAATGATTTGGGGCTCATCCGTACTAATTGCCACTCAGTTAAACCTAGATTTCTCCACAGTTCTGTCATGGACTTTACCGACGTATCTTACGCATCATAGAACTCTATGCTAGCTTTTTAGTTATTCTAAATGTAGTTTAAGGACTAAAGCAGTTTGTAAATTAGGTTTCAATGCTTTTTGAGGGGCAGCTTTAACAGATCTTCTCCAGCAAAATGCAAGTTTGTACAAACTAAACAAGCCTAAGGAGTTGTAATACTTCTGTTTAATGGCTGGTTTTAGGATGAGTCTGTCAATGTGCGACAGGTATATTACCACGATCCAGACAAGTGAATAGTTTATCTGTTGAGATATAAATAAACACAACTTAACTGACGAAGCGAGTCAGCTAGGTTGGCTGCAATTGAACGCAAGAGTAAGTTGCTGTCAGACAATGAAAACAGATTAACAATCACCAGTTACTTTGATCTGTTTACTAAAATATTGGAATGAATGTTTTAAGTAGACTGTAGTGGCAATAGTATTACAGCTTAAAGATTTTTTTCATGAGTGAAAATAGTAAAATGATGCAGACATAAAGATTCGTTTATGATGGAGTCTAGAACAAACCTGAAGGCTCTGGTACTGTCATTCACAGATAATAACGTTTTATCACATGTATTCACAAGATCGATACACAAAGGAACATAGATTAGGCTATAGAAAGGACAAAGAGATTTTCGTTATTGTGACGGTGATTCAAATTTCAATGGCCATTGCTCTATCCTTTGTCTCTTGTAATTAGGTCACTATACCATGGGTCGCTTGGTCGCTGGGAGCTGGCAGCAACATTGAGTAGAGTTTATCTGAAGACCTGTAAAGAGCAAAGGATGCTCATTTGTATCTTCCCCCATCAAACTGAAACCCATTATCTGTGTTGGTAAATTAACTTAAAATGATTTCTTTGGGTAGAATTAGTGCAGCAATCTGCAAGAATTTTGACAAAGGAGGACGGAAGGTGGTTGGTAAAATTGTCGATAAACACCTACTGCTCACTGGGGTCATCACTAAACACTACTATATATATGCTTTTGTTGGCTTTACCTTTGGTCAGAGGGTCTATATTCAAAGCAACAGACTGAATTTTAAAGAACTAAGAGGCCAAGGGTAAACACACACACACACACACACACACACACACACACACACACACCACACACACAACACACCCCACATGTGAAGATGCTGAATACATAACGTGCAAGAACATGAACATATTGATTAAAAAGGCATGGATTTATGATACATGAAAACATGACATTGTCAGGGGGAAAAAAGAAGAAAAACAAAAACAAATTATGAATGGTCGAATGCAGAACTGTTTTGAAATCAATTAATTCATACAGTTTCAACTGCCACCAGTAATGTTTGACAATTTGAGCATCGTGGTTTTGGCGTGGCTGCTCGTGCTGTCTGTTGGCTCGTGCAGCCTGTGATGGCCTGGGTCCCACAGAAGGGTTCACTGGTTTGGGGGCGCTGGCTGCTTGCCGAATCTTGCTGCAGAGTCGACAGTCAGCCAGGTGATGCTCCAGACCCAGGTACGTATCAGACCAGTAGACTTGGGAACAAAGCATACCTGCAGCACGCTGATAGCCCTGGTGAGTCAGGTGGTAGAGGAGCGACGACAGGATCCTAGGACAGAGCGAGCTGGAAAGGAGGACCCACTCACATGCCCAAAGTTTTGGTACCACTTTATGCCAGCTCAGCATGGTCTGTTGGCAGAAAAATCGGCCGTGCTGCTGTATGAGGGCCTGCCCAACTCTTGCCAGCTGCAGCTTCGCCAGGAGGAGAGAAGTGGCCCAGTGGACTGGTCCTCCCTTTGAGTCGGCGCAGCTCTCCTGGTCACAGCTGGGGCAAGATGAACTTCACCTGCTGCTGGATGCTGCTCCACTCTACTGCTTGGACTGGTCAACATCCTGGCTGCTAACGGTGATGGGGGACTGGGGGTTGCCCTAAGCTTTTGCAGCTGCGGTTGCCCTGGTGGATGCAGAAGTTGGTCCACTGGTGGAGGCCATCGCACTTCCTGCCTCAAGATGAAGTCTTTGGGTGTTAGTACCACCAGCTGAGTTTGAAGGGAGGAGGCAGTGGCAGTGCCAGCTGTGTGATCCTGGATGTGGTTGTCAGCACTGCTGTCCTCCCATATCTAATTGTGGGCTTACTCCTTTGCCACTTCAAAGATGGCTGCAGGATGGTCCCGGACAAAACGCTTGATGTCTCACTGAGTACAGCTGATCAAAGCCTACAGATGAAGACATCTTGAAGAATGTTTGCCGCAATAGTCTGTCTCCAGCCTCGATGACCTTCAACTAGATGTCCTGGAAATAGGAGGCGTACATTCTAGTCATCACGCCCTGGCCCTGCTGCCCATTGAAAAATGCTGTGGCCAATGCGAAGGTAGCCTGCTGTTCTTCCAAGTTCTATTCATGATGGTGAAGGTTTTGTCTGAGGAGTCAACCTCTCTTGCTGGCAGTCTGGTCACCTCCCTGCGAGCCTGGTCAACTTGGGCAATGATCAGCCAAGAGTGGCTGCTCAATCATCCAGGGGCTGCAGGTGTAGAGCAAACCTGGCCTCTGGATGAAGTCAACAATTGCCATGCTACTCTCATTTTCAGTATTGCGGAGCTGGGACAGGATGCACTCAGAGGGTCATGATGAAGAGGTAGTGGATGACCACTGTTTTGTCTGCTCAGCTTGCCTACATCTGAACAGGTCTTTCCCAGCTCCGTGAGAATCCTGCTCACAGCACCAGCTGTAATAGACTGAGATGGACAGGTATAGGAATGGACAAAAGGTAAAAGTTGGATGAAGATTGAGATGTGGCGTAGAACAGGGATTCGATTCGCTGCACCAGCTGTGGTCGATCAAAGTGGTAGGAAGTGGGCAAGGGGGAAGGAGCGGAAGGGCTAACATGGAACAGTGATCCTGCTCGCCATGCTGGGTCTGATGGACGAGATGGTGGGGTGGGGAAGTTGGGAAAGAATGGACAGCCAAAAGGTATGGATTAGGGAAAAATGATGAAGATGGTGGGTCGCATTCAGACCAGAAACATAATAGGCAGAGCCCAGTCAGTTAGCATACTGTTTTATTTACAGCATAACTAAACGTCAAAGAGAAGACAGTGCACATAATGACGACGTCATAAAACATGGGAAGCACTGAACAATAGTACTGACACTTCACGGCACGTGCCAACACTCTTGAGGTGTGAATCTGCAAATCCATAGTAATTTACAATTAGCCCGTTATTAATAGCCAGCCACTGGACCGTAAAGAGAGCAGCCGGGGGCGACACGTGAACCTGCCCGTGCGGTAACAATCAGGGGCTCCTCTGTGCTGATTTCAGCTTCATTCAACGTAGATTTCTCCGCAGTTCTTTATTAGACTTACTGCAGTATGTTGTGAATCAAAGAGCTCGGTACTAAATCATTCTAAACTTAGTTTGAAAATCAAAAGCGGTATTCAGTGACTTAGGCTTGAAGTGTGTTTAAAGGGAGCAGCTTTAAAAGAATTTCATCAGGATTTTCATCTAAAAACTAAACAAGCCCAAATTAATTGTAATACTACCATTTTAAAGCTGGGTTTGGGATGAATCTGTCACTGTGCGACATGTGTAGTTCCAGAATCTATGTGAGTAAATGGTTCATTTGTTAAGACCATAACCAACCACAACCTGATCGATGAAGCAAGTCAGCCATGTTGGCCACAATTGAATGCATGTGCAAGCTGCTGATCACACAATGAAATAGATTTAAAATCACTTCTTCACCTTGAGTGGCTCATTGGAACATTGGAATGCAAGCAGACTGTAGTGAGGATAGGTCCACAGCTTAAAGAATTTTGACAAAAATGGTAAAATTGTGCAGTTATAAAGATTAATTCATGACGGATTTTTTTCTTTTTTTTATCAAAAGTCAAGGCTCTGATGTTGTAATTTAGAGATAATTGTATTTCATCAAATTTATGTCCAAGATGAATACATATCAGGGGCATAGATTAGGTTATAGAAATGACAAAGTGCTTTCCGTCATATGGCGGGATTCAAATTTCAATGGCCATTGCTTTGTCTTTTGCCTTTAGTAAGTAGGTCCCTCTGCCGTGGGTCGCTTGGTCATGAGAAGCCAGCAAGACTGAGTGATGTTTACCGTCATTTAAGACGTTGTAACGAACGAAGCGCGCCTGGTTACATACTAATACATACATATGTATGGGGGGGGGGGGGGGGGGGGGGGGGGGGGGGGTTACTGGGCATCCAGCGCACGCGCGTGTTGTGTGTGTATGTGTGTGTGTGTGTGTGTGTTTTCCACCCTCTGCCTCACTTCAACACGCGCTCGCCGCGCGGCACGCACGCACTCACACACGCACGCCGCACGCACGCACACACGCACAACATAACCATTTCATTTTAATCCCTTCCCTATCCCTCCTCATATTTCGAGTTTTTATATCACTATGCAGCTTCTGTTTCACTGTACAGCTGTTCGTTCACTGGCATTCGTGACATAATTCTTCGTGACACTGAACTGTGACACCTGTACAGTTGATTGTTTCATACGTCATGTGAATCCGGGCAACCAACTTCGTGACAAGAGCTTGAGATCATGTCCTGTAGCTTCTGTCAAACTGCACAGTTTCTGGTTTAAACATGTACGGGGACATGGCTACTTTGTGACATTGTCTTGCTTACACTTCACATTTGAAACGTATTTATGAAAAACCTACTTTGTAACAGAGCTTTCATCATTTTACTGTAGCTTCTGTTTCACTGTGCAGTGTTTGCTTCATAGTGCCGTCACATGGGCCACTTTGAGGGCCTTTAACTGGGCAAACCAAATCACCGCCCTGTCCACCCTGTAGGGCAAACACTCTTGAGACATGCAAACCAGCGTAAGCCAAGGGAAGGGACACGTGAGAACGAAGAAGTGCGTAATGAGATAGCACGTGTGATGAGTACTGCCAGAGAAAAAAAAAATAATCACATCATCAAAAAAAAGCTCCAGGAACGATCTCCTGCATTGTGGGAGGTCACACAACATGGTCTGGAACAGCTGTGACATCTGGATGGTGGAAGCGGG
>CM031610.1:55340160-55342660 GCA_018398815.1 Conus ventricosus | reverse complement strand
ACCCATGCCTTCAAGCTCTGATGAGTCTGCTGAAATGTGCTTTATTGTCGTTGTTGTTGTTGTTGCTGTTGTTGTTGTGTGTGTGTGAGTGTGTGTGTGTGTGTGTGTGTGTGTGTGTGTGTGTGTGTTGTGTGTGTGTGTGTGTGTGTGTGTGTGTGTGTGGTGTCTGTCTGTTGTCTGTCTGTGCATGCATACTTGCAAATGCATGCGTGCATGCATGTATGTGCGTGTGCGTGTGCGTGTGCGTGTGTGTGTGTGTGTGTGTGTGTGTGTGTGTGTGTGTGTGCGTGGGTGTGTGTTTTCATCATCCTTTGGAAACTGTTATGTATCGATGCAAAAAGCAAATCTGGAACATGTAATGCCATTTTATGGACTTATGCAAATGTCTTAAAAGTAGTGAAACACTTCTAGATTATACAGGTTTCACACACACACGCCACCACACACACCACACACACACACACACACACACACACACACACACACACACACACACACACACACACACACGCACGCACGCACGCACGCCACACACACACACACATTGTGTATGTGTGTACAGGACATCGTATTAAAACCCCTGGCAAAACTGTTAACGTTTAAACCTAGAACCTGACTGGTCAACTAAATATGCAGACTACTTGGGGATGAAACCGGATACCCCAGGAAAGGGCAGACTGCACGAGGCATTTCAGTGATGGGCAGACAATCACTTATATGTGTGACTCTGACCCATGCTCTCTACCTCTGACGGATCTGCTGACATGATGAATTGTCTCCCCTTGCAACCCAGTAATCTGTCGCTCGTTGTGTGGACAATTTGGTGTTGTGTTCTACCTCACCCAGAACTTTGGACTGACGTTTTGTTGTTGTTGTTTTGTTGTTGTTTTTGTTTTGTTTTGTTTGTTTGTTTTGGGTTTTTTTCCTGTCCCATCTTATGTGCCAACTCAGCGGTTGTGCACCCACGCCGCTCATTCTGACTCCCATCCACAGACGCAGCTGTTACCAGCATCCACAGGGAGCAGTCAATGTCAAGTGGCCATGGGGCAACCTACCGGAGGAGACACTGAACTGCTGCGGAGTCACTTCGGTGATGCTCAATGGTGCCTGTTCTGATCCAACGTAGGCTCCCTTTTGACGACAATGATAGCTTGGTCGTGGAACCAGCGTGGGTGAGCTCTCCTTCCAGAGGGCGCCAGCACGTCTGTCCCACAACAGCCCCCGTGACTCAAAGCAAGGCCATGGACGTGGAAAGGCAATTAAAACTAAGGTCATCACAAGAGCAGGGCATGAAGGGGCACAGAATTTGAGACTGGTGTTAATGCTGATCGATGAAGACGAGGACGATGAAGATGATGCTACGGATTTCTGTTCTGGTCTGAGACTGCAAGGCAGGGCTGTACTCTACACTTACTTCCATAGCATATCCAGTGTCAATCAGGCCAAGAGATAGAGACACATGTAGTCTTGTACAGGAAATTTGAGCAACACTCTCAGTGACGCATCCATTAAGTGGATGAAACTTGACTGTATGGTCCCAGCCTCCTCAATTGCGCCCACAGCAAACTCAAACTCTCGTCCTGAACCGGTCAGGGCAGAAACTTTTTGTTGTGTGTGTGTGTGTGTTGTGTTTCTTTTTGTAAATGTTTCTTGGAACACTATGTGTCGATGCAAAAAGCAAACCCGGGACATATAATGCTATTTTATGGACTTAAGGAAATGCATTAGAACTAGTGAAAAACTTCTTTTATTACTGCTGGATTGTGCAGGTTTCATTTCCAGAAGAATACCTGTAGAGTTAACTTCTTTTGCACGCATAGGACAATGATTACTTACAGTCATGTCTTGTACAAGATGTCGGATAAAGGTAAAACATCATGATTTCAATAAATAAAAAGACAAGAATACAGTGTGAAGAAGAGTCACTGCACCACCCTTAGCATATTCAGTAACACAAAATCTCAGGAAATCTTCTTTCTCGAGAAGAAAAGGATGTATCCAAAAGCGCCAGTGGGACCCAGAGAAGTACTAACCTCACCTGCCGAATCAACTAGCTGGCACTACCACTGGAAGCCCGCGTTGTGTTGACGTACAGTGCAGATACGCACAGGGCATTCGTCAAAGGACATAACTGCTCCCGGCAAACGCTGTTGTATGATGGCTAATCGATGTGACACAGCAATAGAATCTCCAAGGAAGCGTCCCCGCAGGTTTAAGAGTCCGAATTTCATGACAGCAGAGCCAAACGGCAAAAGATGCCACGATCAAGCAAATGCTTCTCACATCCAGTCCCCCACTCGTTGCCGTTTCGCTAATAGGTGAAACCAGCACAACTCCGGAAACAGCACACACACACACACACACACACACACACACACACACACACACACACACACACACACACACACACACACGATTGATTGATCTTTAATACACTCTTACAATCTGTCCTTGTCATGCATACATTCTTTCAACACATATCATTCATACTGACAATTCC
>CM031610.1:55332660-55335160 GCA_018398815.1 Conus ventricosus | reverse complement strand
TTCGTAGAAAGGAGCTGACAGACGAAGGCAACAGTCCTCCCCAAATTGACACAATGTTATGTCATTTGACTACAGCTCCTGTAATATAAAAAGAGCATGAGCAATAAGTGTGAAGAAGATCGATCCTGTTATGGAATGCAGTGTAACATTATGTATAAAATGAGAGGTAGGTAAACAGAAAATGTGAATGTATACTTACTTTGAAACACAGCGAAACTTCAGCACGTGGCGATCTGGAACTTTCCACAGGCTTCAGTGGCGGGAATGTGACGTCAGTAAACCACGCAGTACCTATATTTGCACACGGCACTGTTCTGTCGAGTTCTTAGATGATGCTAGCACAGTGTGTGGAAACTTCCATACTGAGTAGGGCTAAGCACGCATAGTTTCTTCTTTGGCAGTGTGGGTGTGTGTGCACCCACGATGTACGGCACGCATAGTTTCTTCTTTGGGAGTATGGGTGTGTGTGCACCCACGAAGTACAGGGAAGGATAATTATACGATGTTTTGTTGTTTGCTTATTTTTTATTTAAAGGCAAAATGGCATCATTTTTGGTAGTACGTGCTCAGTCCCTTTACTAACAAAGTCATAAAATTTCAGTAAGATTGTATGCACAATAACTGAAATATGAAACATTAAATAAAAGTATGGGTGCATTTGCACCCACGGTGTACGGGAAGGTTAAAATCATTAGCGCCCATTCGCAAAGTCTCCTGTCAACCATACTTTGAGTACATCGTCTAAACATATAACCTTCTCCGTTACAATCGCTCATCCCCACTCCCACTCTGTCTACCATCCCTTTTCTCCTCCCCCTACCAACCCTCTCTGACCTCTCTCTCTGTAGTTTTGTTTGTTAGTAAGTTTTCCTTCTGTTTCACCGACCCCCATGTACATTATATGTCATTATTACCTTTTATGAATAGTTTGCTTATCATTGTAGAATTATATTACAGTGTTGCTACGTTGAATTGTCAGTATGAATGATATGTGTTGAAATAATGTATGCACGACAAGGACAGATTGTAAGACTAGGCTTTGGCCTAAAATTATCATCCTTGCGTATTAAAGATCAATCAATCTCTCTCTCTCTCTCTCTCAGTGACTCGGACCGGTGCGGAGAGAGGCACTGACCCCGTTCTCGGTGCTACGGGTATGCATTCCTTCATCAGGTTGTGGGAGGATGCATTGCTTTGTTTCATCACAGAAATCGTATTTTATTTTCAGATGTCTTTTCCTCGCGATGGATTCCACGATTAGTGCATTAATTACAATACACATGTTTCAGTTTGTGATTAATAAACAGAAGTGCCGAAAATAAACGCAGAATGTTCCGTTTAGGACTGCTGTAAGCCTACGGTTCTGCCGTTAGCGCACGAGGTCCACAAACGTGTTTGTTTGTTGTTGTTTTTTTTAATCAAGTCTTTTCCATCGAGGTTATCATTGTTGTTGTTGTTACGAGCATTATAGTTACTATCATTATTACTGTTATTATTATCATTATTATTATCATCCCAGTTTGTATTTATCATCATCTTTGTTGTTGTTATTGTAATTGTTGTCGTTACTGATCAATAATAACTATGTCATCTTCTCAACATTAGTATCCCACAAATAATAGATGGCACACATGCCGCACGCGCTTGCACATACAAACGCCCAACACACACGCGCGTGCACACACACACGCACAAAGACGTGCGTGCACACGCACACATGCGTGCATGCTGGAGCATGCTCACACAAATCCACAGATCACACCCACGCATACATACGCACATGCGCACGCGACCACACACACACAAGGACCTGTGCCCACCTTCATCCACCTACGCACACACACGTGCACACTCACGCAAACACACAACGATGATAGTGCCCCACGCAATGTTAGGTAGGTACCCAAGGTCTGACCAGAGCGTTGGGCTAATGTGCAGGATACACATCCGCTCAGTCGTGGCCATGAGGCTTCCTTGATGCAAGTGAAACTGAAACTTTCTGTTGGGAGGTAAAACACACGGTGCGTCTGCGGAGCTTGTGACGGACTTTCGTGTTTTGATGGTCCTTCTTCACTGCCCGACACAGGAGTTGAGGGGACGTGGGACCCACTCTGCACTCTCCATGTCACACGATGCTGGTTGGTCTTGTGAGCTGCCTTCGTCCTCGGGAGCTGACCGGCCAGTGTTTGTTTTGTAAGGTACGGTTTCTGGAATGGCAGGATGGCTTTTCCATCGACTTGGAGAACATGTCAGTGTGTACAACAGACGACTGTTTGATTGATAGGGAGATAGGAAAGAGAAGGACAAACCTTTCGGCGGGCAAAGTTGTCCGATTGGTAACGTGTAGTGGAGAGACAAAGCACGCGTTGATAGACATCTCTTTTTCATTGCTATGACTGGTTTTGGTGTGTGTGTGTGTGTGTGTGTGTGTGTGTGTGTGCGTGTGTGTCCTGCATATTGTTTAAAGAGACCGATTTGTTCAAACCTGTAAGCGCCAAGC
>CM031610.1:55320160-55327660 GCA_018398815.1 Conus ventricosus | reverse complement strand
GGGGAAAAAAAAAATTTTAAATTCTATTAAAATTTTGGGGGTTTTTTCCTAAAAAAAAAAAAAACCCTTTTTTTTTTTAAAGGGTTAAACCCTTAAAAAATTTTTTGGGCCTTTTGGGGGAAAAAAGGGGTTTAAAAAAAAAAAAACCCCCCGGGGGGGCCTTTGGAAAAAGGGGGGGGAAAAAAAAAAAAAAGGGGGGGGGTTTCCAAATTTTAAAAAAGGGTTTTAAAGGGGGGGTTTTTTTTGGGGGGAAAAAAAATTTTTTTAAAAAAAAAAGGGGGGGGGTTTTTTTTTAAAATTTGGGGGGAAAACCCCCCCCAAAGGGGCCTTTTGGGGAAAAAAAAAGGGTTTTTAAAAAGGGGGAAAAAAACTAAAAAAAAAAAAAAAAGGGGGGAAAAAGGTAAATTTAAAAATTTTTAAAAATTTTTTGGGGAAAAAAGGGGTAAATTTAAAAAATTTCCCCTTTTTTTAAAAAAAAAAAGGTTTTTTTTTAAAAAAAAAAAATTTAAAAAAAATTTTTTTTTTTCCCCCTTTTTTAAAAAAAAGGGGTTTTTTTTTTTGGTTTTGGGCTTTGGGAAAAAAAAAAATTTTTTTTTCCCCGGGGGTGGTTTAAAAAAAAATTTTTAATTTTTAAAATTTTAAAAAAAAATTTTTAACAAAAAAAATTTTTAAAAAAATTTTTTGGGGGGAAAAAAAAAAAAAAAAAATTTTTTCCAAAAATTTGGGGAAAAGGGCCTTTCCAAAAAAACAAAAAAAAAGTTTTTTTTAAAAAAAAAAAAAAAAAAAAAAAATTTAAAAAAAAAAAAAAAAAAAAAAAAAAAAAAAAAAAAAAAAAAAAAAAAAAAAAAAAAAAAAAAAAAAAAAAAAAAAAAAAAAAAAAAAAAAAAAAAAAAAAAAAAAAAAAAAAAAAAAAAAAAACCCAAAAAAAAAAAAAAAAAAAAAAAAAAAAAAAAAAAAAAAAAAAAAAATTTTTAAAAAAAAAAAAAAAAAAAAAAAAAAAAAAAAAAAAAAAAAAAAAAAAAAAAAAAAAAAAAAAAAAAAAAAAAAAAAAAAAAAAAAAAAAAATAAAAAAAAAAAAAACCAAAAAAAAAAAAAAAAAAAAAAAAAAAAAAAAAAAAAAAAAAAAAAAAAAAATTTTTAAAAAAAACCAAAAAAAATTAACTCTCTCTTCACTTTTTAACTGTATTTTGGGAAAAGGAAAAAAAAATCTTAAAGTAATCATTTCTTTCATATGCTATAGGGGACTTTTTCCCTTTTTGTTTAAATAACCAGGGCTTTTGAAGAGCATAACAATTATGACGTGAACTTTATTTAAGGGGTTTGGTGGTTCCCGCTCCCTTTAGGGTTCCAAGGTTTATGGGCCCCCCCCCCAAAGAGGCCCAAAAAAGGGCCCTTTTAAAAAAATTTTTAAAAGGGCCTCCCAAAACAGTTTTTTTAAAGGGCCTTTTCCAACATGGGGGAAAGGGGGGGGGGGGGGGGGGGTTTTGGGCCAAACGGGGGGGGAAAAAAAATCTTTCCTGTAAAAAGTTTTCTCCCAAAAATCAGCAATAGCTGTTCCCAAGCTGGGTTTTTTATGTTCCCTGTTCACAATCCCTCAGTTTTTTGTACCCATTTTATTTGGGTTAATTTTTATTTTCATCATTATTGCCCCACTCTTCAAAAGAATTTTTTATAAAAGGGGAAAATTTTAACATAGATAGCTGAGCGAAAATGTTTTAAATCAGTATAAACCCCGAAACATTAGCACCGGGCTGCACTTGGAACCCCCTGACGTCAAAAAAGCTGGTTGCAGAAGACCCCCAGAAAACACAAGCCAAATGTCCCCAGCTTTTTCGTCGTTCTGCTAAATTTAAACTTACTAAACAGAAAGCCCACTGATAGGCCTGCGTTTTAGGGCCTGCCTACCCCGTTTAGTGGGTTTGCCGGGGGATCTGTCAACCCCTTTGCCAAATTGCAAAAGTTTTCGGTTTTTGGGTTGTGGAGATGTATCGGGTTTCCCTTTTTTGGGGCCCTTCTCTTGAAAAAACAGGACCCTTTAAAAGTACCTTTCAAAAATTAAAAAGGGGCCCCCTCGTGAGTTAAAAGGAAACCCCCCCTTGTGAATCAAGGACTTAAAAGCCCTTTTTCCCAAAAAACCATTTATAAGGACTTTTAAAAGGGCCCTCCCAAAAGCTTTTCCTTTTTAAAATTTTCAGTGAAAGGCCATGAAAATGGATTATTAAAAAAAAATCGCCTTTTTTTTAGGATGGAAGAATTTCAAGGGGAAAAACACTGGACAGGTGCTCTTTGGGGCGGGGGGGGGGTGGGGGGGGGAGGGATTTTTGGGGCTTTTTGTCCCCCTCCGCGAGTTGTCGATGTTCCAGTCTTTTCATCAGAAGTGCCTGCAGAAATCGGGCTTCAGAAAAAAGCTTTTTTAATTTTTTTCATTGGGGCCCATGTTTTCCCGAAAACACTGTTTCCCCTTTTAGCTTTTGCTTTTTGAGGCCGTGAAAGCAAAGGCCCCCTGTAGCAAACGCGAAATTTTACAAATTACACGAGGTGCTGTTTTTGGGGGCGAAACTATCGCCCTTTTTTGGCGCAGTAATTTAAAATTTGGGAAAAAAAATATGTTTCCTTTGGTTTTTTAATTCGTTCAATTTTTTTTTTCTTGGATCCAGCTTTTTACCAATGAATCTGCCTGTTTCCCCGCTCCTTGGTAAAAACCCCCCCGGTTTTTCCCCCCCCCCCCCCATCAAATTTTTTTAAGTTTTTGGGTTTTTAAATTTTTTTTTATAAAAAATTTTTTTTTTTTTTTTTTTTTTTTTGTCGGGCCGGGGGGCGAGGGGAGCTTGGGAAAAAACATTTTTCAATAAGAGGGTAGCATGGGGCCCCGGACTTTTTCAAAGGTTGGGACCCGAAACTTTGGGCTTGGGGAAGGTTCAACGTTTTCCGAAGTGGTTCCCAACAAAAAAACCGGGACAAAAATTGGTTTTGCGTACAATTGTTATTGCTTTTATTAAACGGGAGAAAATTTAGGGGGGAAAATGGGAAATCAAAAGGGTTGGGGAAAGAAGATGCCTTTTAAAATTTGGGGAAAAAACAAATTTTTCAAAGAAAAAGAAGGCCCAGAAAAAAGGAAAAAAAAACCCGGGGACATTTACCAAAAATTTTGGTTGGGCAGTTGGGTTTAGTTTGGGAAGAACAAATTTCAAAGGGGCAAATGGCTCCAGGGCCCGGGGGGAAGAAATTCCCGGACTTTCAATTTTTCAAAATGACGATGGGTTAGCAGGGAAGAAAATGGGTTATTTTTCAAAGTTTTACACTTGTTGGGCGTAGATGGGTTTTAAAAGGGGAAAATACCTGTTTAAAACTTTTCCAACCAAAGAAAACCGGGGGCATTTTTTTCCCCCCAATTTTTGGCCAGTTTTTTTATTTATTATGGGAGAAACAATTTTTTTTTCCAAAAAACTTTTTTTTTTTTAGGACAAAGGGGAAAGATAAGAAACCTTTCCAATTTTAGTGACAGAAGCCAGGACAGGGAACAAAATTAAAAATTTACAAAGCAGAAAAAATCCCTTTCAAAACAAACATTTTTTTTTTCCCGTTTAAAAAATTTTTCCAAAACAAAAAAGAAATTTTTTTAAATTTCTCTAAAAATGGCCAAATTTCCCAAATTACCCCAAAGGGGAACCCCCCAATTAAAAAATTTTCCCCCTTAAAAAAAACTTTTTTTTCCCAGTGTAAAATTCAGAATCCTTAAAAAAAATGGAAAAAAAAAAGAAACAAAGGTAAAAAAAAAAAGAAGGGGTTAAAAAAAAAACCAAGACTAAAATTCATAAAAACAATAAAAAAAAAAACCCCCTTTTTACAATCAAAAAATTTTTTTTATTCCTTTTTGAAAGAAACCCCCTTCAAACCCCCTAAAAAATATTTTTATTTTTAAAGCATCTTTATTAAATTTCAACTGTAAATTAAAAAGAACCAAAAACAAACAAAAAATTTTTTTTTGGTAAAACCAAAACCAGTCCCTTTTTTTAAAAGGACAGGAAGGAAAATCAGAATCCCTTCCCAAAAAAACCGGAAAAAAAAAATTTTTCAAATTTGTTTTTTTAAAAAAAAGAATTTTTTCTTATAGCCCAACACACCCCGACCGTTTTTAAAAAACTAAAAAAAACTCCCCCACCTTTGGGTGTTTTTTCCCCCGGCCCAATCCAAAGAAGGTTTTTAAAAATTCCCTTTGAATTTAGGAAAAGGGTTTCTTTTCAAAACCCCCCAAAACCAGATCTTTTGGGATTGCAATGCAATACCTTTTATAACACTTTGTAAAAACAGAAACAAAAAAAAAAAACCCCATTTGGGTTTTTTTTGGGTTTAACTTGGGGCCCCTGGTGCCCTTTTTTTTTTTTGTTTTTTTTTTAAAGGGGGGGAAAGGCCCAACCCTCCAGCCCCAAACCTTTCCCTTTTCATGAGGTTAAAAATTTTTGCATTTCCCGCAGTTCTTCTTCCCAAGCACCAAAACCCCATTTTTTTTCTCGTAACAAAAAATTTTAAAAAAAGGAACGGGTTTGTTTGGGGGGGGCGTACACTTCTCAGCCGGGGTTTTCCCCCTGGTTCTTTCACACCCAAGGGAAAAAAGATTTAAAAAAATGCCCCATTTTCAAAAAAAGGGTGGCCCCTTTATTCCTAAGGGGCCGGGGGGTATAAAAACCAAATG
This sequence comes from Conus ventricosus, assembly GCA_018398815.1. Classification (NCBI taxonomy): domain Eukaryota; kingdom Metazoa; phylum Mollusca; class Gastropoda; order Neogastropoda; family Conidae; genus Conus; species Conus ventricosus. The sequence goes on along the minus strand of CM031610.1, from coordinate 55,322,967 downwards.
AAAAAAACCCCAAAACTGGGGGAAGGAACTTTATTCCTTTTAAAGGGGGGGGCCCCCGGGGGGAAAATGCAAAACCCCCCTTTCCAAAATTGAAATTAATTTTTTTTAAAAACCTTTTCTAAAAATTTTTACCAACAAAAACTCCCCCAAACCCCACACCTTTCCCAACTCCCCCACACACCATTTCCCCCCCTTTAAAAAACAGGTTTTAAAAGGGAAAACCCCCAAAGGTTTTCCAAAAAGAATTAAATTAAAAACCCCCCCCAAACTGAAAAAAAAAAAAAAAAAATTGGGGTGGGGGCGCCCCACTGAGGGCTGTCAGACTTAGTTTGGGGATTCAGGAAAGAAACTGGGTTTTTGGCAGATTTATTGGGATGTCAAATCGGATACAGAGGAGGCCAAATGTTGCTGCCCCCCCCAGACCCCATCTCTCCCCAACCCACTCCCCTCATCCCTTCTCCCCTCCACTAGCCCTCCTTCCCCCTGTCCCTCCTGTTTCCCCCTCCTATTCCCCCCCGGGACCCCGTTGCCCTACCACCCCTCACTCCCACCCCCTTTTGCTCCACAGTGTTTCCCCCACCTCTGGCCTGGGGTGTTGTGGGTTTTTCACAGAATTGGTTTTAACTTTTGGGGGGGGGCGGCGAGGTTGGGGATCCTGATGTGGACGAGGCCCCAGGGTGGTGCCCAGGGTTTGGGGGGGCAGAAGGTTTAAGGGGAGCCAAAGGCCCAGACTCTTGGCAAAAGTTAAACTCCCCCTTTTCCAGGGATCGGATTGCCGGAACATCGAGGGAAACTAATGGGGGGGTAATTTCAAACCCCAAACCCAAAAAAAATATAAAAAAAAAAAAAAGTTTTGCCGTATCACTCCCTTCACTCCGGTTCCCCAAAAAATGCAAATGAAAAGCCACACCAGCGACCCCAAAAAATGTCCAAAATTCCCCCTTTCCCCATCACCTCACAGCCCCCCCACCTCAAATCAACACAAACCAACCACAGGGTCCACAGAAACCCCACTCGTTTGCATGCATGGGGGGGCCACCCCACAAACACCCCAAAAAAACCCCCACACACACACAACACAAGGGGTGGGAGAGAAAAACATGACTATATGAAAAGGCTGGGGATCCGGGGGGGCGGTTTAGGGGCCCCCGGGGGGGGGGCCGGGGCAACGCCCCGCTGGGGGGTCTGGGGGGCCCCTGCGTCAAGGGTTGTTTTCAAGACAAAGTTTTCTTCTTCCCCCGCTTATTTTTTCACTATGTATTTCCTTATTTCTGTCTCCGTTTTTCTTCCCCAGACAAATTGTAACACCAAAATCAAACAAATTTTACTTCATCTTGGGTTTCAAATTCAATTTAAAGGGCCCCAGATCTATGACGCCAAAAATATTACGCAAGTAAAAAGATACAAGCCGGACTGGGGTTTAAAAAAACAAACGTAACCCCAAACATAACTTCCTTCAGAGGAAAGGGTTTTCAAGAAGGGGGAGTATGCAGAGTTAGTCATTCAGTAGATGATACTTGCTGGTGATCCCTACTTTTTTATGTTTTTCCCTTTGGGTTTTTTTCCCGCTATGCCCATGTTTATTTGCCCTTTATTCTTTTTGTACCTTTACGTACCAAAGTGGGCATTTTTTTTCCCTATATGAAAACAAAGGGCTACATGCTTCCATTTATAATCCCCGGCCGCATTTAAACAGGAATTTTTTGCGTTCTTTTCTCTAGAGTCAACACTATCGATGTTTTTTTCAAAAATCAGAAAAAAAAAAACCAGAGAAAAGTTTCTTACCTCTGCCAAATTAATGTTAAAGGTTTTAAGAGAAAGTCCCAAACAAAAACCAAAACACAAAAAAATATGAAACAAATAAGAAAGATCCCCCTGCGGTTTTGTTTATTTTGAAAGGGAAATTTTTTCCCCCCCCTCTCCAAAAAAGTTTTTTTTTTTTTGCCTCCAACCTTTTCCTGTCAAAGGTTTATCACTGTCGGGGGAGGTTTACCCCTGTGACTTTGGAACTAAAAAAAATGATAAACCTTCATAGCGTCGGAAAAAAAATCTATGTTGGTTGCGGCCCGAATTAAAAACAATTAAAGAAAAAGAAAGGGGGTTCAAAGAAACAAGAATACGAGGAAAAAAATAAATAACAACCCCGTTAAAAGTTTTCCCCCCTGAACTCCAGTTCAGATCTAAAAAATTCCATCCCCTTTTTGATGAGATCTAATTACCTTCGTGACGTTCGACTGCTTGACAGACGACGAAAGTCCTTTTATGCGCGCTCAGAGTTGCAATGCGTACAGGAGAAAATCATTGCGTCACGTAAATTTTGGTACGTTTTAGTGATGCACTGGACTGAATTCCAGTGCGCAAGACAGGATTTTATGCGTCAGAGACGCACATTTGTGCATAAGAATTATCACTGTTGTTTGAACCCATTTCTAATTCTGCCCATCACCCGGAGCAAGAGCAACTTTTAAGCACATAAGCAGAAGGTAAATCACACCCCAGTCATTCTGGAGTATTTTTTCACTGTCCTGAGAAAAATAAAAATTTCTTTTGAAGGCTAGTCCCGGAAATTTGCTCCTTCCAACATGAATAAGGGAGAGGGTGGAGTTGAATTTTGATATAAAAACTGTAATCTTAGCACAGAATACACTCCAAGTCCTTCCTCTATAGAACAATATTCTCCTCCCTATCTGGTAAAAGCACCACCAATGATTTCACTCTTTGTTTGGAGAAGGATGTCTGGAAGCAAGGCTAACAGCAGAGGCACAGAAACAATCTGAAGCACTGCCAAAGCATCATATGCACTGATC
>CM031610.1:55298826-55316326 GCA_018398815.1 Conus ventricosus | reverse complement strand
TTCCTTGGACACTATTTATGTGTCGATGCAAAAAGCAAACCCGGGACATATAATGCTATTTTATGGACTTAAGAAAATGCATTAGAACTAGTGAAAAACTTCTTTTACTACTGCTGGATTGTGCAGGTTTCATTTCCAGAAGAATCCCTATAGAGTTAACTTCTTTTACACGCATAGGACAATGATTACGTACAGTCATGCCTTGTACAAGATGTAGGATAAAGGTAAAACATCATAATTTCTATAAAAGGACAAGAATACAGTGTGAAAGAAGAGTCACTGCACCACCTTTAGCATAATCCAGTAACACAAAAAACCAGGAAATCTTCTTTCTCGAGAAGAAAAGGATATATCCAAAGACGCCAGTGGGACCCAGACAAGTACTAACCTCACCTGCCGAATCAACCAGCTGGCACTACCACTGGAAGCCCGCGCTGTGTCGACGTACAGTGCAGATACGCACAGGGCATTCCATTATGACGTCAAGGACATAACTGCTCCCCGGCAGACGCTGTTGTATGATGGCTACTCGATGTGACACAATAGAATCTCCGGAGAAAGCGTCCCGCAGGTTTAAGAGCCCGAATTTCATGATAGCAGAGCCAAACGGCAAAAGATGCCACGATCAAGCAAACTGCTACTCACATCCCAGTGCCCCACTCGTTGCCGTTTCGCTAATAGGTGAAACCAGCACAACTCCGGAAACAGCCAAGCTTTCGTCATATGGCCTAAACGTGCCCTCTGAGGAGGAATCGAGTTGCAGCCATTTCCGCTGTTAACAGGACTTTCCTGTAGTCAGTGGATCAGTGGTGGGTGCGACTATGACGGTCTATTTTTTTCTGATTATTTTTTGGTTACATTAACGACGAGTCACTTACAGAGTCCAGTAGAACATTATTTTAATTACCCTGCAGTTTATCTACAGACCTCCCTCTCTCTCTCTCTCTCTCTCTCTCTAAAACACACACACACACACCGCGCGCGCGCGCGCGTGCGCGCGCACACACGCACACGCGCGCGCACACACACAACACACACGCACACGCACGCACGCACGTACACACACACACACACACAACACACACACACACACACACACACACACACACACATACACACACACACACACACACACACACGCACACACGCGCACCCCCCCCCCCCCCACACACACACACACACACACACACACACAATTTACCATACCACATATACATACACACTTTCTCTCTCTCTCTCTCTCTCTCTCTCTGTATATATGTATATATAAAATATCCATTGATCTATGTTTCTTGATGTATTTTTTTAATTATCGCGTGTGTGTGTGTGTGTGTGTGTGTGTGTGTGTGTGTGTGTGTGTGTGTGTGTGTGTGTGTGTGAGAGAGAGAGAGAGAGAGAGAGAGAGAGAGAGAGAGAGAGAGAGAGAGGAGAGAGAGAGAGAGAGAGAGAGAGATGACTAAATCCGGTACCAATTTTAGAAGTTTAACTTAGAACGACGACGAAAAGGAATGAAGAACGGGGAGGAGGAGGAGGAGGAGGAGGAGTGGGGCTTGACAAGAAGAAGAAGAAGAAAAAGAAAAAGAAGAACAACAACAACAACAACAACAACAGCAAACAACAACAACAACACCAAAAATTAACAACGCAACAATAACAATACAACCAACAACAACATGATGATGATGAGATGACGACAACGACAATGACGCCGCCAATAAAGAAGAAGAAGAAGAAGAAGACGACGACGACGACGACGAACAAACAACAACAACAACAACAACAACAAAAACCCAAAGCATTACGATTGTATATATGATTAATTGTTCTCTCTCTCTCTCTCTCTCTCTCTCTCTCTCTCTCTCTCTCTCTCTCTCACACACACACACACACCACACACACACACACACACACAACAGGGCACGCACGCACGCACGCACGCACACACACGCGCCCCACACACACACCACACACACACACACACACACACACTCACACACACACACACACACAGATTGATTAATTGATCTTTAATACACTCGTACAATCTTCCTTGTCATGCATACTTTTATTTCAACACATATCATTCATACTGACAATTCAACATAGCAACACTGGTAATGTATTTCTACAATGATGAGTAGACTATTCATAAAGGTAATGATGACATGGGGGTTGTCAAACAGAAGGAAACAAAAAACCTACACAGAGAGAGGGTCGGAGGAGGGGCGAGGGGATAATGGGAGGTAGGGGGAGGAGAAGAGGGATGGTAGACAGAGTGGGTATGTTTGACTGTGTATTCAAAACATGGCTTACAGAAGACTTTGCGAATGGACGCTACTGATTTTAATTGAACAATCAAATTTATTGAGACAAGAAATGTTTATGTAAAAGTTTCTTGAAATCTTTAACGTTTTAACGAGAGAGAGAGAGACAGACAGATTCAGATTCAGATGTTTTATTCTTATAGGCTTGGCCGAGGAGGAGAGGGGAGAGAGGAGAGAAGAGAGGAGAGAGAGAGGGGAGAGAGAAGACAGACAGGGCAGACAGACAGACAGAAGAGACAGAGAAAAGAGAGGAGAGACAGAAAGACAGAGGAGAGGACAGAGAGACAGAGAGACAGAGAGAGACAGACACAGAGAGAGAGAAAGAGGAGAGAGAGGAGAGAGAGAGAAAAGAGAGAGAGAGAGAGAGGGGAGAGAGAGATGTAGAGGAGAACAATCAGGATAGTAGTGCAGGCCTCCGCCATGGTCAATATCGAGTCTGGATCCGCCATTTGATTTGGGATCCGCGTCACGGATCTGCATCGATCACTAGCTCTTTAGGGCCACTGTCGTCCCCTTTTTTCCCGTCCGTTTCATTTCAATCGTTTCGATACCTTTTGCGCAGTCTTGCTGACAGAAAGGCAAATCAACGCGGGACTGGGGTTAATTATTCGTTATTAGCCCAGCCTCACATCAAAAGACAGTGCACCGAGGCATGTTAAGGGAAATAATTCTATAATGCAATTCATGGTTACTGTCTGTTGTAGCGTCCTTTACTTCGATTTCTGTCTTTCGGCGAAGGCTCTGTTGGGCGGGATTGTCGCCACAGCGAAGTTTTGCTTGGAGTCGGGTTGTATTATCAATTTTCTCTCCTCTCCAAGAGTAGCTTTGAACCATCAGCAAGGCCCGAAAGGTATGCTGTATGCGCAAATAAATAAATATGTGAATAAAAAAAGTAAATAAAAAAATTTAAATAAGTAAAAAAATGAATAAAACATAAAATAAGGAAATGAAAATGCTTGAAACTTGAACTAATTTTGATGTAAATATTCACTGAAAAATTTGACGCCATCTACGTCCACTTCATAACTTTTTTCGTTAATAACTATCATAGTTTTCTTCTTTTCATTCTTTCTTTTTCTTTCTTTGTTTCTTTCATTTTTCTTCTTCTGTATGTTTAATTAAAGTCAGTCAAGTCTTGTTGATTTGAAAAAAATCACGCTGGCTCAACGTGAAATTGCCTCCATTTCAATGCCAACTTGAGATGCTGCTGTATTGGTAGTGTCAGTGTAATGTTAGATAGGCCCACTCTCCTGCCGCTTTCAATTTGCCATTTTAAAACATGTTACTGGTTTGGTTGTATCAAGATAATATTAGATAGGCCCGCTCTCTGCCGCTTCAACTGCCATCTTAACATGTTACTGTAGTGGTTGTATCTAACATATTTTTAAAATTTTGTAAGATAGGCCCACTCTCTTGCAACCTCCAAGTGCCATCTAAACATGTTATTGTAGTGGTGACATCATTTACAGTGTTAGATAGGCCCATCTCCTGCCTCTTCCAGCTGCCGACTCAACAAGTTACTGCGTGGTGATCCGGTGTAGTATTAGACACAGACAGGCTCTGTATGCCCCCACTACTCTCCTGCTGCTGTTTCACTGCACACAGCGCCTGACCTGCACCCCCCAGAACAAAATGGAAAAACAGTCATTGTTTTTTCTTCTTCTTTTTTTTTTCTTTTTTAAGTGATGATCAGTTAGATCTCAGAGAAAAACGAACGAACGAACGAACGAACAAACGAACGAAATATTATTTTACCAGGGTAATGGGAATAAGCAAATTGCGCATGCTTTTTTTCACCCGCCTGGGGAAAAAAAAAAAAAGCACATGGAAAAACACAAAAGGGTCAATAGGGCAACAAAGAGGAAAAGTGAAATACACTAAGTCAACTTGCAAACTGTAAGAAGTAAAGACTAATACTACAAAAGCAAACGACACAATAATGCAAGCTTCCATATGCGCGTGCGCACGCTCACACACACAACACACAAAACACACACACAACCACACACACACACACACCACACACACACACACATGAAGGAATTGATCTAATGACAACATCAGCAATCTGTCAGTACTGTTTAAAATAACAATGGTCACAATGTCTGTTATATTCTTTCTTTCGCATTATATGGCATGAAGAGAAATATCATGTTTTTAAAATATGTAATGTATTTTTTAAAAAAGTTTTTTGTGCCTGAAAGAGAAAGTTTGTAAGCTGATTTAAACGAGCTAATGCTTTCTTTATCTTTCCGTAATTTGGTAAGGAGTTCCAAAGGGCCCCTCCTGAATGGGCGAGACTTGTTTTAAAAAGATCAATTCGGGGTTTTTCTCATTACAATATTGTTCGTGTATCTTGATTGATTTCGCGGAAAATCTTTTTGTGGTTAGTGTACAAGGAGCAAATCCGTTCATTATTCGATACATTACAACGGCTTTTTTAAAAACTGTAGTTATACGATAATGGAAGGATCTCCAGCGTAAGTAGTCTTCGTCGTCAAATGGTAGTTTTTAAAAGTAGTAACTTCAGAGAGCTTTTTATAAAATCCTGTTTAGATATCTTAATGTGTTTGCACTGCATTGATCATAGAGTTTTGACGCATAATCGATAGATGATGAAAAATAAATGCATGAAAGAATTTCTTTCGAGCTGTAACATCGAGGAAATTCTTAATTTTTGAAAGTTGAAATAACCTTTGGGAAATTTACGTTTGCAAAAAACTATCGTTATGGGGTGACCAGGAAAGATTATTGTCGTAGTAACACCTGAACTTTGTGAGTATCAACTTCATGAATGACTGTATTACTTATGTGTATAGAAGGCAGACTGAAGGTTATTTTTTGCGTTTTTGTCGCGAAGTTATTATCATGTATTTGGGATTTTTGGTCGTTCAAGACATGTGGTTCAGTCAGTCAATCAATTAAGTTACTAACATTGTTCTGCAGAGTGTGAATAATTGCTTAAAATTAGAATGGCTCGAATGAATAGACGTATCATCTGCAAACAGTTACATACGCCTCCTGAAATGTATAAGGGAAGATCAATTAATATAGAGAGAAAAAAAGTAGAGGACCAAGAACGGATCCTTGGGGAACCCACCAAATGTTTGTGTCTGGAATTTGGATTTTTGGTTACCCAAGAAAACCTTGTGATGACGGTTAGAAAGAAAAGATGTAAGAAGAGAAAGACTTTGGTCGGAAATTTCTATATAAGGCTAGCTTACGTAGCAGCAATTAGGGTCAATGACGTCAAAAGCTTTTGCAAAGTCAACAAAACAATACCCCCGTGAATTTGTTGTCATTGAATTAACGAGCCAATCCTCGACGAGGTTATTTTAAGCAGTGTGGCATGAATGGTTTTCTCTAAATCTGATTGATTGGGATGAAGCAAATTGTTCCCGAAACATGTGACATTAGATGTTTATAGACATGTTTTTTCCAAAGGTTTCGACAGGACCGATAATATTAAAATAGGTCTGTAATTTGATGGGTTAGTTTCATCTCCAGTTTTTATAGATAGGAACAATTTTGGCTTGCTTAAAAAATATAAGGGAAAATAGCTTTTGTCAATGCAGAGATTGTACAAATAAGTTAAGAGTCTGTGAGATAGGAGCACATGATTTAAGAATCTTACCATCTAAATTATCAAGGCCACGTGTCCCTGTCTGCTTGAGTTGTGTAAGTGAACGTAAACGTCAAACCCCGTAATAGGAGGAACGACAGCGTTGATGTTATATTTTTAGAATACAAAATTCTTTTAGTAGCTCGAGATTATTTAAATAGGCCCTATCAATTTGTTTAGTTGTGGAAGATTATTAGAAAAAATGGTGATTTAAATCATCAGTTGAAACCCCTTTTTAATAGAGGCAGACATTTTATGGACTTTCTTTTTTGTGAGAATGTTAATAGCTTTCCAATCGATTACATTTTTAGAATCTTCCAAATAAAAGATCTCGGAAGTATTTCTTTTTCGCTGAACGTAACATTGCCGTAACTTTATTTCGTTGTTTTTTGAAATCTTGAAATTGTTTTGCTTTAACAGCATGTCTCTTTCACGCATGCATTTGGATGACATCAGTAAACCCAAGGAGGCTTGGGGGAATGTTTTACTCTTTTTGTTATAAAGGGAGCTGTTTGTCATAGATATAAGTAAACGACTTGTGCCGAATTAAAATGCTTTTCAGGATCAGTGAATGATACACGTTTGGTAAAGATGAATGAGCTAAGTCGAAAGAAATGCGTCTTTATCAAAGTGAGCAAAAGTCTTAGGTAATAACTTTGTGTCCGGGCTTGGGAATTTTGTGCCTTTCCTGAACCAAGTAAGGCAACAGGAAGGTGATCACTGCAGCCAAAATGTGGGAGAAAAACACTTCTACAATGTTTGTTGTGTGTTGCTATAAATGTGATCAATCAGTGTTTCAGAAAGCGGAGAGTTAATTCTAGTGGGCGTTTCAATTAATTGTTGAAGTCCAAAATTTCAACTGTTTGGACCCATCGTGATTGGGCTTTAAAAGATCAATGTTAAAATCACCGAGAAGGATGATTTCATTGTCATTGAGTGTTTACATCTTAGCATATCATTAAATTTGTTGACCCATTCTATATGTTCGGCGGGGTTTCTGTAAATGAATCCAATGAATAATGGCTTGTTTCTTTTTAGATTGATTTCGACCCATATACATTTACATTGTGTTTTTCAAACGATTTGATACGTTTATACGTAACGGGATGACTGATATATAGGATTAAAACCCAGTTTGTTTTGGTAGAATGGGATCAAGTCTCACGGCGTTGTAACCTGGAATAGATACGTCGGGCATCAGAATTTTCTTCGATAAACGTGATTCGGCACAACAAAATACGTGAAACTGTCGGCTGAGTTATATATAATGGACGATAACGGATCTAATTTGTTGAGAACATGGTTGATATTTAAAAAACCCTACTCGGAGGGCCGTCCCTAGAAGGCCACGCATTCACCGTGGCATTACGACTGAGTGGTGATCACAGCTAAATGATAAGGTTGCAGCTTCAAGGCAACTAGTATCTGATTCAGCCAGCGCAAAATGGAAACAGTGCAATGTATGCAACTAAAACCCAGAATCTTGATAGGAATGCGCCCAAAAGGAAGATAGCAAGTAACACAAAAACTGGGTGCACAGTTGCAAGACACAATTGACTCACAGACAAAAGAAGATGAAGAGGAAAAAAAAATCCAATAACAAAAAACCTTAATGAAAAACAAATTATCAGATAGCAACTCAATAATTACCACAAAGCAAGCATTTATGCATTAGGCACGTAAAAAGATCAAGGGAAAATTTGGAATGATTTAAAAATATGCTATCAAAAAATTCTGAAAATATCTACAAATCTAAACCCACGTGTTTAGGTTCACTGAGATCAAAATAGCCGCCTTCAAGTTACAGTTGGCCAAATGTAATGCATTATGTCAACGAGTACGGCAAATCTGCAGCATAAACACACTAATGTTTCACTCATTACATATCCACGCATATATACCAACATGCAAACATTTGACGTATATTATGCTCTGACATAAAGGGTTAGAAGCCTGAATTATGCATGTTCTATCTTTGAATGTTCTGCTGCAGATTTAACATGTGAGACGTCATCATGTTTAATAAGTAAAGGTATTGATTGATATTTTGAGGAGTAACTGCCCGTGTATTTCAGTACTGTATTTGATTTTTGGGGGTGAATAGGAAAACACTGGGTTTTCTTTGACACAATGTGGGGAACTGGATTCCCCTCCAGGTTAGGATGAACTGTTTCTTGTGAAGGGGTGGGGTGGATAAGAGGGAGGTATGTCAGGTGTGGGTACGGGGATTGATCAAGGGAGGATAGTGGGCCATGGACGGCAGTGGGGAGGAAAGGGTCCATAATCAGGACCACGCCGGAGCTGTGTTGTCGTGAGTGAAGGCAGTGCTTTGTGTTGGTGCCCTGTACCCGTACCGCTGTACTGGCAGGGGCTTGCCCGAAATTGTGTTGCAGCCAGCATCACTACGAAAGTGGGGGGTCATAGGAATTACAGTACTGGGATTGTGTGCGTTCGTATTTCGGGGATTCATAACCCCCTGATTCAACCCGAGTCGTAGGCACAGCATAAACAGACTCTGCACTGCCCTGATCAGGTCTATAGGCACCTGACGTTTTTCCGGGTTTGTACCTATGGTACGACTGGTCACGTTGCCACCCGGCTGCAGACCCCTGGTTAAAACCCTGTTCTGCTTCTTGGAAGTTTTTCTGGGGTGGGAAGGTGTCTACGAGCCAGTTAATGAAAATGCGTTTGACGTTGGCAGCCGTTGAGCAGTCCCTTTAAAACTAGGATGATAAAGTCCTGAAAATAGCCGCCTGGGAGCACCAGACGTAGCCACAAAAGAATCAGTATTGTCGATGAAAGTTATACATAGAGCTGCATGCAGTTTTGAGATTTCGGTTCGAAGGAAGGATGGAATTATTTAAGTTGTGTCTTTCCCTTGGCTGGGATAATCGAATAAATGCAATCTTTGCAAAAGGGAAAACCTTACAACATGACTGAATCATTCTCTCCCATTGTTCAGTAAGAAACTTGTCTGAGGGGCAGTTGTTGACCCTACATTTTACAACTAGCGCTTCGATTTTGTTGTTTGGCGATTGCTGTGAAAGCCAGCGTTCTAAAAACCGGAGTGCCCATGCCCGGATACATAGTTTTAAAAAGGTTGTAGGAGCGAAGAGCTGTCTTTTGGGCTCTACGTGTTTGATAGTAGAGTCACCAATCAGCAGTGCCGTCGCTCGGTCATTCACAGACACAGTACTTAACACTTCGGAGGGAGAACGTTTTTGACTTGTATCGTGAGAGCTGGTAGATTTCCTGTCGTGCCTTATACTTTCAGTGAGTCGATGATTATCATTAGTTGGATTCTGCTCGCACAAAGGCCCCATCACTGAGAGGAGCAAACTATTTTGGACAGGGATGGAGACGTTGATAGGCAGGTCCTCTGAAGAGAACTTGTCCTCGCAGCTGACAGACTGCATAAGCGATTTCTTTTAGCCAGAGGACGGAGGATCAGCGCCAGGGGCTTTGTGGGTTGCTGCCTGCAGGCTGGGCGCTGGTGGGGGGCGGATCTTTCAGCGGAGCTTGATGACAGACTGGCCCCGTCAGGGGCTGTGTAAGCCTGGACCTTTGGGGCTGACTTGACGCTTCTGTGTTTTCCTCAGTAATGCCAGGACCCGACGGAGATGGTGATGTTCAGTTTCAGAGGTCGGCGAGGCTGACTTTCACACTTCGAAGGTCCCGGGCACTTCAGCTGAGTTTGCGCCAAAGTGGTTTGTCATTCTGAAACTGCGTGCCGGTATGACTACAGTAGGCTTGCTTTCAAGTATTTCAACTCAGATCGTAGATTTCCAAGCTGAGACGGGAGAGGACTGGTTGTCATCTTTAAAGATTCCACAGATACTGTGGTTGAGACAGTTTTGCTTCCAGATTTCAATTCTAGAAGACAAAAAAATGATTTTTGTGTTCATGGCAATTTTTAGTTCATTTTTAATCACAGTTTTGTATCTTCAATTAAATTGACATTAGCGAGTCCCTTTATCTCTTGCTGTGTGTTATTAAATCGTCAACAGTTTCTTTTAACTCAATGAATTTCAGTCTATATGTCTTTAGGTGCATCGGAGGAAACCTTCAGGTGTTTCGGGGGTTTACAGAGGGTTCGTCTACGGAGGGTTTTTTTTTTTTCATGCGGGAGTGGTGACGACTGATGTCAGTTTGCACTTTAGCTGGGATGGAGGTGCGTCTGTTGTGGAGGGAGTGGGGGGATGCAGGACAAAAACCAGGGTAAACACAGGACAGAATGTCTTGGCTGTCATTTGCTGTAACAGACACTGGGGTGGATTGAATAGGATCCTGTGGGAGTGATTCACATTTTCCCCCTCTGTACATGCTGATACGGCGTGTGGGTCTACCCTGGGTGTTGTCATGGATAAAAAGGCCTAGAGGGCTGATGAAAGTCAGTGGTACTGTAATAATGTTGAGGTTTAAGTTGCTGATGTTTCTGTCGGTGAGGAACGTTGACACTGAATGTTTGAGTTGCTCACATCCTCCAGGGGCCCAAAAGGGGGCAGTCTCTTCCCTGACAGGGAGACAGCCGGACTTCTGGGCCGTCTTGAAATTAGAGAGTGACGGTTTCTTTTTGATGATTCCAGTACAGGCGTATAGTCGTTTTCGCCAGTCAGGTGGGAGGTCAGCGATCCATTGTAATGCTGGGAATGGCTGGATTTCGTCATTTTCATCGTAGTCCGTCACTTGCACTTCAACAGCACGTCTGAGATGGCAGAGTGCGGAACAGAAGCGCGTTCCGCCATGCTATTTAATTCGCCTTCTTCACTCCAAAAAAGTTTCTGATCTTGTCGGCAGTGTGTATTTAATTTCTTGTCTATCAATGATTGATTCGCTTCCCGCGCCTGTGGCTGATCATTCCGCTGCTGGTCAGTCATTGCGGAACAAATTTAAAAAGCTGAAATCCATTTACACATTCGCACGTGTGTCAGCAGTGCCGTACTCAGGTCATTCAAACACCCTCGGTCATCATTCAGGGGAGAACGCATCGAGGTGTCCAACTGTGGTGAATGCACGTGCAATCAGCTTTTCTTAAACTGGGCTAGAAGGCAGAAGGTAGAACTGTTCTCAATTTTGCTGTCTTCCTTAATCAAATATGATAACAATTTTTATAATTAACACAATGGGCCCCTTTCGATCGATGAAAAATAATAATGTCATGGACTTACGGGTCATGATACACCTTCTTGCAAAGAAAGCAACAATCCACAGCCTATAAACTGCCGAAATCTTCAATTTCCAGAGAGCTCAAAAAGTGTGCCAACCCTTGACTCAATCTCGGAGAGAGGAGAGAGAGGGGAGGCCAGTTAACCATTACAAGTGGAAATTGCATTAACTGTTTTGTGGTATTTTCAACAACTTTCCTTTCAGCGCTTGCTTTTTTCTTTGTTTTTTTTTTTTTTTTTTTTTTTCTTCTTTCTTTTTTTCTTTTCTTAAAGCTTGTTCTAAGGGACATAATTCTAAAGTTGAAGGAACGTAAAACCCCACGGACCGCCAAAATGTGTCAGAATGGTTTATCAGAATCGTTTCGAAGGCAGGAAAGGAAAGTTTGTGCGTCTGTGGGCTCCTTACGCAAACAGCTGACCGTAAGCTGACAGCAATGCACACTCTCTTGCAGATGTAGCCCACTCATTCTTTCCCACAGCCGCGCGCATGGCACGTGTTGTCCGGCAACATTTCCACACTCGGAAAGATGCCGTTAACCATTATTAATTTTACCGGCATGTGGGCTGGCTCTCTCTCTCTCTCTCTCTCCGTCTCTGGAACTCACTTCCACCGACGCTACAAAATACGAATAGTTTAAACGTTTTCAAGAAACATTTGCATACACATTTTATGTCTCAGTAATTCATTATTCGATTATAATCATTAGCGCCCATTCGCAAAGTCATCTATGAACCATACTTTTACATCGTCTAAACATAATATAACCTTCTCCGTTACAATCGCTCACCCCCACTCTGTCTACCATCCCTTTTCTCCTCCCCCTACCAACCCTCCTCTGACCTCTCTCTCGTTTTCCTTCTGTTTCACCCCCCCCCCCCCCCCCCACCCCAATGTCATTATATGTCATTATTACCTTTTATGAATAGTTTGCTTATCATTGTAGAATTATATTACAGTGTTGCTACGTTGAATTGTCAGTATGAATATGTGTTGAAATAATCTATGCATGACAAGGACAGATTGTAAGACTAGGCTTTGGCCTAAATCATCATCCTTGCGTATTAAAGATCAATCAATCTCTCTCTCTCTCTCTCTCGCTCTCTCTCTCAGTGATTCGGACCGGTGCGGAGAAAGGCACTGACCCCGTTCTCGGTGCTACGGGTATGCATTCCTTCATCAGGTTGTGGGAGGATACATTGCTTTGTTTCATCACAGAAATCGTATTTTCTTTTCAGATGTCTTTTCCTCGCGGTGGATTCCATGATTAGTGCATTAATTACAATACACATGTTTGTGATTAATAAACAGAAGTGCCGAAAATAAACGCAGAATGTTCTGTTTTGGACTGCTGTAAGCGTACGGTTCTGCTGTTAGCGTACGGGGTCCAGATGCGTGTTTTTTGAAATTGTCTTTTTCATCGAAGTTATTATTGTTGTTGTTACCAGCATTATAATTCTTATCATTATTACTGTTATTATTATCATTTTCATTATTATTATCATCGTTATCATCCCAGTTTGCATTTATCATCTTTATTGTTGTCGTTACTGATCAATAATAATTATGTTATCTTCTGAACATTAGTATCACACGAATCATAGAAGGCACACACACCGCACGCGCTTGCACATACAAACACCCACACCCACATGCACAAAGACGGGCGTGCACACGCACACGCACACACACATGCAGGAGCATGCTCACACAAATCCACAGATCACACCCACGCATACATACGCACATGCAAGCGCACGTGACCACACACAAGGACCTGTGCCCACCTTCATCCACACACGTGCACACTCACGCAAACACACAACGATGATAGTGCCCCACGCAATGTTAGGTAGGTACCCAAGGTCTGACCAGAGCGTTGGGCTAATGTGCAGGATACACATCCGCTCAGTCGTAGCCATGAGACCCTCGTCTCAATACCTTTACCAGACTCCTGGGGTCACCCACGACCCCACAACACACAAAAAGGGTTATATCTCTAAAAGTATTTGAGCAATCTTCATGAAATTTAATGACTTTGTCAAATACGTAATTGGCTTTAGGTATGTAAAATTTTACATGTATGTATAACTTACGAATGACGTAATTGGACGCATCTTTTTAACTATCTTGAAACAATGGCGGGGGTCGCGGACGACCCCTACAATTTAAAGAGTAGAATGCCGCTTATGCCTAAAGCGATGGCGGGGGTCGCGGAAGACCCCAACTCGCTTTAGGTATAAGCACTAAAATGGCTCTTTGCCGAGTAGGGGTCGTGAGAGACCCCCGCCATCGTGTCTGTGTAGTCAAAAGCTTTATCCGGTAAAGGTTTAAGTCATTAATTCATTTATCCATCAGCTGGTGGTCTGGAAAATTAGCAGATGTAGTGCAGTGTACATGGACTAGTCCGCACGCAGCGACACCGGAGGAAAGTGATTCCACTTTCTGTGGTGACGCTTCCTTCATGAAACGGAAACTGAAACTTTCTGTTGGGAGGTAAAACACACGGTGCGTCTGCGGAGCTTGTGACGGACTTTTGTGTTTTGATGGTCCTTCTTCACTGCCCGACACAGGAGTTGAGGGGACGTGGGACCCACTCTGCACTCTCCGTGTCACACGATGCTGGTTGGTCTTGTGAGCTGCCTTGGTCCTCGGGAGCTGACCGGCCAGTGTTTGTTTTGCAAGGTACGGTTTCTGGAATGGCAGGATGGCTTTCCATCCACTTGGAGAACATGTCAGTGTGTACAACAGACGACTGTTTAATTGGTAAGGAGATAGGAAAGAGGACAAACCTTTCGGCGGGCAAAGTTGTCCGATTGGTAACGTGTAGTGCAGTGGAGAGACAAAGCACGCGTTGATAGACATCTCTTTTTCATTGCCATGACTGGTTTTGGCGTGTGTGTGTCTGTGCGCGCGCGTGTCCTGCATATTGTTTAAAGAGACCGATTTGTTCAAACCTGTAAAGCGCCAAGCAGCCTAGGCTTTTAGGATGGGCGCGATAGAAATTGTCCTCACTGTTATTACTATTATTATCATCATCATTGTTCTTATTACCATTACTATTAATTATTTCAGTACATACACTCCACAGCTCTGAGGCTGGTTGGGGCTGAACCTTTCCACTAACTAACGATTTTATGGGACTGGAATCCACAACTAGGTAACACACACAGTATTCCTACTGAGATAGAAGCTGGAATAGCTATGTTAGCAGATTGTCAGACTCATGATCCCGATGCAGCTGGGGTTACAGGTTGCAATCCCCACAGAGCCGTCCGGTTAAAATAGATTTTTTCCCTCGGAGTTAACACTGATTCAGACTCCATTTCCTTAAAGTCCTTTGATCCAGACTAAGTTCCTAGACATAAACACACTCTGTTCTGCTGTTGTTCAAAAAGTAGACTCCGTAGGCTAACGATACGGATGACACATACACACATAATATGCATCTTGCCCACTAACGATGGTCTACATGAAGACCACCAAATGTACAGCAGGACAATATCCCCAAATGGAAGAAGAGTGGTCGGAGGTAGGTGCACCTACTTCTGATGATCATGTTTATGGTTGTCCAAAGGCATTGTAGTATTATCGTTGTTCTAACGTCTCATGTTTCGTTCGTGTATGCAGTTGCACCTTTTGTTAGATCTTTGGAATTTAGTTTTACCATGTTAGCACCATTTCGAACCATAAGTTGTTGAAAAGTTCAGTTGGCATGGCTTCAAAAAAACTGCAAAAGACGTTTCTTTTCTTCAATCGTTTTTTCTTTTTACTAAAAAAAACAACGAGTCTTTAAGCAAACAGCTAAATAGCTTGGCGAACATTACAGAGAAATACTTTACTTGGCTACTGGATCGCCAACTAACCAGTGACAATGTGTTGTTGTTTATTTATCCCCCTCATTGCTTCTCTCGCCTGAATTAACAAAAGCAGTGATATATGGTTTGAAATTCATAGAACTGACTGCAGTTAAGAACTGGTCATCCCTCAAACACACACACACACTCACTCACACACACTAAACTGAAAAAGGTTGCATCTTTATAGTCGTTCTTCATTACACAAAACTTTCAGGTCATGAACCTAAAGCATCTAGTTACATGATCTTGAAAGTCCTTGTTTTTATTTTAAATTTCCCTACCTTTAGTTCTCAGTTCAGTATGGTCGAGTCACAAGTTATTAAGCTTTCCCAGTTCTCTGAAGAAAAAGGATCCTTCAACATGCTCAAAACTGCTGAGGAAGTTCGTGTGGAGGCAAGTAACCATAAAGTGTTCATACCCTACTGCAGGACAGCCTACAGCACTATGGCGTTCTGCACGATGTATACAGCATAACTGAGCGACTGCCAATCTGGCAACAGTTCTTTGTGTGTGTGTGTGTGTGTGTGTGCGTGTGCGTGTGTGTGTGCGTGTATTTGTGCATGTTTGTACGTTTCACTTGTATACACACACACACGCAGAGACAAAAACACACATGTATGCACACACAAACACAAGTAACTCGATGTCACACACTTGCATATTGATTGTCCACATGCACACACACACACACTCGCACACACACACCATTCTTAGAACCGTCATGTAGTAGGCCATCACACAGTAAGGCCGTCATGCAATAGGGCCATCGCGCAGTTGGCGGTCGCTCACTGGGCATCAAAGAGCAGGCCTTTGTGCAACAGGGAGACCACCTAGAAAAGTTAGAAATGGAAATCAGTTTGTGGTAGACTAACATAAATGTGCAGCTAACTACTTCAGTTGACAGTACCTGGAAAATAACTGCTTGCATCCCAAATCTGGGACAGTGGATTGATAAAATCGATGTTGCAATCTATTCAATCAGTTGTAAGCTTATCAGATCTATCTATTTCAGTAAAACATTGGCCAACAGCGTTTTGTTGGTTCTGTTAACATGTTACCAACCTTGGAAAGGTCAATTAGCGGTGAGATGAACTGTGCAAATATAAAATTGGATCGTCAATTCAATTTTAAGAAAGAAAAACATGCAGTCTAGTTACGGTGTGACAAAGAAGGGCCTTTGTCACCAAAACTTACCTGTAGACACAGGCAAGTACATTCCAAACTTTTAAAAAGTGTTGAAAGGGAGGGAACCCTTATTCAGTGTGGTTATTGAGATGTTGACAGTAACAACTGACGGCTACGGTATCAATAATCGAGTACTGAAGAATAGTGGAGATTCCTTCACCACTAAAGCACATGACACTAGATTTTGGTTCCCAAAGCCACCAATGACAGGTGTTTCTAGACATGGGAAGAAACGTGGTACATCTACTTGAAAGTTGTCGGCGACAGATGGTTCTAGACACGAGAAATTTGGTACATCTACTTGAAAGTTGTCGGTGACAGATGTTTCTACATACGGGAAGAAACATGGTACATCTACTCAAAAGATGTCGGTGACAGATGGCTCTAAGCATGAGAAGAAATTTGGTACATCTACTTGAAAGTTGTCGGTGACAGATGTTTCTACATACGGGAAGAAACATGGTACATCTACTCAAAAGATGTCGGTGACAGATGGCTCTAAACATGAGAAGAAATTTGGTACATCTACTTGAAAGTTGTCGGTGACAGATGGCGCTAGACATGAGAAGAAATCTGGAACATCCACAAAGTTGTTGGTGACAGATGGTGCTAGACATGAGAAGAAATCTGGTATATCTACTTGAAAGTTGTCGGTGACAGATGGCGCTAGACATAAGAAGAAATCTGGTACATCTACAAAGTTGGTGACAGATGGCGCTAGACATGAGAAGAAATTTGGTATATCTACTTGAAAGTTGTTGGTGACAGATGGCGCTAGACATAAGAAATCTGGTACATCTACAAAGTTGGTGACAGATGGCGCTAGACATGAGAAGAAATTTGGTATATCTACTTGAAAGTTGTCGGTGACAGATGGCGCTAGACATGAGAAGAAATCTGGTACATCTACAAAGTTGTTGGTGACAGATGGTGCTAGACTTGGGAAGATACAACATTGTCAAAGACAGATGGCGCTAGACATGGGAAGAACCATGGTACATCTACAAAGTTATTGGCGACAGATGGCTTTAGACTTGGGAAGATACAACGTTGTCACAGACAGATGACTCCAGACACGGGAAGAACATGGTACAGCTACAAGGTTGTCAATGACAGATGGCTGTAGAGACGGGACGAAACATAGTGCATCAGGGAAGAAACATGGTACAGCTACAAGGTTGTCAATGACAGATGGCTGTAGAGACGGGACGAAACATAGTGCATCAGGGAAGAACCATGGTACACTACAAGTTGTCGATGACAGTAGATGGCTTTAACTTTGGAAAATACAATGTTGTCAAAGACAAATGGCTCCAGAAGAGAACAGGGTACATTTACAGTTTTGT
>CM031610.1:55278184-55297826 GCA_018398815.1 Conus ventricosus | reverse complement strand
TTTCTTCCTGCGAGCTAACAACAAACACAGTCAAAGAAAACACCAACGGCAATATTTCAAGTGGGAGTGGAGGCAGTGGTGTTTGTGCAGGAACTTACTCCTTGTTGTTCAGAAACTGTTCTACTCAGCTAGGCACCGACAGTACCTTGACCAGCCGGGTGTAGACCTGGCCCAGGTCTCCCCCACTCTGCATGGAGATGAAGCGCAGGTGGTCCTCCTCGTTCACCCACACCAGGAAGGTCTTGGAGGGGTTGTGGAAGATGCCACGCCCAGCAGGCCAGTCATCATACCCACTGGCATCTCTCAGGAACCTGATCACAATCATGAAATATGAACACTTACACATGTTACCTTGTAATACTTTCAAACAATCTTTGCCGTATTTTTGCGAGTCTCAAACGAACTAGAGACACAACAAAACCATGGTACCTCTTGAACTCTTTCCGACTATTCCGATGGAAAATGTAAAAATTTGTAAAAAAACCTATGATCAGTTTGTCACCCAATGTTTGATTAACTGAGTGGGAAAAAACAATGTAATCACATTAATTTGAACTAAACATTTCCAATGACAACTCGTCTGACAGGACCCCTACACTCTAAAACACTACCCTACTTTACAGGCCATAGCCTTAAAGGGCTTTTTCACCAGCCCTACAATTCACACAGGCTCTGCCATGCCATGTCTTACACTCTGCCGATGATGTGGCTAACTCATGATCCACACTCTCCAAAGACAAAGCGTTTGTAAACTGTAAGTGTGCTGAGAAATTCACATTGTTCAGAGTGTGTAGCTGAAAATGATATCTGATAAAGGTTAACATGAATCTTGCTAAGCAAATTTCACCTTCTCTATTAACACCCTTCTTCATTTCTTCATGGGCTCTTTCAAAAAAAAAAAAATTGTGATTAACATGCTCATTTTGACAAGCATTTGCATAAGACTACGAAGCAAAACTTGATTTCCAGAGCAATATTTATTTGGTACAAGATGAATCTGGATGCTACCATGCTGACCTAACTGGAATGGCACTGCTTCTCTTTTGACCTCACAAGGCTGCACCACACCCGAGTCTTGATGTGGATTACTTCCCTTGCATCAACTGCTATAATTTTATGCGAGGATGATGAAGATGATGCTACAGGTTCCCACTCAGGTCTGAGACTGCATACTTTCATGACATAACCTGGACGTCAACCAGGCCCAAGAGATGCAGACACTAGTAGTGTTTGGTCAGAAAAATTTTAGCAACATTCATAGAGACACATCCATAAAGTGGATGAAACTTGACTGCCTGGTCCCAGTCTGCCCACTGAGCTAGCTGACCACAAACTCAGCCCTGGGTAGGAGCCGATTGGGGCAGAAAAATCCGCTCAAGTAAATGGTTCTGATGAGAATTGAAACCATGACTTGCCAGCAAGGAGTCCATGAAGCTGACCCACCACAACGGCTGGTGTATTACAATTCTAGATTTAGCGATTCGTCAGTGGACCACATGACTTGTGCACGTTATTCAACTTCAAGTCTGCGCTTTGGCACCGTCGATGAAGCAGGAATTGTTTCTCAGTGTAGCGCACAGAAAGGACATCTCCCTGCTAGCATGTAGCCTTCACTAGGGTTACTAACAAAAAGCGAGACTTGCTTCCCAGGGCACAATATGTTTGGTGCTAGAGGAATCAGGATAGCATCGTGCTGGCTCAGAGGCAACGGCAATGTTTCTATACAACCTCTCAATAGCATTGCACCCAAATCCGTTCTGGAAATGAATTACTTCCCCTGCATTGTTTGCGATCATTATATGTAGGCTTTCTCTTCCCTATCAAACAACCCTCATTGTCATGCAGACGTTTCACTTCACAGAAGTCAACCTGAAAGTCCAGACTTTTATTTCACAACTGCGCTGAAAACACAGCAACCTTCCTCAAAACATGTGGGCATCTCTTTTTAATGATGTGAGCATTTTCTCTCTTCTAATTGATCCCTTTCAAATGACTAGAGTTAGTTGGAGTGGCTGACAACAATGACCTCAGTCATAGCTCCAGAAATGCTTGACCATCCTGACAGTTGTCAGCGCTGATGTTACGTTGCTTGCATGTACCATCTGTCAAACTCCAAAATCAGTTCAATAGTGAAAACGAAACAACATTCTTAATGCATAGCCAATTTTCCTTTCTTTTTGTCTCCACTTACACCATTCTCAAGCTAAAAAGCAAGACCATCTTGTGACAGTTTATGAAATAGCTACGTATCTTCAAACTGAAAGGTTATTTCTCGCACTACTGCACCTGAATTCCCACTTATTCCATCTAAGACATGCCACGTACCTCTTAAATTGCTGTACATATATACCAAAGTAAAGAACAAATAGCAATGTTTCAAACAAAAAATTGAGGTAGTCATATGAGACTTAAAACCAAACCCAAGGAAACTCTTAACAGGCATTTATAGGAATCCCGCTTTCCAAATTAACCTGTTCCCTTTGTGTTCACTTATCTTCAACGTTTTGCGTGAATCTAGTTTCCGTGTAAAGCCATGGACAACAAAATTCCAGTATAAGCATTTTTCATTTCTTAGTAAAGCAACATCACATTTCTTTGGAGAAGAATAAGAAAATCAAACCACTTTATTACACAACTGTTGTATTTTGATACAATTTGTCAGAACTTCAAACAGAGCTGTCTACATCCCGCCCCCATCCCCCTACTCCCATTCTGCCTCTTCCAGAGACATGTCATCTCACAAACGGACACAGACCCATTCCAACAATGCCGCGCTGTCAAATATCACCATCACAACAAAACAAAGTGGAAGTTTGCTTTTATTTACACTACATGCAACTTTTACAAGACTGTTGTGGAGAGCTCAGAAGTTCTGGAGTGATCAGTGGTACGCGCTCATCATTTCTCACTAAGGATGTAGCTGCACAAATTCACTGTCCACATATTTACCTTAATTGCATGCCTTGTCAATGTTTCACTTCAACATCCTCTTGCCTCTGAAAACACTGGCAGGCTGTCAAGAGGTAGGAACTGTGGTCAATTCAGCAATGTTCTGGTCATTCCACAGGTTTCCACTCTTTCTGCCATCAGTCATCTGAAGTCTACCCTAATTTGGTTTTCAGATTTTTTTTCTTTCTCAGAACATGGAACAGAGTGATAGATTCGTGGCCTTTCCTCCGTTTCCAGGGACATACATGGATACTGTGGTCTGCAGGCTTCTCTGTTTGGGCATCTTTTAACTGTGATCAGTGTTTTAGGTTTTGCAGTATTCTGAACCTGCTTTTGTTTCATTGCGAACAGAGCTCGTGAATAAATACACCAGATATGACCACACTGTCCCATTTTTTCATCGCCATTTTTTATCTAGTCACTGTGCTACAGGTGAGCTATTTCACAGCCACCTTTATGAGAAGGATCATCACTGCCAACACATGTCAACCTGTCATCTGGCCAGGTACAAGGTTATCTACCAGCATCCAAATGACAATTCACTCGACATTCATACCTGTCATCATCCTTGAACAAGAAGTGGTCATCAATCAGCTGCCTCTCTGTAGCTTTGCTCATGCCCACAAGAGGATAGTAGGTCCCCTTCAGCTCTCCGTCCAGTTTCGCCAAGGCTGTCTTGGTCTTCTCCTCCATCTCCACACGTTGCTGCAAACCACATATACACCCATGTTTTGAAATGCAAACAAGGATCACAGCGCATGCTTCCAAGTTCCTACGGCACCTTCCACTCAACTGTATTTGCTATTTTGCCATGTTTGGCAATCAAGTGCCCCAACTTGCAGTTGCATTGTCTCCCTTTGACTCCACCCTGCAGCCGTTCCATTTTCAACCTATTCCTTAACCCTTTCGCTGCCTAGGAATTAAGCTTAAAGTTAAATCCTATTTGCCAGGGTCTTTTTTTTTTTTTAAAACACGAGTTTATATTTAAAAAAAATTCTACTGACTTTCTCACTGCCGAAAACGATTTTACCAACTTTCAACAGAATCTGAAAATATCCTGTTTTGTAAGCAGTGTAAATATAAAACGAGGAATATTCTTGACTTCCCCATGATGAGTATACTCAATGGCCATGGCAGCGAAGAGTACACATCCTTGCCAACGAGTTACCTCGTCAGGTTAGGCACCCAACGGGTTAAAGAGTGTTATCAGGGTCGGACAAATTCAGCTGCCCTATCGCCCTAGATACAGACAGGCTGGTGGTGTCAAAACTGAATGGTGTCAGCAACTTGTACAGTTGCTGTCTACATCACACTTTTCATTTTTCTCAAGGAATGTTGGTGCGTTAAATCTGTAATGAGTGCAACCTGATGAAAAGCAGACACTCTCAGTCAGTAACTGGCATGGTCAAACAAACCGTTCTCTGTAGAAATTAAACTGAAATGGTTTCAAATCAGACTGGTTCATAGGATCTTGGCGACAAATATATTGCAAAATGATAATGACAACTGGACATTCTGTTACGTCAGAAAGAGAAACAATTGAACATTTTTTTTGGTCTTTTAAGGGTGACTTACTTTTTTTGGAAATGAAACGCAAGCTTTTCTAAACAGGTTGATAATATAAACCCAATTTCAGATTTACAAAAGGAATTTGTGCTGTGTAGTAAGTAAGTTAATGTTGCTTATACCCCAACCCGACCGCAGGGGGCCACACCCGGGGGCCTGTGCTGGGGTAGAAACGTTTAAATAAAAAAAGGGGGACAATATACTCATTTAATTTTAATGTGCGCAAAATTTTTCCCCCAAAAAGGGAAATGCAAAAATTATATTCCAAAATTTTAAATTTTTTTTTGGACAATTTAAAAAATGGGAAACCTACTGAAAATTAATTTAGAATTTTTTGGGCAGTGCACAAAATTTCCAGGGAATGGTGTTTTTCAATAGGGGCTTTTTCGATGAAAAAACCCTCTCCCTTTGCCCAAAAGTTTGTTTTTTACTACTGCAGTGAAATTTAAACGAAACTGGCAATTTCCGCAAAAGGTTTAGGGGGAAAAAAAACACAAAAAAAACCTTTTTCCTGTATAAAGGAGTTCTCAGAGTTGACATGGCTGAAAAATTTTTATTGACTTGTAACTGGGAGTCTAAAAAAACCCACTGGGTTTGGGCCCAAAAAGACCAAAGCACAGTTTTTGCAAGGTGTTGTAAAAAAAACTTAAAAAGCGAAGGAAGAAAGGGGTTTTTTTAAGGGGAAATTTTCACAATTTTTGGGTTTGGGGTGGGAAAAAGGTATTTTCCTTGGGGGGTTTGAAAGTGTTGACATGGTTTTAACAAAAATTTTTTATTGTAAAGGCTGTTCTTTTTTGGGCAAAAAAAATGCTTTTTTTCATTCTAGGTTTTTGGATAGGTAAGATAATGTTCTTATAGCCCAGCCCACCGCAGAAAGGGGCCCCATCAAGGCTGTCCCCCCAAAGTTAAAAAAACTCACCCGTCATTTTAAAAAAAAAAAAAACAAACAAACAAAAAAAAAAAAAAAAAAAAAAAAAAAAAAAAACTTTCAACATTTGGTTTTAAATGACATCCCTCTACAAAAGAAAACCCGGGGAAAATTTGTTAAAAATCCTTTTCCCCTAAAAAACTTTAAAACAGATGGGAAAAATTTTTAATTTCTCTAAAAACCCAAAAGGGTCACGAAAGGCCCGGGGCATCCCTGAACGGATTTCATGGAAATTTCCCCTGTAAAAAGTTTTTTTTCAAATCGGGCAAGTCCCAACCCCTTTTAAAAGAAAAAATGTTTCATTGTAGTGGCGATGACATGGAATGCCCACGGAGCTTCTTCAAATTTTAAAAAAAAAAAAATTTGGGGAAAATAAAGAAAAAACCGGGGTGCAGCCGGCACAGAACCGGGTTTTCCCCTTTCGACCACCCCCACGTTTGATGGGGGAAGGGTTTTAAAAGGGTTTTGGAAAGGAAACGAAAGAAATTTGTTATTCGTCTTTTGTGTTCCAATCCTCCCGCCAGAGGTCTTCACTTTAACGTTAATTTTGGGTTTTACATCTGAGCGGGGTTTAAGTGTTGGGCAGTTTTTCTCTTGTGGCGTTCTTGGCTTAAAAGGGTCAACCAAATTTTGTTCCCGCCGAATTTCCAAAAATGGCCGGAACCCAAGCCAAAAGTAAAGTTGTTTAAAGTTTTCCCCCTTTTAACTTGCTAAAAAGGTTTAAAAAAAAAATAAAATTTTGGGTGCTGAAGGTTGCGGCCCGCTATTGGGCCCCCAAAGCTGACAGCGAATCCGACAGAACCAGAAAGTCTCTCCCAAAGAATGGGGATTATTAAAACCCATACTAGAGCAAAGTTTCGCAAAAGACAGAAGCATCTGAATGTATATGTTCAAAAATATCAGAAGGACCCCCGGGGCAGAGGCTGCACAGGCCCCCACCCTCAGATTTGGGGAAGCTTAAAACTTTTTGATAGGAGGGGGAATTGGAACAGAGTCGGCATAAAAAGCCTTGTACGCCCCAAAAGGGTAATCCCTTTCGGGAAAACTGCGAATCAAAACGAATCTCTGGTGTGAAAAAGGTCCAGGGGGTTGATCCGGAAAACTTGGGAAAAAAACGGAAACACCCCCGGTCTATACCTGCATTCCGCATTGAGGCGCATACGAACCCCCAAAGGGGGAAAAAATTTCGGGTTTGTTTTTAAATTATTTTGGAACGGAGGTCAAAAACACAGCTAGGGAGGATTCTGCGGTTTGGAAAAAGTCGGATGTAATAATCAAAGACATTTTTTGCCGCGGTTGGGCAGGAAGGTTCACCGCTCTGCGTACAGGTGTACACAGGGGGGGTGCGGAAGCTCCAAAACAGGACGAAGCCCTGATGGTGGATAGGGGCCAAGAGTTTGAGGTAGATGCTTGCGGACCGTACACGCACAACCGAGTCCAGTTTGGAACGACCAGGGCTCTGTAGAGGGCAACAAAGTTTTCTTATCACGCCCCAGTCGGGGTGCTACGACCCCAGAATATTCATGCCTTTTGGCAAGCAGTTTTGAGGTTTTAATATGGCTGAGAAAGTTAAGTTTTGGTCAAAAAAGAACCCCCCGAAAATTTTTCCTCTTTAACAGCTGGAAAGGAGATTTCCCTACTTGAAGTTCCGGGTTGGAAAAAAAAGACGGGAAAATTATGGAAGTGAATCCTGGGTTTTTTTACAAAAAAGGGGAAACCCTTTTCATCCGCCCCCCGATGGTTTTTTACGCAAAGCTGAGCCTCCTGGACACTCGGGTACAGGCTTCCCCGGGGTAACAGCAAAATCATCCACAAACAATGGCAGTCGAACCCCCGCGAACGTTTAAAAAATGTTTTTGATCTTAATACTAAAGAGGGCAGGAGATAGTACCCCCTGTGGAAAACCCCAACTCCCGTCGTAAACAAGAGAGTGGTGCCAAACCCACCTGAAAAATGTCGTTCTGCCAAAAAATTTTGAATAAAAAGCGGAAGATGACCTCGAAAACCCCGATGTGGAGTCAAAGTATCCCCCCACCCTTTTCCAGGTGGCCCTTCCCCTCAACGGTTTTTGCTATTTTGCCATGTTTGGGCAATAAAGTGCCCCCCAACTTGCAGTTGCATTGTCTCCCTTTGATTTCCCACCCTGAAGCCTTTCCCCAATTTCAACCCTTTTTCCCCTTAACCCCTTTCGCTGCCAAAGGAAAATTAAGCTTAAAGAAAAATCCTTTTTGGGCCAGGGTTTTTTTTTTTTTTTTTTAAAACACGAGTTTTTTTTTTAAAAAAAATTCTACTGATTTTCTCACTGCCAAAACCCGTTTTTACCAACTTTCAACAGAATCTAAAAAATCCTGTTTTGTAACAGTGAAAATATAAAAGGGGAAATATTTTTTGACTTCCCCATGATGAGATACTCAATCCTTTGGAAAGCGAAGAGTACACACCCTTTGGGCCCCAACGATTTATTTTCTCGGGTTAGGAAACCCAAGGGGTTAAAAGGTTATAAAGGGTCGGACAAATTCCCCCGGCCCAAAACGCCCTAGATACAGACGGGTTTGGTGGTGTCAAAACTGAAGGGTTGTCCAACTTGTACATTGCGTCTACACCCACACTTTTCTTTTTTCCCTAAAGGGAATTTGGGGCGTTAAATCTGTAATGAGTGCAACCTAAAGGAAAAAGAAAGGACACTCTCATTAAAGTAACTGGAAATGGTCAAACAAACCGTTCCTGTAGAAATTAAACTGAAATGGTTTCCCAAACCCAGACTGGTTCAAAAGGATTTTTGGCGAAAAATAAAAGGCAAAATGATAATGACAACTGGAAAATTCGGGTTACCCCAGAAAGAAAAAACAATTGAACTTTTTTGGCATAAAAAGGGTGACATTACTTTTTTTCGGGAAATGAAACGCAAGCTTTTCTAAACAGGTTGTAATATCAACAATTTCAGATTTACAAAGGGAACTTGTGCTGTGTATAAGATAAGTTAATTTTTGCTTATACCCCAAACCCGCCCGGGCAGGGGGCCCACATCGGGGCCCTGTGTTTGGGGTAGTAACGTTTAAATAAAAAGGGGGGACAATATACTCTTTTTAATTTTTAATGTGCGCAAAATTTTTCCCCCCCAAAAATTTAAAGCGAAAATACATTCCAAAATTTTTTTTTTTTTTTAGACAATTTAAAAAATAGAACACTACTGAAAATTAAATTGCTAGAAAAAATTTTGCAGTGAAACCAGATTTTCCAGCGGAAATGGTGTGCCCAATATGGCTCTTTTCGATAAAATAACCTCTCCCCTATTGCCAAAAAGCTTTTTTTTAACTACTGCATTGAAATTAAACTAACTGGAAAATTTCCGCAAAAGGTTCTGGGGGGAAAAAAAACACACAAAAAACCTTTCCTGTATGAAGGAGTTCTCAGAGTTGCATGGCTAAAAAAACTTTTATTACTTTAACGGGCGGGTCAAAAAAAATCCCACTTTTTGGCCCAAAAAAATAAACCAAAAGCACGTTTTTTTGAAAGGAAATGTTGTAAAAAACAAAAATGGGGCAGAAGGAAGAAGGGTTTTTTTGAAAGGGGAATTTAAACAAAATTCTGGTAGGGGTGAACAAGGAAATTTAAACCTTGGGGCTTTTTCTGAAAGTGTTGACAGGGTTGAAAAAATTTTTTGATTGTAAAGGCTGTTTTTTAAATTGAAAAAAACAATGTTTTTTTCCCTTCTAGGTTTTAGATAGGAAAGTTTAATGTTCTTATAGCCCAGCCGACCGCAAAAGGGCCCAAACACAAGGCGTCACCCCCAATTAAAATCAACTTCACCAGTCATTTAAAAAAAAAAAAAAAAACAAAAAAAAAAAAAAAAAAAAAAAAAAAAAAAAAAAAATTTCACACCTCAAAAAATGACACCCGCCCTACAAACGAACCGGGGAAACTTTTTAAAAATTTCCTTTTCCCGTAAAATCTCAAATCAGATAAAAAATTTTTAAATTTTCCCTCTAAAAAACCCCAAAAGGATCACTTTAAGGCCCGGGAAACACCCTGAACGGATCTTAAAGGATTTTCCCCGCTGTAAAATGTTTTTTCCTCACATCGGGCAAGCCCCAAACCCCTTCTAAAAGAACATTTTTCATTGTAGGGGGCGAAATGACATGGAATGCACCAGGGAGCTTTTTTTAAACTTTTTAAAAAAGGAAAGAAGGGGAAAAAAATAACAAAAAGGCCGTGTGCACCCGGGCACAGAACCTGTTTCCTTTTTAACGCCCAAACCCCGACGTAAAAAATGGGGGAAGTTTTTAAAATTTTTGGGAAAGGGAAATCGAAAAAAGTTTTTTTCGTTTTGTTTTTTCCCAAATTTCCTCCTGCCAGAGGTCTCCCCCAAAAAAATCGTTAATTTTGGGTTTCACATCTGAGCAGGGGATTAAGTGTTGGACAGTTTTCTCTTTGTGCGTTCTTGGCTAAAGGGTCAACCATTTCGTTCCCGCCGATCCCAACAAGGCCGGAACCCAACCCAAGAGAAAAAGTTGTAACCGTCCCCCTTTTAAACCCTTAAAAAAAAGGGTTAAAAAAAAAGAAAAAGGGTTCTGATGCTGAATTTTGCGGCCCCTAGGGCCCCCCAAAGTTTCCAGCGAATCCGCCCGAACCCGAAAGTCTCACCCTCGAAGAATGGGGAAAATTTAAACTTCAAACCAGTACTAGAGCGAAATTTCAGCAAAATGACAGAACATCTGAAGTATTTTTTCCCAACAATTTTCGAGAAGGACCCCAGGCAGGGGCTCACACCACCCCATCCTCAGACTTAAAACCCTTTCCTTTGAAAACTTTTTGATGGGAAAGGGTTTTGGAACAGAGCTCGGCATAAAAACCCTTTTGTCCCCCCAAGAGCTGGAAACCCCTTACGAAAGCGCGAGATCAAAACGAATCCCTGGTGTAAAAAAGGGGCCCAAAGGGGGTTGACCCGGGAAAACTTGGAAAAATGGGAAAAACAAAACCCCAGGTCCTAATACCTGCATTCCGCCCCTTGAGGCTGCATACAAAACCCAAACGGGGGAAAATACTTTTTCGGGTTTTTTTTCAAACTTATTTTGGAACGGAGGTCAAAAAACAGTCTGGGCGGGTTTCCTGGGGTTCTGAAACAGTGGGATGTAAAAAATTTAAAAAGACAGTTTTCAGCCCCCGGGTTGGACATTAAAGGGTTTCCCCCCTCTCGTAAAAAGGCGGAAACACAGGGGGTGGGGAAAAACCTCCAAGACAGAGAGAACCCTTTTAGGGTTTGGAAATAGGGCCAAGATTTTTGAAAAAATTTATTTTGCGGACCGAAACACACAAAACCCGAAGTCCATTTGGAAGGACCGGGGCTCTGAAAGGGTGCAAAAAAGTTTTTTAAAATCACGCCCCAGTCGGGGTGCTACGACCCCAGAATATTTCATCCCTTTTTTGGCAAGCATTTTTGGGGGTTTTTTAATTTTGGCTGAGAAAGTTAATTTTTTTGGGTAAAAAAATAAATCCCAAAATTTGGCCTTTTTTAAAAAAGCGGGAAAGGAGTTTTTCCCTACTGAATTTCCCGGGATCAAAAAAAAACTGACAAAATTTTATGGAAGTGAATACCTGGGTTTTGTAAGCAGAAAAGGTGAAACCGTTTTCATCCGCCCACCCCGATGGATTTTATCTACGCAAAGCTGGGGCCTGCCTGGGAAAACTCGGGTACAGGGTTCCCCCCTTTTCGTAGACGCAAAATCATCCACAAACAAGACAGTCCCGAACCCTGCGAACTGTTGGAAAAATTTTTGTTTTATCTTAAACTAAAGAGGGCGGAGATAGTAAGCCCCCTGTGGAAAACCCCCAAATCCTCTCGTGAACACTAGAGAGTGGGGCCAACCCGGACCTGAAAATGCCCTTCTGGGGAAAAAATTTTAATAAAAAGCGGAAGGGTAAACCCCGAAAAACCCCCAAACGTGGAGATCAAAAAGTATCCCCGACCTTTTTTCCCGTTGGGATCGTAGGCCTTCTCCAAGTCAAAGAAAATTGCCCCCTGCCCTGCTGTCTGTTTTAAAAAAAAACGTTCCCAAGGGGTAGATTCCAGACAAACAAATGGTCAACTGTACTTAAAGATTTTTCGGGAAAACCCCACTGTTCTTTCGCCAAAAAGGGGCCCTCGGTTTCGAGTTTCCCCCAAAGAGGCCAAACATTGGGCCATTTTTTCCCTCAAATTTCAGACACACTGGTTTAAACTATGGGGCGGTAGTTAGATGGATTAAAAAAAGATTTTTCCCGGTTTGGGGGTGGGGAAAAATTAAAGGGGTGTTTCCCCCCAAGAGGGGAAAGCAACCTTTAGTCCACACCAGGGTTTTATAACCCCCAACAGGATGGTTTAGAACCCTTTTTGCGGAAAAATGTTTTAATAGTTTAAAAAAGTATGTCATCTATACCTGGAGAGGAATCGCGCAAGAGGTAAGGCAGTTTTAGCCCCGTTTAATGTAAAAAAAGATTGTAAATCCTTTCCCTGTTGTCGGATGAAAATTTTCCGGGGGATTTTCTTTTTGGGCTTTGTGTTTGACAAAAGGGCCCGATTTAATTTAAAAAAGGAGGGAAATTTTTTTCAATGGTTGAAGCAAAACAAATTTGCAACTTTCCCTTTCCCTTTTTTGTTATTTAAAAAATCCCAAAAAAAAAAAAATTTAGATGGTTTTTCCCGTGGGGCAGGTGTTTATTCCCTTTGATTTTCCCTTTAAAGATGTTCCACAAATTTTTTTCTTAGAATTTTTGATGTCAGCCGGGGCAAAGCTTCACCCCGGGCCGACGTTTACTGATTTTAAAAGTGTGTCTTGATTTACACGGGGTTTTTGATGGGGTCGAGCGTTGGGGCCCGAAGGTCCCTTTGGGATACCAAAGCTGAGCCCGTTTTTTTTAACTT
The DNA here is from genome assembly GCA_018398815.1 of Conus ventricosus. Classification (NCBI taxonomy): domain Eukaryota; kingdom Metazoa; phylum Mollusca; class Gastropoda; order Neogastropoda; family Conidae; genus Conus; species Conus ventricosus. The sequence continues at coordinate 55,285,482 of CM031610.1, read as the reverse complement.
TGGGAAAATTTGTTTGGGATTCAAAACCGAACCCGGGGGTTTTGGGGATTTGAAGTTTAACGGAAGAAAAACTGGGAAAACAGGCTTTAGCAAAAATTTGATTTATAGGTTAGTCCCAAAATTTTTCCCCTGGGCCTGGACCTGAAAAAAAAACATGTCCGGAAATTTTTTGAAATAGTGGCTGCAAATAGAACCCAATTTGCTTTTTTTTTAAATTTAGATTTGAGAGACCGAGACGTGTTCGTTAATCCCGGTTGTGAAGGCAGGGGAAAAGGCACTTCCGTTTCAGATCGTTCCCTTGGGCAGACCACCAAAAGTCCAGGACCAGCAGGGGGCCCCCAAACCGACAAATCTAAACACGAAATGAACCAGTGGGAAAAGGGAGGAAAATTTTTCCAAAATCCGTCTTCAAAAAACACAAATTAAATCCAAAGGGCTTTCCCCAATTTCAGACCTCTGGATGACGAACTAAAACACCCCCAAAGAGGATTTGGGGACCGTTAAAGTCACCCAACAGCAAAAAAGGTCGAGGAAGTTCTCTTATCAGACTGACAAGGTCCTGACGACAAACCGGGACAGAAGGTGGAAGATAAAGGGAACAGATTGTCACAGTCTTGTGGAGAGTGACTCTCGCAGCTACAGCCTGAAGGGAGGTAGACAAAGTGACAGGGCTATATAACAAAGTTTTGTGCAGGAGAAGGGCAACACCGCCCGACAGTCCCAACGTGGATGGTTGTGCAGGTTTTGAAAGAATATTAAAGCCAGAAAGAGTAAAGGTCTTCTGGCTTTGAATTTGAGTTTCTTGAAGAGCCACGACGGAAGGTTTTATAGACTGACACAGAAGCTGCAGCTCCTCAAAGTTGGAATTTAATCCACGGATATTCCAATGGAGTATGGTACTATCCATGGTGCAGAGGCGAAAAGGAGAGAGATCAGGTCATCTCCTCCTCAACGTCTGCGTCCAATGGAGAGAATTTATTATTTAGTTTAACATTCTAGGTTGCGGACAAATGATAAACCATGGTTTCACTCTTAACTAAAGCTGGTGATCCAAGATTTAGTTTGCGAAGATGAACTAAAGACTGATTCTTTTTTCTATATTAATTAAGTGTGAAGTCATTTCTCAATGTACTAAACAAAGATACACTACTGAGCATGTGTGACATGTCAAACTTGACAACCAACACTCCATCCACTCCTTCATCTACCCTCATGTACAAACACACATGCCATCCCCCCCTTTCTCTCTCCCTTTGTGTCACAAACGGCAGTATAGATTTCAAATCTATGCCAACTCTCCCGTCTCAAAACTCACACACGCCCTTCTCTCCCTGCTTTAGCGACACTTGTTACCAAAAATTTACATCTCCCGTCTCAAAACTCCACACACGCCCTTCTCTCCCTGCTTTAGTGACATTTGTTACCAACAAATTTCATCACTTTGTAACTACCTAGCCCTCCCCCCCCCCCCCCCCCCCCCCCCCCCCCCCCACCTCTCCCTTCCTTTATCGGAACGCCCACTCTTGCTCTACTAGATCAGAGAGAAGCCGGCACCTCATGCTATCAGTCCACTCCCCTCCCATTGCCCTCCTCACCTGCTTGTTAAGAACAGGAGGGAAGCCATAGCCAGCATGTGAGCGGCCCACTCGGACCCGAGTAGACTTGATCATTTTGCCTTCTGGGTCCAGGTTGCCGAAGCCCAGCTTGCTCACATCCCCAAAGTCAGGTTCTGGGTGGTTCAGCTTGCTCACTTTGTGGTAGTCCTTGATCACCTTGTCCAGGACAGGGGCGAACACGGTGTAGGCCTCGGGTCGCAGGCGTATATGCCCACGCCACTTTCTAGGTTCTTGCATCCTGCACACAGGCCAATTCAACATTATTACTATTAGAGGTATTTATATAGCGCCTGTCCTTGGTTACAGACCAAGCTCTAGTGCCTTAGAGTCCAGACTCACTCACACAACAGGCTGCCTACCTGGTAGAGCTGTCCGAAGAGTTGCCTATCAGCACTTTATTCAGTTGTTTCTTATGTCATTCAGTCAGTTTTATTACCTCAAATTTCTCCATTCTTTCTTTCAATTCTTCTCTCAGTGCATGCTATGTGTAACCTGTCATCCATACCAACGGCCAATCTGGGATTTTATGCCTGCCTAAAATGTTTATGCATGTGTTCACACACGGAACCTCAGTTTATATAGTCTTATTCAAACGAGTTTTGGGGAAATGGAGTCAGAACCACGTTAACTCCGAAGGAAAAATCCTCCTGTACTGAAACGTCCTGGCAGAGATTCAAACCCACAACCCCAGGATCACCAAGATTAAAAGTCCAGCACTCTACCAACTGAGCTATTCCAGCCTCCTTTTGTTAAAACAAGTCCACAAGACTTCAGGTGATGGCTTAGTGGGTAGTGGCTTAGTGGGCTATGCCCTTCAGGTGCTTGTCTCAAGGTCTTGGGTTTGATTCCTAGTCCAGAAAAGTTTGAAGAAACTGATAATTTTTCTCTTCAAAGTGAACACTGGTGTGGACCCTATTTCCTTCCCCTCCTTAGAATGAGACTTTAGCCTGTGCATGAACCCATTGTGCACAAATTTTGCACACATGTTAAATCCCATTTCGTCTTCCAGAGAAGCTTAGGCCACCACATGGCCATGAGACGGTGACATGAAAGTCAAACAACACGCACACTGGAGTGAAGATGGAATGTGCCTACCTCAGAAGTGGGATACAACAACAACAACAAAAATGGTCTCAAATGAAAAAATCTCAGCAAGGATCGACCTCAGGTGTTCTAGCTCAGGTACACAGAAAGAATGATCATCTGAATCAGGAAAGAAAGTTTTAAAAATGGCCAAAACAGAAACAGTTTAGGCTTGAAGGTCTCTGACGGAAATTCGACCACCATCTCTGCAAGAGCATGGATGGTTGTCAACATGTGCACATGTCCTACGTGGATATCCTGTTCAAGTGCATTGTATACATGTGCATGTGTCATATATGTGCAGACACCTGTGATGCATCAGCATGTTTTTGCATGTATGTAACTGTACAGACCAAGAGGGGTGCAAGTGTCTGGGTGCATGCATAAGTGGAGGAGGGGTATGGTGGGGGGGGGGGGGGGGGGGGGGGGGGGGGGGGGGGGGGGGGCAATGAGGTGAGAGTATCAAGCTCCTCTCTATCTGTTGACGAACACAAGTGCTAATTTTGCTTGGGCCATAGTGACATTTGGAATTCTTTGATGAACTAGATAAAAAGAGGAAGGGGTGGGGCAACCTTGGGCATTAGTGGTTATCTGAAGCAAACGCCACTCCACAGCTTGATAGATAGGAGGGGGATAGGGATGGTGGATCCGGGGAGTGGGGGAGTGGGGGTAAAGGGAAGAAGAGGGTGGCCATTCAGTTGGGGCAGGTAGAAGTTTGAGTGTGCCCTGTATGGCCAAACGATAAGAGCCACAATTCTTCCACTTCAGAAATCCCACAGTCAGCACAAAAAACAAAATCAGACCACTGTTCTGAGAGAAATGGACCAAGCAGGCAAGCTGAGAGCGTGCCAAGGTGGATCAGAACTGACCAGCTCTCAGCCAAGGTGACTGGGTTCACCTACAGCCGGCATGTCACCAGATCAAAGGTCAGTGAACTAAGATGGATCAGAGGTCTGACCAGGTCATTTGAGAGCTCTGTCTGTGTTGTGTGTGTGTGTGTGTGTGTGTGTGTGTGTGTGTGTGTGTGTGTGTGTGTGTGTGTGTGGTGTGTGTGTGGTGTGTGTGTGTGTGGTGTGTGTGTGTGTGTGTGTGTGTGTGTGTCTGAATGTGTGACATGTTCATATGCATGTGTATTTGCATGCGTGCATGAATGTTGAAGAAGTCTGTGGATCTGTATTAATACTATCATATTAGCTTGTTCACTTAGAATTCTCCAGAGCACACACACACACACACACACACACACACACGACACACACACATACACACGTGACAACACACACAAAGACTAAGCGTCAGAAAGAGAGAGAGAGAGAGAGAGAGAGAGAGAGAGAGAGAGAGACTGATTGATTGATGATAGTTATTCCAAAAGGTAACAGATAAGCAAAAGATGCTTTCCCCCCCCCCCCCCCCCCCCCCCCCCCCCACACACACACACACACACACACACACGAAGATATCGAAACACAGAAAGACAGAGAGAGCGACAGATCGACAGAAAGAGAGAGAGACACAGAGAGAGAGAGAGAGAGAGATTGACTGACTGATCGATTGATAACCTATATTCCCTGGGTAAAAGATATGCAAGATGATGTTTTTTTCCCATTTGGCCTTTGTCCCTTAAGGGACTAAGGATACTAACATAGAGGACTAAGGATACTAACACAGAACACTACTGCACAATGCAGAACTAATTATGAAAAGAACAGTGACAATTCATACTAGCATTTAAGAACAAAACAAACAAACATACACACAAAAAAATGTCTATCACACACACACACACACACACACAGAGAAAGAGACAGATATACAGACAGACCAACAGACAAAGACAGAGACAGGAGACAGAGGCCAGATATGTGTCATCACCAGGCTCTCTACTTAGATCAACATGAGGGGGGGGGGGGGGGGGGGGGGGGGGGGGAAAGGAAGGGGGCGGTGAATGGGAATAGATCCATCAACAAGAACACTGCCCCAGGGGCTGTACACGTAATCAATGACACCTTTGTATCAGATCATGAGAGAGAAAGAGAGACAGACAGACAGAGAGAGTGAGACAGAGAGAGTTATAAAAAATTGTGTAGATATGGGTTGGGGAATGGAAGGGATAGCATGGGTGGGATGGAGAGGTGTGTGTGTGTGTGTGTGCGTGTGTGTGTGTGTGCGTGTGTGTGTGTGTGTGCATGTGAGTGTGCATGTGAGTGTGCATGTGCATGAGCATGTGTGTGTGTGTGTGTGTGTGTGTGTGTGTGTTGTGTGTGTGTGTGTGTGTGTAAGTGCGAGTGTGGAGTGTGCGTGTGTATGTGTGTGCATGTGTGTGTGTGTGTGTGAGTGTGCGTGTGCATTGAGCATGTGTGTGTGGTGTGTGTGTGTGTGTGTGTGTGTGTGTGTGTGTGTGTGTGTGTGCGTGCGCGCGCTTACGCATGCATGTGTGCGTGTATACATACATGTTATTCTGAATACAATTCTGCACATTAAAAAAAAACCAACAACCAAAAGTATCATGGTGGATGTCTGCATAGCCGTATGATAATTTTTGTGGCCATTAAAAAAATCTTACTCCACAGACAACAGAAAGAACTGATTACTAACAGCTGTATTCCATCTCTTCTAAAGAAAAAAAGAAAGACAGAAACCTTTCACATTACAAATGAAATCAACAGGACGGACAGAAAGAACTGATTACTAACAGCTGTATTCCATCTCTTCTAAAGAAAAAAAGAAAGACAGAAACCTTTCACATTACAAATGAAATCAACAGGACAAAACTTCATTTCAATCCTACATCAGTCAGGGCCAAAATAAAGAGAGGGTAGGTATGCAATGTGAGGTAACTGGACAAGTTTAACAAGTCTACGATGTCCAAAGTTCACTTTCAATATTTACAACATCGATCAACCTGCAACTTTTTCTCAGCCTCCAAACATAAAAGGAAACCAACAGTTTTACCGAGAAAAAAAAACAACAAACAAATTCTCTAAACGAATTACCTGATCTTATGCAGTCTGCTAACGTGCCCCCACATTTGGTTTCAATGGTCCTAAACTTTCGATACAGATCAGGAGTGAGATGTTTCCTCAGCAAAGAATTGCTCTCATCAGCGTGAAGGTCTTTCCAAAGTGCATCTACCTCCCCCATGGTGTCTAATGTGGATCAGGAACAACAGAAAGATGCACGTCCTTTTTTCTTTCCGCCCCGGATCTTTCCTTGCCAGATACTTAACCTTCCACTTTTGAACTGCTCCAACAAATTACATCTCCCAGTTGATGTGTCTGCCCCACAACCCAAAACTGAGAATGTTTCGGCCAATCAGAAGTTCAACGGTTTTCCCCCACTCCCCCTCTCCACTGTGGCCTATCCCACCCCCCAATCCCCTCCACGACTTCTCTGATCCTAGCTTCACTTCTCTCTTCCTCCTGGATCATGAGTGAAGCATCTGATTGGGAATGACTCATTCACTGTCCCTCGGGTGTCCTAGGTGAAGGATGAAGAGGATCAAGGAGACGTCACTGTGTGCGGACTTGTCCATTATTGTGTACAGGACACCACCTCTGCTGAGCCACCAGGCCAAAATGTGCTGCAGCAACATGTCTATCTGTCTGTCTTACATATTACATACATGTGTGCGTGTGCGTGTGTGTGTGTGTGTGCTGCTAGTGTGGTGTGTGTGTGATGAAAAACAAAGTTGCAAAAGAGGACAGACTAGACTGAAAGAGAAAGAAAGGGGGGGGGGGGGGGGGGGGGGGGGGGGGGGGGGGGGGGGGGGAACAGACAGCCAGACAGACACCAGGATACACAGAGAGACAGACAGACAGACAAAGCAACAATGAGAGACAGACAGACAGGCGCAGGAGAGAGACTTGACCACTACTGACAGTCAGTCAGCCAGCCAGCAGTTCACTGGCCACCTACATGATGCAGAGACTGACAGCTAACCAGTCCCCCCCCCCCCACCCTTCACCCTCCCCCCACCCTTCTCCCCCCACCCCACCTTCCCCACTGTCACTGTGCTCTGCCTCCTGTGCTGGGCCTTATGTCCCTGTAACAAACCTGAAGCAAACCTGCCTGCCCATTATAGCTGGACCTTTGGTGATCTGTAAATAGTGTGTGTGTGTGTGTGTGTGTGTGTTACTGTGTGTGGTGTGTGTGTGTGTGTTGTGTGTGTGTGTGACGCTGGTGTGTGTGTGTGTGTGTGTGGACTGTTGTGTGTGGTGTTACTCTGTTTGTGTGTGGTGTTGTGTGTGTGTGTGTGTGTGTGTTGTGTTACTCTGTGTGCGTGTGTGTGTGTGTGTGTGTGTGTGTGTGTGTGCGTTGTGTGTGTGTGTGTGTGTGTGTGTGTTACTCTGTGCGGGTGTGTGTGTTACTCTGTGTGTGTGTGTGTGTGTGTGTGTGTGTGTGTTTCGTGTGTGTTACTCTGTGCGTGTGTGTGTGTGTTACTCTGTGCGTGTTTGTGTGTGTTACTCTGTGTGGTGTGTGTGTGTGTGTGTGGTGCTATTACATGGTCTGGTAATAGGCAAGTTTGGAACTTTTTTTTTTTAGGGGGGGGGGGGGGGGGGGGGGGGGGGGGTTGTTTGTTGGGTTGGCTGGCATTTTTTC
>CM031610.1:55195400-55277184 GCA_018398815.1 Conus ventricosus | reverse complement strand
GACTCAATCGGTAATTATGATTGTCCGTCCCTTCTCTCTCCTCTTCGCTGTTTCCTCGGTTTGATTATGGATATACCACAAGCTTTCATCATCAAATGACAGAAGATTATTTGGAAGGAGTGAATAAATGTGCAATTTTACTTCAGGGCTGGATGCTATGTATATAATTCTGCCCAGCTGAAACAGACAGGAGGGGGGAAATGGAGGATGGAGGGGAGGGGAGGCTCTGGACAGGAGGGCGGACTCAAACCAAATTCAGATTTCCCCCATCGGATTATGTTACTTCCATTAACTTAATGACATCAATGAAGTTAAAATAAGCAAGAGAAATAAGGCTGGTATGGTTGGTCCATCCTGTGACTTAAGCTACAATGCTTTCATACACTGATTGAAAAAAAAAACCTTGGAAAAACATTTTTCATGCTTCACTCTGTTGCTCATATTTAACATCAAAATCACAAATAAAATGAATGAGGTGAAGTGGGGTGTGGGGTGTGGGAAATAGTGAAAGGCATTTAAAAAAACACAAGTTACTCTCTAGACATACAACTTTTTTTTTAATCCATTATTTTCTTTTCTTTGTTTCTTTTCAAACTTTGATAATCAGTTGCAACTGATTTCACAATGACATGTGCAAAGCACTTACAAAAACAAATAAACACAATTTCAGAAGGTATTTGCCTAAAGTACAAAAAGATACAGGCTATTAGTCTGAAAAGCTCATTCCTACCAATAACACTTACACTTAACAACATTTCAAATTTCTATCTTTTGACGCCTAAGGTAAACTTACTCTCGAAAGGAATTTCAAAGAGTATAATGACAGCAGGTGGGGGTCAAAACATTAACACAAAATCAATGTTTAAGCACTGAGCTACCTGATGTAAAAACACACACACACACACACACACACACACACACACACACACACACACACACCTGAAGTAACAAACCTTAACCAACTGGTCTTCTTCAGGCAGGATGACAAGACAAAAAAAAAACAACAACAAAACCAAACAAACAAACACAACAGTGAAGGATTAAAAGAAAAAGGGGAATGAAAGAAAACAAGATAACAAAATAAGTTGCAAAAGTCAGCTGCAAATAATCAAAATAAAAGAAAGCGTTTAAGCCTATGCTTAAAAACAAACAACATACAGGGGGAGAAAACAAGAGTGGGTGAACAATTTCTCAATTATGATGAAAATTATTAAAGGGGATGGATTGGGTGTGGAGAGAGGGATAAGTTGGAGGGGGGGGGGGGGGGGGGGGGGGGATTGAAACACAACAATGAAACACAAGTATCTAATCCATCACTGACAGTACTGGGAATCATTGATTTCCACATTTTGAACAGAACCATTCACTTATGCACATTCAGAGTAAACTTTCAAAACAGCAGAGGTGAAAGGGACGGGAGGGGGAGGGGGGAGGGGGGAGGGGGAAGGGGTGGGGGGATGGAAGAAAATGTAAGAAATAAATTATCACATGTGGATCATGTTCATAGATATTCAAAATAAAAGAATATGTTCAAGCTTATGCTTGAAGAGCCAAAACAAATGAAAGGGAAAATTACTTAGATTCAACAAACAGCACAAGAAGATAAGATAATGTTGCTTATAGCCAGCCGACCGAAAGGGCCACATCAGGGCTGTCACACATTAATAAGAAGAAGAAAGCAAAAACAAAACAAAACACAACAAAAGGTAACAGTTTGAATGAAGTAAGTTTGAAGTATAATGGCTGCAGGCGGAGGTAACACGTGAAAACAAATGCTGAAGCATGACTTGATGATGGATTTTACATTTATATTTCAAGCGTCGTCTTTTTCATCCCATCTCCCTCCTCCCTCCCTTCCCTCCTGTCCCCTTCCAACCATCCCCTTAAATAAATGTTCACAGAAACTGAGAAATCATTCAACCACCCTTGTTTTTCCCACTAAAGATTTACACCCGTTGTTTGTTTGTTGTCACAAAGCCTGAAGAAGTCCAACAGATCAAGGCTTATTTTATTACTTCTATGTTTTCATCTGGCGGCTCAGCACTTCAACACTTTTCATGTTTTGTCCTCTGCCTGTAATCACTCACTTTGAAAGTAACTGAGAAATCATTCAAGCACGCTTGTTTTCCCCCAGTACAGGTTTTACTTCGTTGTTTTGCTTGTTTGTTTGTTGTCATTCTGCCTGACGAAGTCCGACAGGTCAAGGCTTATTACTTCAATGTTTTGATCTGAAGGCTCAAGTGCTCTAACATTTGTTTTCACGTTTTGTCCTCATCCTGCAGTCATTAAACTCTGGACACTTAATGTTATTCACACCGACTCTTACCTTTTAATTGTGGTGTCTGTCGAGTCCAGATAATTTACCTTCCATTTATTTTTGCTTCTTAACCATAACCTTAAACATATTCTTTTTGATAACTTATTTTTTTTGTCCTGAATCTCATGAATCGTAGTGCTGTCTGTGATGGAATCATGGATTAATTTTTTTTTTTAACCCTAATCTTTTAAAGTCTCTTCATCTTGCATCTCCCCCCCCCCCCCCCCCCCCCCCCCCCCCCCCCCCCCCCCCCCCCCCCCCAACTCCCTCCCAAACCATTTGCTTAATTTCAATCCTTTTCATAGCAACTAAGAAGTCATTCGCCTACACTTGCTTTTTACACAACTACATGTTTGTTTCTGTTTGTTGTGGTCCTGTCTGGAGGTTGAAAACAAGTATAGGCTTGTAACTTACATCTTTTCATCTGACAGCTAGGCCTAAGTGCTTCAAGTTACACATTATTTTTCATGTTTCTGCAGGAGGCTTACTTGTAACAGGATGCAGTAATCAAGAGTCATTTCCTTCATGACAGGCACTCCTTTTATTTGGTGCAGCACACACACCATATCTACATCAAGTACCTTGAGACACCAACGTACATGCCCTGCATAAACCTACAGTTGGATCATGTTCAACTGAAGCATCCGTTTTCTACAAGGATATTGCTTGGTTTGGAATACTGTGTGATTTCTTCAAAAGTGCATAGCTTTACAACAGATGTGATATCTCTCTCTCTCTCTCACTCACGGTGAGAAAATGGTTGGGGGGGGGGGGGGGGGTGTAGGTGAGCATACACTTGGTGCCCTTGAGTTAATAAATAGGTCATGCTGTGTGTGTGTTTAGAAAAGGGATGGTCTGTACGCATGAGCAGCGCTCCCCCCCCCCCCCCTCTCTCTCTCTCTCTCTCACGGCCCACACCTAACACGTGGACACACACGGCGTGACTTACACAAACAAACTTGGATTCACTACTCCAGGCACACACCACACGAACTACGACTGCAACGAACCAGAAATTCTTCTAGCGCTTCCCTCCTCACCTTCATTCACGACCACAACTTGTGATAGTTTTAATAGCAAACTTCATCAATTTCACCAACTCACATACATACACGTTATTACTATACAGCCCTGATGTGGCCCTTTGCGGTCGGCTGGGCTATAAGCAACATTATCTTATCTCGTATATTACTATAACACGCGTCAGCATGAGTGCGTATACTTCTGCCCGAATACTACTCACAAAATATGCCACGGCTTTGAAAGCCCACGGAGAGGCGATTGCACACGGAAGGAGGGCATTCTGCATTTTGAACGAGGACATTTTGATTATGTTCCGAGAAGCAAATACTGGCTTCAATCAATAATACGTGAACGTAACATGGGCCCGATTGCCACGCACATGATCGATTAAATAGTCTCCCTGCACCAGCTCGCGCGCTTGCACACACACACACACACAGGGACTACTAAGCACTTGCTAACGATAAACACACACACACACACACACACACACACACTGAGCGACATTTTAAGGGGAAACTGACATCGTTATGTGCTCACTTGAAGTGAAAACAAAGTTCATCTTTAGAACTGCACTGAACAAGATCGCACCGGAAGAGAAGGGTGGGGGGTGGGGGAGTGGAAGACGACGCTAAACCTAACTCTCGCAATTACATAATTTGATATGAACGCACTGACTGACACCGTGACGTGCCCCTGCGTTTGACGTAGGCCTAACTTAGCCTAGAATTGTGTCACATTTGAATGAAATGGTTGGCGGTCGCCGTTTTAGATTTCTCGTGAAACGAAAGAGTCCACTGCGCAGATAAAAGCGCTGCACTGGCAAATCTCAGTTGAATTAATACTTCGTATTAAAACTTGTCTGCAATTAACAACGCAAAGAGCTCAAGCACTCAAGCAATGTCAGCTAATCATTTTACGTCGATACACAGAGGGGCCTTTAAACTTTACCGATGGATAATAATACTTTCAAAATCAAAACTCGCACACTGATGGGATACAAGCAGTGATAATCAACTGGCATCAAGTGTTTCGTTTCAATTGATCTTTTTTTCTTTCTTTTTCGTATATAACTTGGCTAGGAACGGACCAGAATATGAGCTATGGTTGCAGATCGAGCAAAATGTTCTTACCTGACCGAATGCAGTCGGCAAGCGTTCCTCCCAACTTGGTCTTCTTGTCTTTGAGTTGTTCGTAAACATCGGGGGTCAGATTCTTTTTCAGAAGGGACTCATGGGTCAGCCTGTCATACAGTTTCTTCAAATCAGCCATTATTTCTGCCGTACGAGGAGGATAGGACGACACCTGGCACGTCGACGTCTGATGAGCACTGGCAGGCTACAGCCACTTGGTGTAACGAGCCGCCCGAATAGGCCTAGCTGCACGGGACGGAAACGAAAGGCCGATGACGTCACTCGTTCTCCCATTTCTCTTGGCTAGCCCAGTGGCAGACAGCCGGTAGGCCTAGGCCTAGGCCTGCGCTAGCCGCTCGCAACACGAAGTGAGACCAGGGACCGTACAGCTTTGCTGTACAGACAACTCAATGGGAAATGGCTGAAAGTTCTCGTTGTCCGCAGAATGAATAAGTTTATCTTGTATTGTTTGCATGTTATAAGTCCATTTTAACTACGTGTACTGCATAGTAGCAATGGTGTGGGCTTCAACGACTGTCAGGTACAGACAGATGGCGTAAATGTTATTAAATTTGCTGGTTTATGAGTGTTGCTTTGGGAAAGCTGATCGGGCTTTGCGTGGCGGTTTTTTAGCATCACACTGCCTGGGCTCGGAAATGTCTTGGGCCTAAGCCAAAGGGGGGGGGGGGGGGGGGGGGGGGGGGGGGGGGGGCGTGTGTTTTGGGGTGGGGGGGGGGGGGAGTGTTACACGGGATGTTCCATTCAAGATGAAGTGAAACGGTTCACAGTAATTATTCAAAGAGAACACTTTTCCCCTGTGCTTTACTAAACGATCAGGGCCAGTTTTCAGACCAACTTTGACGTCATCACAAGGGTGGGTGCAGGTGTAAACCAGGTTGGAAAATGAACATTTGAAAATAAAGGGGATCTTGTGAAATAACTCAAGACGTGTTTCTTTTAGGCTTACATTTCGACTTCAAATCACATGAACGTTTTCTTTTTGTTGGAACATTTTTTGTCTGCTTAAATGAGCATTGTTTCTTCTTTTTCTTTTCTTTTTGTTAAATTTTCTGCCTTGCAATGAAGAGTATGTTTCCAACGTCTGACACTAAAACAATCGCAACGTGTACAATTACTTCAAATATCCATTTACAGTGCATCTATATCGCATGAAAATTATTACAATTTAAATAGAATAAACACCAACAAGAAACTGACAAAGAACAAAATAACAACCAACAACAACAACGAAAAAGCCAAAGTGACATAAACAAGGCAATACAGGCTCACCATTTTCACTGTTGATTTCACCATGGCATGGTTTAAGTCAAGTTAATATTTTGAAATCTTACAACACTGAAGATAAAATTGTTTTTCTTCTTCTCTGTATGAACTTTTTCTATTCCTCTGGATGAATATTTCTTTTTCTTTTCTTTTTTTTCCACAAGAGATACGTTTATGATCTGTTTACACTATGTAATAATGTTTGCTTGCTTGTTTCGTTTCCGATCATTAAATTGTGAACAGTGCTGGGACTTGCATGATGTGATACATAAACCATAAAAAAAAAATCTTGTTCAGAGATGTTGGTGTCCCACTGTAGTGTATGCTGTTTTAAGCATGGACTGTACCGGAACGGTATACCAGCTTCGGCTCTGCATGATGGCGGCGACCGCATCTGTATCTTCGTGTACTTAGCAAATAAAGTCCATATCTTTGGAATCAAGCACCGCCTTTACCTTATTGAGTGTGCGGCATACCATTACACCCACCTGATGTGATTTTTTTTAAGTTTCTAAAAGAAATCAACATTTTTCATCTGATCTAAGATCGGAAGACAGATTTTAACCAAATTTTGGCTTTTTTGTGTATTTGTTTTTGTTTGTTTGTTTGCTTTTTGTTTTGTTTTAAATCAGTGTTAAGGAGGTGTATGTGAATGTTTTGTAGTTGTTTTTAATCTCTATGTGAATGTTTTGTAGTTGTTTTTAATCTATTTTGAGAGTTGATTTCAGAGAAGTGATATGGGCCTTTGCTAGAAGAAAGAAGGGAGTTCAATTTTACGAATTTTGGCAAAACGTAGCACGGAGTTTGTTCCACTGGCGCTCAGTTCACGGAAAAAAAAATACACTCTACACATTCCAGTCTGGATTCCAGTCTGATCCCTCTTGTCATAGAGTTAGCCCAACGCGCTGGTCAGACCTTGGGTTCATTACCTGTGCCATTATCATCATTGTATGTGTGTGTGGTAAGTGTGTGTGTGCGTGCGTGCGTGCGTGCGTGCCTGCGCGCGCGCACGCGTGTGTGTGTGTGTTGTGTGCATGGGTGTGTGGGCAAGGGGCCATGTGTGTGTGCCCGTTGTAAGCGGTCCGCGTGTGCATGTGCGTTGCATGTATGTGTGTGTGTGTGTGGTGAGTGTGTGTGTGTGAGTGGTGTGTGTGTGTGTGTGTATATATATATATTATATTATATATATATATATTTATATATATATTATATATATATATTACAGTGAACTCCGGATGTAGTGAAGTCCCTGGGGACCAAAAATTCCTATCACTACATCCGGATTATCACTATATACATCGCTACTCCGGTTGTAATGATGTTTTTCGAGGTCTTATCACTACGTCGGGCACATCGGTTGTAGTAATATTTTTCAAGGTTTTATCGCTACATCCGGCACATTCCACAAGGCAGTAATAAGGAGATTTTGGAAACTAGATTCATTTCGTTTTGTGACGTTTTTTGCTGTCTTTGTCAGGCTTGCGAGTGTTTTTCTGTGACGCTGACTAACCATACGATGACGTAGCAAAATCGTGATTAAAAGGAAACATGAAAGAACTGAATTTTGTTTCCAAAATCTCTATTTTTTTGTACTCCCAGTTCTTAAAGAACAGGGAGTACTTTAGAATGGGAACGAAGAAATGCTGTGTGTGTGTGTGTGTGTGTGTGTGTGTGTGTGTGTGTTGAATATTAGTAAGTTTCTAAAAAATGGGAAGATTGTTTAATGAGATCGTTACAGTTCACCAGAATTCAGCATTTCGCAACTATGTTCACACATTGTTCTGAGTGAGTTTCGTATTTCTCTTTGTTACATTTGTATCCTCCATGCCCCAGCAGGGGTCAAAGGATTAAATTTGAATTGAATTGAATTGAATTGAATTGAATTGAATTGGTGTGTGTGTGTGTGTGTGTTTGTGTGTGTGTGTATCCGTGGTCAAAAATGTGTTCCACTCGTTCCAGACAAAACTACTGGGCCGATCTTTCTGAAAATTTGTAGGTGTGTTCATTATGGATCAAGGATGATGCCCGACGTTTTAGTTTACCGTTACAGCCGTTACTAACGGCTGTAACGGCCTGTAACGCTTTTTCTTCTTTATGGAATATCTCAGAAAGTACTTGGCCGATCTTTCTGAAAATTTGTAGGTATGTTCATTATGGGTCACAAATAATGCCCAATGTTTTAGTTTACCGTTATAACCGTTACTAACGGCTGTAACGGCCTGTAACGGTTTTTCTTCTTTATGGAATATCTCAGAAAGTACTTGGCCGACCTTTATGAAAATTAGCAGGCATGTTCATTATGGGTCACGGATGATGCCTGATGTTTTAGTTTGCCCCGTTGTAGCCATTACTAATGGTTGTAACGGCTTGTAACGGTTTTTCTTCTTTATGGAATATCCTGTTGACAGTGGGAAAGACTACAACTTTGGATTCTCTCTTGAGGGCACATAAGACCGTATGGCGAAAGCTTGGCTGTGTCTGGAGTGGCACTGTCTTCATCTGTCCGTGGGCAGGGGTGGTTGGGTCTGTGGGGTGTGCTCGGCAGCTGGGGGGTGGTGTTTTTCGCCGGTGGGCTCTGCAGTCATGAAATACGGGCTGGTACACCCATGGGGATGCTACTTTAAGGCTGTTATGAGCTGCATCCTGTAGTCTAATTTACCTCTGTTCAGGAGCAGTTATGTCCCTTGATATCTTAATGGAGTGTCCTGCGCGTGCCTGTACCCATCGTCAACACAGCGCAGGCCTCCAAGGGTGGTACAGGACTGCTCTAAAGGCAGGTGAAGACAGTGCTTCTCTGGGTCCTCCCAGCACCTTCGGGTGTTTCTTTTTCTTCTTTGCCTTAACTAGGCTGACCCTGGAGAAAGGTCCAGTGACGGTGAGGAAAGACCCACTGACCACAGGGAAAGTCCTGTTGACAGTGGGAAAGACTACAACTTTGGATTCTCTCTTGAGGGCACATAAGACCGTATGGCGAAAGCTTGGCTGTGTCTGGAGTGGCACTGTCTTCATCTGTCCGTGGGCAGGGGTGGTTGGGTCTGTGGGGTGTGCTCGGCAGCTGGGGGGTGGTGTTTTTCGCCGGTGGGCTCTGCAGTCATGAAATACGGGCTGGTACACCATGGGGATGCTACTTTAAGGCTGTTATGAGCTGCATCCTGTAGTCTAATTTACCTCTGTTCAGGAGCAGTTATGTCCCTTGATATCTTAATGGAGTGTCCTGCGCGTGCCTGTACCATCGTCAACACAGCGCAGGCCTCCAAGGGTGGTACAGGACTGCTCTAAAGGCAGGTGAAGACAGTGCTTCTCTGGGTCCTCCCCAGCACCTTCGGGTGTTTCTTTTTCTTCTTTGCCTTAACTAGGCTGACCCTGGAGAAAGGTCCAGTGACGGTGAGGAAAGACCCACTGACCACAGGGAAAGTCCTGTTGACAGTGGGAAGACTACAACTTTGGATTCTCTCTTGAGGGCACATAAGACCGTATGGCGAAAGCTTGGCTGTGTCTGGAGTGGCACTGTCTTCATCTGTCCGTGGGCAGGGGTGGTTGGGTCTGTGGGGTGTGCTCGGCAGCTGGGGGGTGGTGTTTTTCGCCGGTGGGCTCTGCAGTCATGAAATACGGGCTGGTACACCCATGGGGATGCTACTTTAAGGCTGTTATGAGCTGCATCCTGTAGTCTAATTTACCTCTGTTCAGGAGCAGTTATGTCCCTTGATATCTTAATGGAGTGTCCTGCGCGTGCCTGTACCATCGTCAACACAGCGCAGGCCTCCAAGGGTGGTACAGGACTGCTCTAAAGGCAGGTGAAGACAGTGCTTCTCTGGGTCCTCCCCAGCACCTTCGGGTGTTTCTTTTTCTTCTGGGTCACGGATGATGCCTGATGTTTTAGTTTGCCCGTTATAGCCGTTACTAATGGTTGTAACGGCTTGTAACGGTTTTTCTTCTTTATGGAATATCTCAGAAAGTACTTGGCCAATTTATAAGCGGTATGGATGATCTTGTGACAAATCGGATCCTCTGTCCATATGTAAGTGATGTAATGCTGAAAATGGATTAAACAACCGTTAAAAACCGTTATTTCATATATATAGGTCGATTTTAATTAAATTTGGTATATAGAAGGTTGTCACACACAAATGGCACTTCTATATAGTGTTCCAAAATTTGACCGTTAAAAACCGTTATTCTTGACATATTGTCCAATTTGGATGAAATTTGATATCTACACAGGCTTTAGCCCAGTGAGGACTAAAATACCGGTTTCAAAAGTGCATATCGGTTATATAACCGTTAAACCGTTATTTTGCCGTTATTTTTTATATATTGGTGGGTTTTAATGCAATTTTGTGTATAGAAAGGTTATCACACACAAATGGCACTTCCATGCACTGTTTCAAAATCTGACCCTTAAAAACCGTTTTCTTGACATATTGTCCGATTTGGATGAAATTTGGTATGTACACAGGCTTTAGCCCAGTGAGGACTAAAATACCGGTTTCAAAAGTGTATATCGGTTATATAACCGATATAAACCGTTATTTTGCCGTTATTTTTTATATGTTGGTGGATTTTAATGCAATTTTGTATATAGAAAGGTCATCACACACAAATGGCACTTCCATGCAGTATTTCAAAATCAGACCGTTAAAAACCGTTATTCTTGACATATTGTCCGATTTGGATGAAATTTGGTATGTACACAGGCTTTAGCCCAGTGAGGACTAAAATACCAGTTTCAAAAGTGTACATTGGTTAAATAACCGTTTAAAACCGTTATTTCGCCTTTATTTCTTATCTCATAAAGCACTTGGCTGATTTATAAGTGGTTTGGAAAATGGGAGTACGTTTATATGCTTCGCATCTTGTTCCTCTCTTCCTTTATGCTCTAAGATCAAAAGATTAGGTGGCGTATTGTCTTTCTCATGCTTGTTTGTTTGTTGGTGCGTCCGATGTCAATTTTACCATGCTTTTAACGTTGGGGTTGGGGTTCGATCCCAGGCGTAGTCGCCATAGAATTTTTCTTTCAACTTTTCACTATTTTTCATAATGGAGCTGACTGTTGCCTGAGAAAACATTGTACTGAGAAGCGACATCCACCTGTTTCTGTTTTTTGTACTCCCAGTTATTAAAGAACAGGGAGTACTTTAGAATGGGAACGAAGAAATGCAGTCTGTATGTGTGTGTGTGTGTGTGTGTGTGTGTGTGTCTGTCTGTCTGTGTCCGTGGTCAAAATGTGTTCCACTCGCTCCAGACAAAACTACTGGGTCGATCTTTCTGAAAATTTGCAGGTATGTTCATTATGGGTCAAGGATGATGCCCGACGTTTTAGTTTACCGTTACAGCCGTTACTAACGACTGTATCGGCCTGTAACGCTTTTTCTTCTTTATGGAATATCTCAGAAAGTACTTGACCGATCTTTCTGAAAATTTGTAGGTATGTTCATTATGGGTCACGAATAATGCCCGATGTTTTAGTTTACCGTTATAACCGTTACTAACGGCTGTAACGGCCTGTAACGGTTTTTCTTCTTTATGGAATATCTCAGAAAGTACTTGGCCGACCTTTATGAAAATTAGCAGGTATGTTCATTATGGGTCACGGATGATGCCTGATGTTTTAGTTTGCCCCGTTATAGCCGTTACTAACGGTTGTAACGGCCTGTAACGGTTTTTCTTTTTATGGAATATCTCAGAAAGTTCTTGGCCAATTTATAAGCGGTATGGATGATCTTGTGACAAATCGGATCCTCTGTCCATATGTAAGTGATGTAATGCTGAAAATGGATTAAACAACCATTAAAAACCGTTATTCTGCCGTTAAGTGCATCGGTTATATAACCGTTAAACCGTTATTTTGCCGTTATTTTTTTATATATTGGTGGGTTTCAATGAAATTTTGTATATAGAAAGGTTATCACACACAAATGGCACTTCCATGCACTGTTTCAAAATCTGGCCGTTAAAAAACCGTTATTCTTGACATATTGTCCGATTTGGATGAAATTTGGTATGTACACAGGCTTTTAGCCCAGTGAGGACTAAAATACCGGTTTCAAAAGTGTATATCGGTTATATAACCGATAAACCGTTATTTTTTATATTGGTGGATTTTAATGCAATTTTGTATATAGAAAGGTCATCACACAGAAATGGCACTTCCACGCAGTGTTTCAAAATCTGACCGTTAAAAACCGTTATTCTTGACATATTGTCCGATTTGGATAAAATTTGGTATATACACTGGCTTTAGCCCAGTGAGGACTAAAATACCAGTTTCAAAAGTGTACATCGGTTAAATAACCGTTAAAACCGTTATTTTGCCTTTATTTCTTATCTCACAAAGCACTTGGCCGATTTATAAGCGGTTTGGAAAACTGGGAGTACGTTTATATGTTTCGCATCTTGTTTGTTTTAATGTCTTTCAATAAATCGATTTTGCGTTTTAAAGAAAGCACACTGCGTTTCGCCATTTTGGGAGAAGGGAAATTACTCTAAAAAAAATCACTACAACCGGAGCCCGGCTTGCCCGGGACTTGAAAATGACGTCACTATAACAGGAGATATTGATGCATCCGGATTTTAAAATATCACTACAACCGGCTAAAATTAACAAAGAATATGAACAGTTGGGACCGGGACCCAAAACTTGCTTCAGTACAGCCGATTTATCAGTACATACGGCGTTCACTACATCCGGAGTTCACTGTATATATATATATATATATGTGTGTGTGTGTGTGTGTGTGTGTGTGTGTACGTACGTACGTACGTACGTACGTACGTATGTACAGAGAGAGAGAGAGAGAAAGAGAGAGAGAGAGAGAGAGAGACAGAGAGAGAGAGAGAGAAAGAAATGGATGGCAAGTGCAAGTAGCGGTAAACAGGGTTTTACGACTCTGCACGGTATTTCCACTGCCCGAAGGCTTGTCTCCCTTTGAAGGTCAACAAAGGTGGGAGCAGTATTTTTGTTTCCATCCTGATACACTTAGATAAGTTAGGAAATCATGAATAGGGTGGGGGATGCAATGTAATAATACATCTCTCTCTCTCTCTCTCTCTCTCTCTCTCTCTCTCTCTCTCTCTCTCAAACAAGAAAGGATTGGGAATAATTTTGGCCGACATACGAATTGATCTACTCTTTGGCCAAAGTGTGCTCACTCTCTGTTCACGTGGAATCTCCCGGGACATAAGCAGGTGAAGTCAAACAAAGGCGACAGCGCGGTGCGCGGATCTGTCTGCTTGTTTTTGTTGTTGTTGTTGTTCAAAAAGCTAAATGGCGCTTTAAACTTGTGTGTGTGTGTGTGTGTGTGTGTGTGTGTGTGTGTGTGTGTGTGTGTGTGTGTGTGTGTGTGTACCAAAAAAGCGTTGCTCTGAAAATGTTCATCTTGATTTCTTCTTCTTCTTCTTCGTTCGCTCAGACAGGAACCCCAGATGCACTGATGAAGGCTGCCGTCCGGCGGAGGTCCTCCAGAGATCCGTAGAGTTTCTCCCTCATCGGCTGGTCAGCAGGCCAGGTCTCTGCTCTCAGGTCATGGTGAGTTGGACAGTCTTGTAGGAAGTGTTCCACTGTCATTGGGGCTGTACCGCAGGGGCACACTGCAGATTCGCCAATGCGGAACCTTGTGAACATGTGATGGTGTAGCCTGGAGTGGCCCGTCCTCAGCCTCACAATGTTCACTTGGTCTGGTCTGGGTAGGAGGTGGTAGGGATCTGTCTGGTTATATTCTGGATGTAGCTGAAGCCATCTTTTCCTCTGCTTCTCCTTGATGATCGTCTTGGCCTCTTCATAGGAGATTTCCTGTTCCTCTTGTGGCTGCTGTCCTCCTTCCTTCGCTAGTCGGTCTGCTTCCTCATTGCCTGCTATGTTGCAGTGTGAGGGTATCCACTGGATGACAGTTAGTTCAGTGGCCTGTTGCAGTCTAGCAAGGGCAGAGACAAGGGGGTTGAGGTCCTTGTTCTTTGGGTTCTGTACAGCCTGAAGTACTGACAGTGCATCAGAGAAGATGACGATTTTGGGATGTATGGCCTCTCTATTTGCGCACAGTGTCTCCGCTGCTGTCTGCAATGCGTCTGCCTCAGCTTTGTAGTTCGTGGAGAATTTGCCAGTGGGGATGGCTTGTCGGACGTGAGTTCCATCCTTCAAGGTTAGGAATATTCCTCCACCTCCATTTCTGGTAGCCTCCTCTGCTGAGCCGTCTGTGTATGCGTACGTCCACAGCTCCTTGGGGTAAGCCTGTTCTATATGGTCTAGAGCTAGTGCTTTCTTCTCTGGTTCTGATTGTGTGCCCTTTGAGAGAATGCCTGGGATTGTCTCTCTGACTTCCGGAAACTGGTCCCTTCTCCAAGCGGGTACAAAGCTGTGAGTTGGGATCTGCTTGTTCCCTTGCTGTAGCAGTTCAGGGTCCTGCCTCTCGAGTCTACGAGCGTTGTGCACAAAACTGCTGCGCTTCAGTCTGCACTTGGTTGGCTCTGACATTCTTTTGTTCATGGGGTGATTCTTCATCCTCTTGAATTTGGCAGCTTGGGTGAGGATTATGGCATCTCTCCTGCTTTCAAGGCTTTGAAGACCTGTCAGAGTTTCCATGGCTTGGATCTGGGTTGATTTGAGAGCGCCGGTGATGATCCTGGACGCCTGGTTCTGGACCTTGGCAACTTTGTCTAGGTTGGTCTTGGCTGCTGTCCCCCAGGCAGCTGTACCATATTCTAGGACAGGTCTAACTCGTCCGAGGTACAGTTTCTTCTGGATGTTGTGGTCGGCTCCCCAGGAAGTTCCTGATAACTTCTTCATCAATGCCAAACGTAGCCCGGCTCTTTCTGTGCACTTGTTGATTTGGTGTCTCCAAGTCATCCTGGGGTCAAATGTGACTCCTAAGTAAGTGGGTGACTTATCCTGTGGGAGGACGTGACCATTCACCTGGAGGCGTGCACTCTGTTCTCAGGCTGAAGATGGTGTATGTGGTTTTTCTGGCATTGATGGTTACGAGCCACTTTTTTCCATGTCTCGATCTTCCTCAGGGCTTCCTGGATCCTTACAGTGGCTGTTGTTATGTACTGCTCAGAGCAGCAGATGGCAAGATCGTCTGCGTAGATTGCACCATGGATCCATGCAGGGATTTGAAAGCCGCGACATGGACACACAGGTAATAGTCTGTTGCGGACTCCTAACCTAAGAGTCTGGCTAACTATAGTTGTCCACGACCCAACTGACGGGGACTGTGGACATGAAGCTGCATGTTGGTGGGCCGATGGTCCGTTCTGAGACACCGAAGTCGTAACCGATTAGGTAACTGAAGTATAATGCCATAGACACGAGTGAGGAAGAGCTGTTGGCCGATCGACACAATCAGGTGTTCGCATGTTCCAGAAGTTTACCCGTTTCCCGGTACCTTATGATCGTCTTACTGTGGATTGCAAAAGTTATGTTGCTTGGGTAATTGCTGTGTCTGTTGTACCGATTTATAATACACTTTATAGAAGTGAATGTAAGTCGAATGGTCATAGATACGGTTTGAAAGGAATTGTGCACGCATTTCATAGCTGCTATGCGAGAAGCTCATCCTTTTTTTTTTATTTTTATTTTTTTTTTAAATAATAAAACTTCTACGGACAGAGCCGTAACCTTAATCATGATTGGGACGTTTGTAAAATCGGTAGGATACTTAACATGAAACTGTTATTCAATTCACAGAACTTCCTACTGTACAAAAAAACAAAAACAAACAGCTAAGGGCCAACTGCTTTGTTTTGCCACTAAGTAAATAAGTATCGTTACTTTGTAACTGACGAAGTTCCATGCTGGCTGGATTGTTAAGTGATTCAGTTTATCGTGAAGATGAGGTGACACTTCTCCACGGAAGCTTGTACTGTGTCATGCCATTGCATAGTGTTCACACAAATTTCAAGGATGTTGTGGCGTGAGAGAATTTGAGCTGTATCATCTTCATACCGAACAAGTCAGGAATTTCCAGGAATTCAGCCATGTTCATTTTGCAGTGGAATTATACGGTTTTTTTTTTTTTTTGTTTTTTTAAAGGTGTCTGTAACACTGGCAGTTGGGTAAATGGTATACTAATTACATTAACTTGTCTCAACCTTTCTGCGCACAGTGTAGCTGGATGCTTCTTATCCTTACACCTGATGGTCGGAAAACAAGACTTGCCCCAAATAACTACTACACAGCGGCACGTTACAGTCCTACTCCTGTACAGATATGTGTTTGTGTATGAGCTGCTAGCAGGCGAGCTTTGTTCTGGGATTAACCTTTTTGTTTGGTTGATTCTGTTTTGTTTTATCTAAGTTTTTTTTTCTTTTCTTTTCTTTTTTTTTTCTTTTTGCTTTTATTTGGGGGTGGGGGTGGGGGGGTGGCGGCGGTGGTATTTGTTTTGGTCTGTAGTCTGCTGAGTGCTTTGATTTTATGTGCCTTTTGCTTTGTGTTTCTGTTGTAAGCCTACCATTGTGCGCATATGTTCACATGCAGTTTGCTAGACAGTGTTTACGGCTGCTGTAGAAGAATGTTCTAGCAATATCCTCTTCATGTCCCAGGTTGAACGCTTAAGTATTGAGAGCGCAAGAATCTGTGTGGAATACTAGAATAAAGTATTGAAAGCCTGAAGTGATTTTTAGTGTCTTTTTTGTTATGTATACTGTTGGGACATTAAAGATACATCCACAAACATCACTTGGAGAGAGAGAGACAGAGACAGACAGACAGACAGACAGACTGACAGACAGACAGACTGACAGATGGTCTATTGTCACAGTAAATTCACTGAACCTGTAATTTCACCAAATGGCTGACGAAGCCAGTAAATTCGCAGAATGACTGCTCCTCAAGAAGATTTTATGAATTTAGTACAAATTCCAAGGATTTCCAACATTTCCTATAGTATTTCGAATCTTACTTTACTGATATATTACAGAAGTGAAAAATGGCTTCTTAAATCTGTGCAACAGGCTGTGCGAAACCAGTTCAAGGTCATAACATGTGATCACCAACACCAAACACTGGAAGCGTCATCGTGGTCAAGAACACAGCTCAGCAGAGCCACAGCTAGTTTCAGTTGTCGTATTGATGCATTCCATTTCGAAAACCACCCAAGATTTGCGATCAACAATCGACGATCAACAAGTGTAGCGTGTGTCATCGTGTTCATTTAAATAGCTGACTGGCGCGACATTGGGTCCATCAGACGTTGCAGCCTTGTGTGGGGCCGGAATAGCTCAGTGGTAGAGCGCCGGACTCGTAATCTTTGTAATCCTAGGGGTACAGGTTCGAATCGCCGCCGGGGCCCTTTCGGTACAGGGATATTTTTCCCTCGGAGTTAACATTGGTTCTAACTCCATTTTCCATACAGTCCTTCGAATGAGACTATAAACAGAGGTTCCGTGTGTGAACGCACGCATTACATCTTGCACACACGTAAAATCCCAGCATAAACTTTCGGAAGAGAAGGCCAATTTGGCCGTTGGTATGGACGATACGTTACACATAGCATGCACCCTGCGTGACAAATGGAAAGAATAAAGAAGTAAGAAAATTGGGTGAACAATATTGAACGATATTGACTGGATGACACGGGAAACGACTGAATGAAGCGTCAGCTGGAAGCTCTTCAGTCGGCACTACCCAGGTAGGCAGCCCGTTTTGTAAACGAGTGTGGACTGTAAAGCGCTTAGAGCTTGGCCTCTAGCCGAGGATAGGCACTATGTAAGTAAGAAGAAGAAGAAGAAGAAGAAGAAGAAGAAAAATACCTTTCTCCTGCATGGTGCTTCGGGAATACTTCAGAACCACAGTACTGAGATTCGACGTGTTGCCCACATAATATCGGAAATCATGGTCTTTTGACCCGGTTGGGCCATGGTTTCTGGCACGTTTGGTCATCTTGAAGGTCAGTGAGCTTTCAGTTGGGGCATCAGTGACATGAAGGATATGTCAGTGGCCTATCTTGCCGACAACACGAATGATCGAGTTACAGGTATCAAGTTTGTCCTTTTTCAGGTATTGAACACTATCTTTACACAGCATTTGGTTTTCTTTTTCCTTTTCTTTCTTTAAATTCATTCTTCCTTCCGTCCTTCCATCCTTTCTATTCCTTTCTTCTTTCTTTCTTTCTTTCTTTCTATCGTCTTTGTTTCACCCGAGGTTCGACTGGGACCGACAACGTCTTCTCTGCTACAGGTAGCGCTCCGTAAGCTGAGAGGTAAAAAATCTCTTGGCTGTGGTTACAAATCAGCCCTGTACATCAACCAAAAGCAGTTCCAGTGCTCCAGCTCCCTCCAGCTTCACAGCCTCCACCGCTCTCCAGTTCACGTGCTGCGGTACCTTCCAGTTCCAGTTCTCTTGAGCGCGGCGCCCCCCCCACCCCCCCACCCCCCCCGCCTTCCTCACCCTTCCCCCAGTTCACGTGCTCCAGTACCATTCAGTTCCAGATCTCTGGAAACCTTCAGTTCACGTGCTCTGGCACCGGTCTTCAATCATCGCCTTAGGGTACGACAGCTGCCAGGATAGTTGTCTTCTTCATAACCTGGCACAACATGCATGGTCACCGAGTCCCTTTGGGACCCAACAGCTGATGGGCTTGGTGGGGGGTGGGGGGGGGGGGGTTCCCAGGCAGGCCACTGCTCCTGTGGGCCACAGTAAGGAACACCATTGGGCTCATTGCACCAACATCTCAATATGAGCCTTATTTCAACAATGAAAATATATCATAACGTCATAGCAGAATGCTTCTGCTAGTGACATAGTTGGGTGTGTTGGGATTTACTGAGCGATTTGCTCTCTCTTTCTCAAAAAAAAAAAAAAAAAAGAAAAAAAAAAAAAAAAAAAGAAAGAAAAGAAAAGAAAAAAAAAAGAAAGAAAGAAAGAAACGAACGAAAGAAAGAAAAAAAAAAAGGAGGGTTGGTGTTGGGGTAGGGAACACATTAATACCCATGCTTTGTGACCTTTATAGTTGGTTTTAAAAAGAAGGGGGGGGGGTGGATGGTGGTCATGCTCATTGAATAAATGCTTTATTGTTTGTTGTATTTGTGTTTCTGCGCTGGTTTTAGCTACGTTGGGATTTGTGTGAGGGACACCCGGCTTAATGTGCGTGATAACCCCCCTCCCCCCCCCCCTTTTTTTTCCCTCTCTCTCTCCAACCTCCACCCCCACCTTGTTTCTGCTCTCTTGGGAACTTTTTGTCTATTTGTTTCGATCCTTTCTAAAATGAAAAAAAAGCATGGTTGTAATTAGACGACTGCGCAGTCCCAGCAACTCTGCATTGTTAGAGGCACTTTGTCGTGTGTCTGATGACCAAGATGTCATTCCTTTCAACCAATATTGACTGACGCTCTTGTACTTATTGCAAGGCTGGCATTTTTCAGCTCGTTTCTTTCTACACACATGAACACGGCATGCATTGTTCACAATTGCTTTGTGCAGTTTGCATAGAAAGCTCAAAAGTAAATTCTGTAATGAATTTTTACTTCCATGGATTTTCATGTTTGCATTAGTTTTTTCCCCCTAATCAAGGCATGATCCATTTACCTTAGATTCTTGGATACTGGGGAAAGAAAAAAAAAAAGCACCCTCGAATATAAGAAAACTCGCCTATAAGAATTCAAAACTTTTAACCCCATGCTGCGGGCCTTCTGTGCATCACTAAACAGAAAGGCAGGCAGACAGACAGACTGAAAGACAGAGACAGACACATAGACACACAATGATACAGCCAGTCCGACAGCCAGCCAGTAAAGGAGAAAAAGTTTTTAAAAATAAAAAATGTATGCATGATTTTTTTTCACACATAAGATTATCGGCAAGAGCCCGCCCCACACCGCAACAAAACGATTTCAACAGGCATCACAGAATCGCAATAAAGGGAAAGAGGTTAAACCAAATTGGTAATATTTTCATGGAGCAGATTTATAATAAATTTCAGGCTTTCGCCATAAGATCTTCTTCAGGTGAAAACAAGGAGAGGAGAGAGAGAGAGAGAGGAGAGAGATTGTACAGGCAATAATTATAGAGAGACATAGAAGGCCTCCCCTGAGGCAGCTCAGTCGTCATGTAGACGAAGACGAAGGAGTGGAGTTACACTACTACAGCGTTTATAAGCGCCGCTCTAAAGCCTCTTAGTGGGATTAGCGACTCACTCAGTGCAGATCTATACCCACAAAGGGCGTTGCACAGCACAAAGGACGTTCGAGAGAACGTTACAACAAGCAGAGACTGTTGCGTATCCATTCCAAAGAGGAAAACAAGTGTGTGTGTGTGTGTGTGTGTGTGTGTGTGTGTGTGTGTGTGTGTGTGTGTGTGTGTAGTGTGTGTGTGCATGCGCGCGCGCGCACTCACGCGTAAGCATGTGTGTATATGTGTGCATGTGTTGGTCATGCTGTGAGGTTTTCGAAAACAGCATAGTCTGAAAGGAGCCGTGCTCTCTCCCTCTCTGTCTCAGTCTCTTTCTCTCTGTCTCACACACACACACACACACACACACACACACACACGCGCGCGCGCCACGCGCGTGCACGCATCACGCACAGATGTGTGGTACATATACAAACACCTAAAAGTGTCACACGCACATACATACAGAAACAGAGAGACAGACATAGGGTGGGAGAGGAGAGGAGAGAGAGAGAGAGAGAGAGAGAGAGAGAGAGAGAGAGAGAGAGCGGCACACAAACTTTGAGAAAAGTCATGTAAATAAGGTCAACACCATAAGAGCTTCTACTCATGTAACAAGTATCCCGAACACCGTGACCCGCACATTTTCTAATAAAGTTCTTATACCACAACTATGCCATCAACTCAGCAGACAACGTCGGTGTGCCTGTCAACCACGAGATGACCCCACTGTCCAGGGCTCCGAAGGCCTTCAAGGCCCGAGCGCAACAGAGTGAGGACCTTCTGTGCCAGGTCACAAAAGCTGGCATCAGCCAGTGGTACGTGAATGCAAACAAAAGACTGATAATCAATTCGATCGATTCTGTGAGAACTGTCTTTGAACTGGCATGCATGCGCTCACTTTGCGAGAGAGAGAAAAAAAAGTTCCTGCCATTTCACGCGTTGTATGCTATCGCATTAGTTCTGTCTGGGAATGAATGTGGTCATGCGGGAGGAAGGTGGAGACGAGGGCGTGGTTGTTGACGTAGAAGACATGTTATCCATCACCCAACTTAAGACGCACGCATTGATAGTCACCTTGACCTTCCGCTACGTTTTGTATCGCTACTGGTTCTAGATTAGATCTAGAGTCAAGAAAAGAATCAACGGTTTACTGACAACACATTTACGAAAGGTGTAAACAATGCAGATAAATCATAAACTACACAAGTGTTGAACTGGCAAACATCAGCCGAGTCCCCCCAAAAAAAAGTAGGATCGTAGATCATGATTCTGTCGTTGGAAAATAATGGATTAAAAAAACAAAAGCAACAACAAAAACTAGATCTATATATAAAATTTTAAAAAATAAAAAAAACTGCACACCAAAATCGATATGCAGCTAGCACGGTTTGTTCTATTTTAATAGGTTCGGGGAAGAAACGTAAAACAACTTCAACAATAACTGGAAGTAAATAATTATGAGCAAATGATCGCATAATGTTGAATGCCAATAACTGCTCGCTCACCTGATCGGATGCAGTCAGCAAGCGTCCCTCCTAACTTGGTCTTTTTGTCTTTGAGCTGTGTGTAGATGTCGGGGGTCAGATGCTTTTTCAGAAGAGACACATGGGTCAGCTTGTTATACAGACTCTGTAAATCAGCCATGACTTCTGCTGCACGGAGGGAGGGATCTGATCCGGACGGAAGGAGACCTGGCACCTCACGACGTCTGCTGAACAGTGGCAACGGACAGCCACTCCAGCCAAAGAAGTTCGCCACGACCCCGCCGCGCGAACAGCGAGGCTGGCCGACTCAAAGTAAAGGGAAGTTAGGCCTGTGGCAGAAAACTTGTCACCAACTAGCTGGTTGAAAGGAAAATATATAGGCTATGGTTGAGTATTTGGATATATGTATAATCTTGCAAACACTGATTAATGCACTTGCGTACTCGTGTGTGCGCGTGCGGTTTCAGTTTCAGTTTCATCATGGAGGTGTCACTGCGTGCGGACTAGTCCATGATCAGTTTGCAGAACCGACTGCTCCCGACATCAGTTGGGTGCATCTTCATGAAGTTTCATCAAGGTATGTGGACGTGATGGTTCGATGGGGTGGGTGGAGGGGGTGAGATGGTGAGAATGAGGGAGTAGGGGGAAGATGGTGAGAGGCTGCTTATGTTGTAGAGTCAGTTTGTGGAATTACATCGTAAAATCAAGATCCAGAGAGTCATTCTCTCTCTCTCTCTCTCTCTCTCTCTCTCTCTCTCTCTCTCTCTCTCTCCACACACCACAGAGAGAGAGAGAGAGTGTGTGTGTGTGTGTGTGTGTGTGCGGGCGCGCGCATGTGTGTGTGTGTGCGTGTGTGTGTGTGTGTGTGTGTGTGTGTGTGTGTGTGTGTGTGTGTGTGTGTTGTAAAGCGTGTTCTATGTGTCACTTTGGGCCCTTATGCGAACACCCACTTTTCTTTTGATCTTCTCATTAATTCTGCACGGTAACTCATTAGCACACTGGGCAGATCAAGAGTGAATCAGTTGTGTGCTGGACATTTGAGTAAGAATGTATCTGACCACACCACATGAGCGACAGAAAATAAGTTCATCCACTCGCACAGGTCTTCATATGCTCAAGGACAATAGATTTAAGTTCGCATTATGTCTTTGGAGTTATTATTCACAAAGACTTAACATGGACTTACCACCTTGTTGACCTTGGAAAAAGAATATATTAACTAGTGAAATACAAGAAATATCGAATCTTCAGTTGAGCAAGACATTCTCTCATGCGCTTATCGTGTCTCTGAGAAACTCCGCATCCATATTATGGGATGCTGGTGAAACTAATCTGAAACAAATGAGCTGTTTACACACAAGACCCATAAAATAAGTTCAGCTGAAATCTCATAGCTTGCCAGGGAATCACTACAAATAGATCCGCACACCAACTTTCTCTGACCCTGACAAAAATCTTCATTCATCAAGTCATATATTCTGGGAGAAAGAGAGAGAGAGAGAGAGAGAGAGAGAGAGAGAGAGAGAGAGGGGTGGAGAGCAGAGAGGGAAGGGGGAGTGGGGGGTGGGGGCCGCATGGAATAATTTGCCTTCATCTTTAAAATTATGTCCTCGAAACAACCGTTTTAAAAAGCATTGAAAAGAAAATTGACCACCCATCACCTTTGTCTATATCTATCTGCTCGTCGGTCCGACTGTCCGTCTGTCTCTCTTCCTGTCTGCCTGCCACTTGTCTGTCTGTTTGCCTGCCTGCCAGTCTGTCTGCCAGCCAGTCTGTCTGTCTGCCTGTTTATCTGTCTGTCTGTCTGTCTCTCTCTCTCTCTCTCTCTCTCTCTCTCTCTCTCTCTTAGTGAGCGCACACGCACTTGTCTATATGCATGTGTGTGTCTTCTTCTTCTTCTTCTTCATAGAAGACTGGTTCACTCAAAAACGAGTAGGTCACCAGCGTGTGTGTGTGTGTGTGTGTGTGTGTGTGTGTGTGTGTGTGTGTGTGTGTGTGTGTGTGTGTGTCTGTCTGTCTGTCTGTCTGTCGTTTTAGGTCCTTATACAAACCCACAGTTTTCTCCTGATCTTCTTCATTAATTCTGCATGGTAACTCATTAGCACACAGGATAGACCAAGATCGAAACCCTTGTGTGCTGGACAGTTGTGTAAGTCGTATTAGTGGCTAAGCAAAGTGATATGCATTCGAAGAACGTCAAATATGCCTCGAAGCTGGCGTTCATATCGATCTAGAATTTTTTAAAAAGAAAAGAAAAGAAAAAAAGAAAAACACAGGGTTTAAAAGCGAAAAGCTTAACTGGAAGACTAAAGACCTACAGTTTCCCTTTCTTCAATCCCGAGTGCCAATGCTCTAAACAGAAGACAGAAAACAGCACACCTGCAAATAACTGCATTTATCTTTGAGAGAGAGAGAGAGAGAGAGAGAGAGAGAGAGAGAGGTATTGTACAGTCACTACATAAAAAGTCACAGAGAGAGAGAGGGTGGGGGGGGGGGAGCATTGTACAGACAGTAGTTAAAGAGCCATAGAAGAGAGAGAGAGACAGAGGCAAAGAGAGAGAGAGACGGAAAGATGCGTTGTACAGTCGGTACATTAAGAGTTACAGAAGAGAAACAGACAGAGACAGAGACATAGATAGAGAGACAAAAAGAGAGAGAGAAGCGCTGCACAGACAGTCAGGAGAGAGAGAGAGAGAGAGAGAGAGAGAGAGATTGTACAGGCAATATATAGAGAGACATAGAAGGCTTCTCCTGAGGCCAGGCTCAGTCGTCATGTGGACGAAGACGAAGGAGTGGAGTTACACTACTACAGCGTTCATAAGCGCCGCTCTAAAGCCTCTTAGTGGATTAGCGACTCGCTCAGTGCAATCTATACCCACACAGTAATGTACAATGGGACCTCCGACAGGACATTCTAGCGAGCAAAGGCTGCAAACAAAGTGGCTTGCTTAAAGCTTCGACCCGAAGAATGAAAGCTGTTCAGAATTGCTTGATGGCATTTTAGGCGCGAGTATATCAATAAGTTAATAAATTGATATGCAAACAAAAGAGAAAATAAATAGATAAACAAATGAATAAGTGAATGAATCAATTAGCATGTAAACAAACAAATGGTTGATTGAATAAACAAATAAATAGATAAGTGGATTAAAAAAATCAAGAAAAGCAATGAATTAATAAATAGATATACAAACAAAGAAGCAATAAATAAATACGTGAATAAATAAATCAACAAACAATTGATTGAAGAAATGAATACATAAACAAATGAATAAACAAATAAATGAATCAAATGAATAAATAAATGAACGGATAAAAACCCCAAACATGCACCTTATTCCCACTGGTTGTTATTTCCAGGGTCTGGAACACTGATTTAGCCACTGCCTAAGTTTCTCCAGTCTCCAGTTTCCTACCTGACCCAGTTTTAGCTATTTTCCCCAATGATAGACACCACAGAATGTTCACAAAAAATGAGTGCAGTTCAACCAAAACCTCACACCCTGGCCCAGTAATGTCTGTCTGGCATGTAACATAGTCTACGTATAGCTCAGCATGGACTAGTACAGGACAGGTGTGTGTGTGTGTGTGTGTGTGTTTTGTGTGTGTGTGCTGTGATGAAAACCATGTTGAAGAAATACCCCTCTCCGAGTAGGGCTCGATTACGTCCCTTGGAAACGATGCTCGTGCTTTTACTGTTGGGCAGAGGGAGATTTGACATGTATTGAATCGAAGAGTGTAGATGGGGCGTTAGTAGGGGGTCAGTATAGAAGAGGAAAGAGGGAGGAAGAAAATCGGAGGGAGGGGGGCGGGGGGGGGGGGGGGGGGGGGGGCTTGAGAGTGGGTTTGAGGTGTGTTGTGTGTGGTGGGGGTTTAGGAAGCTAACAGTTGTGGATGGAAGAAGGATTTAGGAAGCCAACTGTTGTGGATGGAAGAAGGATTTAGGAGGCTAACTGTTGTGGATGGAAGAAGGATTTAGGAAGCCAACTGTTGTGGATGGAAGAAGGATTTAGGAGACTAACTGTTGTGGATGGAAGAAGGATTTAGGAAGCTAACTGTTGTGGATAGAAGAAGGATTTAGGAGGCTAACTGTTGTGGATGGAAGAAGGATTTAGGAGCTAACTGTTGTGGATGGAAGAACGATTTAGGAGGCTAACTGTTGTGGATGGAAGAAGGATTTAGGAAGCTGAGAGAACAGGGAAACCCTTCATTCTGGGCCACTTTCGCCCTCAACCAGTTTCGGGCGAAGTGACCCAGAATAAAGGTTTCCCTGTTCTCTGACAAGTAAGACTTCAATAACCAAAAAATAACGATTATCTACAAACAAACTACTGTGTAGGGTTATCTGTTTTAATACTAATTTACTAAACTTTTCAGACTTTAATTTTTGTTTAATCCTGTGTTTTTCCTGGTCATTTTCAATAATATCATTTTCGCGCAAACATTCATCAAATGAGTCTCTGTCTTTCATATGAAATAGAACTACAGTCTTTAACTGTTCTCTAAAGTCTTTTAAAACCGAGTTATATTTTTGACATAAATCCACACACTTATTCCAGCATGTCTTCCACTGAAAGCTAGTTTTGACAAAGTATTTCTTTTTTTAATTATGTCTCTTTCTGCTGAACAGTCATCTATAATAAATAGTGTCTGCGTTCCTTCAAACAGTCTATAAAACTGTTCTAAACACTCACTCAGTTTATTGCTAGGATCAACTAAATATATGTCATCATCTGTCCATATAAAACCTTCTATCATGATATGCTTTGTTCCATTTAAGTGTTGGACAGAAAACCACAATATGATTAAAATTATAACGATAAAACTGTTTGTAAACAGGTCGAGGATAAATATTGTTTTTCCACAACCAGTCTGCCCACAAATCAATGAGCAATGAGGAGTTTTTGTCATAAAGTTTTAACTGCTCCATAGTTTTATAACAGAACTTAATCTAATCCAGTTATTATTTTTATCATACTCTCCGTCAAAACTTGTTCAGTATAATAAAACCCTATGAGGCCTAAATGTGTAAGATTAATCCAATTTAGTTCTGTAAGATTGTTTCTATTTAAGTTAACATTGATTTTGTTGCTTGTTGTTATGATCTTAATATCCTCGCCATTGTGAAGAACGACGACAACAACGTTAAGGCGTTTAACGTTTAAGTTTTGCCAGCTAATATTAATTCCTTTTATAAGGTCGTCACTAACGCCACAACCCCATCCCTCTCCACATCTTTAAAGACAGAAATTTCAAATTATCATTGTGAACGTGTCTCCTAATTTTCTGCTTGGAAAGAACTGTAATTTTGTAGAAGCTTTTTTTACAACTGTTTCTTTTCTGTGGAGGATGTACTGCTTTTTTCCATACGGCGTTATTTCAATCTCTTTCCGACTATTGTCGTCTGGCATAAGACTTACATGTAAAGGGCCAGAGTTGAATGCTTTTCTGAAACTTTTTTGACGGCTAAAATAATGTAAATGGACTTATGAATTCAAATTTATGCCCCATTCTAAATATGGTTCTAATGCCATTTGAGGTCAGGTTTTCGAACTATTTTATATTCATACTGGCCAACATTATTTGCCTCTAGATTGCGCAGTTGTTCTAGTTTAGGAAACTTTTTGTTGTCGCCAACCTCTTTGCGTTTTTAATCGCCATCTTTAGTGTACTCAAAACCATACAAGCGCCTATTTCACCATTCTGTTCAAAGTCCGCAACGTCTGCAAGGTCTTTTAATTCTAAAGTTATCCCACCTCACAGGCGCTAATGTAACTCCCGGTTCTTCTGGCCCACGCGACATTATTTTTTAGTAACGTATTATTTTATTTCTAAAACAATGTGCAGGTTATCACATTTCACAACTTTCCCCGCTTTGTCTTTGATTTTTTATATTTAAATGATCCGACCCTCCACAAACTAATCTTTTAAACTGTAAATTAGGGAATTGTATAATTTCATAATCGCAATATGCAGCTTTCCCTGACGGAAGAGCTCTTAAAACAGTGAGGGCCTTCCATATATAAGTTTTCATCAGTGCTCAGCTCATCCAAATGAACTTTAGAGTAATGAATGTAATGCAAGATCGAGCGGGCTTTCCCCCTCATAAGTAGTTTTGGTTGGTGTAACTCTAAATATATAATTGTTAGCTGTAAAGCCTAACATTTTAGCTAGCTCTTTATCAAAATAGTAACCTGTTTCTTCTTCAGGCTTGAATAATAACATTGTTTTCAGATTTGCATTGTTAAGTTTGAGAGTAATGTTAAAGTTACTCATTGCTTCTTTTAGTGAGCAAAACCCGTAATAACCATCAGCTATTGTTAACTGGCTAATTTTGGCCCCTGTTTTGTCAATTTTTTGATTCTTATTATTCTTCCTGGATTCACTTATATTAAACCATACGACTTTGTAAAATATTTCATGAAGCGCAACCATTTTGGCCCCGCATTCGTTATCAATAGCATGTTCTAAAAACGAAGGACGGTCTTGGGTTGTTATTGTTACAAACATTTTTTTAAACGAAATAAAAATGAGTGCATTCAAATATACTGGTGCAAAATATTCTGTTGGGCCGCACTACAATCTTAAAAAATAGCAACGATACTCTTGACATTGCTGTGACCCAGACTGCCTCTTTTCATAAAAAGGTTGAGTACTCCATTGAAGAGCTATCTTAACCCCCCTATTGAAAACGACCACATCAAGAAAGCGTGGTTTAGTCATCCGATGCAGTTTTATCAGAACCAGTTAAACTTTGCTGTGTTTTGTGCATCAAACTGGGTGTGGAGTGTCGTATGCTGATCATTTAAATCACCATGATCCTTTGGTGAGGTCAGTGTACAGATTTCATTTTTATTACACTTCAGGCGTATTTGACTGAACTGCAAGCGCCATTACCAAATGACAAACCATTTAATCCATCAGCAACAGAATAGACATGAAGGCTTTTGAAAGGATCTGTAACGAATTCAATATTAACATCAAGACAGGCTTTAGACAAAAGTTGGATCATAATTCATGGCCTAGGCGACCTTTATTTTCGGGGCACGCACAGAAAGTATAACTATGACTGGCACCCTCCTTTCAAATCTTTCTTTTTTGGCACAACTGTTGAGCCCGGGTCCCTACAGCAAGAGCATAAAACAGCATGGACAACATTTATCTTAGACACTTCTAAGGGCCTAACTAGGGCGGGAATAGAACAAAATAAACGACTCTATTCGTACTTACGTTTGGTGTTTGCTAGGGTCGCAAGCACAGGCAAGATCGAGCATAACTGATCCTTCTACTGGCTTTGACGCACAAAAACAATACTTAGCAAATTTAGGGACGCCATTAATTCTACAGTTGATTTACCTTCAAGTATTGAAAGATACCAAAATGTTTTACAATACGCAAGATCGAAAGTAGACTTTGCTGTTGGCACTGGTTTATACATGCTGCCTTCTGACCTCAGACTCCAGATAGGTACAATAATAAACTATAATAATGAAATTCTTATAGCAGGCAATGAACAGAAGGTTGGGAAAAAACGACATAAATTCTGAGCCAGTAATATTACAAACAATAAAAGAACACCCAAGATTAAGCCATCTAATTCCCGAAGTCCAAACCCCCAAAGTCATTGAAGACTCAGCAAAGCTCGCGGACCCTGTTCGCGATGACCATGAATATGAAAAGACAGCGCTTGTTCTTGGATTAACTGGCCTAGGATTACTTGGTCTTTATCTTACTAAATATTAACCCGACTATTAAGAGAACTAATGTCCATAAGTGC
This sequence comes from Conus ventricosus, assembly GCA_018398815.1. Taxonomy (NCBI): domain Eukaryota; kingdom Metazoa; phylum Mollusca; class Gastropoda; order Neogastropoda; family Conidae; genus Conus; species Conus ventricosus. The sequence continues at coordinate 55,248,065 of CM031610.1, read as the reverse complement.
TCGGCCATAAAGCCAACTACTTTGCTTGCAGTAGACAAAAGCCAGCTGGCAATACTCCCCAATATTCCTGGTAAAGCGTTTACGGCTTTACAGCTAATTTTTTTAATAAACTTGCAAGATGATCAAGCTGTTTTTTTACCCATGATTTATCAGGCGGAGGCGATGGCGGTGGAGGTACTGAACTTTGGCCACCGCCGCCTGTAATAGCCAACACCAGCGTGCTTATTGCAAATCCTAAGGCTGTTATAACGCTTGCTAATGTGACACCTTGCTCTCTAAACAGTGTTCGTATTCGTTCTGCTAGTGTCGTGTCTTCATATAAAATTTTTTCGATAGTTTCTCTTATTCTATTCACTTGAGTTCGTAATTGGTCTCGGTTAGTAGTCAGCGCTTCTAGTCTTGCTGATTTTTCTTGTTCAAGATTTTTTAGTCTTTGTCTTATTCTTTCTTTAATATCAGGCCCTAAGTTGGCGTCATCAGCCTCAACGAGTTTTTCTTTTTCTCTTTTTATATGCTCATCTAGTTCACCTAGTTTTGCTAAATTGTTTGTTAATTCGCCTCTAATGGTTCTTAAGCTTGATCAAGGGCCGTTTTTTTCTCGCATGGGTAGCGGTGAGTCGTGTATAGTCTTTAATGCTGTTTTCTTCTGAAAAACTGGTTTCTGCTTCTATTGCATTTATTATTTCATCTGCCGATTGATTTAATTCTTTAATTTTCCATGTTTTGTATTGGTTAGCTGTTGGGAGTTCCTGCAGTGTGTTTTGAAGTTTAGCACTGCATCCTTATCTAATTTCGGTCTAACAAGACCAAGGCGATTTTGATCTTTCACACTGAGTCTTTGTATAATTGTACTCTTGGCTAAAAATTTTGATGGGTCGGGTTTAGTTGTAAGCCGAACAAGTTGCCCTTGATCGTTTTTTAAAGACAAATGATCATCTTTTAATTCAAATTCATTTGGGTCTATAAATTCGGGAGGGTTCTTGGCCTAAACTTTCGTATAAATGATTTAACCTTACTTTCTGTTAAATTCATGCCGCATTGAGAGCGTTGAGCGATGTTGTTATTAAAGGGATCATTTCACTCATGTCGTCTCCAGGATCAAAAACATCATAATCTTCTTCAGCTTCAATTCCTGCCATGTTTTAAATAATTAACTTTTTATTTTGTTTATAAAAAAATGGCACAAGCACATGGCTCGATTCTTAACCCGTATAGAAGACTGAAAGAACCCTATGGCGTGAAGGGAAATAAGCGGAATATTACTGTTCCAAATAATCCATCTACTATTGATGCGGATCAAATTCTTACTGTTAAATTTCCAGACCTAGGAGCGGATGAAGTGATTGTGCCAGGCTCTGCACGTCTTACTTTCAAAATAGAACTCGCTTCAACAACAGACCCAAACAGGACAGTTGTACAGAATCTGGGGCGGGCAATCGTTAGAAAATTTTTATAAAACTTGAGGGGCAAGAAATATTTTCTTTACACAATGCAGACATATTTTTAACCTATTCTGATCTATGGCTAACTGGGAATGAAAGGGCCGATCTTGCGTTTCAAGGAATTGAAAATGAAGAAGCGCTAAAACATAGAATAGGCGCGCAGATACTAAAGACGGTAAAAAGTATGCAGCTGTATAATTTTGCGTATGGAAATCGCTTTTCCATACCCTTAGATTTTGAGTTGTTTAAAAGCGCATGCGCCATACTTTCAAGGAGCATTAAAAGACAGATTGTCATATGAACTAACTTTTAATGAATACAAACGTGTTATCAAATCAACAGACACCGAAGCAAAGTACAGCATTTCTGACATCTCGTTAGAGTTTGACGTTGTTAGCAACCATAAATTAGCAAAGCTGATTAAGGATCAATATAAGTCCAAATTAGCAATATATTACGAAAGAGTGATCATCATTTCAACACATCCCAGAAGCAGGGCAGACACTATATGGAATTTTAGTTTTAGCGTCTTATCAATATCGCTTAAAGGTATTTTTTTTGCTGTGTGAAGATGAAGAACCGTTCAAAAGAGCAAGCGAAAGTTTTTTAATCCTAAAATAACGAAAGTGCAATGTACAATTGACGGTAGTCCTAACCAAATCTACGCTAGGGGCTTAGACCTTATCATCATTTTGACGAAATAAGAAAATTGTTTGGGGGTGGGAGGGGTTAGAATCCAACAGCAGACTAGTGTCTAAAGATTTACATCTTCACAATGTTAGGCTTGATGATTATTTAACAACAAAATACGGTTTATGGATTGACCTAAGGTCAACAGAGGATAATGAGTTGTATTGGAAGCGGGAGAAAAGTGAGAGACGTAATAAACATTCAAATTGATAAAGAAGAAGAAGCCGATAAAAACCGCTTAATGTACATTTGTTTTTATTATATGATGCGCAGCTGAATATTCAAGAAAACAGATTAGACTATGTATTATACTAAATTATTTTCATTTTATAAAAAGCATGTCTGTTCAAATTTATCCAAAAGTAAACCTACAGCGCCAGAGTTACCAAACGAAGAGATAGTAGAAAGCCCTAACATAAAAACCTTCAGATTAACCAACATTACACAAAATGCAACAAAAACTAGAGCAAGACCTTTCAAAATACAGCAAAACCAAACGAAGGTATTCTGCTGCCTTTAATGCTGTTACATATGTTAATACTGGAGCATCGACTATTAGTGCTCTATCAGCAGGAACGAGTGTTGGTCTCTTAGCAACGGGCATAGGCGCACCTCAGCTTTACCTCTAGGAGGTTTGTCTTTAGCTCTCGGCCTGTGTTCATTAGCTGTAAGTGCGGCCGGCAAAAAATTAAAAACTAAACTCCAAAAGCACACAGCTATGGTTCAACTAATAACGGCTAAACTTAGTTCGTTTAAAAATGACAATAAATAAAGCGCTTGTTGACTCAAACATCACGGATGAAGAATTTAATCGTTTACAGGTCGATTTTGATGACTACAAAGACAAAAGTTTGATCTTCAAAGAAAGGCGAGGACAAGTTTTTCTCAACAGCCAGACCCCGAGCAGATAAAAAAGGAATGCTTAAAAAAGTAAACGAGACATTAAACTCTGTTCTAAACAGCTCACAGTAACAACATCGAAGGGTGTTTATACTTTAGTTTATGAGTCTAAGCACAAAAAGACTGTTGATATTAATTCTGATTAAGCCGTTGTATTTTTTTTAATTTAAATAAATATGTTGGCTAGAAAAGAAAGACAGCATGGCTAAGATATATGAAGGACCAGACGAATTGTTTGAAGGAATGCTTGAGAGAGAGCGTTTATCAAGAGCACTGAATGATATTGATTTAGAAGTCATTGACCCAACAAACGTACAGGCAAGTGTTGTTCATGCTATTTCTCAAGTTCCAGGCAAACTAACAATAGACCCGCCAGTTAAAGTAATGTTAGCTGTTTTAATCGACTATGTAACAATAAATGAAGAAAATCTAGAGTCTGGGTCTCGACTAAACAGCAGACTATTCTTTCTCATAATGACTTAACACCGGTTGGGCAGACGAACTGCTTACACAGTTTGACGCTGCCGCTGAAGAAGCTAAAATGAGAGGCTCTGGTTGGTCAGAGGGCGAAGTCTTAGAGATTAGATTAAAACAGGGTAAGTATGCACCGAGTTAGGCAAGGCTTACATTCCGCTACCTCGAGAGTTGGTTTCAAAGAGAGCGTTTTAACATAAAGAATTCAGACGACAAATGTTTCATGTGGTGTGTTCTGCAAGGCTGCATCATGTCGCGAACACGCAGAGAGAGTGACTAACTATCGGCAATACACCAAAGATCTTAACTTCAATGGAATATCCTTTCCTGTTAGTGTAGATCAAATTGATCTGTTTGAAACAAAACAAACCAATAACTGTTAATGTATACACATGGGATGAGGAAACAATTTGGTGCCAATTAAAGTGTCCAAGAACAGCCCAACAATAGGCGAACAGACAAAAATCATGTTGACTTACTCCTAATGTCTTCGCCAACAGGGCTACCGCATTACACATTAATACGAACAATGAGTAGACTAATGCAGCATACTTCAAAAGATCATGGCAAACCCAAGAATTCTGTAGAAAATGTTTAACAAAAATGCCATCTGTTCAAGCCGCGAGCGAACATAAGAAACATTGTAAAAGTTCTGTAGACTGTAATACAGAACTAATTTACGCCCCACCCGGATCTAAAGTTAGTTTTAAGAACTCGAAACGGCGCTGCAAACAAGTCCATACGTAGTTTACGCAGACTTCGAGTCGCTTTTGTTCCTTATGAAGGGCCAGCACCGCAAAAACTTCGAAAACAGTCTTAATGAGTAATCATCAGATTTGTTCATTTGCTTTTGTTATTGTTAGGTCGGATGGCGTTTATTCAGACCAGAATTATACAGAGGACCAGATGCGGCTAGAAATTTTTACAGCGCATGCAGCAAGTGCGTAATGATTGTTCTAATAATCTGAATTTATCTGAAATCATGATGACGCCTGAAGCCCAACAACATTATGACTCAGCCACTCACTGTTGGATTTGTGGTTTTAGGGCCTCTCATCAGACGCAGCGAATCCAAACAGTAAGAGACCATGATCACATTAGTGGAAAGTTTTAGAGGAGCAGCGCACAGTAAATGCAATCTTCAACTAAAGTTTGAACCAAAGACATGGAAGTGCCCATTTCTTTCATAACTTGCGAGGTTACGACTCTCATCTTATATTGCAAGCAGTAACCAACGCCTTCAGGTAGCATGCATTGCACAGTCATCAGAAAAGTACATGTGCTTTAATCTAAATAACATGTCTTTTTATGACTTATGCAACACATGATGGGATCATTAGAGTCACTGGCTATGTCCTTAAAGTCCTGCCCAATAACGGAAGAATATTTGACCCAACTCTCGTTAGAAAGGCGTTTACCCCTTTTGAGTACATGAACAGTTGGGAAAGGTTTGATGAAGACACACTTCCCATTAGGCGCGTTCTTTTCTAGTCTCAGAGGAAAGGACATCAGTGATTCTGATTACCAGCATGCTCAAGTGCGTGCAGAAGTTAGAGTGTAAAACGATGGGAGACTATCATGATTCATACTTGATGGCTGATGTATGTTGTTGGCGGAACGTCTTTGAAAACTATAGAAAGACCTGCATGAAACATTATAGCCTGGATCCCGCGCATTACATTTCTGCGCCCGGGATGAGCTGGGATGCTTTCTTAAGTTTACTGGAGTACAGATTGATTTATTGTCTGACCTACCAATGATTCAGATGATGAAAACGGATTGCGTGGAGGAATTAGTATGGCGTCACATCATTACTGTAAAGCAACAACAAATACTTGGACGGTTATGATCCCAGTAAAAGGTCTAACTATCTCATGTATTTAGATGCAAACAATCTGTTGGATGGGCAATGGCACAATCACTTCCATTGCGCACTTTAAATGTACACTGGCGGCGATCCGAAAAATATCAAAAGGCATTAAAGTGGCTGAACAGTTTAACGCCTGATCAGCAGGCGGCTTCTTCTAGAGTTGACTAGAATATCCTCATGAACTCCATGACCTGCATAATGACTATCCATTAGCAGCAGAAAGTTAAAGATGGATCCAAGAGAACGCCTAAACTTGTGCCTAATCTTCGAGGCAAAAAAAAATTTGTCTGTCATTACAGACTTCTCAATTTTATTTAAGACATGGTTTAAAGTTAACAGCTGTCCATGTATAATGCTTCGATCAAGACAGTTCATAAACCATACATCATGAAAACACGATCTCAGACTAAATCCACAGATGCTTCAGAAAAAGACTTTTTAAGCTGATAAACAGCTGTTTTGGAAAGATATGGAGATCCGCACAGCTAAAGATGTCAGATTGGTCACAGAGAGAATGAAGCAATTAAGCTGACTTCAAAACCAAATTATCAGATTCAGAAGATTTATGATCAGCTTTTTGGCAAATGATGAAAAAAAAGAAAGTCAAATTAGACAAACCTGTATTTATTGGGTTTACTGTTTTAGAATTATCAAAGCTTTGATGTTAGATTCTTTATGATACTTTAACCTCGTATCCTGAGTCAGAGTACTTTACCAGATAAGATAGTTTTTAAGATATTCCTACTGAAGATATTTATAAAGACATGGAAATGGAAGGGCTAAAGGGATGCAGGATGGTATGATACATCTGATTATCCTAAAGATCACCTTTGCATTCAATTACACAAGAAGGTTTTAGGAAGATGAAGGATGAATTATCTGGAAAGGTGTCAAGGAGTATGTGGGTAGGTCAAAAATGTACAGTATTTCGAGCCCGGAGAAATCATTAAGAAAGCAAAGGAATATCACGCAGCGTTGTGCAGTCAAACATATCACATGACAACTCAAGAACATTGTTTGGCAATAAGACTTTTCATCATGACAAGTAAAACTGCGATCTATCTAATGAGATCAACCACAGTTGTAACAAAGAGTCGTTTAGATAGAACAACACAAAGCGGGGTTTGTAAACGAGTTTCATATGCAATCGGGCACTGGAGGACGCATAAACAGGGTTTTTATATTTTTCATCCACTTTATATAAGATCATCATGCTTCATCCAATTCATTAATCTTTTCATGTTTGCTTGACGAGTTCGAATTTTTTTATTATTTCAAGATATTCTTTTTCCAATTTGGGGTTGAGTTGTAGGTGATCTGGATGATTTAGCATGCATGATTATCCCGAAATGTTTCTTAATGCATTACACGCATGAAAGATTCCGATCATTTCAGGTCTCTTCCTTTACCATTCTTGTTTCGTTCTGCGCTTCCTTCTGGCCTTCATTTTAAACCAAAATATGTTTACTTAAATTAATTAAAGCGGAACTGTGTCTGGCGGAATTATCTGCAGTTCTTCCTTCACAAAAGATCTTTGAGGGGCTGGTTGTTTTGTTGTGTCAGTTTCTCGTAAATAATACACGGGCGGATTCATCTTTACAATTCTTTTTATTTTCATATGGGTCAAACACTCCAAACTGGATCGGTTGCCCTGATGCGAGTGTCCCCTTCTGCTTCCCCCGGTAAATAAAGGTACCTTACTTTTAAACCAAACGGTAATAGTTTGCCGGATGAAGACTCTACTTCAACAACATTTATTGTTTTTCTTTTTGATTGCTTGTACTGGTTTTAGTCCTTTAAATTCTTCATTATTCATTGCGCGCAAAACTGAGGGCAGTCTTCTAACCCATTCTGTGTTGCGAGAATTGTCAATCAGCTCTCTGTGATACTGGTAGGAGAAAAGTCTTCGGCTAACTGTTTGTTAAAGTTTTCAACTAAAGCCTGTGATCTGTGAACTCCCGGAATGCCTCTTTTATGGTAACTCTATGTTTCAACAATAATTGATTCACTTGGCCTTTAAATTCTTTTCCATCGTCGACTTGAATCATGCGGGGATAAGTTAGCGGGCCTCGTTGATATATCAGCTGTATGGCAACAGCAACAGCAGAAGCACTCTTTTTGTGTTAATGGTTCTGCATCTTTGTATCTTGAAGCTATGTCAATGACTGTGAGTGCGTACTTAAATCTTTTTCGTCTAATCCTATCAGAGGGTAAATATAGAAGATCCATTTGATGGGTGTCGTTTGGAGTTGTATTGACAAAGTGTGGTCTCTGTATTCGTCTAGGTGCAGGTAAATAAATTTGCCAAATCGCTTGTTTAGATAACCATTCTTTTGCTGTTTGTTCACTGACTCCTGCCGCTTGGCTTAGCTTTTGTATTGCTGTGATACCCTTCCATATCCTTTGGGTGAATAATAGATTTTGTTCATTTTTTATTCAGCCAATATTATGTGCAACAAAATACACAACGGTCATACCAACGACAATAAACGCGATTTCTTGCATCTTTTGTTTTTCTGATGGTTGATAAAAGTCACTGAATTTTGGTGGGGGCAATGTTGGACTGGTTTGCTGTTACTAGATAATTTGTTTTTATTGCTTGATCAACATCTTTAAATATGTAAGCTGCATGCCCCTGTCTTTTCAGTGTGTCATTAATAAAATCTAAACTGCTCAAGTCTCTGCTTTTCATAGGCGTCTTGTGCAGCTGCTAGTTGCTCCATAGCTTTGTTATGTCTTTTTCTCTCGCCGTCATCCCGCAGTTTACTAAATGCAAAATTACTTCCGCTAAAAGCAAGCGCATTCACCACAGCGCCGCCTATCATTATTGCGAGTGAAGCCATTTTTTATAAATGTATTTTTTTCTTACATATTTATATTGTCTGGAATTATTCCTTGCTTAACTAGAAAATCTTTCGTGGCAACCGAAGCTGCATGATTAGCAATCAGCTTTGCTGAATCCTCAAAGTCTAGTTTGCCAAGATCTGCTGGTTTAATTCTTAACAGGCTTTTACCAAGCATTGAGTATCCTACACTTAGGCCTCCAATAACAGCAGAATGGTATACAAGGTTAGCAACAGTTTTTTCGGTGCTCATTTTTATAAAAATAAAATAATTTATAATATTAAAAACATGAACAGTGATGATCTCCTACAGCTACAAGGCGGCTAAACCTTCCTGAACTTATGAATGACCAAGTTGATGATCAAGCTATTATGCCCAAAAGGACGAGGCTTATTCTTTGGCAGCATGTGGGAAAAACAAAACAGTTCCTCGGAAACTGAATTCAGCATTGAACAGATTCAACAGATGACGCCGCAAGACATTTTAAAGTATCATAACAGGTATGAAGCGCAGCTGGGGTCTAGAATGGTGAAAAGTGTGGGGCAAACGGTTCTTAGTTTGTACACTAAACTAGTCAGTAGATTTGCTCCCATTGATTCTGAACAAGATCTTACGTATGATTTAACGCAAGATCCAGTTTTAACAAAGTCATTAGAGTCTCTAGGGTGTGATCTATACTACAGATTTGGAACATTGTTATCGCCATTAATCATGGGATTAATAACTTTTAATCATATAGATTTTATTTCCCTTCAAAATGACCGAGCCAGAAAATCAGCAGAATCAGAAAATACTGAATCAGGTGGAGAAAGTAACCAAGCCAGAAAATCAGCAGAAAACGCTGAATCAGGTGGGGGCCATTAAAAATCCTGGGCGTGTTGAAGCAGGAAAAAAATTAGCAGAGTGGAACAGACAAAAAAAATTAATGTTGCAGAATATAACTCATCATGAAAACATAACACCGCCAACGCCAGAACAAGTTGATTCAATGCCAGCTATAAAAACTCCATGTGATACAAGGGCCCCAAAGTCTTCATGGAATATTGAACTTAAAACTGTTGCCATTTTTGGCGCCATTGCTGCTGTTGGGGGCAGTTATTACGGTTATAAAATATATAACCGATGGCAACAGAAACAAAAGCAATCAAAAAAATCTGAACCATTAAATACAGAAGAGACAACTGCACGCCAAAACGCCAATAACAAAGCATCATTTTGATCCATTTATAATGGAATAATATTTTAAATTTTTTTATAAAAATAGATCATGGCGTATTATAAAATGATGAAGTCAATAAATAAAGACCTGGAGTCTATAAAAGACATTTCCATAGACCCGAATTGTAATCAATGCGGTTTTGCTTCGGATGTAAGACCTTCCTTAAGATCTATGCAGAGAACGCTGAGCAAGACATCTCAACGATGACGCGTTTTTTGAGGCTGTGTGTGTACTATCTTAGACATTTACTATTTAAGATAAAAACATAGATTGTATTTTTTTGATAATTTATAAGAACTTGAATAAGAACTTGGTTGTACTTAAAGGATGACTTAATCAAGAACTTATTAAGAACTTGATCAAGAACTTAATTAAAAACTTAATCAAGAACTTATTAAGAACTTGAAGTAACTTAATTAAAAACTTAATAAGAACTTGGGGTGACTTAATTAAAAACTTAATTAAGAACTAGGGGTGACTGGGGGTGGGAGTGTGTGTGGTGTACACAGAGCTTTATTATTTGACATGTGTAACACCACTTGGTGCAAGGCAGTGCTTGCGTTTTGTGATGCATTGGCTCTTTTGTGCAAGTTCAAAGCAGCCACCAAGTGCATTTAACAAAAGCCTGATTGAATAAAACAAGACATTGTATAAAGTACAAAAAGGCAGCCTAAAAGTGTGTAACAGGGCGTAGAAGCAGGACGTTGACGCAGGTGAAGCGTAGACAGCAAGCGACAAAGCAGCAAAAAAAAGTGGATCTCCCTGCTGATAACCTTTGACCGCTCTAGGATAGAGCGGTGGAGCGTTGAAGAAACGGCTTGCCACTGTGACCTTTGACCGCTCTAGGGTAGAGCGATGAAGAAGACGGCTTGCTACTGTACCTTGGGCCGCTCTAGGGTGGAGCGCTGGAAAACGGCTTGCTACTGTGACCTTGGCCGCTCTGGGGGGGAGCGCTGGAAACGGCTTGCTACTGCGACCTTGGCGCTCTAGGGGTGGAGCGTTAGTTCTCTGATCGCTTGCCCTTGAGTTTGCTGTGCTCCTTTTTCTCAACCGGGTGTTGCAACTGGGTTACAGCAGTTAATTGCTGTAGCCGAAGCTTTTATGGCAGCTCTAACCGCCAGTAGTAGTTACATCCGGCATTGTATATTTAAAGCATTTATATGAAAGATAGTGCTAGCCACACATACTCCTCTCCATACTGGTAAATGTACTAAGGTCTGCCTAACCCTATCTAGTTTGTTTGCCAGAACATTAAAAAATCGCCATTCAGTTGCATAAGGGCACACTTGAAGGCAGATAAACTGGTTAGAATTAAAAAAGTAGAAAAGTATACACATCTTAATACACAGATCAGCTGCCACATGAACACTGAATCTGTAGTTAACAAATCAATCAAGTCCAATACAAACTGAGAACATTTTTTACTTGGGAGAGGAACAGCAAAAATGTTTCAAATATAAGTTTTTTAGCATACGAATCAGCCGTGTTTACCTCCGCCTTAAGAAATGAACGCCATGTTTTTTTAAACATGGCTTTAGCTGTCTCAAGCCAGCTCCCAACAATCAACGCGCAATGGTTTGTTTTGCTTCGGCCGACTTTCAACAATGCAGCGCCATTTATTAGATAAGGAAACCATCTCATCAATAGTCAAACACGTATTAAACTAGCTACATCTTTGTCAACAATACTGCCTTCAACGTTTTCATTTCCTTGAGCCAACAAACTTTAAGATACACAATTCTGTTCTTCAGTAAACCGGTTACACACCCACAGCGCAGTAAAACACGTCCTGCTTGCCCGACAGTCAGTGGAAGAATGTGTGGGTTAACCTAGTCGTGAGCGGCCGCTGATTGGCCAGGCTGTAAGAGCGCCGCCACGCGGGCAGTGTTAGCTGATGTCATATGGTGCGATCGAGCAAGCTGGGCAGGAAGGAGTGGGGGTGGGGAGGGAGTGCAGCAGTATTGATTTTTTGGCCGGATACACACCTGCAATGTAAACAGGGAGCACGCCACCGTAGGGGGGGGGTATGCTACTGTAAACCAGGGGCACATTTTTTTAAATAGTGTGTGTGTGTGTGTGTGTGTAGTGTGTGTGTGTGTGTGTGTGTGCGTGAGTGAGTGAGTGTGCGTGCGTGCGTTCATGCGTTTGCACGTGTGTGTGGTGTGTGTGTGTGTGTGTGTGTGTTTGTGTGTGTGCGCGACGTATTTTGTGAAACGCAGAACACGTATGTCTATGGCTCCGTGTCTAAATGAAAATATCACAAAGAATCCTTCGCCAACACGGTCAGGTTACGCAGCCCTACCTTATGGCGCCATAATTACAGGCCATAGGATCCGTCCAGGGTACTGCCTGCCACAAACCCAAGCCTCTAATTAGGGGTGTTCGCACAGTGTCTCAGCCAAGTTTAGTTTGGTGACTGTCTCCGCAAAAATGATAGTATTGAAAATGACTGTATGCGCGAAAATGATTAGGAAAACATAGTTTGAAGTCTTACTTGTTAGAGAACAGGGAAACCTTTATTCTGGGCCACTTTCGCCCGAAAACTAGTTTGAGGGCGAAGGTGGCCCAGAATGAAGGTTTCCCTGTTCTCTAAGCTAACTGTTGTGGATGGAAGAACGATTTAGGAGGCTAACTGTTGTGGATGGAAGAACGATTTAGGAAGCCAACTGTTGTGGATGGAAGGATTTAGGAGGCTAACTGTTGTGGATGGAAGAAGGATTTAGGAAGCCAACTGTTGTGGATGGAAGAAGGATTTAGGAGGCTAACTGTTGTAGATGGAAGGATTTAGGAAGCTAACAGTTGTAGATGGAAGAAGGATTTAGGAAGCCAACTTGTGGATGGAAGAAGGATTTAGGAAGCTAACAGTTGTGGATGGAAGAAGGATTTAGAAAGCCAACTGTTGTGGATAGAGAGAAAGTTTAGGAAGCTAGCGGGGGGGGGGGGGGGGGGGGGGGGGGGAGATGACACGTTGCTGTTACATAATAGCTGTTGTCAAAGTGCTGCGATCTTTACCAGTGGCAGGAGGAAAAATAGTCGGGTAGGAGAAGAAAAGGGCAAAGAGAAAGTAGCAAAAGAAATAGTATGCAAAGCTCTCGATAGAACTAATCGTGTCAAACCTATATAAAATGCACAACAATGTATAAAGGGCTAGAAGGATTTAGGAAGCTAACTGTTGTGGATGGAAGAAAGGTTTAGGAAGCTAACTGTTGTGGATGGAAGAACGATTTAGGAAGCCATCTGTTGTGGATGGAAGAAGAATTTAGGAAGCTAACTGTTGTGGATGGAAGAAGGATTTAGGAAGCTAACTGTTGTGGATGGAAGAACGATTTAGGAAGCCATCTGTTGTGGATGGAAGAAAGGTTTAGGAAGCTAACTGTTGTGGATGGAAGAAGGATTTAGGAAGCTAACAGTTGTGGATGGAAGAAGGATTTAGGAAGCTAACTGTTGTGGATGAAAGAACGATTTAGGAAGCTGACTGTTGTGGATGGAAGAAGGATTTAGGAAGCTAACCGTTGTGGATGGAAGAAGGATTTAGGAAAGTAACTGTTGTTGATGGAGGAAGGAACTAGGAAGATAACTGTTGTTGATGGAGGAAGTGTTTAGAAAGGTAGATGTTGTTAACTGAGAGAAGATACACGGACATAGATGTTGCTGATGGAGGAAAGGTTTGTGAACGGACCTTTATTTGAAGGACGAAGGATTAGGAAGATATCTATTGTTGACGGAGAGAAGGTATACGGGTATAGCTGCTGTTTATGAGGGGAGGATTCAGGAAGGCAGCTTTTGTTGATATGGAAGGATTTAGAGAAGTGGGTGTTGTTGGTAAAGGAAAATTTATGAAGACAGCTGTTTTAGATGGACGAAGGATTTAGGAGGTTAGCTTTTGTTGAAGGAGCAAAGATTCAGGAAAGTAGCTTGCAGCTGTATCTGACAGAGGAAGTGGTTAGGAAGGTGACTTTTGTTAATGGAGGAAGGATCTAGGAAGGTAGGTGTTGTTGATGCTGGAAGGATCTAGGAAGGTAGGTGCTGTTGATAAAGGAAGGATTAAGGAAGGTAGGTATTGTTGATGGAGGAAGGATTAAGGAAGGTGGGTGTTGTCGATGCTGGAAGGATTTAGGAAGGTAGGTGTTGTTGATAAAGGAAGTATTAAGGAAGGTAGGTATTGTTGATGGAGGAAGGATTAAGGAAGGTAGGTGTTGTTGATGGGGGAAGGATCTAGGAAGGTAGGTGTTGTTGATAAAGGAAGGATTAAGGAAGGTAGGTGTTGTTGATGGAGAAAGGATTTAGGAAGGTAGGTGTTGTTGATGGGGAAGAATTTAGTAAGGTAGTTTTGTCGTAGGAGGAAGGATTTAGGAAGTTAACTGTTGTTGGAGGAAGAATTTAGGAAAGTAGGTGTTGTTGAAGAAGGAAGGATTTAGGAAGATAGCTAGCTGTTATTAATGGAGGAAGGATTTAGGACGGTAGGTGTTGTTTGTGGCGGTAGGATTAAGGAAGGTAACTGTTGTTGACGGCAAAAAAAAAAAGATTTAGGAAGGTAGCTTTTCTTAATGGAGTACAGATTTAGTTTATAGCTGTTGTTGATGGATGAAGGATTCAGGGAGGTGTCTGTGATTAAGGCAGGAAGTAATTTTGAAGGTGACTGTCATTAATGCAGAAAGTATGTAGGAAGGTTACCAATTAATGATGGTGGAACATTTACAATAAACTGAGGGACGATTTAAGAATGTAACCTCTGTGAAAGGAATATTGCTGGAATAAACGCGTTTTTAGAAGGATTAAGAAACTGAATTGCCGTTTGGGGCGACGAGGGCTTTGGTGATGTCTGTGCAAGTTGGACTATAAAGGGTGACAGAGCTTGTCCTACCTGGAGTATCTTATAGTCGTATTGTTTAGGGGTTGTGCTATTTCATATTTTAGTACACTGAATTAATTCCAGGATGTATATGAAGAGAGACTTGTCACTTTCCACTGTCAAATACAAGGTCCATCTACCCACTTAATGTTTGACGGAAGTAATTGTTTTTCACTTCCAAATGATGTGATCAGTACAGCCTTTGAAGTCATCGTCCAGTATGGGCGTGCACAACTCACAAACAGTGTGGAGCGTTCGGTGTAAAAGACGTACTAGTTTGAAAGAGGGAGATAATCTAAGATACAAGAAAGGATCACGGTAGTCGTAAGAATACAACATATGTGCACACATAACGTAGCAGCTTTCTGACCTTCACCGACCCCTCTCCTTCTTCGTCCATGACTCATAAATCTGATCATTATTCACATTTCATTTCATTCTGAATCGAAAGGGAACAGGAAGAACAATGTTAAGTCAAGCAGGCTAAACCAGCTGCTAGAAAAAGTGTGGTCAGGCCACCAAACGTTCCTAGGTCCCTCGAGGCTTAGCTGACTCAAGTCTCCATCAGGCAGTGTTAGACCCTCACAGGGCTGCAGATAGCGGCAGTGGGCAGGGATGAACAAACAATTTGCAGGAGAGGGGTGTGGGCAAAAGTTTGTCGTTCAAGCAGACACTGGCTCAGTTGCGTCAGACTTTTGATATAGCAGCATCTTGGGACATGGGGCTCCGGTGTCTGGCCGTGGGGGAAAGAAGATTATTTCTCATGTGGTCAGTTCATGAACCCGTCATTTCTTTGCTGTAATTTTGTCAGATCAGGTGAGGTCCGATTTCATCACTGGGCCTCACCGCTCTTTTTATGTCTTAATTCTAGTGTTTGTTTTTTGTCCTCTGTGTGTGTGTGTGTGTGTGTGTGTGTGTGTGTGTGTGTGTGTGTGATGTGTGTGTGTGTGTGCGTGCGCGCGCGTGTTTGTATGTGCGTGTGGTGTGTGTGTGCGTGCGTGTGTGAGGAGTGCGCGCACACGAGCGTGCGCGTGTGTGAACAAAAACGCATGCCAGCACTTGCTTGACGTATAAGAGACAGAGATAGAGACAGAGAGAGTGCATCCATGCTTTGTGTGCGTCGGGGTCTATATGAAATAAAAAATTAAAAAAAAATTTTTTAAGTGTGTTCACATGCACACAACACGCCTGTATGTGTTGTTTTATGTCTAAAACAGATTTGTGTGTTGACAAGAACAGCCAAACACAAACAACACACACGCACATACGCACTCATGCATGCACAAACGCATGCATGCACACAAACGCACACACACAAACACACACACGCTCACGCGTATGGACACATGCATGCATGCACGCACGCAAGCACACACACATACACACACACAGAAAGAGAGATCGACACATAAGTAAAGAAGGGGGAGGGGGGGACACGCATACACTGACAACATAGCACCAGTCCAATACAGCTGAAAAGAATTTATTTGCACCCAATCTCCAAATGTCCCCTTTTTGTGCGAACCCAGGACCCAAGAGAGCAAAGTAAGCATGTACTTCCTACTTGGGCTAACAAATGCCCGTCTAATGGAGGACACATGTTTAAGCATAAAGGTTGCAAAAGCAGAGTAAGAACTAAATCTGTGCAAATGCTTGAGCAGGGTTCCAACTGAAGAGGAAATTCTGTGGAGGTCATCAAAATCCTTCGACCACAATTTGCATCCCTTGACCACAACTTTTCATCCCTTGACCACAAATTTTCATCCGTTGACCGCATTTTTTAAGGTCATTTTCTAATTTCAGAGGGTCAGGGTCAGAAGATTTTTTTTTTTTTTAAATCGAGGGGTGGCAGGGAGAGGGGTGGGGTGGCGCATTAGCCCAACGCACTGGTCAGACCATGCGTGCCTACCTACCATTGTTTTGTTTTTTTGTTTGTTTTCGGTATGTGTGTGTAGTGAATGTACACATGTATGTGTATGGATGTGTGGGCACGGGCCTATGTGTGTGCGTGTGTGTGTGTGTGTGTGCACATGCATGTGTGCACGTTTGTGTGTGTATGTGTGCGCGCATTGTGTGTGTGTGTTGTGTGTGTGTGTGCACGTGTGTGTGTGTGTATGCCTGTATGTATGTGCACGCATGTGCAGAAGTGCATGTGCGTGTGTGTGTGTGTGTAATTTGTGGGTTTGTGTGAGCACACGCATGTGTCTGCATATGTATGTGTGTATGTATATATATATTCTCTCTCTCTGTGTATACGTATGTGTCTTTGTATGTGGGCGTGTACACATGTGCGTGTGTGTATGCTTTTGTGCGTTCATGTGTATGTGCGCAGGCATGTGGATGTGGACGTGCACATGCATGCATGTACATATGTGTGTGCGTAGGAGCAAGCAAATGTACGCGCACACGTTTGTATGTATGTGTGTGTGTGAACGCGCGCGTGTGTGTGCATACATGCGCATTCACGTGTGTGTGGTGTGTGTAGTGACTGTGCGCGTGAATATTCAGAAGATGACTTGGGATCAAGAACAAGAACAAGACCATGAAATACAACATATGCGTGCACGCGCACATGCGTGCGCACACACACACACACTCACTCACTCTCTCACACACATTCAGACACCAACGCTTGCACACTCATGTCCGTAGACCCTCTAATTAGCATGCTGGCATCACCCCACTGATGAACACACACACACACACACACCACACACACACACACACACACACGCGCGCGCGCGCGCACACACACCACACACACACACACACACACTCACTCACTTTCTCACACACACACTCACACACCAACGCTTGCACACTCATGTCCATGTACTCTCTAATTAACACGCTGGCATCACCCCACTGATAAACACACACCAGCGAACACACATCTACAGTATGCGCTGGGGGCCCTGAGAGATTTAAAGTCTTATCTCAGTTGACATATGTTTCATCTTTTGTGTCTGTTACTGGAAAGGCCCAGTATGAGTTTGCCCCAATCTCTAGGAGTCTTCGCAGTGTTGGCCTTGAGAGTATTCCAATGTTTGGTTGGTTGGTGATGTTTCTTGCTCATCCCTTAAGTCTGGATGTGCGGCCACTTCCTCTCTTGATGCTCAGATCTGAAAAATGGTCTATGATATAGTGGCTTTCGTCTTGTTTGCTTACTGATTCTTCAAATTTCTTATCACATCAGATCGGCCAAGCTGTAATCCAGTTCTTATCGTTGCTTTGCCAGCCAGTGTGTCTGCTCTCTCGTTTCCTTTAACTCCAGCATGTCCAGGGCAGTACATCCATATGAGTCTCTCCAATGGAAGGCTGCACATTACTTCATTCCAAGCAGAGCTTCCCATTCCACTTTTCACTTTCTAAAGTAGGTTCATGGAGTCAGTCAGTGTCATGGCTTGTTGAGTTTGAAACCAGCTTGTGGATGAAAGCCAGTGGGGTGCTTGTGTCACTGTTTCTACCTTCATTGTTTGACTTGAAGTTGTTAAACTGTGCGCACCATTGTCTTCCTGGATAGTTTGGCCATTTTGCTTCACTGTGTATCCCCAGCCTGACTTACCTTTGCTGACAGAGCCGTCAGTGTATATTAAAATATCTTATATATAATTTTAGGCAAAGGTCTTCTACCTGCATCTGAATTTCTGCGTTGGTTTTGCCTTCTGGCCATTCTCGACAATGTCTTCCAAGTTTGGAGCAATGGCAATTTGGTAGAGGTGTTTCAAGTGGTCTGGATATTTCTCCCATTCCTTGGTTTCTTTGAGCTCTGCTAACTGGCACACAAGCTGTATACTGTCTTCTGCCTGTCCCATCCACGATTGTAAAGCGCTTAGAGCTTGGTCTCGAGCCGAGGATGGGCGCTATATAAGTATTCACAATAATAATAATAATAATAATAATAATAAGAGATTCCAGTTTCCAAGATAGCATTGGTACATACAACTGCGATTCCAGTTTCCAAGACAGCATTGGTACATACAAAAGATTCCAGTTTCCAAGACAGCATTGGTACATACAAAAGATTCCAGTTTCCAAGACAGCATTGGTACATACAAAAGATTCCAGTTTCCAAGACAGCATTGGTACATATAAAAGATTCCAGTTTCCAAGACAGCATTGGTACATATAAAAGATTCCAGTTTCCAAGATAGCACTGGAACATACAACAGAGATTTCAATTTCCACGGCAGTGTTGGCATAATCACCATGGGCACATGACCTGCCGACCTCCATCCACTGGTACCGTTGCCCCAGTGATGAAGGCAGCAGCAGGGGAGGCCAAAAAAGCGATGGTGCCGCTGACCTCTTCGACAGTGCCCGGCCGTCCCAGGGCGTTGAGTCACCTTGCAACGTTCTAGAAACTGCAGGACACAGGTTAAATGTTGTGTTATGCGATTGAATGAGTGTGTGTGTGTGTGTGTGTGTGTGTGTGTGTGTGTGTGTGTGTGTGTGTGTGTTCACGTGCACGCATGCATGTGTATGCGGGTGTATGGGAGGGCATACGAATGTGTGTGTGAGACTGTGTGTGCGTGTGTGCAAGTGTGTGTGTACATGCGCAAGCATGCACGTATGTGTGGGTGTATGGGAGAGCATGTATGTGAGTGTGTGTGTGTGCACATGCAGGCATGCATGTATATGCGGATGTACAGGAGAGCGTATGAGTATGTGTGTGTGTGTGTGTGTGTGTGTGTATGTGCTGGCATGCATGTATGTATGTGTGGTTGTACAGGAAAGCAATGTAAATGTGTGTGTGAGTGTGCGTGTGTGCACACGCACAAAACATGCACATATTACAATCTACCCTAACATTGGAATCAGGATGGGAAGAAGAGGAAGAAGACATGGGGTAGAAGCAGAATTACAACAGACACTTCTGCATCGAGGGTTCTGTCTTCATCATAACAGACATTTCAGCACCTAAGGTTCTGCAAAGCTTCTGTCCTCCGTCATAACAGACACTTCAGTCGCTACGCTTCTGTGCAGCTTCTGTTCTCCGTCATAACAGACATTTCAGCAGCTAGGCTTCTGTGCAGCTTCTGTCCTTCGTCAAAACAGACATTTAAGCACCTAAGCTTCTGCAAAACTTCTGTCTTCCGTCATAACTGATACTTCAGCAGCTAGGCTTCTGTGCAGCTTCTGTTCTTCGTCAAAACAGACATTTCAGCAGCTAGGCTTCTGTGCAGCTTCTGTTCTCCATCATAACAGACACTTCAGCAGCTAGGCTTCTGCAAAGCTCCTGTCTTCAGTCATAACAGACACTTCAGCAGCTAGGCTTCTGTCTTCCATCATAACAGACACTTCAGCAGCTAGGCTTCTGTCTTCCATCATAACAGACACTTCAGCAACTAGGCTTCTGTCTTCCGTCATAACAGACACTTCAACAGCTAGGCTTCTGTCTTCCATCATAACAGACACTTCAGCAGCTAGGCTTCTGTCTTCCATCATAACAGACACTTCAGCAGCTAGGCTTCTGTCTTCCATCATAACAGACACTTCAGCAACTAGGCTTCTGTCTTCCGTCATAACAGACACTTCAACAGCTAGGCTTCTCTCTTCCGTCATAACAGACACTTCAGCAGTGCTTCTGTTGTGACATTATATACATTATCTGTTCTGACCTTCTCATAGACATGTATTA
The DNA here is from genome assembly GCA_018398815.1 of Conus ventricosus. Classification (NCBI taxonomy): domain Eukaryota; kingdom Metazoa; phylum Mollusca; class Gastropoda; order Neogastropoda; family Conidae; genus Conus; species Conus ventricosus. The sequence continues at coordinate 55,228,133 of CM031610.1, read as the reverse complement.
ATTTTTACAAAAACAACAACAACAATCTTGGAAACTGACACAGATGAAGCCAACTTGGTCAAGCTCAAAACCCATCAGCTCCCAGCTTTCGAAATTGGCGATGAAGCCACATCGATTTGAATGCAAAATTAGTGACCAACGAAGAAAAACAGTCATACTCATATACCGATTTTCAGATTGGGAAAAATCCACAAAAAAGGCTTTCACTGTTGTAGCAGCCATCGGGATGAGGGTTGTGGAAAAAACAACAACCGGCTTATAACCTGGAAATTACAGTAATTCCATTCAGTGTGTTGGATGGTTGATCTAGCCAGTAGTTAAGGTTAGGTTTAACCCCTTCTGGACTCCTTGTCTGCTGGCTCAACAATGGTAATACTCATATCACCAAGAAAACAGCAAAGAAGCCATTACCAAAAGACTAATGAATGTGTTAGCTGGCTTTTCTTTCTTTCTTTCCGCATTCGCAGGCTGATACTCCTGCTGACACTCCCTGTATGGACAGGCAAGGATTAATCCCATCTACCCAAAAAAGGGGTTTTGTGTGTATGACCGTTTGTTTATTCCGCCATTAAGGCAGCCATACTCCAACTTCGGGGAAAGTGCATGCTATGTGTTTTCTCTTCCGAAAGTTGGTGATGGGATTTTACGTGTGTGCAAGATGTTATGCGTGCGTTCACACACGGAACCTCGGTTTACAGTCTCATTCAAAGGTCTGTATGGGAAATGGAGTCAGAACCAATGTTAACTCCGAGGGAAAAGTCTCTCTGTATCGAAACGGCCTGGCGGAGATTCGAACCCGCAACCCCAGGATCACCAAGATTACGAGTCCGGCGCTCTACCACTGAGCTGTTCCAGCTCCCGTCAGCTGGCTTGAGTTGTCTTCCATCATGGCGGCCAGTGCGCTGTGCACAAGAAGAGAAAATCATGTCACTGAACTATACTGTGGACAAAACAAAAAAGTATGGACAATGTTGCCAGAGTGCAAACAGACTGGCAATGTTTCCAGTGTGGACAGACAGGCGATGTTTCCAGTGTGGACAGACAGGCGATGTTTCCAGTGTGCAAACAGACTGGCAATGTTTCCAATGTGTGGACAGACAGGCGATGTTTCCAGTATGTGGACAGACAGGCGATGTTTCCAGTGTGTGGACAGACAGGCGATGTTTCCAGTGTGGACAGACAGGCGATGTTTCCAGTGTGTGGACAGACAGGCGATGTTTCCAATGTGCAAACAGACTGGCAATGTTTCCAATGTGTGGACAGACAGGCGATGTTTCCAATGTGCAAACAGACTGGCAATGTTTCCAGTGTGTGGACAGACAGGCGATGTTTCCAGTGTGCAAACAGACTGGCAATGTTTCCAATGTGTGGACAGACAGGCGATGTTTCCAGTGTGCAAATAGACTGGCAATGTTTCCAGTGTGTGGACAGACAGGCGATTTTCCAGTATGCAAACAGACTGGAATGTTTCTAATATGTGGACAGCCTGACAATGTATCCAGTGCTCTGTCAAACTGGAAACATCATGTGTGGACAAACTGACAATGTTTCCAGAGAGCAAACAGAGTGACAATGTTTCCAGTGTTTTGTCATCCTAGAACCATCATGCGAACAGACTGACAATGTTTCAGTGCTCTGTCAAACTGGAAACATCATGTGTGGACAAACTGACAATGTTTCCAGAGAGCAAACAGAGTGACAATGTTTCCAGTGTTTTGTCATCCTAGAACCATCATGCGAACAGACTGACAATGTTTCCAGTGCTCTGTCAACCTGGAACACTCATGTGTGGACAGACTGACAATGTTTCCAGAGAGCAAACAGACTGACAATGTTTCCAGAGAGCAAACAGACTGACAATGTTTCCAGTGCTCTGTCAACAGCTCTGTTTGCAGTGTGCCAAGGCCTGCGTCTCTGCGAATGTTCCATGTCCATTCTGCAATGTTGTTCGTCTTTTTTCGTTGCTTTTTTTTTCTTTTGATCTGTCTTCCCCTCCATTTCCCTCTCTCAACAGTTCCATGGGAAACCAATTCAGCATGGTCACTGGATCTTGTTACATGTCCAAACCAACAAGCTTTCCCTTGGGCCTCTTAATGTTTTCAGTCTTGCCACAGGTTTTGGGAGCGAGTCAAAAACTGGCAGACCTCCATCCCTTTCCTGGTCAGATCTTCTTGTTAGGCTTACTCCCCACATGCGGCAGGTGATACTGATATTACACGATTACCAGAAGCAGAGGGGAACCTTTGACCTGACGCTGCTCCACAGCACTTTGTTTGTGCGCAGGATAAAACAGAGGGGCACAGGGGGACACTGACAGATGCACAACTAAACACAGACACTGTTCAAGGGATGAGGACACTGTCACACATGATACAACTGTTGTTCAGCACCTTTTGATATGCTTCTTCGTCCATGCCTGCCTTCCGGTGTATGTCCGTGAGGATCACGCCAGGGCTGTCCAAAACAAGGCAATGCAAATGATACCTCATTATCACACATCAACTTTACGAGGACACTGTGTCACATTTTAACTTGTTAAATAACAGCACTGCATTTTTGAGATGGCTCACAGCAAAAAATCTTTGAGCGCTATATCTGTACTTGTCATAATACAAAGCATACTAATTAACACATTCATGACCAAACGAAGACATGTACAGTAATGTGCAGTTTTTGCTGTTCATTAGCCCTCTTAATAACCCAGGTTAATCCCTTTTAACTCCATCGTACACCTTGGGTGAATCATCACGCAAACCCATGTTACCTGCCTCGACAACTTGGCTTCATGCTACTTTCACAAAATTATTATGAATGCTTATATAGCGCCCATCTTCGGCTAGAGGCCAAGCTCTAAGTGCTTTACAATCCACACTCGTTTACACAACATCCTGCCTACCTGGGTAGTGCCGACTGAAGAGCTGCCAGCTGCCGCTTCATTCAGTCGTTTCCCATGTTATCAGTCAATATCATTCAACATCGTTCACTCGATTTCCTTTCTTCCTTCCTTCTTTCCATTTCTCACGCAGGGTGCATGCTATGTGTAACGTGTCATCCATACCAATGGCCAAACTGGCCTTCTGTTCCAAAAGTTGGTGATGGAATTTTATGTGTGTGCAAGATGTTATGCATGCTTTTACACACACAGTCTCGGTTTATAGTCTCATTCGAAGGACTGTATGGGAAATGGAGTCAGAACCAATCCTAACTCCGAGGGAAAAATCACCCTGTGCCAAAACGGCCTGGTGGAGATTCAAACCCGCAACCTCAGGATCACCAAGATTACAAGTCCGGCGCTCTACCACTGAGCTATTCCGGTCCCAACATACAAAAATAATACACGAAACAAAATGCCAAGTACCGACTATTTAATGCACAGTACAAAACAGACCAGTGAATTTTTGACAAATTCGGACAATTATTGTGTGCGTTTTTGTGACTGTTGTCTGTGATATCCAAGATGACACATTTGTCCAAAATTCACTTCAGGTGTAAATTTTAATCACGATAACCCAGCCAACTGCACAGAGCCTTTTAAGGGCTGTCAAACTTGCACACAAAAGAAAGTCACACCTTAAAACAAGTCAAATCATAAAAAAAAACCCACCCTATCCTGGAAAAGAAAGAAACAACAAAATGTGGCTATGACATGGTAACTTAACCAATGACACCTCAAGGCTTAGGACGTTCACTTCTCTGCTTCATCCTGAGCATACAACAACCTTACTCTGCATCTTCTTTTGAGTATTTTGGTTTGTTCCCTGTGGTGCTGCAGTTTGTTTTATTCTCCTTGGCAACTTAGCTGTTCAAGCTGCTTCTACACACACTGCTTCTACATAACGTCATGACCTGATGAGCCGTACCATATGTTTGTCGACAGTTGTCTTGTCTTCCCATAAATAGCAACATGTAAAGTTTTGTCCATTTATGAAAAGAGGGCTACTGAACTTATGTGGCACTCTGTAAAGTCAGGGCAATGCGTGATGAAGCTTTCGATCACTTGTACATGCATACCCATCTTCCATCTAGACAAAAGAAAATGACTTATCATTTTTGCTTGTTGATTATATCAAATGCACCCAGACATATACAGGCTTGCACACACACGCACGCACACACACGCACGCACACAACACACACACACACACACACACACACAAAAGCATACACACAAATACCTACCTAAGCCTCTTCATAACTTACTTGACACTGTTCACTCTCACTTGCTTTGGACCGAGCTCTGAAAAAATACAACAGAATTTCCAAGTTTTATTCTTTTCACCATGTGTGTGACTCTGTGAGTGTGTATTTGTTTCTCCACTTGAATATCTGTTCACTAGAAGTGATTTTAGATGGAAAAAAAAAAAGAAAGAAAGAAGAAAAAAAGGTGTATGTATTGCATGTGGAAACTGGGTGAAGGATGGGGACGGGGAGGGACTAAGGGCAGAATAGCGACTGTCAAGGGTATACGTTTATGTGTCACTGACATAGCTGCTTATCTTAAAAACCTTGTCTGCGTGTCGATATAAGGAAGCCGAAAGACAGGGCATCAACGATATAAGGAAGCCGAAAGACAGGGCATCAACGATATAAGGAAGCCGAAAGACAGGGCATCAACGATATAAGGAAGCCGAAAGACAGGGCATCAACAATATAAGGAAGCCGAAAGACAGGGCATCAACGATATAAGGAAGCCGAAAGACAGGGCATCAACCAAACATAAAGGAAAAGAATGAGGCAGGGAGTAACCGCAGGTGGAAAGCTAGCTGGGAGCGTATAGAATGAGGCAGGGAGTGACTGCAGGTGGAAAGCTAGCTGGGAGCGTATAGAATGAGGCAGGGAGTAACTGCAGGTGGAAAGCTAGCTGGGAACTTTATAGAATGAGGCAGGGAGTAACTGCAGGTGGAAAGCTAGCTGGGAGCGTATAGAATGAGGCAGGGAGTAACTGCAGGTGGAAAGCTAGCTGGGAGCGTATAGAATGAGGCAGGGAGTAACTGCAGGTGTAAAGCTAGCTGGGAGCGTATAGAATGAGGCAGGGAGTAACTGCAGGTGGAAAGCTAGCTGGGAGCGTATAGAATGAGGCAGGGAGTAACTGCAGGTGGAAAGCTAGCTGGGAGCGTATAGAATGAGGCAGGGAGTAACTGCAGGTGGAAAGCTAGCTGGGAGCGTATAGAATGAGGCAGGGAGTAACTGCAGGTGGAAAGCTAGCTGGGAGCGTTATAGAATGAGGCAGGGAGTAACTGCAGGTGGAAAGCTAGCTGGGAGCGTATAGAATGAGGCAGGGAGTGACTGCAGGTGGAAAGCTAGCTGGGAGCGTATAGAATGAGGCAGGGAGTGACTGCAGGTGGAAAGCTAGCTGGGAGCGTATAGAATGAGGCAGGGAGTGACTGCAGGTGGAAAGCTAGCTGGGAGCGTATAGAATGAGGCAGGGAGTGACTGCAGGTGGAAAGCTAGCTGGGAGCGTATAGAATGAGGCAGGGAGTGATGCAGGTGGAAAGCTAGCTGGGAGCGTATAGAATGAGGCAGGGAGTAACTGCAGGTGGAAAGCTAGCTGGGAGCGTTAGAATGAGGCAGGGAGTAACTGCAGGTGGAAAGCTAGCTGGGAGCGTATAGAATGAGGCAGGGAGTGACTGCAGGTGGAAAGCTAGCTGGGAGCGTATAGAATGAGGCAGGGAGTAACTGCAGGTGGAAAGCTAGCTGGGAGCGTATAGAATGAGGCAGGGAGTAACTGCAGGTGGAAAGCTAGCTGGGAGCGTATAGAATGAGGCAGGGAGTAACTGCAGGTGGAAAGCTAGCTGGGAGCGTATAGAATGAGGCAGGGAGTAACTGCAGGTGGAAAGCTAGCTGGGAGCGTATAGAATGAGGCAGGGAGTAACTGCAGGTGGAAAGCTAGCTGGGATGCGTATAGAATGAGGCAGGGAGTAACTGCAGGTGGAAAGCTAGCTGGGAGCGTATAGAATGAGGCAGGGAGTAACTGCAGGTGGAAAGCTAGCTGGGAGCGTAATAGAATGAGGCAGGGAGTAACTGCAGGTGGAAAGCTAGCTGGGAGCGTATCAAAAGGCCTTGAACATTTCACAACGATGTAGTGAAGAGTTAAAAACAAAATCAACAATTTTCTGTAAAATAAACCAAACATAAATACCAACTTGACCAAAATCAAAGAACTCAGGGAAAAAAAGTAATGAATAATCATTCAAATTGTTTACTGTCATACAGATTCAAACTCAATCAACTAATGTTTTACGAACTAACTGGCTGAAAACTGTGCAGTGATCAAGTAAGTGGTTCCTGTGAGATGTTATCCACACATAAAATGTATATTGCTATAAAATTTGGTTCAAAACACATTTAAATGGGGGAAAAAAAAGAAATCTGCACCTTAAACTTGTATGGTGTCTAGAATGCATACTGGGTAAATTACTCGGAAAGGATTCAGGGTTATCTACACAGCTAAGTTTTGCATAGAACTCATAATAACGATCATTTGAAGCATTATGTGATTCATCTATCTAATATCATGACACTCTCTCCACGTCTGTAATGTTCATGCAGATCTAATTTGGACTGACCATTCTGAGTTGTTTGCTACCTTTCTAGCGGCCTGATCTACCCATTTATTGGAATTTATTCCATAGTGACTCTGTGTGTGGGGTGTGTGTGTGCGTGTGTGAGTGTGTGTGTGTGTGTGTGTGTGTGTGTGTGTGTGTGTGTGTGTGTGTGTGTGTGTGTGTGTGTGTGTGCGTGTGTGTGTGTGTGTGTGCGTGTGTGTGCGAGTGTGTGTGTGTTTGAGCATTTGCAAACTTGTATGAGCATATGTATGTGAGCACATGTGTGCTTGCATGCATTTGTGACAGCACATTTCCATACATGTGTGATTACCCTGTTGCAAACTCCTTTAGTGTGAATCAGCTTATTCTGTGCATTTCACAAAATATGTCTGTTTATTCTGAACTGTCTCTCACTGGCATTGTCAGTCAACTATTGTTGCAGTTATCTACCCAAGTATATTTCAGCTTGGATGGCTTTTCAAAGATTGAAAAATGAAAAGAACAATCATACTCCCTGCTCAATAGCCAATTACTGTTGAGTGCTTTTCCAAGGAAAAAGAAATTCAGACTGTTAATCAAAAACGATAAAAAACAACAAATAACAAACCATTTTTATTTAGGGAAATATAACATGAATTTCTTGGACAATGCTTTACTTTAGAAAAACCTTCTAGGATCAACAGTCAGTCATATACATTATTTCAGCTGTTTTCACAGGAAAATTTTTATTGAAACCTTTGCTTCAAACGACAGTAAGTTATGAAAAATCTTTCACCTGATTTCATCAACAATTTTGCAATGTACTATGGGTTTTACTGCTGTTCAAACAAAACCATAAAATGACAACAAAGCCCTGACCTGATTTCACTCCTTAAACCTGAACCTACACAGTGTTCACAGCATCATGACTCTGAACAGAGGGGAACCGAAGGGAGAACACAGAAGCAGGTAGTAAAGACAGAACAATTACTACCTTTTCAAAAAGCATGCAGTCTGTGTCATATTCCTTAACGGAGCACTTACTTTACAGTTGCTCACGGCTCGGGTACTCTCCATTGCCAAAGTTAAAATCAATGCATGATTGTCATGACGATGGTGTAAACATTCATGACGTCAATGAGCACAGCACAAACATCACCTAAAGATGAACCTAAATGGCCTAATCATCCAGCTGTCTGCCTGGCAGCGATAGTCAGTCAGCCTTACTAATGGCATAGCTCCTCTATGGAAAGCAACATTAGTACCCTGGGCGGAAGCACAATCAAGGTGAACATGGCCTCCCTTCTGACCTCATGGGTTTTAGTGAAGGTCGTCAACCGACACTACATGAATTTGATTAAAGACACAAGCACAGAGAATATTTAACCTGTGTCCTCATCAGAACACCTGGATCTGCAATACTGGTTGGGGGTTCCCCCCAACTCCCCCCTTCCCTCTCCCTCCCCCCCCCCCCCCCCCCCCCCCATCCTCACATACCACCCTCAACTCCCCCTGTACTACCTCACACACACACACACACTCCCCGATTCATGACTCCCTCCTCCCCCACCCGTCTTCTTTATTTATGCCCCATTTTTTCGGAAGTCAATAAATACTGAACAGAAACAGTAATTTTGTACCAAGATGTAAAATTAGTTTTTAAAAAATTTTCAAAACAAAAAAAGAAACAAGGCAAGACTGTGAGTTATGCCTTGTTCTCACTGACCTAAAGCCACACACCTGGTGAACTGGTCCAGGGCTCCTTTGGACATGCTGTAGGCCAAGTCCCAGGAAACTGCACACCAGCAAACACAGACCATGGCAGTGCATCAATGCTGAACGTTATCCTGCCTATATTGCTGTCTCTGCTCTTTGAGCGAGCAGGTTTACATGCAGCAGGAAACTGCCCAACAACAACAACAGAACATGCAGTGGTGTATCAACGCTAAACTTTATCGTGCCTAAAATGCTGTGTACGTATGCACATGCACACTCATCACATACAAACATACACACCCTTCCTGCAATAAAACCGATCAATCTTATCTATTCATTCATCTTAATAGGACTGGGCACTGCTTGCCAACGATGCAACTCAAACATATGTCATCGAGACTGCTTCACAGCTTTGACAATAAAACCTTTCAGTGTGAAGTCACTTAGCATTCTTTGATGCTGATGAAAAAGATGCAGGAAAAGAGAGCAAGAACTGATGTGAGAGCTGACCACTCTGATTCCATTGAGGCTGGAGACGTTGACGATGTTTCCACCAGTCTTGACCAGGTGAGGGACACACAACATGGTCAGCTGGTACACTGCCCTGTCAACATACGTCACTCATGTAAGGGGATTACAGCATGCACTCTCCTCTATCGATGGATACAGATAGACAGACGGACACACAGAGACAGACAGACAGGTAGATAGAGACAGATATACATACAGATAGACCTCTCAAGAAAGATAGAGATTACATGTATATATAGACAGACAGATCTCTCTTTCTCTCTCTCTCTCGTTACAACCTGAGATTTGAGTTACAGTTCCACCTGAATGTAACCCAGCCTAACGGAAGACTGATCTATGGCTCATAGGATCTTGTGGTGCGAACACTTGTGCACATACATTCATACAAAGACAAATCAATTGGCAGGACATATACATGCTGATCAGAAAAACTCCACTCGTTCAATCAGTAAGATACACACATCAAAAAATCCCTCTCATTCAGTTAGCAGGATATGTACATGATAAAGAATCCTGCTTGTTCAGTCAAAGGGATATACATGTGGAAAAATCCCACTCATTTAGACAGTAGGATATACATGTTCAAAAATCCCTCTCATTCAGTCAGTAGGATGTACACATGTTAAAAAATCCCCCTTGTTCAGGCAGTAGGATTTACAAATTGAAAAACCTCTCTCGTTCAGAATTAGGAAATACATGTTGAAAAATGTGGTTTGTTCAGTGAGTAGGATATTTTACATGTTGAAAAATCCCTCTCGTTCAGTCAGTATGAAATGTACATGTTGAAAAATCCCAAAAGAGAGAAGTAGGAAGATGACTTGGACAAACTGACCTGACATTTATGTTGAAGACATCGTCAAGCTGTTTCAGTGAGGTGGTTTCTATAGTCCCTGTGGCATATATACCTGCACAGTTGACCTGTAGTGAAGTATGTCAAATGGTTTGATGATAACAACAAAAACTTCTTATGTTTCTTATTTCTCTCTCTCTCTCTCTCTCTCTCTCTCTCTCTCTCTCTCTCTCTCTCTCTCTCTCTCTGTCTCTTGCTCCTCCCATATCTTGCTTTTCCTCTTTTTTGTTTTAATTTGTTGCTGTTCAGATTTCATCTCATGTCAAAAAATAATAGAGACCCTACAAAATGAACAAGACCGACATATGCCAATGTGTTCCAGCTTAAGAGACTCAGTGTGTGTGTGTGTGTGTGTGTGTGTGTGTGTGTGTGTGCGTGTGCGTTGCATGCGAGTGTGAACGTGTGCGTGTGTGCATGCATGTGTGTGTTTGAGAAACAGACAGGGAAAATGATGTATAAGACGCGTATATGCATGTGAGCAAATGTGTGCATGTGTGTTCCGTTTTCTGTCAGTCACCACATTACTTTAGGCTAAGCTTGAATTAAGCTTGTCACGTCCCCTTCCAACCCCCACCCCCACATCCTTTTGCCCTGCACTTCCCTATGAAGGCTTTTCTGTCGTACCTCCTTCAGGTTCACTGATGTGGTAAAGCTTTGAACTGTACAGTCCCCTCCCCCATCCCCTCCCCGTCCAGGCCCCAGCTCCCATCCTCCTTCCCCATCAAACACTTGTTCTATGACACACTTGCAGTTCTGCAGTAGGCTCCAGTTCGGCAGCCCCACTTTAGCATTGCCTCCACTCACACACCAGCCCTCACCCTCCCCACTCTCCCAGAGTGAATTCATTTGAACAAGGCTCATGATTTTTAAAACGTATCTCTCATTTTCAACTTACACCCCTTATACCTAAGATCTATGTGAAGCCCTGCACACATGCACACCCATATGCACTTGTGCACACACACAAACACACACCACACACACACACACACACACACCACACACCACACACACACACACTCACACATATGCACTCACGCATGCACGCACACACACATACTCATGTATGCACACATACACACACACACACACACACACACACACACATACACACGCAGACTCCTAGAATATCCAACTGGCCAAACTTGTCAATGGTGTCTCTTACAACTCTCTCTGTATCGGCTTCTATACTCAAGTCTGCTTTCAACACCAGTGACTGAAACACACACACACACACACACACACACACACACATACCATCCACAGCAATTTATTTTGTATTGAAATAAAACAGTTGTGAGAAGCAAGATTATGATGGTATTATTGTTAAAATTATTTCCTATTTTGGTTTATCAAAGTATTTAAAAACTATTTTTAAATAACTATGATTCAGGCTAATATCCTTACTTTTATTGCTCTTTTTCCATGACAACTATTCAGGATTATTTGCAGTCTTTTCCTAACCATTTCTATAAGAATACTTAAAATTCACATGAACTTCATACATCTGCACAGTTACACAATGCATCACCTCATTTTCTGTGTTGAAATATTTAATACTATTGATGATTATCACAAAATAGAGCTCTTTTCTTTCTGTCTTGCTTCCATCATCATCATTTCCATTCTCCTCCTCAGCACTAATAACTTTTTAAAAATATCCGTATCATGTTTCATATGAAAAAAAAGAGGGACAGGCAGCATAGGAGTGATGTGTCTATTTACCTTAATCTGTCTATCTTTATTTCTTAGGTTTGTTCTATAACATTGCTGAATGATAAATCATCTTATGGAAAAGCAAAGAAAAAAATGGGACTGCATCAAGGCTAAAATATGTATGGTATGTGCTGAATCATTAGTAAAGCCGCATCAAGGCTAAAATATGTATGGTATGTGTTGAGCCTATGGTAAAGGATCTGATTAAGAAAAATCTGATGGCAAATGAGACAACCAGGTACAAACTGCACAGCTCACTTCAGAACACATCAAAAACTGGTCACCAACCTTAAATATAGCACTATTCAGCTATTCTGTGCGCATCCAATGTATAATGCGAAATTCTAATACTTTTTCTATTCATTTTTGTTATCTTTCAATCCACTATCAAAAAGGGCACCAAAAATTCCAAACATTCACTCAATAGACACTCGAAAAAACCTCCTTGCTGAAGACATGGCAAGGTTTTGCAGGGTTTATCTGAAACTCCCCCAGACATTTTTTCTCCTGCTTGGGGTTTTCCCCAGTTCAGGCATGGTCCTGAGTTTGCTGCTCACAGCGACTTAACGGGTCTTCAGGGAAGTCAATTTGGTGCATCTAACTACGGCTTTCCCAAAATTTAAAAATGCCATAAAAACAAAACTCTTAAAGAATTTGAATTCTATTTCCCCAAAAATTTTCCTGTGATTTTAAAAGCATGAAAGATAAAAAACCTACATTTTTGAAATGTAAATTTCCCCTTGCACCTTTTTTTTCCCCCGCACTGAACAAATGCTTCAGAATTTTTTACCAAGCTAAAAAAGAAAAGATAAAGATGCTTTCCCTTTGATAAACCTCCATTTTTAGACATGGACAATTTTGGGAGGTGTAAGATGAGGGGGAGCAGAAGGGGGGGGGGGGGAGGGCAAAAAGCGAATGGTAGGGTGTCTAGAAAAGGATGGGTAGTTGACAAGGCATGCACTGAAGGAGGGAAGGAAGTGGAGAACGGAAGTGAATTGATCATTAAAAGCCTTCAAACCCAGCTGCTATATTTAAATGCTTCCCAGTATCACCTACAATTTTGGCTTAAAACTGAAGGGGGCAATTTTTTTTAAAAATTAAAATGTAACAAAATAATCCCCTACATTCTACTGAATGAACCCACCCCCACTCAACCCCCAAACTCAAAAATACTCTGGGGTGTGAAAATCTTTAATTTGGGGGGATTTTTACCCCTGAACACCATTCCTTTCTTCTTTACATCCAATTTTTTATTTATCTTTTTTTTAAGTTTCTTTTGAATGTTGGATAAACAGCCCTTTAGAAAAACACTGTTTGTACTGCTGTTGAAAAAGGGTTCTTTTTATTCTGAAAAAAAATGTTTTTATCCAATGCAAGGATAAATAAGATAGATAAGTTCTTATACCCCCGACCGCAAGGGGCCCCATCAGGCTGTCACCACTTAAAAACAACTCACCATCATTTAAAAAAAAAAAAAAAAAAAAAAAAAAAAAAAAAAACACCTTTCACACCATCTCGTTAAATGACATCGTCTACAAACGAACCAGAAACTTTGTTAAAAAATCCCTTCTTCCGTAAAATCTCAAACAGATGAAAAATGTTAATTTCTCTCAAAAACCCAAGGATCACGTCAGGCGGGACATCCCTGAACAGGATCTTCATGGACTACCGCTGTAAAATGTTTGTGTCTCACATCGTGCAAGTCCCAACACTCTAAAAGAACATGTTTCATTGTGAGTGGTGCATGACATGGAATGCACCACGGAGCTTCCTCACTCTTTAAAAGGTAAGAATGGGTAAAATACGAATGCCGTGTGCAGCCGGCACAGAACCGTTTCCTCTTTACACCACCCGACGTAGATGGGAGAAGTCTTTAAGGTTTGGACGGATCTGAAAGATTTGTTATTCGTCTGTGTGTTCCAATCCTCCTGCCAGAGGTCTCTCACATAATCGTTAATTTTGGTTTCACATCTGAGCAGGGGATATAAGTGTTGGACAGTTTCTCTCTTGTGGCGTTCTTGGCTAAAACGATCAACCATTTCGTTCCCGCCGATGCCAACATGGCCAGGAACCCAAGCAAGAGTAATGTTGTAACCGTCCGCCTCAACTTGCTAAAAAGTTCAAAAAAAAGTAAAAGTTCTGGATGCTGAAGGTTGCGGCCAGCTATGGCCTCCAAAGCTGACAGCGAATCCGACAGAACCAGAAAGTCCCTCCTCGAAGAATGGGAGATTATCTTCAAAGCCAGTACTAGAGCAGTAAGTTCAGCAGAATAGACAGAAGCATCTGAATGTATATGTTCCAACAATATCTAGAAGGAGCCCCAGGGCAGTAGGCTGCACAGGCCACTCCATCCTCAGACTTGGAACCGTCAGTGAAAAACTTTTTGATAGATGGGAATTTGGAACAGAGCTCGGCATACAAAGCCTTGTACGCCAGAGAGCTGGTAACCTCCTTACGGAAAGCTGCGAGATCAAAACGAATCTCTGGTGTGAAAAAGGTCCATGGAGGTTGATACCGGAAACTTGGAAAAATCGGAAACTACTCCCAGGTCTATACCTGCATTCCGCACGTGAGGCTGCATACGAAGCCCAAACGGCGGAATACATTTCGGGTTTGTTTTCAAACTTACTTTGGAACGGAGGTCAAAAACACAGTCATAGGCAGGATCTGCGGTTCTGAGACAGTCGGATGTAATATTCAAAGACAGTTTCAGCCTGCGATTGGACAGTGAAGGTTCACCTGCCTCTGCGTACAGGCTGTAACACAGGGTGGTGCGGAACGCTCCAAGACAGAGACGAAGCCCTTGATGGTGGATAGGGTCCAAGAGTTTGAGGTAAGATGACTTGCGAGCCGTACACAGCACCAACCGTAGTCCAGTTTAGAACGGACCAGGGCTCTGTAGAGTGCAACAAAGTTTTCTTATCAGCGCCCCAGTCGGTGTGTGCTACGACCCGCAGAATAATCATGCCTTTTGGCAACAGTTTTGAGATTTTTAATATGGCTGAGAAAGTTAAGTTTTTGGTCAAAAATGACTCCCAGAAATTTGGCCTCTTTAACAGCTGGAATGGGAGATTTCCCGACGTGAAGTTCAGGATCTGGAAAAAACTGACGGAAATTATGGAAGAGAATACACTGGTTTTTGTACAGAAAAGGTGAAACCGTTTTCATTCCGCCCACTGATGGATTTTATCTACGCAAAGCTGGAGCCTGCGCTGGACACTTGGGTACAGGCTTCCAGTTGCGTAGACCAGCAAAATCATCCACAAACAATGAGCAGTCTGAACCCTGCTGAACTGATTTCACAATGTTGTTGATTTAATACTAAAGAGGGCAGGAGACAGTATGCTCCCCTGGGGAACACCCAACTCCTGCTCGTGGACATCAGAGAGAGTGGTGCCAACCCGGACCTGAAACTGTCGTTCTGCCAAAAATTTTGAATAAAAAAGGAAGATGACCTCGAAAACCCAGATCGTGGAGATCATGAAGTATCCCCGACTTCCAGGTGGTATCGTAGGCCTTCTCCAAGTCAAAGAAAATTGCCACAGCATGCTGTCTGTTTAAAAAGCGTTCCTAATGTAGATTCCAGACGAATCAAATGGTCAACTGTACTACGATGTTTGCGGAAACCACACTGTTCTTTCGCCAAAAGGCCATCGGTTTTCGAGTTTCCACATGAGCCTAGCATTGACCATTTTCTCCATCAGTTTACAGACACAGCTGGTCAAAGCAATTGGACGGTAGTTAGATGGATTAGAAAGATCTTTCCAGGTTTGGGGATGGAATAATGAGGCTGTCCGCCAAGAGGGTGGAAAGCAACCTGTAGTCCACACGTGTTGTATACCTGTAACAGGATTTCAGACCTTCTTGCGGAAGATGTTTCAATAGTTGATAATGTATGTCATCTATACCTGGAGAGGAATCGCTGCAAGAGAGTAAGCAGATTTCAGCTCGTTTAATGTAAAAGGAAGATTGTAGTCTTCCATGTTGTCGGATGAAAAGTTGCAGGGAATTTTTCTTTTAGGGCTTGTGTTTTGACAAAAGTGACTGATTTATTAGAAGAGGAGGAATTCTTTTCAATGGTTGAAGCAAGCAGATAGCAACTGCTTTCTTCTCTGTTATTAAAGAATCTGAAAACTTGAGATGGTTCACAGTGGGACAGGTGTTCTTCCCTTTGATTTTCTTAATGATGTTCCACACTTTTTTCTAGAAGTTTTTGATGTCAGCCTGGAGCAGAAGCTTCTCCAGGACCGACGTTTACTGATTTAAAAGTGTGTCTAGATTTAGCACGGAGTTTTTGATGGGCTCGAGCGTTGGGACCCAAGGTCGTTGGTATACCTGACGCTGAGCCTGTTTTCGAACTTTGGAAATTTGTTGGCAGTCTGAATCAAACCAGGGTGTTTTTGCATTTGTATTTATCGGAAGACACTGGAATAACAAGCTTTAGCACACTTGATCACAGTGTTAGTCAGTGATTCAGCTGGGTCCGGACTCGAAGAAAGTCAGTGTCCTGGAATTCTTTAGAAATAGTGGTTGCGAATAGATCCCAGTTTGCTTTCTTGTAATTTAGATGTTGAGAAACAGAGACGTGTTCAGTTATTACAGGTTGTAGAAGGACAGGGAAATGGTCACTTCCGTGCAGATCGTCATGGACAGACCACTCATAGTCCCAGGACCAGCGAGGGGTCACAAACCGACAAATCTAAACACAAAGTGAACCATGAAGAGTGGAGTAAGTTGCAGATCCTCATTCAGACAACACAAATCCAAGTCTGAAAGGACATCTTCAATCAGCAGACCTCTGGGTGACGTACCGGCACTACCCCAAAGAGGGTTGTGACCGTTAAAGACACCCACAGCAAAAAAGGTCGAGGAAGTTCTCCTATCAGACTGACAAGGTCCTGACGACAAACCGGACAGAAGGTGGAAGATAAAGGGAACAGATTGTCACAGTCTGTGGAGAGTGACTCTCGCAGCTAACAGCCTGAAGGGAGGTAGACAAAGTGACAGGACTATACAACAAGTTTTGTGTAGGAGAAGGGCAACAACACCCGACAATCCCAACGTGATGGTTGTGCAGGTTTTGAAAATATATTAAAGCCAGAAAGAGTAAAGGTCTTCTGGCTTTGAATTTGGGTTTCCTGAAGAGCCACGACGGAAGGTTTTATAGATCGACACAGAAGCTGCAGCTCCTCAAAGTTGGAATTTAGTCCACGGATATTCCAATGGAATATTGTACTATCCAAGGTGCAGAGGCGAAAAGGAGAGAGATCAGTCATCTCCTCATCAGCATCTGCGCCAATGGAGTGAACTATTTTTTAGTTCACTGGACTGTGTTGGTCTTTGGACCCGCTGGCAGACTTGCCCGCAGGTGACAAAGGCCTGGATTTTGGAGATGGTGGAGTCTGGATTTGGGAGATGGTGGAGGTTTTTGTCCTAATCTCCACCATCTCCACACTGGGTGGAACTCCCTTGCCCGCACGGGCACTGGACAGAGGAGTTTCGAAGTAGGGTGCTGGTTTTTTAATCTGCCCACAGCAGATGTTGTAGACTGCTGGCAGTCTGAGGGGTGGCGGATTTTTTTGCCTCCACCAGGGCAGTCCCTTTGGTTTGGAAGGTGGTGACCTGCTACCACCAGAACTGACAGATCTTACTTGCAATGTTTTCGAAAACATGAATTCATCAGTCTGGCAGCAGACTGACCGAGTAGAAACTGTGGGGAACCTTCTTAACAGCCGAAGCGTAGGAAGAAGCTGTCGGCGTCTGACTGCCCACAACCTGTTCCGGCTTCAAAAAAAGAGATCTTCTTTTTCCGTTTTGACTCGTTTGTATAGCAGATTCCTGAATCCAAGAAGGACAATTTCGGGAAGAGGAGGATGGTCCGCCACCGCAGTTAGCACAATGTGCCGGATCATGACACGGCCCATCATGGGTTGCCTTGCAGCAAATACCACACAACCTCCTGCCCAGAACAGCGGTCCCTGACATGGCCAAACTTCTGGCACCTGAAGCACCTCAACGGGGACGAACATATAACTCAACCCTGACATTCAGGTAGCCGACTTGATGACCGAGGCAGCACAGGGTTGCAGAATGTCAGAAAGAGGGTGTTGTGGCCACTCTTTCTGCACCCTTCTTTACTGTCACCCTGCGCACCTCCGTCACACCCTGGGACGCCAGCTCCGATTTAATTTCTGCCTCCGAGACACCAGATAAATCCCTGCAGCGAATTCACGCCTTTTGATGAATTTAATTGTTTGTGGGAGTTACTCTGATCTCCCTGTCCACTAATTTTGTTGCCTTCAGCAGCTGGTCAGATTGTTTCTGTGATTTACACTCAATAAGGAACGAGCCATTCCGTAACCCTTGATGGACCGAGGGTCACCTGCCAAACCTGAAAGCCCTTTTGTATGGCAAAAGGGCTCAGAGCTGAAAGGGGTCGTTCCTGCTCCGTCCCCTCCATCACGAGCCAGGAAGCCCAAAAACCTGTCTTCTGTCTCACTTCTGTATCAGAATCACTATCTGTTTGACCATCCCCTGAAATAGGGGATGCTGATTCCTCTTCCTTTTGGGGGGAATGTTTTTTTGGAAAAAGCCATATTTAGTGTAGTATGATTCATCTCTCCCTTACCCACCCACCTTGGAGTCCAACTAAGGGGCCAGGGCCAAGAATCCAATGTCTTGACCCCTTCCAGGCTTCGGAGAGACATACGACAAACAGAAGCAACTAACCCCATCCCCCCTGATCATGCTCAACTCTCCGGGGACAGAGAGCTGAGCACTGCAGGGGTTCACATGGCCAGCAGGGAACTGCTTGTCTTGACCCAGCCCCAAGAAGGGGAGCCGATTAGTACACCCGGGCCAAAGTGTACTCCTGTCTAGGAGAGGTCCGAGCCAAAGTGATGTGTTGAGAGCACAGGCCTCGCTCAAGCACTGGCCCCTCAATCACCAGGACCTCATTCCCCTCCGACACAGGTCGCACCGCACGGCAAACACGGCGGATCTTAAGGAGACCACAAGAGAAAAGGAGTGTGAAAAAGAAGACTTGAAGGGGAGACGAAGATAGAAAAGGGCCAAATAAGGGAGGCAGAAAACAAGAAAAGGAGAAAGGCGGGTTACTCTTAGTCAGGATCCTCACCCTTAGCCTATCTACATGGGAAGCCCTACCAGGGGCTCAACTCCTTACCACGTTACGCTTAGGCCAAACACATCTGCACCTCTCAGGCCTAGAAGCAGTATGAAAAAAACAGCCTATCTTCAAGTATTGATGCCCCCCGCCAGCAGAGCCTAAGGGATCACTGACCACGCAAACCCTCCGACCACGACAAGGTCGTAAACCCCCCGAGGGATCCAATGCAAGGCATCACAAAACTGATTCCTGATTTGGAACTACAAATACAAATTTATCATAAATCAACGTGAACTGCATCACCCTGAAGACTTTCAAGAACTTTACTTGCCATCAGCAATGGAACAAGTACTACTTCATGGAATTCTTGCCCAGAGTCATGGCTATTCATTACAATGTTTAAGTACAATTTTACTGTATTAGTACAGAAACATTTTATTCAACATCCTTCATGAGTGATAGTATATTATATATACAAACTACCAAGCTCATTTGGTTGTCCCTGATAAATACAAATAACCCAGAATTAAAAAAAAACAAAAAACAGAAGAATTTAAAAGAGCAAAGATCAACCTTTTGGAAAATGGGCAGATAGTTTGTGAAGAAAGGTAGTTTTCTCAACACTTACAGGAAGAGAAAAAAACGGACAAGAATCCACAGAAATAACTAATGAAATTCTGCACTACCTCACTGTCCCGCTGAACAGCTTTACACTCTTTGCCAGTAGCCTCCAACTGTTGGCCATTGCGTCCCACCAATGCAAGGTTCGCACCCAGCTGAGCAAACTTCAGAGCTGTAGATCTGCCGATGCCAGACGTTGCACCTGTCAAAAAGACAAATAAAAGAAAACAAAAATGTAATGAAACAAAAATGATCTACAGTAAAATAAAATATGATGAAATAAGACAGGACCTGGCAAGCACATTGGACAAACCCACACTTAATTACAAATGTGCACATGCAAACACACACAGACACACACATACACACACACACACACACACACACACACACACACACACACACACACACACACACAGAGGAAGAAAGGTAAATACAATTTGACATGCCTTATACACAAGTTCAAAAAGTAGTTACTGATCAAAAAGGCACCTGCAGTGCTGCTTTGTATAAACAGAAGTTTTGTTCACAGTCCATTCACATTCCAAAAGGTACCTTCAGACACAGGCAAGACTGGCCAAAGCACACAACAAAAATATAGCATCCTGAGAAACATCCAAATTTCGGAGGGGGGGGATACAAAAACAAATAAGATCAAGGTTTGTGGAAGATTTTTAGTTTGCTTATAATTATTTCCACAGCTTCCCCTCCCCCACCCCCCATTTTTTTTCTTCTTTTTTTACATTTCTTTTTAACAAGTGTTCTGCACCTCTTAACTCAAGAAACCACTTTAATTATTTTCCTTACGCAAATCTGGACTTTCTTGATACATTTTTGCATTCTCCCAGACTACTTTAAATGTTTTCATCAAAAACATATATGTTAACTGACAGGCAATACCTTTTACTTCGGGGTTTTTTTTTTTTCGTTTTTTTTTTTTTCGTTTTTTTTTTTTTAAAGATAACTTCAATTCTTTTTTTTTCAGAGATATTAAAGCTTACTTGAAGAAAATCTGAAAAAAATATTTTGCTTCCGTATCACATCTTATACACATTGGCTATCAATGGCGTTATCTCCATGCTGCTTATTCTGGGCATCTCACAGCCACACCCAGGTGAGTTATGTGGCAGGCACCACATTGGCAGTCCACCGGAGCAGTCATTATGAGATTGTCATGAGGCATCCCACCATAAGAGACACCCCACTACTGTTGAATGGCCCTGGTGATGTTTTTGTGGTGCCTATTTTGATCCAACTTAAACAGAACACCATCTCTTATAAGCCCACTATTGATAACAAACAGCTTCACTCTCAAGGAGGTGGCATAACAGGGAGTGCCGACGGAGAGGTGGCAGTCGGGGGACACTGATGTGAGAGGTCGGCGTCAGGCAGCGCAGCCAACCTTCCAGCCCTATTAGTGACAGCAGGTCTAGCCTGTGTCTCCAGGGGATGACTCCTGGAGATGTAGACCAGTTGGTGATGGAGCACTACCTGACTGCGATAGTCGTGGCCTGAAAATCCATATGTCCAGGTTGACATGGTGAGCACCCCTCTTGGGGTTGGGCTGGAAAAATTGCCTTCTAGACCGTAGTCAACAAAATGTGACGCAGCATGGGAAAAGGAGGCTTAAGTACAAAATTTTCTTTTTTTTTGTTTTTTTTTTGCATTTTCTGAAATTTAAATACCTCCCAAATAAAATGCAACAACCAGAATGGATTTATCTCTTATACTTTTTTTTCTACACATGCTTAAAGTTTGATACTCTGATCACAACAAAGGGGAGTAATCAAGGGAATGGCTGGCTGTAACTTTAGCCTCCTTTTCCCGTGCTGCGTCACACATCAGTTTTCAAGGACCTATGCCGCACTCCAGACACATCCTTCCTGCTCCATCTTTGAAGCAGCCTCCTGCAGCACAGGACCACCACCACCCAAGCATGAAGAAGGCCACCCACCTGGAAGCCCTGAAAACAGTACTTTTGGTGGGGGGTAAGAGGCTGATACTATACTGATACCCACAGTCAGCCAACCAAAACCAGAAAGTGAACACTGGTTCACTCGGAACCAGAACCAACTGCTGGACACCAGTTCAGCACAACAAAAGAAGAGGACCCAGATTCCAATCTGCTATGAAAAGCGAACAAGAAATGACAGCTCTCATCCAGAACTAAGCCAACTCCTGCCAACACCCGGACCTACCACCAACACTGCAGACTATGGTCTGTAAGGATACCATCTCCATAAGGGCTTCTGGTCGATAGGACATGTCTACTATGATAGCTGCTTAGCACTGGAGCCAGTGACAGTGTGTTGGTACCAACTTGTAGAGACTGTGTGTGTGTGCCAATGGTTTTACCCATTATGAATATGCATGCATGACTCACATCCTGAGCATCCGGGAAACGACCATTGTGCAGAATAAACTGGCGCCACTTCTGCCAGAGCTCTCCCCACTGTAAGACGTGTGTCCTGTGGTGTGCCTGCTTGAGGGATATTTCTCCTTCGTCTATCCTGACATACAAAGTGTTGTATGTATTGTGCGTCCTGACAAAACATGGTGTCAGAAGTAAAGAACTGATTTCTCCTGTGAAGTGACAGTTTAAGTGTTAAAAATGTCTTTTAAACCGCCAAAAAACTTCAACTTTCGGGAGCCATCCCGGTGGCCGGCGTGGAGAGACTATTTCCGCCGTTACCGGTTAGTGTCAGAGCTACACAAGAAATCTGGTGAAGTCCAAGTGGCCAGCCTGGTGTACTGTATGGGCCTAGAGGCAGACAAGATCTTCAATCAACTCTTAATTAACGGTACAAGGTTGACGGCCGACCAGCAGAAAGACTATACAACTGTGGAACAGTGTTTCACGGACTATTTCGCGCCTAAAAGGAATGTCATCCATGAACGTGCAGTGTTTCACAGACGGTGCCAGCAGGTTGGGGAAAGCATAGAGGAATATGTGCGTGCTCTCTATAAAACTGTCGGAATTAGCAGAATTCGAGAATAGAGAGGCTACTATCAGGGACAGACTTGTGCTTGGAGTGTGTGACCAAGAACTTTCAGAGAAGCTTCAAATGGAGAGTGAACTTACCCTGCAAGGGGCAGTGCAAACAGCCAGGCACAGTGAATTGATCAAATTGCAGCTAAAAACACAAAGAGCGAGTGAGAGGGAGGTGTCTGCAGTTAGCCGACACCATCACTGGTCTCGCGGCGAGAAACCCAGCAGAGGGCGAGGCCATACCGCACCGCGTGGTCCCAGAAGGGAGAAGGGCGCCAGCGCCGCCAGCGCCGGATACCAGAGGAACAGCAACGAACGGGGAGGCCTGATCCACAACTGCAGGTTTTGTGCAGGCTCTCACGCGAGACGGCGTTGCCCTGCCTACGGAAAGGACTGCAAAGCCTGTGGCAAGCAAAACCACTTCGCGCGCTCTCAGACCTGTAAGGGCAGCAAGTCTGTGAATGAAATTCTTGACCAGCGCCGCGAGCCGTGGGTGGAGGATGGAGAGGAAGATGAGTACTACCTCTGCTCCATTACCAATGGTGATCTCCCTTGGACAGTTGACTTGTCCCTTGGCAGCAGTACTGCCACCTTAAAAATAGACACTGGGGCTGATGTCTCTATCATGTCACATGACACCTACGATGAACTGAAACCTCAGCCCCCAATACAGCCCACAAAGACAATCCTCCGCAGCCCTGGGGGAACCATAGACTGTAAGGGGAAGATTCTGATAGAAGCAAAATACAAGGAACAAACATTTCCTATCCCTGTGTACGTAGTGAACTCAAACCAGCAGAATCTCTTGAGTAGAGAAGCAGCATGCAGGATGGGTTTAGTGAAAAGAGTTGACTCTATCGGGTTTGGTGAGCTAGACGGAAACCCAATAAAGTGCCCTCCAGTCAAAATACAAATAAAAGAAGACTCTGAACCATATAGTGTTGTGACGGCACGTAGAGTCCCTATACCCCTTCTTCCCAAAGTCAAACAAGAACTTGGGAAGCTTGAAAAACTTGGTGTAATCGAAAAGGTGAATGAACCGACAGACTGGTGTGCACCAATGGTGCCAGTTGTCAAGAAAAATGGTGAAATTAGGATCTGCACTGACTTCAAGAAATTAAATGCTGCAGTGAAGTGGGAGCGCTATATGCTGCCCTCAGTGGAAGATGTGATACACCGCTTGAAAGGAGCCAAAATATTCAGCAAGCTGGATGCGACGTCTGGGTTCTTCCAAATACCTCTAGACGACAGCACAGCAAAACTAACCACTTTCATCACACCCTGTGGTCGATATTTCTCCCACAGATTACCCCAAGGTATCACTTCCGCCCCGGAAATCTTCCAAAGAACGATGGAAAACATTCTGGCAGACCAACAGAATGTCATCTGCTTCTTTGATGATATTCTTGTCTTCAGCGAGGACGAAAGGGCTCATGAAGAACACTTGAATGCTGCGCTGATTACCCTTCATGAAGCTGGAGTCAAGCTCAAACGAGATAAGTGTTCACTCCGCAAGGAAGAAATCGAATTTCTTGGCTTCACTATCAGTGGCCAAGGCGTCAAGCCAAGCAAAGGAAAGGTAGAAGCCATCATCAATATGCCCAACCCAGAGAACGTGGCAGACCTCCGTCGTCTGTTGGGCATGATAAATTTCCTTGGACGCCATCTGCCTAACCTTTCCTCAACGATCCAGCCAATGACAGAATTGCTAGAGAAGGATCGTGCGTGGGTCTGGGGACCACAGCAGGCCAGTGCTCTCAGCAAGGTCAAGGAGACACTAACTTCCGCCCAGACGTTGGCGTTCTACGACCCAGAGAAGCCAACCATCGTCAGTGCCGACGCCAGCAGCTTCGGACTTGGTGCCGTGCTCCTCCAAGAGCACGATGACATCGTGCGGCCTGTGGCATTCGCATCCCGCACGCTGCAGAAGGCCGAGCGACGGTATGCCCAAATAGAAAAAGAGTGCTTAGCAACAACATGGGCTTGTGAGAAGTTTGATCGCTACCTCGTCGGCCTGGGGCACTTCAAAGTCGTCACCGACCACAAGCCCCTTGTCCCTTTGTTTAATAACAAGGACCTTTCTGAGACTCCCCTAAGGTGCCAGCGTCTCCTGATCCGGCTCATGCGGTTCAACTTCAAGGCCACGCATGTGCCGGGAAAAGAAATGCTGGTGGCCGACGCCTTGTCGAGAAGTCCTCTGGCCGCCGACACCTCAACATCACAGCAAAACGATGTTGAGACACACATCGACTCAGTCCAGTCGTCGTGGGCAATCAGCGATGCTGGATTCAACAAAATCAGAAAGGAGTCTGAGTCTGATGTCTGCATCAAAGCTGCTACTAACTATACGATCAACGGCTGGCCAGAACACAAGGAAGATGTGATACTAGCAGCCCGTGACTACTATGTAATAAGAGGAGAACTGAGCATCCATGACGGCATGCTCGTGAAAGGGGACAGAGTGGTCATACCTTACTCTATGAGGAAAGAAATGCTACAAAGAATCCATGAAGGGCACATGGGGATCACGAAGTGCCGAGAGCGGGCCGCGCAGTCTGTGTGGTGGCCGCACATCAGCAAAGACATTAAAGACACTGTCTCCAGATGCCGACATTGTGCGACATATAGGCCGGCACATCCCAGTGAGCCCCTTCAACCATCTGTCTTCCCGGACCGCCCATTCCAGAAGGTGGGCGTAGACATCTGTGACTATCAGAACAAACACTATTTGGTGCAGGTAGACTACTACTCTAAGTACATCGACATCGCCTACCTCCCGAATATCAGAGCAGCAGCTGTGGTGGGGAAAATGAAGGCCTTCTTCGCCCACCATGGCATTCCTCAGCAAGTGATATCGGACAACGGAACTCAGTTCACATCCCGTGAATTTCGGACTTTCGCGGAAAAGTGGGGGTTCCAGCACCTCACATCGAGCCCTCATTACCCCCAAAGTAATGGTGCCGCCGAGAGAGCCGTGAGAACTGTCAAAGAAATTCTACGGCAGGACGACATATTTCTCGCCCTCCTAACCTACAGGGCGACACCATTCCAGACCTTGGAGCGAGTCCCGCTGAGTTAGCCATGGGCAGGAAAATTCGCTCAACGTTACCCATGCTTCCATCTCAGTTGGAGCCTCGCATCATCACTCCCGCCCAGGTGCAGGAGCGAGACGCAATTGCCAAGCAACGGCAGAAACGCAGCTACGACCGCCATCACGGAGCCCAGAATCTCCCAGACTTGAAGCCTGGCGACCCTGTCCTCATGAAGACGGGCAGCGACAAAGCCTGGAAGCTGCCGGGCGAAGTCGTGGAAGAATGTGCCCCGCGGTCATACCTGGTCAAGACACCTGAAGGCCAGCTACGTCGCAACCGACGTCATCTGCAGCGTCTGCACCCAGAAGCATGCAGACCGGACGATTTCCGTCGTCCCTCTACTCCCATTCATCTCGGGGGCAACACGAGGTCACTCCGAGATAAGCAGCAGCCACCGACACAGCAGCCGCCGACCCGATCATCGCCGGTGCCAGACAGCTCGCGATTAGCGCCGCCATCACCCAGCGGACAGCGTAAGCAGTCCATTGTGGCCACAACACCATCACCACCGCCACCACCCTTATGCACGCGTTCTGGTCGAGTGATCCAGAAGCCGGCAAGATTCCAGTGATAGCTGTGCATTTCACAGTTGCCTGATGCCCGAGTCTGGCAGGCATACTGCAATATTCAATTTTGGTATCAAATAATTAGAAAGTTAGTTCTGTGTATCAACTGTGTATCAACGTAGATGTGTTATTCTGTGTGCCTGGTGCCCGTGTCTGGCAGGCATACAGTTGTATTCCCTATGGATTACAGTGAAATGCCATCATTTCAGTCCTATTGTGTGTTTTTTTTTAATCGAGGCCTGAAACTTTGTTTATGACGGCATCTTTTGAAAATTCACCCAAAGTCCTTTATATGGCATCATTGTGTTGTAGTTCCATTAGAACTGTGAAGTTAACTTGTGAATCCTAGTCTTTTATTATAATTTTCTGTGTGCTATCTGTCATTCAAACGACATCTGCCATAATTGTGCTTGATAAGGATTTCGATGACAGCCACGTGTGTTGACTTCTTTATTATGGCAAGTTAACCTTGTGTTGTTCAGATCCTTCATGATTGCAAACTTTTAGGGCTATGTGATTGAAATAATATGCTTTGCATGCAGTGTTGTAATTTTGTGTTCTATCTTTAACTATATAATCATATGCAACTACATGGGGAAGCCATAAATTCATAAACTGACAATCAATTGTGTTCTAAACCGTCTCCTTACGAAACCAAAGAATGAAATACTCTAACAAAACACTGAAGACAATATGGTCACAAGAACAAAATTTTGACTTTTATTTGTTTACAAGTGAAAAACGCCGTATTGAATGATGAACATGGAAGAACTGTACAAACATCATTGTGTTATTGAAAATATGAAAGAACTGTGCCAGTGACAATTGGAAACTTTTAATTGATATTATCTCCCCAGTAATAATAGATTTTTTCTCATTGAAAAGGACTCTAAAGATAATGCACTAAAGTTTAATGATAAATGTTATGTATTTAGTTAATTGCTATTAACTTTTAGAAGGGGGAAGATGTGTTGGTACCAACTTGTAGAGACTGTGTGTGTGTGCCCAATGGTTTTACCCATTATGAATATGCATGCATGACTCACATCCTGAGCATCCGGGAAACGACCATTGTGCAGAATAAACTGGCGCCACTTCTGCCAGAGCTCTCCCCACTGTAAGACGTGTGTCCTGTGGTGTGCCTGCTTGAGGGATATTTCTCCTTCGTCTATCCTGACATACAAAGTGTTGTATGTATTGTGCGTCCTGACAAAACCAAAAAGCCAGTGACAGTGATTGCAATGTCCCCCTGCAGTGGGTCCCACTAGATCAATTGCATGACAGTCCCCATGAATTTCCCAATATCAATCTCTTTGATAAGAACAAATCATGGGCATGGAATGGAGAGAACATCGAAACAGAGGTCACTTAGGGAGCACAGCCTGAAGGATCACAAAATCTAATACTTTAATGTGTAATGGTGACAAATGAGAATGATAAAAATACCATGGTGTTCCACTTCAGTATGAGACTGTATGCGCTATGCTCTATCAACTTTCCATTGAGTGGAAGAAATTTCAACTTCGGGGTTCCAATCTTCCCATACGAGCCCACAGCCCACTGACCTCTGGATAGTAGCTGTCCAGGGCTAGTGTCTCCTCCTTTGATAAATTGTTTTTGATGACCAGCCATCATGGCGAAGTGGTTTGCATTGCTGATTCCTGGCTGGGAGGTCGTAGGTTCGATTCCTATCAGTGTTATCAGCCATGTGGGATTTGTCTGCCTTGACCAGCTCCTATCACAGTTGAATTTGCTACAGGCTCAGTTGGGAAGACTGGGACCATACAGTCGAGTTTCATCCACTTAATGGATGCATCTCTGAGAGTGTTGCTCAAATTTCCTGACCAACACTGCAGGTATCTGTATTTCTTGGGCCTGGTTGACACTGGGATATAGTATGAAAGTAAGCATAGAGTACGGCCCTGTCAAGCAGTCTCAGACCGGAATGGAATTCCATAGCATCATCTTCATCATTATCATCCTCATAGATCAGCACATAAAAGAGTCTTAAATTCTGTGGCCCTTCAAGCTGTGCTCTCATGGTGACCTCAGGTTCAATGTCCTCTCCACATGTGGCCTTGGTTTGATTTCATCGGGATCACCGGTATTGGCAAGTCCATGGGGGGTTGACGTGGTGGCGCCCTCCAAAGGGAGAGCTCACATCACGCTGGCTCTGTGACTGAGCAATTATTGTTGTCAGTAGGGGGCTTAGTAGGTGGTGTCCTGCATATGTTGGATTAGAACAGGCGGCACTGAGCACCACCGAAGTGACTTAGCAACAGTGCAGTGTCTCCTCCGGTGGGATGCCTCTTGATGACTTGACACTGACTGCTCCCTGTGGATTGCTGGCAGTGGAGCTATAGCGGGCCGGGCCAGGCTGTGGCTGTGGTCGGGGTGTCGGAATGAGCAGCATGGGTGCACTGCAGTGAGGTGGCACAGAAGATGGGACAGCAAACGACAGCGAGACCATTATTTAGTGATGGATGGCACGTCTAATCAATAAGATTTTATACCGTGGTCTGAAGACCTACTCGTTTTTGAGTGAACCAGTATTTTAGGAAGAAGAGAAGAAGAAGAAGAAGTATAAAAGCATCAAGAACCTGATTTCCTAAAACTCAAACTGACATACATGTACACTAGTTCTGTGGTGAATTCGGAGGAAGATAATTGAAAACAAGAAAACAGAAATGTAGATGCTGTTAAAAAAGAAATAGCTTATAAACAGGCACTGATAACAGTGACAAACAACACGAAGACTGTAACCTGTTACGAGTGCAACTTTTCCGTCGAGGCGAAAATTGCCACTTGTAGCAGACGAAGCCATCATTTCAATGCTGGGTAGTAGTCTCACACTGGTTTTTAAGAGTTATCCCCCTGGATCTCGAAAGTATAGTTTGTCCTTTTCATCAAAAGTCAGTTGTGGAGAGTACGAACAGTTCAGACATGTATAATGCGGTAGTGTGTTAATTCAGATAAGCGTTTTAGTATACAGCCAACAAAATCACGGGATCTCTCGCGTAATTTTCTCATTGCTGTTTTGGAGAGGATCAGTCGATTTAATGCAACAAAACGTAAGGTTGCTGATGTTATAATCCGGCCGCTCTTGGGACCAGCTTCAACGTTAGGTCTGACCTTTCGCCCTCGAACGCAAACTTGATGAAATATGGGAAATCATATGACCATGCTCGTCCACTAAATATGGGAAATCATATGACCATGCTCGTCCACTCTGCCAAGGCACATAAACAGTGAACTATGTCCTGATCTCTTGCAAAGCAGCGTTAATAACCCAAAGGAACTACAGACGAAGGCACAACCAGTTGCTCAGGAGATTGCAAGTGTGGTTGATATTGCCAGAGGAAACGCCGCTCCATCAGAAGTTCCAGAGGATAAATTCTACACGACAGGAAGCAGCGAATCGTGGTCTGGAACAGTTGTGACATCTGGAGCATGGAGGCGGAATTCCCTGGAAATGGTTGTGACTGGAAGTGTAGAACAGACCTGACAGACAGACATGATGATGATGATCTTTATTTCCGAGGGTAACAGATAAGCAAACACATGCTCTTTTTCCATCCGGCCCTTGCCCCGCTAAGGGACTAACTAAGCATGACTAAACTAGCGACTGAAACTTACAAAACTGTTAACAAAACACACATATCTTCACAAATACATTAGAAAGTTGATGAGTTGTTCCTCCATTAAAATTTAGGCGTAGATGAATATAAAGAGAGAAAAAAGAAAAAAAAAAATGGATTTCAAAGAAGAAAAAAAATCAGCACACAGACACAGAATAAGCGATCCCCCTGTTAGTTATCGAAGGAGAGAGACAGAGAGAGAGAGAGAGAGAGAGAGAGAGAGATATTCCTATGGTAAAATATGAACATACAGCAAGCTGCTAAGGATGATAATTAGACAACTACAATGCATCAATATATTTTTCTTTTTACATTTCCATGATCTGTTACAAAGCAAGATGAGACCTACAGTACTACAAACAGTTATCTGTTAGCGACAATGATCCTAACATCAATAATCTACCCACTTATTTATCATGAGTGTGCGTGTGCATGAGGTGTGCATGCGCGCGCGCCGCACGCGTGTGTGTGTGTTGTGTGTGTGTGTGTGTGTGTGTGTGTGTGACAGAGAGGAGAGAAAGAGAGAGAGAGAGAGGGAGAGAGAGATGTCATCATAATCCTCCCCCCCCCCCCCTCCCCCATCTTTTTGTTTTCTTGAACTATTCATACCCAAGACTAGAATTATTAATTAAGTGGCCAATACATCGATACGCAGCCGTAAAGACGGAGAGAGAGAGAGAGAGAGGAGAGAGAGAGAGAGGGAGAGAGAGAGAGAAGAGAGAGAGAGAGAGAGGAGGAGAGAGAGAGCGGGGGAGAGAGAGAGGGTGAAATGAAATCATCGACAAGAGTGGACTGAGACAGGATACAATACTTCACTTACATTTATCAAAACAGATGATTCTAATGGAACTCGACTGTACCATATAAAAGCAGAACTAGTGAATGGATAAACATCTACAAGACTTGGTGAAAAGTATGCTGGTCTAGACAGCAGCCAGAGGAATCTGATATCCAATCCAAAAGTCCTCATTATAGAAATTGGTGAAGTGAGAGTGGGAAGAAGACGGGGTGGGGGTGGGGGTGGGGTTGTCGCGGAGAGGGGTGGTTGTAGTCACATCTGCCAATGATTCATTAAACGGCATATAATTCAGGGAAAGAAGAGGACAAGGACCTGACAGCCAATGGCTGCAAAAGCAGCTGACTCGAGAAGACTTCCCGTTAACTCCAGTGAGGAGAAACAAGAGATCTAAAGACACCCAAATTTCCCCTCTTACGACTTACGTCTCTTGGCTAAGCGGTTAAGACTTGGCTTGAGGTGTCTGACTATCTTGTAGTGGGGGCGGGCTCGAATCCAGGCATGGGGCCAAGGCGATAGACCAGCCATCGTGGCCTAGAGGACAGCGTCGCAACCGTGCTCCCAGCTGAGAGGTTGTGTGTTCGATTCCCACAAAACCATTTTTTATGGGATATTTTGTCCCCCGACCGGTTCATACTCAGATTTTATTTTGTTATGACCTCAGTTTGGGAGATTGGAGCCTAGCACTCAATGAATGCTTCTCTGAGAGAAGGCTCAATTCCTGAACAACACTACAAGCATCTGTGTCTCTTGGATCTGTTTGACACGGGATTTATTATGAATATAAACATGGAGTACAGCCCTGTCATTCAGTCCCATACTAGAATGGAACTCTGTACTGAATCATCTTTTCATCACCGAACTCTTCTTCACTGATCACGGGGGAGAGAGCAACTGAAAAATCTGGAATTTATGCCCCGCTTTCATGGTTATTTCAGTTTCTATGTCCTCTCATGCCATTAACGCTAAATGCTTGCACGACCTCACATATACACGTATACATGGCAACACATGTACAAAATCTATGTATTCACACACACACACACACACACACACACACGCGCGCGCGCGCGCGCGCACGCACGTACGCACGCACACACACGCTCACACACACACACACAACACACCACACACACACACACACACACACACACACACACACACACACAGAGAGAGAGAGAGAGAGAGAGAGAGAGGAGAGAGAGAGAGAGAGAGGAGAGAGAGAAAGAGAGAGGCGCGCACATTCACAGAGAGAAAGAGAGCGAAGACCGTATAAGAGTATTTATAGTCGTGCGGACCATGAGTATGTATAATGGTGCAGACCTTGCATATATCCAGTGGTGCAAATTATGTGTATGTCTCGTGGTGCAGACCATGTACATGTAATGTGATGCAGACTATATTATGTATATACAGTGGTGCAGACTATGTGTATGTTGGTGCAGCTGTGTGTATGTGAAGTGGTGCAGACCATGTGTATGTCTAGTGGTGCAGATCACATGTTAGTCTAGTGCAGATCATGTGTATGTGAAGTGGTGCAGACCATGTGTATGTCTAGTGGTGCAGATCACATGTTAGTCTAGTGCAGATCATGTGTATGTCTAGTAGTGCAGATCATGTGTATGTCTAGTGGTGCAGATCACATGTTAGTCTAGTGCAGATCATGTGTATGTCTAGTAGTGCAGATCATGTGTATGTCTAGTGGTGCAGATCACATGTTAGTCTAGTGCGGATCATGTGTATGTCTAGTAGTGCAGATCATGTGTATGTCTAGTGGTGCAGATCACATGTTAGTCTAGTGCAGATCATGTGTATGTCTAGTAGTGCAGATCATGTGTATGTCTAGTGGTGCAGATCACATGTTTGTCTAGTGCAGATCATGTGTATGTCTAGTAGTGCAGATCATGTGTATGTCTAGTGGTGCAGATCACATGTTAGTCTAGTGCAGATCATGTGTATGTCTAGTAGTGCAGATCATGTGTATGTCTAGTGGTGCAGATCACATGTTAGTCTAGTGCAGATCATGTGTATATGTCTAGTGGTGCAGATCACATGTTAGTCTAGTGCAGATCATGTGTATGTCTAGTGGTGCAGATCACATGTTAGTCTAGTGCAGATCATGTGTATGTCTAGTGGTGCAGATCACATGTTAGTCTAGTGCAGATCACATGTTAGTCTAGTGGTGCAGACCACTTGTATGTTCAGTGGTACAGACCATGTGTATCTACTGCTGCAGATAGTTCGTATGTGTAGTAGTGGAGGCCACGTGAGCTTGTCACTCAAGACCTAACCAACGAGCTGAATTAGTGTGTCAAGAATCTGTCGAATTTCATTTTCGAACTTCTCTTCCTCGCTTTTATTTGTATCAGTTTATTCCCTTATTAGATTTTTTAATCATTCGTAACCCTGTGCCTTATTGGTTTCTGATTTAGCAGACGCAGACTTGTATTATCGAACTAGTCTGCTTGCATCGATGCCTTCATGGTGAATCTGAAATTGCGTAAGCATGTTCGGTCTATGACATTCACAATGGCCGACGGAGACACACACACACACACACACACACAC